>CM065589.1:211318580-212518580 GCA_033119425.1 Bufotes viridis | reverse complement strand
TTTTTTTCTGTGCAGATTTTGCATTGAATATGCTATGTGTGAACTGACGGCTAATGCTCCCAGCCGTATTAGACCACGTTGTCTGAGGCCGACAGATTCTATGCCGCTCTTTTTTTCTTCCTCTCAAAGCTGTGGACCTCTCAATGGGACATACCAAGACCCTCTTATGGGTCAGTGGGGGCTTGCATTTAGGGCTGGGTAGTTATACAGATTAATTCACCATTTGAGTGCAGCAAAATTGAGATTTTATCTTGAAATTGCTGTTATCCTCACACAAGCCCTGACGTACATGGAGCCCCCACTGTAACATCTAGGATCAGTCTCAGATGTTTAAAGGGGTTCTACACTTTGTTTAAACTGATGATCTATCCTCTGGATAGGTCATCAGCATCTGATCGGTGGGTGTCCGACACACAGGGCCCCGCCGATCAGCTGTTTGAAAAGGCAGTGGCGCTCCTGGAGTGCAGCGGCCTTCTTGCTGTTTACCGCAGGCCCAGTGATGTCACGACTTGTATCAACTGGCCTGGGCGCGGCTAAGCTCTGTTCACTTCAGTGGAGCGAGACGCGAGATTTCCTGTGAGCGCGTCTCAGGAGTTTAACTACAGCCTGCCAGCGATGATCCATCGCTGGCAGGCTGTAGATGCGATATAAATCGCATCAAACAAGTATATCAGACGCTGTTTTGTGAACAGCGTCTGATATACCTGCTACCTGGTCCTCTGGTGGTCCCATTTGCTGGGATCGACCACCAGAGGACCAGGTAACTATGTAAAGTTGCACCAAACACTACACTAACCCCCCCACCCCCCCTCACCTATTAACCCCTTGTTAACCCCTTGATCACCCCATCTAGACCCCCTGATCACCCCCCTGTCATTGATCACACCCCTTGTAAGGCTCCATTCAGACGTCCATATGTGTTTTTCGGATCCGTGGATTCACGGATCCGCGGATCTGCGGATCCACAGATCCTCAAAACCAGGGCTGTGGAGTCGGTAGATAAATTGTCCGACTCCGACTCGACTCCTCAGATTTTGAAACTTCCGACTCCGACTCCTCGACTCCGACTCCTCTGTATTTAATATGCAAATACGAAGCTGTTCCACCAAGTTCTTCTAATCTCCTCTAGCACAGAGAGGTAGTTGAGCAGAAGCTGCTGCCTTCTCCTTTGTGTGCTGATCTTCTGCTGAAGATAGAGCAGTGGGAGGATCCAGGAAGGGGCAGGGGAAGGGGCATTTATTTTAAAACATGATTTTCCTAGTAGAATCCCATAGTCATGTTTAAAATTTAAGCTAACAATCTGAGTTTACATGTTTTATAGCCTTAGCTGAATGATAGCAGTTTTTCAAATGGTTTACAGCTTCAGTCTTGAACTATTGACTATCCATTCCCTTCACTTATACAAGTGTCTCCAGTCCTTAATCAGTTATCAGTGAGAGGCGAGGATAACCATGGGTTCCCTGTAACAGCAGACCACAAGACGATGGAAAGTGTAAGTATTGCCGCTCCTTAAAGGGACACTGACAGGCTGATTTTCCAGCTAAAGATATATATATACTGGTATTCATCAGAGAATTAGGAATAAAACTATACTAATGTTACCCCCAGTTAGGCCCCTTTCACACGGGCGAGTTTTCCGCGCGGGTGCAATGCGTGAGGAGGACGCATTGCACCCGCACTGAATCCGGACCCATTCATTTCTATGGGGCTGTGCACATGAGCGGTGATTTTCACGCATCACTTCTGCGTTGCGTGAAAATCGCAGCATGTTCTATATTCTGCGTTTTTCACGCAACGCAGGCCCCATAGAAGTGAATGGGGATGCGGGAAAATCGCAAGCATCCGCAACCAAGTGCGGATGCGTTGCGATTTTCCCGCATTGTTGCTTAGCAACGGGACCCAATCTCTATTATTTCCCCTTATAACATGGTTATAAGGGGAAATAATAGCATTCTTAATAAAGAATGCATTGTTAAATGATGAGGAAGGGGTTAAAAATAATAAAAGTTAACTTACCTTAGCCACTTGATCGCGTAGTCGCGATCTGTCCTCTCTTTCCCTGCAGCATCTATGATCTAAAGGACCTGTGATGCTGTGACATCATCACAGGTCCTTTACATCTTTCAAGCTAATGGAGAGGAGGCCGGGCTTCGCGATCAAATGGAACAGGTAAGTAATTATTAGTTTATTATTTTAACTCATTCTGCACCAGTTTAAACATTAGGGAGATGGCCAAGGGTATTATTTTACATTATAACTATGTTATAATGTGAAATAATACCAGCGGGACAATTTCTGACCCAAACATGCACTTCTGTGAAGAAGTGCAGGTTCGGGTCTGGGTACCAAAAGTGCCGATTTTTCTCCCGCGCGTGCAAAACGCATGACAGCGCTTTGCACTCGCAGGGAAAAATCGCGGCGATTCCCGCAACGCACCCGCACTGTTTGACGGAGTGCACCCACAACGCCCGTGTGCAAGAGCCCTTAAGCTGTACTTGTGTTTAAAAAACATTTTAATCTGTATGCAAATTCACTATCTTTGTGCCCAATGGGGCAGCGTCTCCTGCAGCTTTGTGCCCAGCCGCGCCCGAAGTACAGCTTCCCAGCGCTGTTCCCCTCGTTATTATTCACTGCACTGGCCTTTTTTTTCAGGCTAGCCGAACGCTGAATTCCTGCGCAGACGCACGTGTAGAGTGCTGGCAGCAGCCTCGTCTGGCTATGCTGAGGCTGTGCCAGCTTTCTCTCTTCCTCCTCGCTACCAAGTCCTGTCTAGTGCTGCCAGTACTCTACATGTGCGCCTGCCCCCTTGGGCACAAAGGTAGAGAATTTGCATATTGATTAAAACGTTTTTAAACACAAGTAAACCTCAACTGGGGGTAACAGTCGTCTAGTTGTATTCCTAATCCTCTGATGAATACCAGCAGATATATCAGCCTGTCAGTGTCCCTTTAACTGCAGAGTAAAGCATATGAAAAGCGTGCTTCTTCACGGTCACTTAACGTCTTTGTTTAGCGGTAACGTGACGCACTGCATGCATTGGCCTTTATTCTTACAGTAGAGAAGTAATTAATTATAACTTTATCTGAATTGGGACATTTAAACTTGCTTTTTTTTATTCCAATTTTTTTTTATTCCAATTTAAATCTAGTAGGAGTCGGAGTCGGTCCATTTTTTGCCGACTCCGACTCCAGGTACCCAAAATTGCCTCCGACTCCGACTCCGACTCCACAGCCCTGCTCAAAACACGGACACCGGCAATGTGCTTTCCGCATTTTGCAGATCCGCACATTGCCAGAACTATATAGAAAATGCTTTTTCTTGTCCGCAATTGCGGACAAGAATAGGACATGTTCTATATTTTTGCGGAACGGAAGTGCAGACCCGGAAGCGCGGATCCGTAATTCCGGATCCGAGCGGGACAAAGTCTGTCCCCATAGAAATGAATGGGTCCGCAATTCCGTTCCGCAAACAGAATTGCGGACGTGTGAATGGGGCATAAGGGTCCCTTATCACCGCCAGTTAGTTAGCTACTTGTTAGGTAGTTAGCGCCCAGCCCACCGCACCGCAGTCACTGATTTTGGCAGAGATTTTTCATCCACATTGATCGATGCGAATGAAAAATCTGTGCCGTTCATTTTTTTTTTTTTCAGCGCAGAGGCTGAACGAAAAAAATCTCATTACCCGTATGCTCAATATAAGGAGAATCGCAGAAACTCCTCATGCTGGCCATACGTGTAATGATTGCGGAGACCCTCAAATGCCAGGGCAGTACAAAACCCCACATGTGACCCCATTTTAGAAAGAAGACACCCCAAGGTATTCCGTGAGGGGTATGGCGAGTTCATGTAAAATTTTATTTTTGTCACAAGTTAGTGGAATATGAGACTTTGTAAAAATAAAAATAAAAATCAATTTCCGCTAACTTGTGCCAAAATTTTTTTTTCTGTGAACTCGCCATGCCCCTCACGGAATACCTTGGGGTGTCTTCTTTCACAATGGGTCACATGTGGGGTATTTATACTGCCCTGGCATTTAGGGCCCTAAAGCGTGAGAATCCAAATGCGTAAAAATGCCCTGTGAAATCCTAAAGGTACTCATTGGAATTAGGGCCCTTGCGCATCTTGGCTGCAAAAAGTGTCACTCATGTGGTATCGCCGTACTCAGGAGAAGTAGGGCAATGTGTTTGGGGTGTATTTTTACATATTCCCATGCTGGGTGAGAGAAATATCTCTGTAAATGACAACTTTTAAATTTTTTTATTCAAAGTTGTCAATTTACAGAGATATTTCTCTCACCCAGCATGGGTATATGTAAAAATACACCCCAAAACACATTGCCCTACTTGTCCTGAGTACGGCGATACCACATGAGTGACACTTTTTTGCAGCCAAGATGCGCAAAGGGGCCCTAATTCCAATGAGTAACTTTTAGGAGGGCATTTTTACGCATTTTTCTTCTCACGCTTTAGGGCCCCTAAAATGCCCGGGCAGTATAAATACCCCACATGTGACCCCATTTTGGAAAGAAGACACCCCAAGGTATTCACTGAGGGGCATAGTGAGTCCATGAAAAATTAAACTTTTTGTCAAAAGTTAGCGGAAAGGGAGACTTTGTGAGAAAAAACTATAAAAAAAATCAATTTCCACTAACTTGTGCCAAAATTTTTTTTTCTATCAACTCGCCATGCCCCTCATGGAATACCTTGGGCTGTCTTCTTTCCAAAATGGGGTCACATGTGGGGTATTAATACCGCCCTGGCATTTTAGGGGCCCTAAAGCGCGAGAAGAAAAATGCGTAAAAATGCCCTCCTAAAAGGCACTCATTGGAATTTGGGCCCCTTTGCGCATCTTGGCTGCAAAAGTGTCACTCATGTGGTATCGCCGTACTCAGGAGAAGTAGGGCAATGTGTTTTGGGGTGTATTTTTACATATACCCATGCTGGGTGAGAGAAATATCTCTGTAAATGTCAACTTTGAATAAAAAAATTTAAAAAGTTGTCATTTACAGAGATATTTCTCTCACCCAGCATGGGAATATATAAAAAAAACACCCCAAATCACATTGCCCTACTTCTCCTGAGTACGGCGATACCACATGAGTGACACTTTTTTGCAGCCAAGATGCGCAAAGGGGCCCTAAAACCAATGAGTACCTTTAGGATTTCACAGGGCATTGTTACGCATTTGGATTCTCACGCATTAGGTTCCCTAAAATGCCAGGGCAGTATAAATACCCCACATGTGACCCCATTTCAGAAAGAAGACACCCCAAGGTATTCTGTGAGGGGCATGTCGAGTTCACAGAAATTTTTTTTTTTGGCACAAGTTAGCGGAAATTGATATATTTTTATTTTTTATTTTGTTTTTTACAAAGTCTCATATTCCACTAACTTGTGACAAAAAATAAAATTTTACATGAACTCACCATACCCCTCACGGAATCCCTTGGGGTGTCTTCTTTCTAAAATGGGGTCATATGTGGGGTATTTATACTGTCCTGGCATTTTAGGGGCCCCTAAAGCGTGAGAAGAAGTCTGGAATCCAAATGCGTAAAAATGCCCTGTGTAATCCTAAAGGTACTCATTGGAATTAGGGCCCCTTTGCGCACCCAGGCTGCAAAAAGTGTCACTCATGTGGTATCGCCGTACTCAGGAGAAGTAGGGCAATGTGTTTAGGGTGTATTTTTATATATACCCATACTTTGTGTGAGAAATATCTCTGTAAATGACAACTTTTAATTTTTTTATACAAAGTTGTCAGTTTACAGAGATATTTCTCTCACTCCAACATGGGTATATGTAAAAATACACCCTAAAACACATTGCCCTACTTCTCCTGAGTACGGCGATACCACATGAGTGACACTTTTTGCAGCCTGGGTGCACAAAGGGGCCCAAATTCCAACGAGTACCTTTAGCTTTTACATGGCTGCTCACAATTTAGCCCCGCCCAAAATGCCAGAACAGTAAACACACCCCACAAATGACCCCATTTCGGAACGTAGACACCCCAAGGTATTCACAGAGGGGCATAGTGAGCCCGTCTGAGATTTTTTTTGCCAGAAGTTAGCAGAAATGGAAACTTTATTATATATTTTTTTTTCCTCAGAAAGTGTCATTTTCCGCTAACTTGTGAAAAAAAATGAAATGATACATGAACTCACCATGCCCCTCCGTGAATACTTTGGGGTGTCTTCTATCTAAAATGGTGTCATTTGGGGGGTATTTATACTATCCTGGCATTCTAGCACCTGAAGAAACATGACAGGCGCTCAGAAAGTCAGAGCTGCTTCAAAATGCCGAAATTCACTTTTTTGCACCATGGTTTGTAAACGCTATAACTTTTACCCAAACCAATAAATATACACTTATTGGATTTTTTTTTATCAAAGACATGTAGAACAATAAATTTAGAGAAAAATTTAGATAGAAATGTAGTTTTTTAAAAAAATTTACAACAGAAAGTGAAAAATGTCATTTTTTTGCAAAAATGTCGTTAAATTTTTATTAATAGCAAAAAAAGTAAAAATGTCAGCAACAATGAAATACCACCAAATGAAAGCTCTATTAGTGAGAAGAAAAGGAGGTAAAATTCATTTGGGTGGTAAGTTGCATGACGGAGCAATAAACGGTGAAAGTAGTGTAGTGCGGAATTGTAAAAAGTGGCCTGGTCATTAAGGGTGTTTAAGCTAGGGGGGCTGAAGTGGTTAAAATACAAGTTCGCTCAACTCTACTCACAATCAGTGATTAAACAATGAGGCCGCGTTCACATTTCTGTGTCCATTTTTTTTCCATGTTAGTGAAAACAAACAGTCTGTGTTACATCCGTGTTTGGTCCATGTGTCCGTTTTTTTGCCCTCGCTGGGTCATCTGTATTCCACGGATGCTGCTCAGCTGAACATTAATTTCCAGAGCATCTCCTATCAGTGGTCAGTGAAAGGCACAGCACGGATGCCATCTGTGCTGTGCCCATGATTTTCATGGCCCCATGGACTGTTCCACATCACGGACCAAATCAGAGCATGTCTATATGATTTTTTTTTTCACATATATGAAATAAATTGCTACGTGTGCTGTCCGTAGAAAATGCAGACAGCAAACGTCAGTGAAAGACGGAAATGTGAATGAGGCCTGACTGTGTGAAACCGTCCGCTTTCAGACGAGCGGGTGTCATGCTGTAGACTCGCAGCGCAGCACCCAGCACTGCCGGGGTTACATAGCATTATATTGATTTATGATGCTATGTAACCCTTAGGGATCTTTCACACGAGTGGAATCTGCTACGTGAAAAAGTGCCAAGCAGAGACACGGAGCATTAGCATTAACGGAGCCTCTCTGTGACCTTTATACTACAAAATCACGGTGATAACTTTATCACACGAGTAAGGCCACTTTCACACGAGCGAGTTTTCCACGGGGGTGCAATGCGTGATGCGAACGCATTGCACCCACACTGAATCCGGACCCATTCATTTCAATGGGTCTGTGTACATGAGCGTTGTTTTTCACGCATCACTTTTGCGCTGCGTGAAAATCGCAGCATGTTCTATATTCTGCGATTTTCACACAACGCAAGCCCCGTAGAAGTGAATGGGGCTGCGTGAAAATTGCATCTGCAAGCAAGTGCGGATGCGATGTGATTTTCACGGATGGCTGCTAAGGCCCCATTCACACATTGCGGACAAGAAAAGGCATTTTCTATGAGAGTGCCAGCGATGTGCGGTCCGCAAAACACACACGGACGTGTGAATGTAGCCTAAGAGATGTTGTTTGTACACATTCAGTTTTTTGTCACGCGCGTGCAAAACGCAGTAAATCGCATTGCACCCGCAAGATAACAACTGAACGCGATCGCAAACAAAACTGAATGACTTTTCTTGTGAAATTGTGCCGTTTCCACGGAACGCATCCGGACCTAATCCACTCACGCTCGTCTGCAAGGGGCCTAAGACCGCAGAGTGCACCTGTCTTTTCAATTGTTATATTGTTTATCACATCCACACTATTGCCATCTTGTGTAGGATGTCTATTGTGGTACTTGTGGTCCGCTGCGGGCATCCTCCACCGTATGCATTTTTGCTGGGGATCGCCATTAGCATCGGGCCACAAGTGCAGGATCTGCTGTATATAGATGCACAACTATATTTGGGTTTGAGCACTTCCCACCTGTTTAACACCACGCCATTTTTTCAGTTGTTTTGGATCTATGATTCGCTCAAGCCTAGTGGCCAATACTCATTACATAGAAGTTGGTTGATATTTGACTCGCGAGACTTCACTAAATAATAACTTCGGCTCATCGGAGCCAATACATTGTAATACTGTACAGAGCGCTCGCTCCATACAGTATTGAAACAAAGTTTTATGCGAATCGACTTCGAATGTTTCATCCGCAGTCGATTCGCTCATCCCTAGTTATAACAATAGATGCTCCAGTTTCTACTATATAGGGAATGGAAGCGGTTAATAAAACCGCATGATCAGCGGGGAAGACGTCTGATGAAATCCACTGTGATTCAGTGCTGCGCCGTGAAACTTAAAGTCCAAGGAGGACGGATTCTTTTTATAGGCGCTGGTAATGTAATTATATCATTAGGTCGAGTATAATTGCATTGATCTGGTGTAATGGGGACCTGATGAGCTTTGTAGGGTTGGTTTTTCAGAATGACCTGAAAACATCCTGTCCACAGGAGCATGTCGTCACCAAATTCAGTAGATTTCCCACTTGTACTTAAAGGGACTATCCCATAAACATGAATTTATGGCCTAGCCACAGGATAGGTCATAAGTATATGGTTTCTTGACTCCCCCAACAGTCCTGACAAGGGGTTCTCGTAATTTCCCTATTGAGTCCAATTGTAGAGCGCACCGATCTGCTGTACTCTGTGATCTGCTTGGAAATCTGAGCCATTTACAATACTAAGGGTTAGGGCGGTGTTCACACCTGCTTCACAGCTTCTGTTCATAACAGCCATGACTGGTCATTTTTAGGGCTCATGAACATGACCGTATGTATTTTGGGGTCCGTAAAAAACGGATCTGCAAAAAAATAGGGATGACATGTGTGTGCTGTTCCATTTTGCGGAATAGAACAGCTGGCCTCTAATAGAACAGTCCACTCCTTGTCCGTAATGCGGACACTAATAGGATATGTTCTATTTTTTTGCGTAACGGAAATATGGAAAAGGAAAGCACACAAGTAACTTCTTTTTTTTCTTTTTTTGCGGACCCATTGAAATGAATGGTTCCGCATGCAGTCCACCAAAAAAACGGAACGGACACGGAAAGAAAGTACGTTTGTGAGCTTGAGCCCTTACCTGGGATCATCCATTAGGATTTTGGTGTTTTTGACAGAAGATTCAAACTACAGATGATGATTCTGTTCCTGCTGCCAAACCTGTGAAGGAAAGCTAAAATGCCAATGTGAACAGGACCTTTAAGTATATTCGAGGCCTGCACAATAAATCGCCAAAGCAATCGGCATCGCAATAAATCGCCAATTGGCCGACCCAAAAATGCTGCAATTATATTACCGTCTTTTTCGCTTTATAAGACGCACTCCCCCTAAAATGGCAGTGCGTCTTATAAAGCGATGGTTGACTTTTTACGTGGCTGACACTGATGCTATGCTGCACAGCGCGGGCGGCGATACATCAGTTACAGTGCGGGGAGGGAGGAGGGGCTGGAGGAAAGTCGTTATTTTAATGAACACATGTTCTTATATCTGTTCTATTTATCTGTTCTGTGCAGCCCTATTAAGAAAATAGCAAGTTTTGTATTTTGTACTTTTGCAGTAATGCAGATATGTTATTTAATTTAGTAAAAGATGTTTTATTTTGAAAAACACTGTGCTTCCGTTAAGCATAACTACATTTCACATTATCAGTAATTTGTGTGTGCTTTTGCCTTGAAAATCCAAGCAAATAGACCACAATTCCCTTAAAATATTGCATCGCATATCGTTATCGCAATTTTTAGGGCCCTAATCGCAATCGCACAAAATTCCCATATCGTGCAGCCCTAGTATATTCACACACAGCCGATATGATGCAGACATTTGCATGACGGATCCATTAATAAGAATTTGTAGAAATCCATACACATACTACAGAAACAGCCCTCTTCAGCCCTCTTTCCGCAACCAATCTGCGACATGTGAATTTACCCTGATTACTGTGCAAAGTACATTGTAGGCCTGGAGTGACTCTTTCCTTGCACTTAACTTCTGTTTGCTTTCCTTCTAGGACATCTAGCATTCATAAAAGGAGATTCCATTTATGGTAAGTTTGGAACTTGGCAAAGAACGACAGTGAAGATGTTGTAAGGCTATTTCGCTGTATTTTTGTGTGAAATAATGTTTTTACAGCGTGTCTATATACTTAACATTTAGTGCACTGTGATGTGATGGTGGGTCAGAGTCCTCAAGTAGTTGCGGTGTCTTGATGTACTGTTCCCTATGAACGTTGACCACCAGGATCTGAGAAGACTGCTATGCCAGCAGTGGAGCCCGCTTGTGGCACTCATCTAGTGTATCCGTAAATTTGCCACTGTGGTGACTGATGATTTCTGAGGCTGGCATCACCATTGAGGCTGCCTAGGACCCAATGGTGGCCCCCAGAGCTGTCTCTTGTAAAAGCATGTTGGGGCATACCAGATGGCTGTGCCTTTGCCTTGATACAGGGTCAATATATTGGCCAGTAGAAGTAATAAAAAAAAATCTTTTTATGAATAAATATATATTTCATAAAACACACATACAATAATGTAACCCCCACTTATTTTGTATCTCCAAAAGGCCTTTATCCAATTAAACGGCTGACTGTTTTAGCCTTATTAATTTGAACGTATTTCACCTCCATGTGCTGTCTGTTTTAACAATGGACAGCATACGGACCCAAACGCATCCCTTTCCTTTTTTTTCTAATAGACTGTGCTTCTGTTGCAAGATACTCTCTGCATGCCCTGTTCTGATCCGTTTTTGTGCACCTGACTCGCCCATTAAAAGTGATTTCTGTTACTTTAATATTGATGGCCTATCCTCTGCATAGGCCATCAATATCTGTTATGGGGGGATCTGCCACCCGCCAATAAGCGGTTCTTCTGTAGCTCCAGCGCCAGAACTGTACAGCTGTCCATTTTCTGTAGTGGACGGATCTAGTTACTGCAGCACTGCCCACATTGAATGGTAGCAGCGCACTGCAGAAATGGACTGAGCTGTGTAGTCCCAGCACCAGCTAATTGCCAGGGTGTTGGACCTATCTGTTTCTCATGTGTCCATTGCTAAGAAATGCCCAATGAAAACTGATGAAAAAAGGGGCATTCAAACTTTTTTTATTTTTTTTTTACGGACGCAGACCTGCTATGTTCGTTTGAATAAGGCCTTACTGAGCAGGCTGCCAAAACAGGGGCATAGCACGGGGAGCAGTCTGTGAGAGAGTTGGGCATGGAGAGAAGTAACACAGAAGTATGGATATCAGGGGAACATAGGGGTCATAACAGCCTTCCTGCTTCAGGACAACATTGGACCCCGGAAGGTGTGTAACCCACTAGACACTAAATATGCAAACTTAAACCTTTCTCTGCCCTAGACCACCATGGATGCTGACATCAATCCTATTCTGCCCAAGGTCCCCAGGAATACTAGCATTAACCCCTTTACTGCCCTAGGCCACCAGGGATGCATATAGTAACCTCCTTACTGCTCTGGAGCCCAGGGATGTTACCATAAATGTACTTCCCAAGCTAATTATAGCTAATTATGTGTTGCTATACAGCAACATTTATTTGCCACCGTCTTGGATCACCCAATTTAGAATATCAGCACCCATGTCCGTAACCTCCTGCCTCACTAGCAACAAAGGCTCCTAGATGTTGGTGCTAGCATTTTCTATAAGGCTTTACAGATATCTCTTACTATATAGTGTTGTAAGAAAAAAATCTGAGGATTTAATCTAATTTCCGAATATATTTGCAGTGTACTAAGCAGCTGAGGAGTTCATACCGTGTGTATCTGGCATCATAAAGTACCACCTGCCATCTTGTGATTATTGACTTTGTTGCATTATGAGATTTCTTAAGCATGTATTCCTTCTTGAAAATTACGAAATAAGGGAGTTGGGGTAGGATTAACTTGTTTAGCGCTGACTCCAACCTGTTTTTCTTCCTTCTTGTCTTGCAGACTCATCAGCCTGCCAACCAGGTTTTTTTCAGTGCGACTCTGGCTGTCTTCCACCTATTTCAGTTTGTGATGGCTCTTATGACTGCAAGGATAAATCTGATGAAATATTATGTTCCTCATACTGCAACTTTACCCTGAAAGATTTTTATGGAGTCTTCTCTTCTCCTGGATATCCAGGTTCTCCACCCTCTGCGTCACCATTTCATTGCCGTTGGCTTATTGATTCTGAAGATAGCCGTGGACTTGCGTTGCAATTTTCTTCATTGCAGCTTTCTGAGCGAGATGCTCTCACAGTTTATGAAAACGGCATTGGAGATATTCCACGCCTTCTTCGTGCCTTGTCCCACCAGAGCAATGGCAAGTCTGTCACAGTAGAGTCTGTCGGTGGCAGAGTAACTGTTATATATCAGTACAACACAAATATGCACCGTTATCCTAATATTAATTCCCCTGTACCCTATGACTCTGGCTTTAGATTTCCCAGCAATGAGAACCACGACCCTGGTCCTCGCTTTTCTGAACGATTGGGCTCAGCACCGTCTCGATTTCATCTTCCTGGCTTTAACGCGAACAGTGGATGGTTTCCATCAATTCGGCCCAGAGGCTTTAATGCCACTTATCGGGTACAAGGCTACTGCCTTCCTTGGGACCAACCTTGTGGCTCCAGTCCAGGTCTTTTATGGAATGATGGAGTGGAGGTTGGCGGTGGCTGTTTTTCAGACTCTCAACGTTGCGATGGAATCTGGGACTGTGCCAATGGCAGAGATGAAGTTAATTGTACTAACTGTCCTGAGGGACACTTTCCGTGTGCTTCAAGTCGTGGCTGTTACCCCATTAGTGAGAGGTGTAATTACCAGACTTCTTGCCAAGATAACACAGATGAAAAAGGTTGTCGTGGTTGTCAGCCTGGCGGCTTCCATTGTGATTTGGAGCGCTGTGTGTATGAAGCCTGGGTATGTGACGGGCAAGCTGATTGTCGAGATGGAAGTGACGAAAAGAACTGTGGCTACATACTTCCCCGTAAAGTGATCGCTGCTGCTGTTATAGGAACCTTGATATGTGCTACTTTGCTTGTGGTAGCATTAGGGTGTACATGCCGACTCTATACCTCACGAGCACGCGAGTATAGGTGAGCATCAGTCGTAGTATAAGGATATTCTAGACAACATTCAAACCTTCACAGATAAGCTAACAGTTTTTTACTGTGTTGTTTTTCAACAGCGTTTTCGCACCTTTATCCCGTATGGATGCAGAATTGATCCAGCAGCAAGCACCACCATCCTACGGCCAGTTAATAGCTCAAGGAGCTATACCACCTGTGGATGACTTTCCCACTGAGAGTCCTAGTGACGTGAGTGCACATCCTACACATTTGCTTGTTTTAATATGCCTGTCTACATTTAAAATGTTTCTGTCACCAGTTTTAACCCTATTAAACTGGCTGACATTAGCGATGTGCTAATGTCAGCAGACCCTAACTCTCCTAATCTTATGCTTCTGGATGCCCCCATTACTGAACAATTTTAACTTTTATAATATGCTAATTAGCCTCTAGGAGCAGAGGGGGCGTTGCTCCCTCTCCTTGAGGCTCCTTTTGCCCACCTCAAGTCATGCCCTGCCGTCCTTGATTGACAGGGCCAGCGTTCGTCTTCTCCGGCTGTCCCTGTATGCTGGATAAATCTCGCGCATGCGCAGTCCCAGCACACGGGTCGGCAGGAGAAGACGGGTGCTGCCTGGCCCTGTCAATCAAGGACGGCAGGGTATAACTTGACGTGGGCAAACTAAGCTTCTGGGCGTTGCAGGAGCAACGGGCCCCCCCCCCTCCCATCCGCTCCTAGAGGCTAATTGGCATATTATAAAAGTTAAAATTGTGCAGTAATTGGGGCATCCAGAAGTATCAGATTAGGAGAGTTAGGGTCTGCTGACATTAGCACATTGCTAATGTCAGCCAGTTTAATAGGGTTAAATCTGGTGACAGAACCCCTTTAAAGGGCTTGTCCCATGACAACAACGTATTCCCTATCCCCAGGATGAGGGGGGTAAGTGTCAGATTTGCAGGGGTCGGACCACTGGGGTTCCTGCTGATCATGAGAACAGTTGCTTGTGTTCCCCATTTTTATAGAACTTTTTAAAGTTTTTTTTTGTGTCTTCTTGTCTAGAAACGGTACAGTTTATCAGCCTATAATGGTAATAAAAATACATTTTTATACTACCTGTAAATTAAGAATTTATGCTGTGGTGGTGGCAGATACCCTCTAGTACATTAATTTCCCGTATTTTACCATAAGGCACCGCTATAAAATATCCCTTACTACTATGAAAGTGCCAGATTGTGTTGCTGTTTTCCGTGGATGTCCTAATGCTCTAAAGATGATAATCGTTCAGAGAAATCCTGTTTGGGAGATGCTGAACTAATGAAATCTGGGTGCAGATGTAGTGTGCACTGAATCTATGCTACAGCAGTGATGGGTTACTAAACGGTGTGCTCCCTGCTTCCACATTTTCCATCTGCAAACACCAGAATGGGCATGCTCTGGCAAAGTTTATGCTCTACTGTGACTCTGATAGGTCAGAGTCCGACTCCTGGGATCTGCACTGATGTGTATAGCTATATCGTTTTGGTAGAAAACATCAAGTATAACATGTATTTAATATTTAGTTATATTTCTGCTCTTTCTTGGCTAAGGAGTTATGGGGTGGTCCTTATCCATGAATGACAGCTATCTGTCTACACAGTCATGTATGGAAGGCTGTCAATCACTGATGGGGACAGGATTTCAAAACTCAGTGAACAGAGGTGTAAATGAGTAACACCAATTGAGGTACAGCCATACACAGAGGAATTTTCTCCCTAGATTTCTCTGCCATATTTTGCTGTTTTCTGCAAATTTGTTGCTGATTTTGCAGCTGATCTCACTTTACAGATTGGAAAGGGTAAAATCCACAGTAGAAATTAACATGCTGCCGATTTGAAATTCCACACCACGGGTTAATTTGCTCTGGGACTGGCACGGTAAAACGCTACTGACTTTCTGCACACAAATCAAGTGCGGCCTATCCACATTTTTACACCTCTGGATTCCTTTTTACCCTACTTCATTCTAACTTACCAAATGCATGTTACCAAGAACTAGGAGAGGAATGGCCCCTGTGCAATACTGCGTTTCCTATGCCGTGACCACTCAAACGCTTGGCTGGCTGCAACTTCCCAAACAGCTTGAACCCCTGGTGGTCAGCAGGTTACCACAGTGGCTCCAGTGTAAAAGTGGTGGACTGTGATGAGACAACCCTTTAACCTGCAAATCTCACCCAAATATCAGTGCGTAAAGGGGGGCAGTCAGTAATGACCAAAGTGGGCAAAAAAGGGGTAATGATCTGCAGCATGAAAGGAAATGCCACCTGACGGTTTTCTGAAATGGAACAAATTTAAATTAGTTGGGCCTGATTATTTTAATAGAGTGTATATTCTGTATGATCATCAGTACTGCTTGCTAATTATAATAATGTATATGGCCAACAACGCAGTATTTCTCTATTTCCAAGAATAATTCTAGTGTGCACCATGTGAAAAGCTGATTACATTATAATTCAGAAAAAAAGAATATAATCAACCCTTCAGTGGTAATTTTATCTTTTTCCTGCACTGTATATTCCACCCTGAACAGTTAATATTTGTAACTCCAATATATGAGGAAAGGGTTTGCTGTCCTTGCCATGCGTCCAAAAACGGCAAATGTGGAACGGGAGGATGGGGCACAGGGAGATTGCTCACTTGATGGAGGCAGAAAATGCATAAATATGAACACCTACGAGAGTGGTTCAGAATAGAAACAGACACCGAGAGGAGGATAAAAAGAAAGAAGAGCGCGCACACAGTCATTCTCAGTGAGTGGCCCACACTGACACCACCAATCATCTTAATAACTAGCAATTATACCTGTAAAGGAAGAGAGAAGCTGTGCCTCCTGGAATACGCTCTGTCTGTCAAAACCAATCCATCTACTGGTATACAGATGCACTTGTGTGGACTTACCAAGTATTTTTTATCCTGGATGTGTTATATTACTAGCAATAGATAGCATTTTATCAATATTTTATAGGACATCGCCAAAAAACAGTAACGTTTTGCGGCAAAGTCTTTTGTAACATATTTTTAACCTTCAGTCTTGTAGCGTGTGTTTTTATGGATCACCAAAAGAGTTACTTACTGTCACAGAAAGAAAGCCATAATGCTCGTGTGAACAGAGCCCAGAGTAAGGATCACTATACAATGGCATTTCTGTCTACGTATTATAACCCCTCAATGGTGACGGGCACCATGATGAGCCAATGAACGTCTACCAGAAAGTGCTTATCAAATCTGAGAGCCTCTCGTTTCTTGGGGGAGTTTTTTCTGGCATTTTCTGCAGACCGTATGTCTTACCAATAGTTTGTTACTCGTGGCAAGAAGAGCCAAGAGCTGCAGCGTGCTGCATTTTTGAACAGAAGCAAGAAAGAAAAAAAACACCACCTAATGACCAAAAACACTGTTATCCTGTGTTTCATACCTCCCATAGACCTTCAGCTAACATCTGGAGGTGGTGGGGGTTTTTTTCTGCCAAAAACACTACTAAAAATACAAAAGTGCAGAACAACACCAACAAAAACCTATTGTTTGTGAAGGTACCCTAATTGGATCAGAACCACTGACTGACAGGGCTGTATTAGGGAGTCTTTCAGCACCCAGGGGGAGATTTACCATTTACTTGGCACATGAAATGCGGTGTTAAAAGTTGCAAACTGTGTGTTTGCAGTTTTGTGTCAAGCAGATATGTAAGTGATTATGGGTGTGTTCTGATTAGACCCTGAGTCTTGCCACAAGATGGCGTAGAAGCGCTTCCCCCGCTGCTCTATAAAAAGGCTCTCAGAGGCTACTTCTGGGTAGCGTACCTCTTGGTGAGAGATCGTTCACTGCTAGACATGCCTCTACAACTCACTCGAAGACATTTTGCCCAGTTGGCAGACTTTGAGAGGGCGGGACATCATTGGAGTGAGAGAAGCTGGATGGTTGTTTTGACAAATTGCCTGCCATCAAGACTGTTCTGAACTAACTAGGTGTTGGGAGCAGTGGTTCCATGAGGGCACGCAGACATGGCAAACATGCTTCGGATGGCCCAGACCCATCACCAGTAGAGAGGATTGTTTAATCCACAATCGACGAGCACAAGCTGCTCCCACAGTTTCTTTGTCCACCATCCATACACAGGTGACACCTTCATTACACACTTCTGTCTCTGCCTGAGTTCCAGGTGCTAAGCAGAAAGAAGTTTGGTGTCACAGCACTCATTGTATGTCCTGCCATTTACAGCTAAACTGTCACTTTTGTTTGCAGTGGTGCTATGGACTGGAACCATTTTGTCTTTAGCGACCAATCCAGGTTCTGTTTGGGATCTGATGACAGTCTGCTTTGAGTATGGAGGCCTAGTTTTGAGAATTTCAATCCTGCCTTTGCTATGGAGCGACACACTGCCCCAACTGCTGGTGTGATGATCTACGGAGCCATCGCATATGACAGTCGGTCACCCCTAGTAGTGATATGAGGGACACTAAAAGCTCAGTGATATGTGCAGGACATCCTGAGGCCATGTGTGTTGCCTTTTATAGCAGGGCTTCCAGGTGGCATTTTCACCAGGATAATGCTCACCAACAGCAAGTGTTTCCCAGGAAAGTCTCAGATTGCAGCAATTCCTTGGCTTGTCCGGTCCCCAGATTAATCAGCAAGCATTTACGGGACCTGCTGGGACACCAGCTTCAGCACCCTACAAGTGTGCAGGATCTACAGCAAATGTGCTGCCGTATACCATACGGAACCTGTATGCCTCCATGCCCAACCGTATCTCATCCTGTATCCAGGCTAGAGGAGGTATAACAGGTACTCGAGCCTCCTTTCACTTGTACAGTTTTCTCCAATAAACTTATCCTTTCAATCTAATATTGTAATTACTTACATATATCATTATTACAGTCACACAGAGACAGTCTCAATCCATTCTAAAAACTTTTTTTGTCAAGTCAATGAGTATACATAAATCAGTTCAGCTCCTTCTGCTCTATCACCTACTACAAGTAGATTGCATTGCATTTTATGATGACATGTCCATAAGTTCACCTTTTGCTCAATAACATTAAAGAGGACCTTTCATGGGTGCAGACATAATGTAACAAGTAGCAGGTTATGTAGGGCATAGAGCAGAGATCTAAGAGCACTTACTATTTTTTCTGGGCGCCGCTCCACTCGCCCCTGTTGAATTCTCCTGCCTGGTATGCTAATGAATAGCATCGAGACTGCCCTGTTTCTCAATGGGCGTCTCCTTCTCCCTGGCTGTAGCGCGGTCCAATCACAGCGGAGAGCGTCACAGCCAGGGAGAAGGTGAGGTGTTTTTTTTTGTTAGTTTTTTTTACTCCCTGGCTGTGACGCTCTTCTTTGTGATTGGACCGCACTACAGCCAGGGAGAAGGAGACAGCCATTGAGAAACAGGGCAGTCTCTATGCTATTCATTAGCATACCAGGCGGGAGAATTCAACAGGGGCACAGCGGGCGAACAGAGCGGCGCCCAGAAAAAATACTAAGCGCTCTTAGATCCATGTTTTATGCCCTACATAAGCTGCTACTTACTTCATAATGTCTGGCCCCATGAAAGGTACTCTTTCAAGGGAACCTTTCATCTTGAAAATGTGAAATATTCTGCAGGCAACATGTTATAGAGCTGAGCAGATGTATAGTTTTATAGGAATTAAAATTTAAATTCAGTATTCATTTATATTCCTGCTCCTTCTGGGCTTTGAAGTGAAGGAGGTGGTCCTAATGTACCCTGATCATGTGTTCTAGTGATTCACAGCTATGCAATTTTATTTTAAAGACTTTACTAAAATCTAAATCTAAAATGTAGATATTTTACTTTTGCTTTTAATATTCATTCTTGTATAAAAAACTTTTAACACGAAAAAGTGGAATAATAGATAATGACAAATTCATTTTGTTTTTATCATAGGGGTCATTCATGGGAAACCTTCGCAGTCTACTACAGTTCTTACATCAGACACCACCGCTTCCTGCTGGTGGCCTAAATGAACTACCTCCTAGGCATCGCCCCCCACGCCCTGTTAGGCGCCTTCTCAGAAGACTTCGCAGATGGGGTCTTCTTCCTCCCCGAACTCAGGGGACTCAAACCGAACCATCTCAGAATCCAAACACTGATCCTTCACAGCAGACATCAGAAAACAGTGATCATATCTCTGCCCCACTACTTCCAGTGAAGACTCCTTTAGATTCCCCTGGTTATTCAGTTTCCGTGACTGAGCCTTCAGCTTCTTCCCAGCACCCCTGCTCAGTGGAGGATAGGAGTGGACTTATGATGGGCGTGTTGCAAGTGGTGCGGGAAAGGGTCTTGCACCCATCTAGTGCAGATGATCTTTTGAATGGAACAAGAGGAGAGAGGTTTGGGCAGGACACTCTAAGACTGGAAGGAGCTGAAGATGAGGATGAAATGCTGTTGTTGCCACTTTCTGAAGGCTATGATGAAGTAGCAGGAGATGTGGGGTTAATTTTATGTTAGCATAGCTTCTACCCTATCCTCTCCTTCAAAATTTGCACATAGGGAAAGGTTTTGTGAGCGTTTGTATGCAAGTTGCTGTGATCAGTGCTTGAAGCTTAGTGAAGATCAAATTAAATGACATGGACCTTATAAATTCTAAGATCAACACATCAGCATTGTGCAGAGACCCTGATGTCTTACATCTACAAGAACCCGAGCTGAGTGCATTATTAAGATTCAGTGTAATTTTAGTTTTTGTGATGGCATACCACAGTTTTCCCTTGGATATCTGCCTTTGAACACCAGTATACAATTTATATATGGATACAATCTGTCTATACAGTTCAGTAGCTTTGTACACTGCATTTTGTATCTTGTACTGTTCCAGAGCTAAATTCACAGTTTGGCTGTTTGAGTCATTGGCTTCACCACTTCATTGTAAAGGATCTGATGTAAAGACCATGGAGCACGTTTACTTAAAGGAATTGGTTATGTTTGGGGTGTTTTGGCAAACCCCCTCCTCCTGGGCAGACCTGCCAAGGGAAGCATACTCATCTGCTTCCCAACACTGGTTTCCAGCGCTTGCCAGAGGCATTTGCTGCTCTGCTCATGTCCTGGCGTATAAACTTCCATTTTGATGCCGCTGCAGCCAATCACTGGCTCCAGTGGTGACCTGCATCATTACAAATGGTCACGGATGATGCAAGGGAAGCAGGCCACCACTGCAGTGTCAAACCAGAAGTTTAGATCTTGGGACCCGAGTGCAGCAGCATAGGTCGGAGAGCACAGGAGAAGGGAGCCAGGGTGGGAAAGGCAGGTATATATACTTTTTTTTGCAGATCTGCACAGGAGGGACACACTGACCCCTGCCAAATTGCCCAATGAGACTGAATCAATGGTGAGCATGTGCATCCTCCGCCCTATTCACTTCTATGGGACTGCTGAGGAATGGTGTGGAGGACACACATGCGCACCACCGCTCCCTTCTCATGGGGCATTACAGTGATTGCTGGGGACCAACCTCCAGCGATCAAACCCTAATCCCCTAACTTGTGGATGGGGGCTAAGTGTTTCTAGCGGCAGATCTCCTTTAAAGGGGGTCTATCAACAGTTTTGACCATGCATTGAGCCGCTTTGTAACCCCTCCCCTCGATTCTGAGTGACACCTATAGCGGTCTCCTGGTTTTATGAGTAATTTTAGGGTTTATTTTAAGAACTTCCTTTCTGGGACCTTTTCTTGTTTTTACAAAAAATATGGACGGAAATGTGAACGTTAAAGGCACTTGTTTGAATACATACAAACCCTAACATGCTAACCTACACTCCTGCCTTGCTCCGTGGTCTGCCTTCTCTTCTATCCTTTAAATAGATGTTGTTTGTGACTACTGTCAGTGGTGAAAAAAGATAAATCAAGGTAGATAGTGATGACAGGACTAGGCTATATTGTTGTGCTGTATGTAATGTTAGATTTTATGGAAGGCACACAGTATTAATTACTGGATACATGACTTGGTCCTTAGAGTATGTGTCCATTGTCCATGCAGTACAATCTGCAGGCAGTATGTTATAGAGCTGGAGGAGCTGAGCAGATTGATATGTTGTTTTAAGGGATAAAGACTCAGTAAGACTTGAAACTTGTACATTATCGTTATGTGCCTTATCAGTGACTGACAGCTATCTCTGTATACACACTAACACAGAGAATGCTATCACTGATAACACCTCCCCTGTGTACAACTATCAGTGACTGACAGCTATCTCTGTATACACACTTACACAGAGAATGCTATCACTGATAACACCTCCCCTGTGTACAGCTATCAGTGACTGACAGCTATCTCTGTATACACACTTACACAGAGAATGCTATCAGTGATAAAACCTCCCCTGTGTACAACTATCAGTGACTGACAGCTATCTCTGTATACACACTTACACAGAGACTGCTATCACTGATAACACCTCCCCTGTGTACAGCTATCAGTGACTGACAGCTATATCTGTATACACACTTACACAGAGAATGCTATCACTGATAACACCTCCCCTGTGTACAACTATCAGTGACTGACAGCTATCTGTATACACACTTACAGAGAATGCTATCACTGATAACACCTCCCCTGTGTACAGCTATCAGTGACTGACAGCTATCTGTATACACACTCACACAGAGAATGCTATCAGTGATAAAACCTCCCCTGTGTACAACTATCAGTGACTGACAGCTATCTCTGTATACACACTTACACAGAAAATGCTATCACTGATAACACCTCCCCTGTGTACCGCTATCAGTGACTGACAGCTATCTCTGTATACACACTTACACAGAGAATGCTATCACTGATAACACCTCCCCTGTGTACAACTATCAATGACTGACAGCTATCTGTATACACACTCACACAGAGAATGCTATCAATCACTGATAACACCTCCCCGTGTTCATCTATCAGGGACTGACAGCTATCTCTGTATACACACTTACACAGAGAATGTTATCACTGATAACACCTCCCCTGTGTACAACTATCAGTGACTGACAGCTATCTGTATACACACTTACAGAGAATGCTATCACTGATAACACCTCACCTGTGTACAGCTATCAGTGACTGACAACTATCTATGTATACACACTTACACAGAGAATGCTATCACTGATAACACCTCCCCTGTGTACAACTATCAGTGACAGACAGCTATCTGTCTACACACTCACACAGAGAATGCTATTACTGATAACACCTCCCCTGTGTACAACTATCAGTGACTGACAGCTATCTCTGTATACACACTCACACAGAGAATGCTATCAATCACTGATAACACATCCCCTGTGTACAGCTATCAGTGACTGACAGCTATCTCTGTATACACACTTACACAGAAAATGCTATGACTGATAACACCTCCCCTGAGTACAGCTATCAGTGACTGACAGCTATCTCTGTATACACACTTACACAGAGAATGCTATCAATCACTGATAACACCGTCCCTGTATACAACTGAGCTCAGACATAGAAATGTATAAAGTTATATGTATAAGTTTTACTAAATCTTTACCAATAAGACAATATATCAATCTGCTTCTGCTCTATAACATGCTGCCTGCAGACTGCACTGCATTTTTATGGTGACCGGTGACTCTTTAAAGGGGTTGACCAAAATTACACCTGTCGAAGGGTTTTCTGGTATTGCGGTTTAGCTCATGTGAACCTCTGGACAGGTATGCAGCTGTTCTCAGAAGAACACAGCCATTTTTTTTTTTTTTCCCCATCCTGGACAACCCCATTAATTGTAATCGCAGACAATGAATATACATGAGTATTCAGAAAATGAAAACCATTTGAAGGATGGTATACACCAGCTGTGGTGAAACTACAACTCCCAGCATGCACACTTGCTAGTTTATTCTCGGAACTCCCCTAGAAATTAATGGAGCATGCTGAAAGTTGTAGTTTTACAACAGCTGAAGAATAAATATGGCCAGAAATACTTATAAAACAGATCTGTATTACGTGTCCATATTTAGGTCTACCATGATTGGCTAAGCTTGGGTAAGGCTCTGTTCACATCTGCATTGTGGTTTCCATTATGCCATGATGCAATGCCAGATCTGTCACACAACAGACATCAATTGCGCCTGATGGACCCATACCGACCTAAAATGGAATCCGTTTGGTTTTCATTGTGGTGGCTATGTGTTGTTTTTTTTTCCATCAAATGTAATGTAGTCTTAAACAGATGTTCCTGACAGACCCTCTGATGCAGATGTGAACACAGCCTAAAGGAGACAAGAATATCTATGTTTGTTATTGAAATACAGGAGCCTCAAGTTACATCTTTATTTTTGATGAGTTGTTGCAGAGGCTGCAAACGTTCTCCTCATTCAGAGGTTACTAATAGCCAAATCTGAGTGTATCCACAAAAACAAGGTATGCACAAACAGCAGCACATACAAACAAATGAAAAAGGTAGGCAAAATACATCACTTCTTCATTCATACAAAGCAGCAAGGATTAAAAACCTAATGATCTAAAGTGCATATGAGGGCTTTAATGAACCCCCAAAATCACTGACACCCTTCACATGCACGCACGCATAAGATCACAGCCTACAAATTAATCACAAGCCCCAAAATACTTATAACCAATAACAAAAGTAGAGGCTCAAATAATAAATGGAAATCGCCCAAGTGCTACTAATAGCTGGGGTCAAATTAATGGATGTAGGGACAAGAGCCCCAAGCGTATTGCCACCCCTTTGCGGCTTCCTGAGTTGTACCGCTGAGGAAACCACTGAGCGGTGCCGATACACGTTGGGGCTCTTATCATTACCCCCTCCCTCATTGTTTGACCCAGGCTATTAGTTACCCTTGGGTGATATCCATTTATTATTATTATTATGGAGTCTATATTTTTGATATTATTGATGTTATTATTCATTCGTCTGTCTTTGTTATTGGTTATATTTATTTTTGAACTTGTGATTTATTGTTAGGCTGTAGATTTCCTATGCAAATTGGTTGTTTTGGGGGTTTATTATAGCCCTCGTGTGCTTTTGATCATTTTAATTGTTTTATTCCTTGCTGCTTTGTATCAATAAATAAATGTATTTGTTATCTTTATTTTTCTCATCTGGTTGTGTTGGCATTTGTGCATATTTCCTTTGTTTGTTTTTTGTGGATACCTTGTTTTGAAGTATCGCTGTAGCACCCATATTATTAAGTGGTGCCTGCCATAGGCCTTATTGGCCCCAAATCTGATTGTAGTGAATTTTAAAAATGTGGTTTCTTTTGCGCTTTAGTGGTGCCCTAAGGAGAGGTGACAAACAAGAACAAAACTGCCCAGCGGAGTGCTTGAAAGCAGCAGTAGCTGTGCAGTAAGACTCCGAGGTTTATTAAAAAGGCATGTGCTACCAAAGTAACTATTGAAAGGAAAAGTCATTAATATGCCGCCAGACTGCATAATCCCAGCACGGCTTCACGCATTCACATTAGCATCTGCCCTTAGCTTCCAGCTACATTTATTGGTCAGCTATAAGAGAATTTGTTAGATTTCCAGAGACTTGATGACGTTTTTTACTGGTTTTATTACTTATTTTATTAGCGTATTTTTATGCATTTTTGCTTTATGCTAATTCTTCACTGTCCTCAATATAGCATTGCTGTAGAGGGGGAAGCGAGCAGTAAAACTGCTAGATTAATTTTTACGATGCTTAAAAAAGTCCTTTAAAACTGGGTAAAGATCCATTCTAGAAAGTTTTTCCTATTCTATCTTTTACCACTGTAATCACTGAAGGAAGACATGCCGGAGCACATTAAAGAGTCAAATGGTCTTTAAACCACACATTTATCTCATCTCCTAGTGAATGGATGAATAAAATTGCACACCTGTCTGATGCGGCACCATACCAGAAGAAAAGACCACACATGAAGCGTTAGAGGGCATATGCACTATGGTGCTGCTAATAATACGATGTAAAATTTTTGTAAGATTATATTTTATTTTGTATAAATTTTTATAAATGACAGGGGTTCCCTGCTTTGTTGGTGTGCACATTGCTCCATGTCAGTGGGTCCAGTAGTGGAGCACAATGTGTATTTTTCTTTTAAGTTTCTATGGGCAATAGAAATCAACAACCATCGAAAAGCTTGTTACACATTAGATTACAATGTCTTGCCGAACACATTCATTTTGGTGGGGTTGTCTAACTAACTAATTTGTATGAGAGGAGACGGATCGGGCAGTTGACTGTCAGCATGTCTGTTCCTTTTCTCTGGCAGTGGCTTACTCCTACCTTCCTCCATGATTGGTCAAGCCTAGAGTGCATCGGTATCGGGGGTTGAGAGAGTCACGTCAGCCAATGAAGGTCACCCAGCTGTCTACAATGTATGACCAGCTTAAAGTGCCACGTGTTTATTGGTTTAAACCTACCGAAATAGTGCTGTTGTCACAGGCCATGGCAAGATGTGGGGTGTGCACGGTGGATTTTGTAAGCACCTTGTCTGTTTAGTTTCGCTTATCACCACAAATTTCTAGGTCTCTACTATTTGACAATCAGTGGGATAAAATAATTTCCTTATCATTATGGCCACTTTTTCTACAGAGGTTTTTAGCAAATCTTCTAGCAATTTTTCTATTGAAAAGTACAACTGGATCACTGAGTATTTTTTATTCAATGTGCTGGACATGTAGGGGCCAAAACAGATTTGTGCCGTATTTTATCTGGTTGAGATATTTAATACAGTAAAGTGTTTTTTTTTTTTTCTGGGATTTTAATACTGATGGTCTATCCAGTATTCAATAAGCGCACCTGACGCTCAGCTGTTTCAGAGTAGCGCAAGAAGTGTGCACCGAAATTACACTGTCCTGTCTATTGTGTAGTGGACATAGCTGGTTACTGTAGAGCGGATCCCATTGCAGTTCCAGCTCCATCCACTACACTTGGACTTGGCTGTTCCTGCATCAGAGCTACAGCAGAACAGCTAATTGACATGAGTGCTGGTTGTCAGATGCCTACAGATCAGATATTGATGGCCTATCGTGAGCACAAGCTATCAGTATTAAAATCTAAGGCCAGGTTCAGACAGGGCACTTTGGTACAATCCTGTGTAATGTATTTTTGAAACCACATCTTGATCCACAAGAAAGGAGATATTTTATAGGGTTTTCAGGATTCCGAATATTGATGTCCTATCCACAGAAATGGCCATCAATGTTAGATTTGTGGGGGTGCAGCCTCCATTTACTTAGAAGTTGCAGTGCAGCAATGTTTAGTCTTGTTCACCTGAACAGATTGAGGCTGCAATATCATGCGTCAATCTGATATTGTTGACCTGTCATGAGGAAAATTACTGATTATCCATAGCACACTTCTATCAATACAAAAGTTGTTCAAATTCCATGGAATTTTTTTTATATGTATGTACTATATATCCATCCCATCCATGACTTTTTTCTTATGCTGTTGAACAGATACGACTTGAGAAAGGTCTAGTTGGACCAAATGTCATTCATCTTATATGGGGGTCATTTATGTTTATATATACACCACTTTTTGGCATATATTTGTAGCAGATTCCGTCGCAGAGGGGATTTGCGGCTGAATCTGCGGCTTCTTTCACACCACGCACACACGCCAGCTCTATAATTTTCTATGCCACTTTTTTTTTTACATAGAAAATTATCTAAATATATGCCAGCAAGGTAGCCGGTGTAGATTAAAGACTGTTAGGCGCGGCAGTGGATGTGCCTAAGTTATGTAGAGGTCTGCACCTCTACATAACTTGGGCGAATCAAGCGCCAGTGCAGGGTTAAGACCGGCGTCTTAATCAATGACAACATTTATGTCTAGAACTACAGTGGAAGGAATATACAGTATATATGCACAGATGTCATCTGTGGTTCCATTTTTATTCTTGAACTATCCTGAGGATAGGTTGTCAACATCTTCAACCTGGAAAAAACCCTTTAAGGAAAGACTTCTCTCTTTGTAGTTCCAATCCCAAATGAACATAACAAAAAACTGTGGCGTCTACCTGGCCTAATTGTATTTCTGCTGCAGCTAATGCCACACTTGTTAATGACTGCTACAACAGACACTCAGAAACCTGTTCTAGATTACGTTTATTTTGCCAAAGAATGGGTTAATGATAGGTGTGGGTTTGTACACTGTGCGAAATTATTTATTTCTGTGATTCTATAAAAATAAATCTTTAAAGACTTAAAGCACTTGTTGGGAACTTTCTTTTGAAGCACCACATAGTATTTTTTTTTCTCATTTAATGTTTTATTAAAGTTTTAGTATAACAATTTCTTTTTGGTATCATTTGATACAAACATGTAATAATCATGCGTTAATAGGGAGCCCACACAACATCAACTGCTCGACATAATAATTTGTAACAGCATGAATACGAACCTTAAAGAAGTACACAATCAAACTTCTGTACCATCTGGATAGGATTTTATAGCTTGTTTCTTGAGCCTTAGTAGAGAGCAGTGCTTTGTGAGATAGAAGCAAACTTCTATTCTATTGGGATGGAGTAAGGGGAGTACCCAAGTCATAGTCCCAACACATAGTATGTTTTTGTAGCATTTTGTGATATGAGAGACCAATTGATCAGTAGCAACGCTCTTTTAAAATGCTGTATGCATCCAATTTATTAAAACCTTGCTTCAAAAGCACGTGAATGTACATTGGGGCACTGGCACCTAATGCCTACCACCGTACAGGTACACCACAAGGATGTTACGAGCTCAGGTGTTGAGCCCGCAGCAGGAGCCAACTGTAATACACGTTCAGCCTCCTGCTGTAGCAGCCAAGATCGGAGCTAGCTCTGCTCCCAGCCGGTTAACCCCATAGATGTTAAAGTTAATAGGGACTGCAAGATCTAAGTTGTTTATAGATCAGGTTCCTTCTGCACATCACTGTTCCCCCTACAAAGCAATCACAGGGTTCAGAAGGTAGCCAAGAAACCATAAGCCTAACAACGGCCTCCTGGGTTGCTGTGTTCACAAGCTTATTTAACCCTGCTGGATGTTAGAAGGTTTAGAATTTTAGAAGCAATTCTTTACATTTTCAAGAAAATTTCCAAAACCTGCGTTTTTAAGCACCAATTCAGTTCTGAAATGACTTTAAGGGGCTTACATATTCACCCATAAATTAACCTATTTTTAGAAACTACGTCCCTCAAATTATTCAAATCTGATTTAAGAAACTTTAACAGCAAAGCAAACCTCAATGTTTATTAACCTGGTAACACATTAACCTGAAAATTTTTGGTGGTGGAATTAGTTCTTAAAAATCTTAGCAACAAATTAACATTTTTGTAGCATGCCACTTTAATACTAACAATTATGGCATACCAATTTAAAAAAAAAAACTTGGCAAACGAATAAGAATTTTTTGTCAAATTAAACTTTTAGACAGAATAATTAGTTCATAAAAATTTTGGTGGTCACAAGTGGCCTCCAAAATAGTGGACCCGACTGCTCCTGCTAACAACAAGGACTCTAATCATGGTGTGCCATGCTCCCCACCACAAGCTCTCTCCTCGCCTACTGCTTCTCCGCTGAGGGATCTCTACCAGAACATAAGATAACTGTTCCAAAACAAGCTAGCCCAGGCGGTGGCTGAGTTTACCCGCCAGATTCACAACCTGGGCCAACAGGTCGCAGATGTGGAGGGCCGAAAGTATGGTGGACGCCATAGCAGCGGATAGACGAGACATTGACACCCAGGCAGCACAATTAGAGGCTTTGGAGCTAAAGAATGAGAACTTGGGGAACCACTCCAGTAGAGGACTCCCCGAAGACTATACCTCATTGCACCAAACAGCCATGGAACTCTTCAAGGCCCTGCTGCCTCAACAGGATGACTCCCTGTTCTGAATTGATAGGATTCACAGGGCTCTGGGCACCCCAAAGAACCCGGATTCTCCCAGGGACATTGTACTGAAACTCCACTACCCAGAGGCCCATGACCAGCTTCTCACAGCTGCTCGCAATCTACAGACGCTGCCGGGCCTACTACCCACGGCACGGCTGTACTCAGACCTGGCTCCTTCCACCCTGGGGCGCCGCAGGAACATGAAGCCCTCCGATTCTCTAGTTGTCAATTTTTGGGAGAGTTGTTCCTCCAATGTAATGATATCCTCCTCCAACTCAGACATACTTTTAGTATTCATTTCAATAATGAGGCACATAATGGCACCCGAACAAGAGCCACAGGCCGGCTCCTATTTGCCACAAAATTCCTCATCTTCCTTGGGAACGGATGGGAACGTTTGTACTCGCAGCCCTCTTGGTATTAGTAGCTTCAGGATATATTTTTCTAAAGTGGCTTTATTCCACCATAGTTTCATCCTTCAGTGCAATATATTTTTAAGTTGTGCCTTCAACTCACCGGTGCTCCTCTGGCCTGGGTCATCGCTCGCCATGGCACCTCCAGTAAAAACTGCATTCATCTGGGATAACCAAGATTAATCATATGATCGAAAGTCCATCCTTCTTAGCACTAAATCTTCGAGGACCCGGAGAGAACACCAAACCCCGACGTGCGTTTCGCTGACGCTTCCTTTACTGTTTATTCTGTTTTGCTTACTATACTGTTCTTTATGATACCCTTTGATACATCCACTTATGGCATATAATACATTGGCCCTATGGATCCAAGGGTGGTGTACTCCAGTACTCCTGTGACTGATCTCTTCCTGCGGACACCCAACTCTTACCTATGTGTCGTATAATTTCACATAATGTCAGGGGTTTTAACTCGCCCCCTAAACGCAAAAATGCATTTATAGACTATCTAAAACACTCCCCCGACATTGTATGACTGCAGGAGTCGCACTTTTCCACCCCCTCTTCCCCCACTTATATACACCCCCGATATTCTACTTTCTATGCTGCCTCCCACACATCCAAAACGAGGGGAGTGGTTACTCTCTTCAGGAATAATTCTCCTTTTCAGGTACAGCAGACCATTACTGACCCAGAGGGCAGGTATTTGATTCTAGTAGGCACCCTTCAGGATACATCCATCTGCATTGTAAACTGTTATGCCCCTAATGAACATCCCATTCACTTTTTCAAAACCTTAGCTGAAGCAATTGACCCCTTAGAATACCATTACCTAATCTGGTGTGGATACTTCAACTTTTTTCTAAACACCACCCTTTTAAACTCGGTTTATTAGAAGTAAACAGCACAGGTATGGTATACATGTTACATAATGTCTGCCCACGCAGGGGCTGAGAGAAAAAAGAAGTAGAATGACACCGGTTCATGGATCATAATACAAATACAGCATTGTTAATACAATAGAGCAGGTAAAGCAATCATTACGATAAGACTCTGTATATGAGAGATATATATGACATCTAGCACACCATTACAGCTGGAGCGGGTTAGGAAAGGTGAGTCGATGTATTAGGCCTGGTCATCAGCTGCTGAATACATATGTGATGCATATAGGGTCAAAGGGGAAGAGCACCATTCCCCCATACCTTGTGAAACTTCTGAGGACACCCCCTATGTTTGAAGACAAAGTTCTCCATGGAGACTGTTCGATTTACTAAGGCTAGCCACTGCCCACTGTGGGAAATCTGTCCCCCATCCAGCGTAAAGCTATGGCTTTTCTGGCAAGAAATAAAGTCTCCCCTAGAAAGATTCTGTAATAGTGTGTCCAGGATTCTTCGTCTAGTACACCAAAAACACACAGTTTGGGACATAAAGACACTGTTACGGGGACCATGGTGGAAAGGACTTCCAATACCGAAGTCCAGAATCGGTGAATTGGCCCACAGTCCCAGATCATGTGCCAGAAATCAGCACCTTCCATCTCACATCTGTCACATCTAGTGTGGCTGAGGCGTCCCATTTTGTGTAACCTGGTGGGGGAGAGGTAGGTGCGATGTAATATGAATAGTTGTATCAGTATGTTATTAATAGAGGGTGACACTTTCGTTGGAGCTGATAGTGCTTCGCACCATTCTTCAGAAGTCGAAGAGGGTATAGACAACCTCCACCTATTCTCGACTGTCAGTGGGGATATGGTCATGCGGTAGTTAAGCAAGTGCGTGTACAACACAGAAATGATACTTTTAGGCCCTTGCGACCTAAGCACTCCAATAATGGGGTAATTTGAGATACCCTTCTCTGCACCCTGAAACTGAGCTTGCAGCACGTGCCTTAATTGAAGATACCTGTAGAATAGCGCACAAGACACTTCAAATTTTTCTTGAATTTGTGTGAAGGAACATAGCTGACGCTCCTCATAGATATCTTCCAAGGTGACCACTCCATGGCGTCTCCACTCAGCCGCCCCCTCCAGCAGTAACAGGTGCGTAAACATGGAATTGTCTCATATAGGGATCATATCAGGTAGATCGGCATATGCATTTAGCTTAGAGGCCTTCCAGACCTGATGAGCCAGTCTGTGCAAAGGCAGAAGGCGGCAGCGTGGAGAGTTAATGCCTTCCAGAACGGGCCACAGCGTAGTCATCCCCAAGTGATCGTGCAAGTTGAATTCAGTGTTAGGCAGAGGAGCGTTTATGATCCAATGCCTCAGGAATCGTAGCTGACTAGCTATGTAATAGAGAAAGAAGTCCGGGAGGGAGGCTCCTCCCTGTAACCTCGATCTCTGTAATGCTGAGAGTGAGTGAGAGTTTTCGTCTGGCCTTGCCCCAAACAAAGGATGTGATCAGGGCACGGACGCGATCAAAGAACCCCCGGGGTACCGGCGTACAAGCATTTTCACTAAGTTCAGTCTTCCTATGATAGACAATGCCCAGGATTTCATCTTGTCCTGAAATACTGATCCTAAGCTCTCAATATTTAGTGTAGGACAGATGCGAGTCCTTCATAATTATTACTCCTAGATATTTGAAACGGCCAACCACCAGTAGGTTGTGACAGTGCGACGGCCAGTCATGAGACCATAAAGGCATAATGGCTGACTTGGCCCAGTTTATGTGGAGCTCAGAAAATCGATCGAATTGCTCGATTATCGTTATCGCTCTAGGAAGAGCTACCTTTGGGTCAGACATAAAGAGGATCAAGTCATCCAAATAGAGGCCTATTCTGTCCTCCCTGCCTCCCATTTTGATGCCTGCATATACCTGATCCTGCCTAAACCTAGGTGCTCCACCGCTATCGCAAATAGCAAGGGCGACAAGGGGCAGCCCTGCCTCGTGCCCCTGTGTAGGTGCAACGTGTCAGAGTGACTACCATTAATCAGTATATTAGCTGCGGGCCTCTTATACAGTATCTCTATCCATTTGATGAACCTGGGGCTGAAGCCAAAGCTCCCGAGCACAGCTAGTAAAAATGGCCATTCCATGGAGTCGAAGGCCTTGGCAGTGTCCAGAGAGGCCAGAGCCCATCTCGCCTTCTCAGAAACCCCGATCTGCGAGATTACCTGTGCTCTCCGTATGTTGTCGGAGGTGGACCTGCCAGGAATAAAGCCTGATTGATCAGTATGGACCACAGACGTAATCACTTTGTTTAATCGGGTAGCCAAAATTCTGGTCAGGATTTTATAATCCAAGTTCAGTAGAGAAATTGGACGATAAGATCCACAGTCCAGTGGGTCCTTGTCAGGCTTTAGGATTACCACTATGGTGGCATCATACATTGAGTCCGACAAGGATCCACGGAGTGCGCTGCTTTATATAGGTTCAGGAGCTGCGGTCCCAATACATCAACATATTTGGAATGAACCTCTATCGGAATGCCATCCGGGCCCAGTGCTTTCCCTGAACGGGAGGTCTTTAATCGCCTGCGTGATCTCCCCAGCGTAACATCCTCCTCCATTAGACTCCTGTCTAGGTCTCCTAGCCGAGGATGAGACACTTCCAAGGAGGTAAGTCTCTAGATCATGCTCTGTATACGTTGCTGTGGAACCATACAAGTCCTGGTTAAAGTTGCTGAAGCATTCAAGTATGGCATCCACCAATTCCGCCGTCTGCCCATCGGCATCCCGTATACCAGGGGTGCACAACCTGCGGCCCAGGGGCCACATGCAGCCCTCGATACCATTCTGTGCGGCCCCCAAACATCTGGTAAATGACATGTAGGTCTATGTCTTATGGCTTGTTACATGTATCTTTCATGTATTCTCCTATAAGATGGGAGTCCTAGAACTGTAACTAGACATTTATAGTATATACTGTATGTTCAATATGCCAAAAATACAGTATTTCAGTTGGTAATACCTCTTTAAGTTTTATTTTCGGCCCTTGGAATTGGTTCAGGCTGACAATGTGGCCCCCAACCAGAAAAGGTTGTGCACTCCTGCCGTATATGGATCACGGGGGGGACGACGACATGGTGTTGCCTCTCGCAATATGTGCAACAGTTTGCCAGCCTGATTGCCTGTCTCAAACGCCTGCTGCTTAAGGAAAAAAAGCTTGCGTTTGCTCTTCTCCTCTAAATGCAGCATGTACAACCTCCCTCTAGATAGCCATTCCAGCCTGAGTTCCTCAGAGGGGGACTCCGTGAATGACTCTTTCAGCCTCTTTGCATCTAGCATGTAAATCATTCTCTCTGCGCTGCGAATCCTTCTTAACATAACAGATGGACGATTTAGGGTAGGCTTTCATGGTTTCCCAGAGCAACAGAGCATCAGTCAATTCGTCCTGGACCTCTAAGAACATTTTCAGTTGATCCGGGACCCTATCATTCAGGCCAAAAAGGGATAGTCAGAAAGGGTGGATGCGCAGCTTGCAACCCAGTCTGACAGGGTCAGTCAAAGTGAACACTGCCAGAATCGGGGCGTGGTCCGATGGTCCCTGAGGTCCATGACGAATCTCCGTCAAGTCAGTAAATACTGGAGCATTGCCAAACAGGTAGTCTATTCTAGAAAGGGAACCTCTAGCTGGAGTAAAGCAAGAGTACTCCCGCGTATGCGCGTTCCTTGCCCGCCACATATCAATCCACCCCATTTCCTGTGAGATCCTAAAAAGAGCAGTACTATCAGAGCTAGGCCTATTCCCGTTGCTGCCGATGCGGAATTTATCCATATCCTCATTCATAACCTGATTGAAGTCCCCCATACATAGCAGGCGGGCAGTAGGGTCTTGAGCCACGAAGCCTATCACCGCTTGCAGGAGAGACACATAGGCTGATGACTACAAATGGGACAAAATTAATATGCACATGCAGGAAGATGTATTGCCCCTCTGGGTCCAGAGCAGAGTGACGGACCTAACCACCGAAGACCCCTATGGACCAACAGGGCCACCCCCCTGGAGTGGGAACTACCATACGCATTGATAAGATGTTGAACCCAGGGTTTCCTGAGCCTGTTGCCCATCTCTGGAGTCAGATGGGTTTCTTGAAGGCCTATAATGTGCGGGTTAAGGAGCGTATATGAGAGAACACAGCAATCCGCTTTTAGGATCACCCAAGCCCCGAACGTTCCATGACAAGGCCCTCATGGAGGCCATGAGCGCTTTTGGGTAATATCAATAAAGTGATCGCTCAGCCAGGGTGCAGGGAGAAGGTTACAGGAGTCCCGAACCCCACTCATCAGTGCCCTCCATACTACCGGTGTGCTGTGTTGTAACCATACATGAGATATGCAAACTAGAATGGTTTCTAACATAGTGCAGTAAAAGAACAATGTAAATAAGGAACTGTCGGCACCAAAGCCGACTAAACACCACCCTTGACAGGTCCCACACGTCAGATTTACAGCACACCCGTGAGCAAAAACAGATCATCAATGACACTATGCATCAACTTTCCTTAGAAGATACCTGCAGAGAGCATATTGGACCAGCTAGGCGTTATACATTTTACTTCTCGGCACACCACTCTCACACCCGCATTGATGATTCTATCTTCAGCTAATGCACTCCCACTTCTTTTGTATAGCAGACATATTGTCTCAGCATTGTCCGACCATGATATTGTTTTTTCAGTTTTTGACTTTATGCCCAAAAGGTCAGTTCCTTTCTCCTGGCACCAAAATGAGGTCTTACTCAGTAATCCTATAGTCCAGACTCAGATTGTGTCAAGAAGATGCATCCAGACGATCCCCTCTATGCACCGGCCACAGATCCCTTGAAAAAAGTCATTCTGACCGAAACGTTGGGACGCTTTATATGGCCAATTAATTTAGCTATTCTCTACACCTGGATGACATAAATATGAAATGATGGTGTGAAGATGCACAAAATGCATTAAAGTACCACTTTGCAAAACAAACTTTTTGGTGTGCCATAGATCTTCTTGACATATATTGACTACGGTCCTTTATGAGCACCCAAAGTTAATGGGTGTGCAGATCTCTCGTCTTCTATACAGACTTAGATTGTCACTGATCTGGCTCACTTCTTCAGTGAAAATACCACCAGACTCCTCCCCTCACTGGGTATGGCTTTCCCATAAAGCTTTTATCAGAGGCAAATTAATAGCAATATCATCAAAGAGGAATAAAGACAGGGACGAAGCTCAGACCTCCCTAAAATCTAAATTAGCCAGGCTAGTTCATGCTCACCAACAACACCCATCCTTGTACCTACATCAAGCCATTAAAGCCACTAAATTGCAATTAGACACTATCCTATCTCATAGGACAGAGAAGGCCCTAGGCTGGACCAAAGCGAAATACGATAAGTGGGCCTAACAAACCTGACAAGCCTGACAAGCTTCTGGCTAGAAGGCTCAAATCTCAGCAACGCATCAATCAAACCCTTGGGATTCAAACTCAAGAAGGTCAGGTCACGAGTAACCCTAACCGTATTTATGATACCTTTACTAACTTCTACCAAGCTCTATACAGGCATCGCCAGCCTCAACTCCCGGAACTCACTGATGCTTTCCTTTCTAAAGCCAACCTGGCCAAACTTACCCCAGAGGCCCTACAACAGCTTAATAGGGAGATATCTGTCAATCAAGTTGAAGTAACCCTCCAATGCCTGAAACTTGGGAAGGCCCCAGGACCAGATGGCCTGACTGCCGTCTATTTTTAAAAATTCTCCACAATCCTTACTCCTCACATTAGGGACTACTGCAATCACCTTCTTCAGGGCCATGCAATGCCAAATAAGTTACTTGATGGTCTCATAACAGTTTTTCCCAAACCTAATAAGAACCCCCTCTCTCCAGCCAGCTATAGGCCGATATCTCTTTTAAACCTTGACCCCAAGATTTTTACATCTATTTTAGCCCATAGACTAAATCAATTCCCACCCCACACCTATTAAAATTGGAAGAGGTACGAGGCAGGGATGCCCTCTGTCTCCAGCACTCTTTGCCTTAGCAATTGAACCTCTAGCTGCCCTTACGGCAAGACCCCAATATCACAGGGATTACTATTGGGACTCAGGATTTAAGGGTGAATCTGTTTGCAGATGACCTACTCCTCATAATCACTAAACCAGCTGTTTAATGTCCTACTGCAAGAGTTCTCTAAAGCCTCTGGTTTAAAAATAAATCCCTCTAAGTCTGAGGTCCTCCACTGTAACACTCCTCCCAACACCATTGCTCTAGTAGAATGACAATCTTACCTAGGAATTTCCATTACTTTCCAACTGTTCAATATCTATAGAGTGAACTATCTTCCCCTCTATCGAGAGATCAGGTCTGATATGGGCAAATGGGACTCAGCTCTGTTATGTTGGTTAGGCAGAATCCACGCCATCAAAATGGTAATATTACCGTGTTTGTTATACCTATTTAGGACCCTGCCAATTCCAGTCCCCCTGGCAGATCTCCACCAGCTCCATCGAGACCTTTCTTCCTTCATCTGGGCGCGTCGAAGGCTGAGGATTAAGCTAGAGGTCATGTTCCTACACAAGCGAATAGGAGGCCTCTCAGTCCCCAATTTCATTAAGTACTATAAAGCAGCACCAATAGCACAACTCCTTCTGGTCCACGGTCGTTGACGCCCTCTGATGTCGGTGGTCCTGGAGATGTCCATGATTTCCCCCCTCCCCTGACCTGTATTATTTTGGGACACAAACCCTCTTTCCTCTGACCTTAGGTCTAGGGCCCTGTTATCTTTTTATGCCCTACAACTATGGAGGTTTGTGCGCTTCAAGGTTGGTCTCCAGTCAAGACCTGCTCTCCCCACCCCACTATTGGCCAACCCGAGTTTCCCACCAGAGGTAGACCTGGGGGCTTTCTCCTGGTGGTCCGCCAATTGCCTGACACATCTGCATGAATTCCTTATTGCTGGAAAATTACCCTCAGCAGCCCAGCTGAGATCTTAACACTCTATCCCTACATCTAAGGATTATAGTTGGGTCCAAGCATTGTCCTTTTGGCGGTCCATCATGGGGACTTCCTCGTCCAATACATATAATTCTTTCGAACGTTTCCTCTTATATTCTTTTGAGAGGGTCGGACTGGTTTCCCGCATCTATTAATGATTAAACACCCCATCTAATAAAATCAAGTTGCCTTTCATGTCAAAGTGGGAGGAGGACACCCCCTGCTTAATACCCTTTTCTAGGTGGCATGCATGCTGTGAAACTATTACCAAGAGTGGCTGGCAGGTGTCCCTGGTAAAGACTTCTCTTAAGGTTCTTCATAGGGCTTATTTGGTGCGCGAAAGATTGCACCGTATCTATCCGTCGGTTGCACACTTTTGCTTCCGAGGCTGTAATTCCAGTGTATCGATGTACCATATCTGGTAGGCATGCCCTAAAGTAAGTTCTTTCTGGTCGAGTGTCTGCTCAATTATATCAGATGTTCTGGGCACCACTTTTCACAAAACTCCATCTGTATGTCTCCTAGGGGATAAACGTATAAGCCAAAAATACGCACCTTTTAAATTAGCCCAATTCCTTCTACTCCCGGCTCGCATACATATCGCAGCCAAATGGCGAACTAACACCCTCAACCTTTCTGAGGTCATGCAGCGGATGGATAGATTGCCCATATACAAAAAAATTGCAGCTACTATAGGGGACACGGTTGACTCATATTTAAAGTTATGGCAGCACTGGCTGTCCTCCTCCCACTCATTGCACAGGCTACCATACAGTTGTGTTCAAAATTATTCAACCCCCAATGCTGTAAAGGGTTTTAGGGAATTTAGTGTACATTTGTAATTGTGTTCAGAATGAAATCTTACAAGGACTTTTTAACCGCTTACCGACCGCCTCACGCAGGATTGCGTCCTGCGGGCGGTCGGTCTGTTCCTCCTTGACGCGCCCGCGCGTCATCTCGCGAGCGAGATTTCCTGTGAGCAGCGCGCGCGTGCGCGCGTTCACAGGATCACGTCGAGGAGAAGGTAAGCTACAGCCTGCCAGCGCTGATCGTGCGCTGGCAGGCTGTAGAAGTTAAAAATGGCATATCAGACGCTGTTTTGTTAACAGCGTCTGATATGCTTGCTGATCGTTCCTTTGGTGGTCCCATTTGCTTGGGACCACCAAAGCTTTATAAGTGCACCAAAACACCACACAGACCCCCCACCCATCCACCCCACCCCCACTGATTAACCCCTGATTAACCCCGATCACCCCATGTCACCCCCTGTCACCCCCTGACACTAATTACCCCACTGTAAGGTTCATTCAGACGTCCGTATGTGTTTTGCGGATCCATGGATCCACGGATCCATAAAACACGGACACCAACAATGTGCTTTCCGCATTTTGCGGATCCGCACATTGCCAGAACTATATAGAAAATGCCTTTTCTTGTCCGCAGTGCGGACAAGAATAGGACATGCTCTATCTTTTGCGGAGCTGCGGCCGGATGCTTGGGGGCCGAAACCCGGAAGTTTGCGGCCGCAGCTCCGCAAATGCTGATGCGGCGGCGCATAGTGTGCTCTCCGCATCACCGCCAGCCCCATTCACACTGAATGGGTCCGCATCTATTCCGCAGAATTGCGGAATAGATGCGGACTGATTCTAACGAGACGTGTGAATGGGGCCTTACTACTTTTTTTGCACATTTTTGGCAGAGATTTATTTATCCACATTGATCGATGTGAATGAGGAAATCTGTGCCGTTTTGTTTTTTGCACATTTTTGGGCAGAGATTTTTCATCCACATTGATCGATGCGAATGAAGAAATCTGTGCCGTTCATTTTTCTTTTTCAGTGCAGAGGCTGAACGGGAAAAAATCTCATTACTCGTCTGCTCAATATAAGGAGAATCGCAGAAACTCCTAATGCTGGCCATACGTGTAATGATTGCGGAGACCCTCAAATGCCAGGGCAGTACAAACACCTCACATGTGACCCCATTTTAGAAAGAAGACACCCCAAGGTATTCCGTGAGGGGTATGGTGAGTTCATGCAAAATTTTATTTTTGTCACAAGTTAGTGAAATATGAGACTGTAAAAAAAAAAAAAAATCAATTTCCGCTAACTTGTGCCAAATTTTTTTTTTTCTGTGAGCTCGCCATGCCCCTCACGGATTACCTTGGGGTGTCTTCTTTCCACAATGGGGTCACATGTGGGGTATTTATACTGCCCTGGCATTTTAGGGGTCCTAAAGCATGAGAATCCAAATGCGTAAAAATGCCCTGTGAAATCCTAAAGGTACTCATTGGTTTTAGGGCCCCTTTGCGCATCTTGGCTGCAAAAAGTGTCACACATGTGGTGTCGCCGTACTCAGGAGAAGTAGGGCAATGTGTTTTGGGGTGTATTTTTATATATACCCATGCTGGGTGTGAGAAATATCTCTGTAAACGACAACTTTTTACATTTTTTATTCAAAGTTGTCAGTTTACAGAGATATTTCTCACACAAGTATGGGTATATGTAAAATACACCCCAACACGCTACTTCTCCTAGTACGGCGATACCATGTGTGCCACTTTGCAGCCAAGATGCGCAAAGGCCTAAACCAATGAGTTGCTAGGAGGGCATTTTTACGCATTTTCTTCTCACGCTTTAGGGCCCCTAAAATGCCAGGGCAGTATAAATACCCACATGTGACCCCATTTTGAAAGAAGACACCCAAGGTATTCGCTGAGGGCATAGTGAGTCCATGAACAATTTAACTTTTTGTCAAAAGTTAGCAGAAAGGTAGACTTTATGAGAAAAACAATAAAAAATCAATTTCCGCTAACTTGTGCCAAAAAAAATCTTCTATGAACTCGCCATGCCCCTCACAGAATACCTTGGGGTGTCTTCTTTCCAAAATGGGGTCACATGTGGGGTATTTATACTGCCCTGGCATTTTAGGGGCCCTAAAGCGTGAGAAGAAAAATGCGTAAAAATGCCCTCCTAAAAGGTACTCATTGGTTTTAGGGCCCCTTTGCGCATCTTGGCTGCAAAAAGTGTCACACATGTGGTATCGCCGTACTCAGGAGAAGTAGGGCAATGTGTTTTGGGGTGTATTTTTGCATATACCCATACTTTGTGTGAGAAATATCTCTGTAAATTGACAACTTTGAATAAAAAAATGTAAAAAGTTGTCGTTTACAGCAATATTTCTCACATGCAGCATGGGTATATGTAAAAATACACCCCAAACACATTGCTACTCTCCTGAGTTCAGCGATACCACATGAGTGGCACTTTTTGCAGCCAAGTGCAAAGGGCCCTAAAACCAATGAGTACCTTTAGAATTTCACAGGCCATTTTTACGCATTTGGATTCTCACGCTTTAGGCCCCTAAAATGCCAGGGCAGTATAAATACCCCACATGTGACCCCATTTTGGAAGAAGACACCCAAGGTATTCCGTGAGGAGCATGGCGAGTTCACAGAATTTTTATTTTTGGCACAAGTTAGCGGAAATTGATATATATATTTTTTTATTTTGTTTTTACAAAGTCTCATATTCCACTAACTTGTGACAAAAATAAAATTTTACATGAACTCGCCATGCCCCTCACGGAATACCTTGGGGTGTCTTCTTTCCAAAATGGGGTCACATGTGGGGTATTTATACTGTCCTGGCATTTTAGGGGCCCCTAAAGCGTGAGAAGAAGTCTGGAATCCAAATGCGTAAAAATGCCCTGTGAAATCCTAAAGGTACTCATTGGTTTTAGGGCCCTTTGCACCCAGCCTGCAAAAAAGTGTCACACATGTGGTATCCCCGTACTCAGGAGAAGTAGGGCAATGTGTTTTGGGGTGTATTTTTATATATACCCATACTGTGTGTGAAAAATATCTCTGTAAGCGACAACTTTTAAAAATTTTATACAAAGTTGTCAGTTTACAGAGATATTTCTCACCCAACATGGGTATATGTAAAAATACACCCCAAGCTACGCTCTACTTCTCCTGAATACGGCGATACTACATAAGTGACACTTTTTGCAGCCTGAGTCGCAAAGGACCAAATCTAACAGTACCTTTAGGTTTACATGGCGACTCACAATTTAGCCCGCCCAAAATGCCAGAACAGTACAAACACCCCACAAATGACCCATTTTGGAAAGTAGACACCCAAGGTATTCACTGAGGGCATAGTGAGTCCGTCTGAGATTTCTTTTTTTGCCAGAAGTTAGCAGAAATTGAAACTTTTTTTTTTTTTTTCTCAGAAAGTGTCATTTTCCGCTAACTTGTGAAAAAAATGAAATGATACATGAACTCACCATGCCCCTCAGCTGAATACTTTGGGGTGTCTTCTTTCTAAAATGGTGTGATTTGGGGGTATTTATACTATCCTGACATTCTAGCACCTGAAGAAACATGACAGGGGCTCAGAAAGTCAGAGCTGCTTCAAAATGCAGAAATTCACTTTTTGCACCATAGTTTGTAAACGCTATAACTTTTACCCAAACCAATAAATATACACTTATTGGACTTTTTTTATCAAAGACATGTAGAACAATAAATTTAGAGAAAAATTTATATAGAAATGTAGTTTTTTTGAAAAATTTTACAACAGAAAGTGAAAAATGTCATTTTTTGCAAAAATTTCGTTAAATTTGTATTAATGGCAAAAAAGTAAAAATGTCAGCAACAATGAAATACCACCAAATGAAAGCTCTATTAGTGAGAAGAAAAGGAGGTAAAATTCATTTGGGTGGTAAGTTGCATGACGGAGCAATAAACGGTGAAAGTAGTGTAGTGCGGAATTGTAAAAAGTGGCCTGGTCATTAAGGGTGTTTAAGCTAGGGGGGCTGAAGTGGTTAAAGAACCAAATGCAACTAAAATGACATCAATTGTTTTTGTAATACAGTATTAAATGTTTTTTTTGTGATTTCTTCATTGACACAATTATTCAACCCCTTAAAGACGACCACTCTTAAGAACAGAGGTTAATTCAAGTGTTTTCGATCAGGTATTGAAAACACCAGTGGATGTCAAGGAGCAGCAATCAAGCATAATAAGCACCAATTAGGCAGATGTAAAATGACTGTGATACTTAGCTCCTTCTAGACATTTACTGGTGTGTTTACAGACATGGTGAAGTCAAGAGAATGGTCCAGGGAGACAAGAGAAGAGGTGATTTCTCTTCACAGGAAGGGCAATGGCTATAAGAAGATTGCAAAGATGGTAAACATACCAAGAGACACCATAGGAAGCATCATTCGTAAATACAAGGCAAAGGGCACTGTTGAAACGCTACCTGGTCGTGGCAGAAAGAAGATGCTGACTTCGACTGCTGTGCGCTACCTGAAGCGCAAAGTGGAGAAAAGTCCCCGTGTGACTGCTGAGGAACTGAAAAAAGATTTGTCAGATGCGGGTACTGAGGTTTCAGCTCAGACAATAAGGCGCACACTGCATAATGAAGGCCTCTATGCCAGAACTCCCAGGCGCACCCCCTTGCTGTCTCCAAAGAATAAGAAGAGTCGACTGCAGTATGCCAAAAGTCATGTGGACAAACCACAAAAGTTTTGGGATAGTGTTCTGTGGACTGATGAAACAAAATTTGAACTGTTTGAGCCCATGGAACAACGCTATGTTTGGAGGAAGAAGGGAAGCTTCAGCGTGTGCAAGGTACCATGAATTCTCTTCAGTACCAGGAGATATTGGATGAAAATGTGATGCAGTCCGTCACAAACCTGAGGCTTGGGAGACGTTGGACCTTTCAACAGGATAATGATCCCAAGCATACCTCCAAGTCCACTAGAGCATGGTTGCAGATTAAAGGCTGGAACATTTTGAAGTGGCCATCGCAGTCACCAGACTTAAATCCGATTGAGAACCTCTGGTGGGACTTAAAGAAAGCAGTTGCAGCGCGCAAGCCTAAGAATGTGACTGAACTGGAGGCTTTTGCCCATGAAGAATGGGCGAAGATACCCGTAGATCGCTGCAAGACACTTGTTTCAAGCTATGCTTCACGTTTAAAAGCTGTTATAACTGGAAAAGGATGTTGTACTAAGTACTAAGATTGAATGTCACTTGGGGGTTGAATAAAACTGATAATGATGTGAGCACAGAAAAGACATTTGTGGTTATTTCATTATAAATGTTATGTTATATGTGTCTGACTTACAAGTGCCTCTTTGATTTAATTGTAAACAAGATGACTGAAATGATCAAAATCAATGTCAAACTGGCCAAAACACTCAATTTCAGAGGGGGTTGAATAATTTTGAACACAACTGTATCTGACATTATAAGATTGGAGGAAAGGCTCTAATTTATTACTTGCATCGCCTATAGATAATGGGGATATTCTATTATTACACCGCCCAACTTATGTCTATTTATGCTTGCTTACAATAACCCCAAAGGTATGTTCTCCTAAGGATCTCTTTTTGTGCTGTTTTTTTATTGTTTATTTTTCTGTTCTGTACTTTGTTTAACTGACTGTGTATCAATGTAACTCTATCAGCTGCTTCCTGCGTGGGGCCTTTCATTATGGCACTGTCTTTAGTTATGTTCCCCATATTCTGTACAATCCTTCAATAAAACCATTTTTGAAACTAAAACATGATATAGGATGCCCCTGCTCCAATAGTCCCGAATGCTTGGCTTCTTGACTAATCCTATATATAATACAATGCCCCAAAATTTTGGGGCAGGGGTCCATCTGTGGACTTTAGCATAAAAGAATTTGGGATTTAGAAATATATACTGCTCTGCATGCAAATTGGTCTGGGCAACTACTAAATCAATTAAATCATCAGAAGAAGGACCTAAAAGTGAATGTTTCATCAGAAAACGGTGTGATTTATGGTGATTTTTGGTGGTTATTTTTAATTTTCCGTGTCAATGTCTATATTTAAACTAAAAACATAAATTCCTGCAGTTTTCTCACTAGCCACTAAGCCTGAAAAAGGTGACACTTATTGGTCTGTACAAATCACTTGCTTATCTGTCTTTCTAATCCTGCCTGTAATGATATCACCTCTGTGTATAGATAAGACAGGATCCACCATCCACAATAGGGGATTGTTAAAGCTTATCTATTCCTTAATTGTACAATGACCTCTGCGCAGGTCACAGACCATGCCTAGAAAGCTCTCCCATAGAAGTCAGTAGGGTCCCCTCCTTACCATTGTGTCTATGGCTCATGTGGCTGCCACAAACCAATTTTTTCAATGATTTCTAAATGCTGTTATGAACAGCTTAGGGAAGATGGATGGAATAATGTTCACAAAATAAATAAAAAATCTGCAATTAGAAAATAAAAAGCGATTAGAAGAAAAGGATATGTTTTACCTGGCAGGAAAACTTTAAAAAAATCTAATTTACGAAGCCCAGTAGGGTCAAATTGTATATTGGGGTTCCCAGAGAAATTAGGGATTTGGGAAATATAAGTCTTGGGCATTATCCATGTGAGGTTAATAGGGGCAGCTGCAGTGTCAGTCTTAGGATGCTGCCTTAAGGTATGTATAGAGCTGCTAGTTTACAACAAGGAGGATATGCGGAATTGTGGGTCATTCTTGCTAGCAGAGTCAGTATCAGAAGCGACAATGGAATAGGCAGCTTCCACTGTAAAAAATTATTTTGGATATTTTTGAGTAGCGTCAAGTCCTAAAAAATTGTGATACAGTAATTGGGTAACTTGTGTGCTATAAAATACAGTATGATTTTGTACACAACTAGCTTTGTGACCACCAATTTGGCACAAAAAAGGTGGCACACCAGTTAGGTTATGTGTGCCCTATGAAATACAGTATATGCTAACTAGCCCACTACTTTGTATTTTTTTTACTTTTTTAGTTTTGTACAAAAAAATAAACAAATGAGGAGGTGAAGGGATCCCAGGAGATGCCAGATGGGCCTCACATGCCTAATCAGCCCACATAGACAGGCTGACTAGAGAGAAGACAGGAGCTGCACATAGAGGAGCTGAGGGGGTCTCATTGAATGGCTAAGATACTGGGGTGGTGGGTGAAGTGGGGTGATGAACGGTGGGCATCAGTCCTACAGACAGGGTACAGTTGCTATGTGAAATCATCCTGAAGCATCATCAAGCACAGGAGGATTGCTTTGGAAGTGGGAGAGATGTGTAGTGGGGGCGGGGGGCACAATTTTTTTTTTCATAGCACAAATAATCTTCTGAGATCACGCCATAATCACCTTACTTAAGAATGAGGCGGTTAGAGCACAGGCTCAGAACAAAACCGGCCTCTCCTCTGCTATATTACTGCTATTGGTCATTCAGTTTAGAATGACCAAGAGCAGCAATCGCTGGTACGGGACCATTGTGATTGGTCCTGCGGCAGTCGGCACTGATGGTCTGCTGTTCATGACTGAATTGTTATTTGTCACTACTAACAGCAACAGTTAGAAGCCATGCCGTAAATGTATGACATGAAGCGTTAACGTTACGTTTGCCTTGCCGTATGTTTATAGCATGGTGCGGAAAAGGTTTTAAAAAAAAAAAACGTGATTTTATGATGCAAAAGTAGCAAAACAAATAAAAACTATATAAATTTAGTATTATTGTAATCCTACTGGTATCTCAGGTACCCAAATGGAGCTCCATCCTTTTTGAGACCTGCAGTGTACCCATACACCTGTTTATGACCACATATGGGGTATTGTATTCAGAAGAAATTATGTAACTATTTATAGGGGGCTTTTTCTCCTGTTAAAGGGGTTGTCCCACTAAAGATATTCTACAGTTTTTTAAACCAGCACCTGGATCTGAATACTTTTGTAATTGCATGTAATTAAAAATTTATCATACCCATTGAGTTATTCAATAAAAATGTATATCTGTATAGCGCCACCAGCTGTTTGTTATTTTTCTTATTTCTTTGACCTGCTCACTGAGAAGGCCGCACATGCTCAGTTTCATCCTTCAACTGCCTCTTGAACTGTGATAGGGAGAGCATGGACACGCCCCCTTAGCTGCAGCAGAAAATATACTACCTTGAGCTTTCAGCTTGATATAAATCTAGCAGAGCAATGAATGGGGAGATCTCTGGATCCATATGAGGTACAGGGCTGGTTCTAGTTTTGTTAGAAAGAGGTTGTAATGAACTGTATGATGGCTGATTTTCATTTTTTACAAAAATAATGGGATAACCCCTTTAATCCTTGTGAAAATGAAAACTGCAAATTATTGATGACATAGGGGGACATTTATTTTGAATTATACACCAATTGTTTGCGTTTTGTAGTCGCAGAATTTATTGCAGCAAAATCTGTGACTTTTTCCCGCTCACGCCACTTTTCCAGAGTGCCGAAAAAGGTGGCATGGGCGCAGAAGAGGGCCGGCAGGCCACTAGTCTCATTTATCATTTTCCACGCCACTTTTTGTTGTGGAAAATTACTTAAATCTACGTCAGCAAGGGAGCTGGCGTAGATTTAAGTATGTCGCATGGCCTGCTGGAGGAAGCATCAAAGTTATGTAGAGGTCTGCGCCTTCACGTAACTTTGGCGCATTCACCGGCAGCGTGGAGGGACTTAAAACCAGCATCTAAATCGCTGGTCTTAATATATGTCCCCCATAATTTTTTATTTTTACTCTCAATCTAATAAATTCTATGAAGAATCTGTAGGATCAAAATTCTCACCATAACCATAGATGAATTCCTTGTAGTGTGTAGTTTCCAAAGTGGAGTCTTTTGGATGTTGCTTATGTTTTGGCACCTAAAGGCCTCTGCAAACCTGAAATGGTTCCTGAAACACATCCTAAAAAAATGGAGACCCCAAAGGTCCAAAGTATAAAAGCATGTAACAAACTCTACTAAAACGCCCAAACCAGGGTTTCCCCACTACCGGCTTCTTCCAGTAATCGCAAAAACAGCACTACAGATTCATTGTCATGTGATTACATGTTCCCATGGGTCCGGTGATTTCTTGAACCCTGATCATGGCTTCTCCAGAACAAAACAACAAAACACTTTTATGTAAGAGAAGGCAAATTGATTTCAGGTTGCTCAAAATTATGTAAAAAGCCATAAACATAGTATCTGAGCCAATCTATAGAACTAAAGGACAAGAATTTGGGAATGCTTTACCCATTACTACATCAATCTTCTTTAAGGCAGGAATGGCACATTTACAGGGGTTCCCTTACTTTAAAAAGGTTAGGAAGCACTAGCATAGACAAAGATTGAATGCAATATTCCAATGCAATTTAAATTGAGCCAGTCATTCAAATCTGTCTGTCCATGGTATATGGAGCTCGGACTCCTATAAAAGTATATGAAGGTACAAGATTTAGATTTTCAAAAAATTCCAAGAGTGTCACGAGGGTGTCAGGAGCCACATCTGACTCCGTTATACCCGGGGTCAGGAAGTCGCAGCGGGTGGCTGCGTGCTCTATGTCTAAAGATCATGCTGTTACTTAATGGTAGCTTTCTGTGCCTTGCAATCCTTTTTGTCTCACTCAGGGATCCGTATGGCTTATATGTTTTGTCTGTATTGTCTGTCCTCTCCCTGGTGTTTTCCTTTAGTGTCAGTAGTAAGGACTAGTGCTCCCACCGCCCTATTCACTACTTAGGGCTCAGCTCAAGGAAAGCCAGGGTTTAGGCACGTGATCGGCGTACGGGTGAAGAACCCGTCTAGGGACGTCAGGGCAGTCAGGTGCCAGCTTCTAGGTGAGTTAGGGGTCACCACTTTTCTCTCTCCCTTGGACAGGGCTTTCACTTCCTTTGCGTCACACGTCTGTGATCGGTACACCGGTCGTGATAAAGAGTTATTATAAGAGTCTTATAGCTTGATGCAGTGTGCAAGAACAGATGAAAGTGTTATATCAAGCTTCATCAGCACTTGGAGACCAGGAGCAGCAAGGCTGACCTTAGAGAAGACCTGATGAAAAGCATGTGACCTTCACAATGCTAGAGAACAGCACAGAAACAGGGTATAGTTACTAATGAAAATTTGCCAGAAGTGTGGCACATGTGGGCCACAATCCTGATGAGCATCAGCAACTCTTCTTCTGAGGTCCTCAGAAATCTACTTTGTTTTTGCCATGATACACTTCTAAAAATATGTTGTGAAGGTCAGACTTTGATAGATCCCTGTTCTTTAAATAAAACAGGTTGTCCACTCACACCTGATTGTGGTCCTAATTGAAAACACCTGACTCTAATTTCACTTTCAAAGTATCTGCTAAATCTAAAGGTTCATATATTTTTGCTGCACAGAGACGTGACATTGGATCATTTTTACCAATAAATAAATGAGCAAGTCTAATAATTTTGGCTCATTTGTTTGATTTGGTTATCTTCAACTTTTAGGACTTGTGTGACATAGGTCAAATTTATGTAATAAATTATTATGTACAAAATTTTGAAGGGTTCACAAACTTTCAACCACTGTGTTTTATAGAGCAGATTCTGTATTACAGAGGTATTCTTCTCTATCCGCTTACTTCTAGGGAAGAATGTCTGACATAAGGCAACTGACAGAGCACTGAGACTCCATATGCCACTGTAAATCCTGTGTACGGCACACAGATCTAGTATGTGCACAGGTCTTATTCTGCTTTTACAAGCATTTTCAGTTTGATCATTTGCTTTGCTCTGTAATGTTCATTTCCTGTTGCAGAATTTTCATTCCTTCAGTTCTCCACCCTCTGCACATTTCTCGGTTCCCTTCTGTGATTTCATGCCTATTAGAGCATGTTATTTTAGTTTTTGCTAATTGTCTAATTTCATTCTTGTTCCTAATTAGTGGTTGGAGACTATTCTGTAGAAAATGAGTGTAAGGTACTGATGCACACAACAGTAAAGTCTAATTAACCCCTGAGGTTAGTCTCAATTCAAAATTAATAGTTTTCACATGTTTTTCATATAAAATGTGCAATGACACCAAAGGTCCAATGGATGTGGCATACATGATTTCACACATCCTGTAGACGCCTGTCTGATCAACAAAGCAAATAAGGTTGACTCGTAGGAGGCTTGTAATTTTATCATTTCCCGAATCAGAGGAAAGGCTCATATTTCAATGACTCATTTAAGTTAGTGGTCAAAAGTGCAGTTACCTCTACCATCATCTCCTCCTCTATCATCATCTCCTATTTTCAACTAGTTGTTCGCACTGGCACCCACAATAGTGCACAACAAACAATAGTAGAATTCCAACACTCTTCCTTATCACTTCCTAAAATAACATTCTTTCTCAATTTTTTGCTAATTTCATCCAAGATAAGCTGCCAGCATACTGAAGGATCACATTACAAGCTCCCATAGGTCTAGATAAGAGGAGTGAGCTGCAATGTGAGAGAAGCAGAGGAACAAACACCCACTGCTGGAGCTAACAGTAAGTTTTCTTTCTCACCCCAAGTGCTTTATTCACATCTATACTGCTCATTACTTTTCTATAACAACCTCTATGGCAGTGTTCCTCAACTCCAGTCCTCAGGCCCACCTGCTGGTCATGATTTGAGAATATCCCACAGAATGAATACCTGTGGTAAATACTGATGTATTGACATAATTATAGCAACTGCCCACTTCTAAGGAAATCCTGAAAACATGACCGGCAGGTGGGCCGTGATGACTGGAGTTGAGGAACACTGCTTTAAGGTGTTTCTCAGTGAGAGAGACACTGAGCAGGATCTCCTTTTTGTAGGTGTACTCTATATGAAGATTAATGAGCACATTTGCAGCATTTGCTGTGAAATGTAAAATAATTATCACAATAAAAATCCTTGCAGTCAGTAGGCTAACCAGGACTAGGACAGTAGTGTGCAGATAAAAACCAATGACAGGTCGGAGGATGAGTAATATGCGCAATCTTGTTAGTATAAATGCTTGCTAGTGAGGTACTAAGGACTAAGGGAAATGGTTGAATTATGTGATCTGAGCAACAGGTGTCCCCCTCCCACTTTTGCATCTGGATCTGCAAACAGCTGATTAGTGGAACCCCACCAAGCTGATACTGATGACCTATCTGGAAGATAGGTCATCAATATCTAAAAGATGGTCAACCTTTTAAAATGGGAATTACAATTTTCCAAGGTGCTTTCAGATTGTAGGTCCTTAAAGGGGTTCTGCAGTTCTTTTAAACTGATGATCTATTCTCTGGATAGATCATCAGCATCTGATCGGCGAGGGTCCGACACCCGGTACCCCCGCCGATCAGCTGTTTATAAAGGCAGAGGCGCTGGCAGTAGCGCAACGGTCTTCTCTTAGTTTCCCTAAGGTCCAGTGACGTCACGACTAGCATCACTGGCCTGGGCAGGGCTAAGCTCTGTTCACTTGAATTGAGCTTAGCCACGCCCAGGCCAGTGATACTAGTTGGGATGTGACTGGGCCTGCGGTAAAAAGCGAGAAGGCCGCGGCGCTACTGCCAGCGCAGCTGCCTTCTCAAAAAGCTAATCGGCGGGGGTCCCAGGTGTCGGACCCCCGCCGATCAGATGCTGATGATCTATCCAGAGGATAAGTCATCAGTTTAAAAGAACTGCAGAATCCCTTTAACACCATGAAAAATAACAAATACTGCTTGATGTTTTTGGGCTATTCAGAAGAACTTTCCATACCTACGCCCCGTTATCTAGTCCAAATGTAGGATGGATTAGTTAGCATGGCACAGAGACGTTTCAGTATTACTAATTTTATGAACAGAGTAAATGTATGGGATTGGAAGTGCAGGACGTGGGTGAGGTTAAGCTTCAGCTGATACACTGAACAGTGTAATGTCAGAAAAAAGAGAGTCGGTTTGGCCATTTAGTTATTTCTGTGGTGTTAAACAGTTTGCCCAAGTTCTTTTGATATTGTTCCAAACTGCCAGGGGTTTGTTAAAATAATTAAAAACCTTAACTTCCTGGGTCCCCTTCAGATGCAGCTACACCATCAATGATGTTCCATATACTGCTGCAGCCAATCACTGGCCTCATCGGTTACTTGTGTACATTGCTGAGGACAGTGATTGGCTGCAGAGGTTACAGGACATTACGGAGGCAGACAAAACAATACATCACAGCTACAACCTGGCAGAGAAGATAAAACAGCAGCACTGGATAGGATGGGAATCGGACAGAAGGACCCCTGAAGAAGTGGAACGCAAAACGTACGTCGGGGTTCCTAGTCACTGGTCGGTATCTTTTATTACTTATACTTTACTGGTATTTAAGTTCTGGATAAACTTGCTATCAACTTCTCCCTATCTTCAGATATATATCTTTATGGGATTTCTGGTATTTGCATTATGCACTTTATTTTGGAATGTAATATATATCTGATGTAGGGTTATATTACCTTTTGAACTTATCCAGCCTATTGTGAAATTGCTGACTATGTCACTTAGGTATCTGTATGTGCTTGCCATTGCCATTTTATCAATTCTTTTAAAATTTATGTGAATCAATAAAGTTTATATACATTTGTGATAAGTATGGAGCATTGCGTTATATTTTGATATAGGGGTTATATGGGAATCGGGAAGGTAAGGTAAGCTTTTTTTTTTGTTCAGGGATGTCCGCCGGATAAAGCATCATGTCTTTTTTTCTGTTTCAGTTGCATAATTCTGTTGCATCTGCTCTGCCTCTGCAGCATGCGGAGTACGGATCCTATATACTGTACTTTCCATGGATCCATACTTTGCATATTGCAAATGCAGAGACAATGGAAGCAGAAGGTGCAGATCGCTGAGAAAAACGGCACTGCACCTTCCATGTTTTGCATGAGGTATTGGGTACCCTTTAAAACATACCTTTATCAATGCTTCCATTGTTAGCAGTGCTCTGAGAAATAACTTTAACACATAGGGAAAATTCATCATACCAAGTACACCAGTTTCCTGGTGTTGAAAAGTTGCAAAACCTAGTTTTCTGACTTTTTAGATGCCATTGCCATTTTTTTAAAAGGGAGTGTAGTGAGGGCAGGGGCTGGGTGCCCTAGCACATCAAGCATCTATCTATATATATAAAAAGGACGTATATATGTATGTGTGTGTGAATGTTCCGCGATCACTAAAGAACGCAACCATCGATTTCAACGAAACTTGGTATACACATCCCTTGCTACCTGGAAAAAAATCTTGTGGGGGTCTCAGCTCTCCAGGGCGTACCATTTCTGAGATATTCCCAAAAAATGCATTAGCCAATAGAAGCCTGGTCACATGACCCTTATCAGCCAATAGAAGCTCGCAGAACCTTAGTCTCCACATACACAGAGTTCTACTCCAGGTTTCCATAACAACCCAGCCATTTTTCCTTACTGCTGTAGGTCAGCTTTAGGCTAGGGCTACACAACAACATGTGTCGCACTACAATTTTTATAATGATAGTCTATGGTGTTGCACTGCAACATGTGGCATGCTGTGACTGCTACACAGCTCAGCAGACAGTATCACACAATAGACTTAGATACACAGCAGACAGTATCACTCAATATAACATTAGATACACAGCTCAGCAGGTAGGATCACACAGGATTGGATTAGATACACAGCTCAGCAGACAGTATTAGACACACAGCTCAGTATCACACAAAAGACTTACACAGCAGGCAGTATCACACATGATAGGATTAGATACACAGACAGTATCACATAATAGACTTGGATACACGACAGACAGTATCACACAATATAAGATTAGATACACAGCTCAGCAGGTAGTATCACAGTAGATAAGATTGGATACACAGCTCAGGAGAAAGTATCACACGGGATAGGATTAGATACACAGCTCAGCAGACAGCATCACACGGGACAGGATTAGATATACAGCTCAGCAGACAGTATCACACATGACAGGATTAGATACACAGCTCAGCAGACAGTATCACACAGGATAGGATTAGATACACAACTCAGCAGACAGTATCACACAGGATAGGATTAGATACACAGCTCAGAAGACAGTATCACACAGGATAGGATTAGATACACAGCTCATAAGACAGTATCACACAGGATAGGATTAGATACACAGCTCAGAAAACAGTATCACACAGGATAGGATTAGATACACAGCTCAGCAGACAGTATTACACAGGAGAGGTCACTGTTAAAGAGGAGGAGAGGATCTAGTGTCATGGACATCAGGAGAATGAAACATCTTACTGCACTGATCAATCATACAACAGACAGGTTCATTAAAGTTTGGCAGCCCTGGGATACATATATAGAGGCTACCATGTAATACCTCCCTCCTTCCCCCTCCACTCCCTTTTGTTTCGTGTTGTGTCTTCTGTCTGTCGTAATTTCAGTTTTGAACACTACTTACTCTTATAAGGAGATCATCTTCGCCCCGTTGTCTTAATGTGGGTGCGTACCCACACGGTTATAGTTATAGACTTCAGCTCCATTTCATATCTATAGTGAAGGCGGTTTGTGCTGCCCTGGGTTGACAGTATTAGAATGTTTTATTACCCAACGGATCGCTGTTCAATCATCTGTCATGTCTAAACTCCTATGTGCCTTAATTGCTTTATTGTTAATGAGCTTGGCAAACTGTGAGGATGATGCGAAATGTTTGCTTATTGTATCTTTAAACTATTTCAATAAAAAGACAATTGTTAAAAAAAAAAGAGGAGGAGAGGAGGTCACTGTTAAAGAGGCGTTCACTGTGGATGTTACTCTTAAGGGGGCAGGCCACAGTGGAGGTCACTGTTAAAGGGGCAGACGCTACTATGAAAGGGGCAACTGCTGTGGAGGTCACTGTTAAGGCAGTTGGGTACTGTTAAGGTCACTGTTAAGGGGACGGGCCCCTGAGGAGGTCACTGTCAAGGGAGTAGGGGGCTGTGAAACTCACTGTTAAATGGGTGAGCTACTGTGAAGGTCAAAGTTAAGGGGATGGGCTGCTGTGGAGGTCCCACTTTAAAGTGGTGGGGCACTGTGGGGGGGGGGGCGACTGTGGAGTTCACTGTTAAAGGGGTGAGGTGCGGTAGAGCTCACTGTTATGGGGAATACTGTCTATATCTTTTAACGACATACACAAGCATTAAATGAAATAGATGAAATATACCCGTGCGAAGCCGGGTCCTTCTGCTAGTTATTCTATATGCTAGAAACTGTCATAAATAGTGACTGAATTCTATCCGTGCTACGAGCTGCCATAGATTTGATCATGGAAGCAGGTGATTGGACCATGTGACCCAGTAACATCACTGAAGGTCCTTCATCCCCCTCCTGCTGAAGACCGAACAGAACACCGGAAGCTACGCGATCAAATGGAGGAGGTGAGTTTATTTTTTTATTATTTTAAACCCTCTATTGCCCTTTTTACTTTGCATTCTCTATTGATAATGCTATTATATTCCTTTATAACTATGTTATAAAGGAAAAGAATAAAGATCGTCTCCTAGCAACCATGTGGAAAAATCGCACCGCATCCGCACTTGCTTGCGGATGCTTGCGATTTTCCCGCAGCCCTATTCACTTCTATGGGGCCTGCGTTGCGTGAAAAACGCAGAATATAGAACATGCTGTGATTTTCACGCAACGTAAAAGTGATGCGGGAAAATCACCGCTCATGTACACATCCCCATTGAAATGAATGGGTCCGGATTCAGTGTGGGTGCAATGCGTTCACCTCACGCATTGCATCCGCATGGAACTCACGCCCGTGTGAAAGGGGCCTAACTCCCAGAGTTTTTGTCAAAAGATAATTAAACTTATGACAAAAAGATGAAGGGGCACCAGTGCTAATCAGATCATGTGGAGTACAAAGCCACAGAAAGTATATTTTTGTGAGAAAAGATTCAGTAAAACCTGTAATTTATACATTTATATCTTTGCTTTTTCCACCTCCTGTGAATAACTATCGGTACAGGAGGGAGGGGTTATCAGTGACTGACAGCTGTCTCTTATGCACACTTATACATACAATGCTATTAACCCTACAATATGAGGATCTTCTAAAGATGGCTCCTCTGCCAGTTCTCTGAGGCCAAAACTACCTTCTCTCACTTCACATACACATTTGCTTTAGCCAGCAGCTTCCTGCCAGCCAATCAAATTGGATTACTGAGAGACATGCCTCGTCACTCTGAAGCCTAATGCAGGCATGCAGTGTGGAGGCTGGACACTGTTTTCTGTTTACACTAAAGAGAAGCCAGAAAACCTCTAGCCATGGTCTTTAAAGGGACCAGTGGAAAGGGACAGGGAACATTAATGAAATCTGTTACTATAAGGGTCCATTCACACGTCCGCAATTCTGTTCCGCATTTTGCGCAATCGCGTTCCCGAGAAAAATAGAACATGTCCTATTCTTGTCCGCAATTGCGGACAAGAAAAGGCATTTCTATATAGTGCCGGCGATGTGCGGTCTGCAAATTGCGGAACGCACACCGCCGATGTCCGTGTTTTGCGGATCAGCGGATCCGCAAAACACACACGGACGTGTGAATGGACCCTAAGGTAATTACAGGTCTTTTGGCAATCATTAACCTGCCTAGCTCTAATAAACTAGCAAATAAAAAAGCACTTATCTCTCCATATTCAACTGTATCACTGTCTCCATATTCTACTGTATCTGTCCCTATAGCGTATCAGAGGGAGATGCAATGAAGTCATCATCATTGAGCCGGGCAGCATACAGCACAAGACACAGACAGGAAGAGGCCTGTGTCCTTCACTGCATCACTGATGGCTGCATGGAGGTATGTATTTTTATTTGACAGCATGCTGTTGGGCCATTATGGATTACTGGCAAATGTTACAAGGGGGAATTTGTGTCCTGGCACACAGTATAAGGCCTCATGCACACAAACGTATTTTGTTTAAGTGTCCGTTCCGGTTTTTTTGTGGATAAGATGCACACCCATTCATTTCAATGGGTCAGCAAAAAATGCTGACAGCACACTGTGTACTATCCGCATCCGTATGTTCGTTCTGTAGCCCCGCAAATTTTAAATAGATCATGTCCTATTCTTGTCCGTTTTGCGGACAAGTATAGGCATTATTACAATGGATCCGCAAAAAAAACGGATGCCATACAGAACGTCATCCGTTTTTTTGCGAATCCGCAATTTGCAGACCGCAAAACACATACGGTCGTGTGCATGTAGCCTTAGGGGTATTTTTTTACTGGTACACATAATAAGGGACATTTTTCTAGTGGCACACATTATAAGAGGGTATTTTTGTACTGGCACACGTATAAAGTGACATTTTTTGGGGACACTATGTTTACGACAAAATTATTGAATAAAATTCAACCCAAAATTGACCAACTCGAGGATGCTCACCAGCTGATCTGGAGCCCAGCCCACTGACCACCCCTCAGTTTGATAAATACCTATGTAACAATAAATATGGCTGGCTCTCAGCAGTTTGCATGTGTTTTTATTTCATCAACAGTTCATACATATATAAAAATATAATATATCTCTAAATAAAATAGAATGGCTGACCGTCAATGATTAGCATATAGCTTTCAATTGATCAGTAATTCATACAGTGCATAAAAACTTCTAATACAATTTATGCAAAAATTTATACATTTATTAGATGATCCTGGTCCCTTAAATGCGGAGCGCTCGCATTAAAATAATTAAATAATTAAAAATACACAAAAACGGTTATGCATATATTAATTGAGGCATGTGATTGAACGGTGTTCTATAGTAATCTTGCTGACTATTAGACTACAGACAGATTGTTATATTTATTTTCCTTATATCCACGATTCAGTATGTTAATAAAACGTCCTACTTGATTTCCTTCTGTGTGTGCTTCCTCACTTTATCCTATACTACTGAGGATAAGATCAAGTATCTGCATTAACTCACTGTATATTCTACTAATCATGTTATGAAATTATTCATGTAAAACATCTTTCTAATTTATGATTATGACTCAAATATGTATATTCATTTATTGTCATCTGAGAAAGAAAATGAAAAATACATTAAAAAATAAAATAAAAAATGAAAAATAAAAATAATAAATAATAAAGTAAATGAAATAAAATAAAAATAAAAAATATACAAAATGGTGGTACTACTAATCTATATAATGTCATTTGTCTGAAGTATTGGGGTGAGGAGAAAGCCACAGGATGCGTCGGTGTGCTGATATACAGCCTAACATCGACGCATTGTGTCATCAGTCCCCCCAACCCTTTTAGAGGAACCCAAAAATTTCCAATTCAGCATTGAGTCCCTTTGGTCACAAGGATGCAAAATCATATATTTTCTTTGCTTCTCTCCTGGACATTTGGGAAATAAAATCGATCAATTGATTTTATGATGTTTGATTAAACTGTTCATTATTGAGACCAACTGTAGAGTGCTCACCCATTATTCTGGTTCTTCTTTATGATATCTACAATTAGAGGGTGGGTGTCCCTCTATTCTGGGTTTGCAGCACCATAACCATAATTAATGAACCACCGTTTCCAAGCTATACTCTTACTAGCACTGCTTGTATGTGGAACTACAGTTGTGGCTATATTTTTCCATTTTTCTTTCCCTATTGAGGTAAATGCAAAAATAAATCTTGCACAAACACCATGTATGCTGCACTGTTTGCATGATGACATGGTAGCAAATTGTACACCAATAAAACACCTTCCACCATCTCACAACTTGTGCCTCCAGACCCCTGCTCTCTAAGTCTCCATCTCTAAAAACTTAGGCTTGACTGAATGTTGCTCTATGAGCCAAATTCTATATTTACTTCACTTCCCGTAGTTTTCCCATAGGCTCACTACCGGCTCCTATACTTTTCTTGGTCGAATAGCCGTGTTACAGTCCACAGAAATCAAACCCACCTATATCCTACTTGCTTTGTTTTCCACCCTACGAGAGATTTCTCTCCTCCGCTCCTTGTTTTTTTATTAGTCTGTCTCCCCTATCTGTCCTGTCTGTCGGTTATCGATGTCTCTCTTCTTTACACTTCTCCTGTTAGCTGAAATGGCTCTTCTCAGAGGATTGCATAGTGGACAATAACTGTGCATATCGTTGATGCTTAAAGAGGTGCTCCCAACTCAAACAATGGGGGCATATCTCTAGGATATGCTCCAAGATCTGATAGGTGTGGATCCCACCTCTGGCTCCCACATCTAATATCACGCTTCGGTGTGGGAGGGAAACACCACACCGAGCATAGGGGGGGAAGGGGAAACAGGGAATCAGGCCTGAAAACTACGAGAGGAAGATGGACTCCTCCTAGTGAAAACCCTAACCAAAATCCTAACAGTATGAACAGACCCCAAAGGTAGGTGAGTTCATATGCAGGAATACCTAGAGTCCTATCTAGCTCTATAGGACCCTGGTACTAATGGCAGGGACGAGACTACTTGCTCCTCTAAAAGGAAGGATAATCAGGAGTCTACTTCAGGTCTAATACAAACAATAGGGAAATGCAACACACAGAACCCAAACAAAATACAAAAGGGAAAGGAAAGACTCAACTCCAAAGAGGCTATGGAAGCACCAAGAACTCAGCCGAGATCCAACCACAAACAATCCACAGAAGCTATAAACCTCATAGCATAGTAGGAGAAGCCACTATAAATAAGGAAGGGTAAATTACCACATAAGTAACACCTGAAGGCAAGGGGTGTGGCCTTTACCAGAAATAACACAGACATCTATTGATCCACAAGGAAAACCTGTCAGATCAAACCACGTGTTGCCAGTCTCACAGATCTTCTGCCACTCACTGTCGCCGGTGGGTCCGTATGGCTCGGTACGTCCGTGACATCTGCATTGGAGCTGCCCTCCATTCATTTCTATGGGGACGCCGATAATAACTGAGCGCTGGCTTGGCTATTTCCGTCGCCCCCATAGAAATGAATGGGAGCGGTGGGGCTCCCACTAACTTTTATGGGGAGAGCGCTTGGAGGTGGCCCGACTCCAGAAAACCTTCCGCACCCACCACCTTCCCTGCTCTGTTGTCTGTGTAGGTGCAGGTCCTAGCCATATGCCCCCATTGTCTGAGATGGGAATACCCCTTTAAATGTACAAACTTATCCTATGCATATGATTTATCATTAACCCCTTAAAGACCTCTGACGTATATTTACGTTAGGCGTCCAGTCTCTAAACATGGCGCCCGCTCACACGTGCAGCAGGCGCCATAGCCGCCGGGTTTCTGCTATTTTAAATAGCAGAGACCTACGGCACATGTATGCAATCAGCCATAAGGCTTATCGCATACATTTTACACTTCAGATGCCGTGGTCAAATGTCATCTGATCAGTCCGGAAGCGGAAGTCGCGTGCTTCCGCTCCGGTAACAGTGTTCTCCAGCTGAGATCAGGGAACCTGTTACATTGCTGAAATAGACCAAAGTCTCAAGCAGGCTTCGGCGTCTATTTCAGGAATATACCAATAGCATTGTATTGTTATATTGCAAATGAAGTGTTCAATGATGGCAATATAGCCATCAATGAACACAATGGGCAATTTAACCTGTTCCCGACCGCCGAACGCACGGATGCGTCCAGGCGGCGGCAGGTTTATTCCTCCTGGACGCATCCGTGCGTCATCTCGCGAGAGCCGAGATCTGCTGTGAACGCGCGCGCGCGTTCACAGCAGAGCGCGGCTCTGCAGTTGTACTACAGCCTGCCAGCGATGTAAATTGACAACTTTGAATAAAAAAATGTAAAAAGTTGTCGTTTACAGCGATATTTCTCACACACAGTATGGGTATATATAAAAATACACCCCAAAACACATTGCCCTACTTCTCCTGAGTACGGCGATACCACATGAGTGACACTTTTTTGCAGCCAAGATGCGCAAAGGGGCCCTAAAACCAATGAGTACCTTTAGGATTTCACAGGGCATTTTTACGCATTTGGATTCTCACGCTTTAGGGCCCCTAAAATGCCAGGTGAGTATAAATACCCCACATGTGACACCATTTTGGAAAGAAGACAAAGTCTCTTATTTTTACAAAGTCTCTTATTTCACTAACTTGTGACAAAAAATAAAATTTTACATGAACTCACCATACCCCTCACAGAATACCTTGGGGTGTCTTCTTTCTAAAATGGGGTCACATGTGGGGTATTTATACTGCCCTGGCATTTTAGGGGCCCCTAAAGCGTGAGAAGAAGTCTGGAATCCAAATGTGTAAAAATGGCCTGTGAAATCCTAAAGGTACTCATTGGTTTTAGGGCCTTTGCGCATCATGGCTGCAAAAAGTGTCACACATGTGGTATTGCCGTACTCAGGAGAAGTAGGGCAATAAGTTTTGGGGTGTATTTTTATATATACCCTGCTGGTGTGAGAAATATCTCTGTAAACGACAACTTTTAAAAAATTTTATACAAAGTTGTCAGTTTACAGAGATATTTCTCTCACCCAACATGGGTATATGTAAAAATACACCCCAAAACACATTGCCCTACTTCTCCTGAGTACGGCGATACCACATGAGTGACACTTTTTTGCAGCCTGGGTGCGCAAAGGGGACCTAAATTCCAACGAGTACCTTTAGCTTTTACAGGGATGCTCACAATTTAGCCCCGCCCAAAATGCCAGAACAGTAAACACGCCCCACAAATGACCCCATTTCGGAAAGTAGACACCCCAAGGTATTCACTGAGGGGCATAGTGAGTCCGTGGGAGATTTTATTTTTTGCCAGAAGTTAGCAGAAATGGAAACTTTATTATTTTTATTTTTTTCCTCAGAAAGTGTCATTTTCCGCTAACTTGTGAAAAAAAATGAAATAATACATGAACTCACCATGCCCCTCCGCGAATACTTTGGGGTGTCTTCTTTCTAAAATGGTGTCATTTGGGGGGTATTTATACTATCCTGACATTCTAGCACCTGAAGAAACATGACAGGTGCTCAGAAAGTCAGAGCTGCTTCAAAATGCTGAAATTCACTTTTTTGCACCATAGTTTGTAAATGCTATAACTTTTACCCAAACCAATAAATATACACTTATTGGACTTTTTTTTTATCAAAGACATGTAGAACAATAAATTTAGAGAAAAATGTATATAGAAATGTAGTTTTTTAAAAAAAAATTTACAACAGAAAGTGAAAAATGTCATTTTTTTGCAAAAATGTCGTTAAATTTTTATTAATAGCAAAAAAAGTAAAAATGTCAGCAGCAATGAAATACCACCAAATGAAATCTCTATTAGTGAGAAGAAAAGGAGGCAAAATTCATTTGGGTGGTAAGTTGCATGACGGAGCAATAAACGGTGAAATTGTAAAAAGTGGCCTGGTCATTAAGGGTGTTTAAGCTAGGGGGGCTGAAGTGGTTAATGATTGCCAGTTATTGTCGCCCAAGGTGACTTAAAAAAAGTAAACAAAAAGTTCAAATCACCTTAAAATAAAAATAAAAATACTTAACCAATAAAAAAATAAACATCATGGGCATCGCCGTGTGCGAAAATGCCCATGCAATTAAAATATAACAATATTAATGGCATACGGAAAATTTGCAATTTTTTTGTCACTTTAAGAAAATTTGCTATTTTTTTGTCACTTTAACTACCCAATAATTTTTTTATAAAAAGTGATCAAAAATTCGCACACACTTCAAATTGGTATCACTGAAAAGAACAGATCGTCCCGCAAAAAATGAGCCCCGTACACATAACTACAAAAAAGTTATTGGGGTCAGAATATGGTTATAAATTATTTTTTTCCTCAAAGGTTTTCATTTTTTTTTCGGTATTAAAACGCAGGAAAAATTATACAAGTGTGATATGTTTGTAACTGTACTGACTTGGAGAATAAAGATAACAGGTAAATTTTACCGCATAGTCTACAGTGTAAAAAAAGAAATAAAAGCCTTTATCCTGAATTGCGTTTTTTCCTATTTGGAATATTTTTTCCGCTTCCTACTACATGGTATGCATGTCATTAGAAAGTACAACTTGTCCCGCAAAAAATAAGCCCTTATAAGGCTATGTAAATGAAAAAATAAAAAAGTTAGGACTATGGGAAGGCGGGGAGTGAAAACGAAAACACAAAAATTGAAAATCTCAGGGTCCTGAAGGGGATAATAAAATGTTTAAAAAAAGTAAATAAAACTTTAAAATGTTTGTAAAAAAAATAAATAAACACCATCCACCATAATAATAAATGTAAAGTAAATAAATGACACAGACAAAATAATTAAGTTGGAAAGAAGTGACTGTAATGTTTCTTAAGGGGTAACATAAATCATAATATCAATTCATAATAAATAGCACTGTTATGGGATGAGGGGGCTGTGGATGGCACTGTTATGGGATGAGGGGGCTGTGGATGGCACTGTTATGGGATGAGGGGGCTGTGGATGGCACTGTTATGGGATGAGGGGGCTGTGGATGGCACTGTTATGGGATGAGGGGGCTGTGGATGGCACTGTTATGGGATGAGGGGGCTGTGGATGGCACTGTTATGGGATAAGGGGGCTGTGGATGGCACTGTTATGGGATGAGGGGGCTGTGGATGGCACTGTTATGGGATGAGGGGCTGTGGATGGCACTGTTATGGGATGAGGGGGCTGTGGATGGCACTGTTATGGGATGAGGGGCTGTGGATGGCACTGTTATGGGATGAGGGGGCTGTGGATGGCACTGTTATGGGATGAGGGGGCTGTGGATGGCACTGTTATGGGATGAGGGGGCTGTGGATGGCACTGTTATGGGATGAGGGGGCTGTGGATGGCACTGTTATGGGATGAGGGGGCTGTGGATGGCACTGTTATGGGATGAGGGGGCTGTGGATGGCACTGTTATGGGATGAGGGGGCTGTGGATGGCACTGTTATGGGATGGGGGGGAGCTCTGAATGGCACTGTTATGGGATCGGGGGGCTGTGAATGGCACTGTTATGGGATGAGGGGGCTGTGGATGGCACTGTTATGGGATGGGGGGGGCTGTGAATGGCACTGTTATGGGATCGGGGGGCTGTAAATGGCACTGTTATGGGATGGGGGGCTGTGGATGCCATCCACAGATCCCCTATAACAGTGCCATCCACAGATACCCCCCATAACAGTGACATCCATTTCCACCTCGGCTTATACTTGAGTCACTACTTTTCCCAGTTTTTTTAGGGTAAAATTAGGGGGGTCGGCTTATACTCGGGTCGGCTTATACTCGAGTATATACGGTAGCTAAAACATTAATAAATAATTTGTTAGTAAATTGTTAGTATTAAGGATAATCCTTTTAGGGGTCAATAATTAAGACTGGCGTCTTATACTGTACGTGAATATGGAGACTTCATACCTTTTGTATTCTGAAATAACCTTTTTTGTATTATGCTATAGGAATAATTCTACATAAAAAAAGCTAATGAATCTAATAATGGCTATAACTCGCTGTCTTCTAACTATCAATTTATTCAAGATTAGCATTTTATCTATTTTATCTTCAGGTAGTCTGAACTTGATGAAAATTGTGTCAGTAGTTATATCCAGAAACAGGAGCACACTGGCCATTGACCCTATAGGTAAACTTTTCCGATGCCCCGGTGGCTGCCTAATCCCTCCTCATGGCTGCCAGCTTAGTATGTAATAATCTGATGCTCCTAGAGCTGGGTGCGTCAAGTACCTATGTACCTGGCTGGCAGCTGCAGGTGCCCTCTTGACTGCTGAATTCAGCTGTATTGCCATCCAGAGGAAACTGGAGTAGAAGGAAAGAACGTGGTGCTGGCCAGCACAGTGGGGCATCTTCTGGGGAGGTATTTTGTGGTGTACTGCGGTATTTTGTCCAGCAAAATGGTATTGCTGGCTCCGCTTATTTGTGTTGCCCCCCTACTTTTGTTGTCTCTGCCTTCTATCAATTTTGGATCATTTTCAGTTTTTTTCCAGGGCGGCTTTAAGTTCCCAGTCTACCTCTACCCAGAAATTCTAAACAACAAGGAAAAAGTTTTTTTTTTTTTCGCTAAAGGAATATTAAAAAATTCACACACTTCAAAAAACGTATACAACAAATCTAAACAACTATTAGAATCTGCAGAACCATAAACCATAAAACAATCTAAATAATGAACTAAACTAACACCAAAAGTATCGCTAACACAATTAAGAAAAGATGAAAAGATTACAAATCAAAACAAGACCTGCTGAAACCCATTGGCATACACTTATCAAAGTAATATTTACCATCAAATTGAAAGCCTAATGAATTAAATCCAATGACTGGCCGTAAGGGAAATCCTGATTTAAGATGATGTATTATACTATAGATGATGTATCATAATCAGTGGCGTAACTAGAAATGACTGGGCCCCACAGCAAATTTTTGAATGGGGCCACCCTCCCCCAGTAATTTTTTCACAACCCCTTCCTTTCATGTCGCCCCCTTTCCTGTGGCTACTAAAGATCGCTCTCAGACCAGGCCCGGCAGCTGTTCCATCCGTTTTCTACACTGTCTATACTGCCTCTGTATATAATGTCATTGTGTAATAATGTTGAGGGGCCCTGACAAAGTCTTTTAGTACTTCTCCTCCTCCTCTTGGATGGGCCCCTTCTGGGTCAGGGCCCCAAAGCAGCCGCTTCCCCTGCTTCCCCTATAGTTACGCCCCTGTTCATAATATATTTATCCAGTTCTTAGGTATTAAACCTAAATGTGAATCTAAAATTAGAAAAAGTTGGAGCTGTAAAAGGTCCTTCTATTCTACCCTCAGAGAGATTCTTACAAAGTTTTCCCTATCTACATGTTCATTAACTGATTTCAGACCCATTCTGTGGAGCCCGTTTTGTGCAGCAAAGAGAGAGCGTGATATGCATACACTTCTGTCCCCTCATTATAGCGATCAGTGGAAGTCTCAGCACTCAGACCCCAACTGATCTAAACTTTTCACATGTCTTTTATGACATATAAAAAGTTTTTGGAAAAGTTAATCACCCATTAACTTTAACCCTAAATCCTTTGTGCATCATTTATGACCAGTATAACCTCATCATAATTGAATCACACAAAACTTCAAAATGCCAATAAGCTTCCAATAATATGGCAATATGTTGGAATGTTCTACAACATAATTGGGGATATTTTTCAGCCAAGACTGCATTATAAATGCAAAAAAGCTTGCAGACAATTATTAAAAGACTGCACAGACCTTTGTCTCTCTTACTAGGTTTTATCATGTCATTTGCTGTCAGACTTTAATATCACATCTTTTGAAGATGGCATAGCCATAATATATTCTCTGCACTATATTCTTTTCTTACAGGACATAGACAAGTGGTAACCCAAAGGTGAAATGTCACATGACATGCCTCTGAAGACAAGCTTCAGAAACACCTAACCCTTTTTCAAGCATAGGGCCATTGGCCAGTGTTATTTGTCAGATCAACAGTAGGTGGCGCTATATTACTAGACCTTAGACCAGAAGGAGACATACTGTTAACAGGTTTAACCAGTTGAGACAACACATTAATGTAGCCTAGCATTAAAGGGGTTCTCTGGGCTTTTAATTATCATGACCTATCCTCAGGATAGGTCATCAATATCAGATTTGCTGGGGTCTGACACCCAGCACCCCCACCAAACAGCTGTATGAAGGGAAGGCACGCGCAGTGGTGCTATGTCTATGACAAGCAGGAAGAGGGAAAGGAGACAGGACACGTGCACAGCGCTTGCCTTCTCTTCATATAGCTGGGGTCCACCACCCAGAACCCCTGTCGATCTGATATTGATGACCTATTCAGAGGATCAATTAAGGTCAATTAACATTCTGAGCTACAATGTTTGTGGCTTGCCTAACACTTTCTGTCACAGAACTCTAATCAGACCTGTCTCCTGAAACTGAAGATCGCTCCCGCCTTCTAGATGATACAGAAATAGAACCGTGGCCCCTGGCCGAAGATATGCTTCCTTCCTGGCCTGACTTCTCTCTCTCATCCACTGCCTTTGCTGCCGCTTCGCTGGAAGGGCTACTACAGCATTTACAGGGTCCTCAGCCAGACTCCTCTCTTCTTCTACCTCAGGTTGGAGTCATCACAGGCACTTCCAGGTCTTCAGATGACACTGCTTTTCCAGCCGATGGTCCTGCTTCTTTGACATTTGGGATGGACTCCAGGCACTCCGGAGCCAGTCTTCACCGCTGCTCTCTTAAGCTCTCCACAAGAGAACTTTGGGAGGTCTTCCATTTGCCAGCGATGTTCAGATCCTCCAAAGGGCTACTTCAGGTTTTATAGCTCCAGGCTACTCACACCAGTCCCCCACAGCATGCACAATTTATACTCTAAATTACCCACACTGGAGCGATAAAACCCAGTCCAGATAACCCTAGAAATCTGCTAAAAGTGTGGACTGGAGGTACAATTAGGAAAATAAAAAGTGTGAGAGGGCACAAATAAGGATATGTCATGTTTTGCACTTGTGAGAATAGGCATTCACCATGAAACATTGCCCAGTACAGGTCCAGCTGTGCCCACCTCCACCCACAGTGCCCTCACCAGCTGCACACTGAGGCACATCTGCGGGTAACCACCTCACTGACTGAAGAGCGCGGGAAGCAGAATCACGTGATCTGGAGAGGGAATCCCTTGACGTCACTGCCTAATCTACATATCTATCGTCAGGAGAGGGAGGATCTCCCCAGCCCATGGTGTGTGTCTACTGAGGGATATTTAAAGGAATGGGGAGGAACGGAACAGATGGAACTGAGCATCTGCCACACTGAGGACCCAGGCAGGAGACAGGTGTCAGCAACAGGGGAAATACAGGTAGGTGACAAATTACTAGTGGCATGCCAGTTACTCAGGACGGTGCAGTTAAACAGTGTGTTCTCCTGATGGATTGTATATGAATAGGCAGGTTACTGATGGAAAACTCATTACTGAAAATTATTGAGAAATGTATGCAGTGCTTTTTAAACCTCAATGGGTGCAGCGCCTGCAGCGGTGGAAAAGAAGGGGTTACCAGCAGCAGCTTATAATAGTCTATACGTATCGATCCAATTACCTGTCTGACCAGGATACGAAAAACAGAATTGACTTTTTCATTATGGTCAGGAGCATGGCTGCCCATCACAGTTGCCATCCAGAAAATAGCACTGGCATAATTGTCATAATGTAAGTGTCATGAGCCGTGGTCTCTGCAGCAGGGAACGTATTAGTCATTTTATGTCTAGATGCTAGTACTTACTAGTTATCCATCTGGTAGGAATGGAGAGAGTTAATGATGTCTGTAGACCATGGAAATACAACGGAGCATGGTAAGAAGGTGCAACCTCAGTCTAATTTTTTACTGACCAGCCATAACCATCAGTGTTCTGTAGGTCTTTCAGAATAATACTATTTGTTAGTCTAGTTCCACAAGATAAGTATAGACAAGACAATGGGCATTGAGTGGTTAAACCTGTACTCTGCATGAAATTAGCAAATGACTACAAGGCAGGGCTGATGGACAGAAGAAAAGCCAACTGTTCACCAACTTCCATGTCACCAGTACGGGCAGTGCGTGATTCTTCTAGCACTGAAATGCTACAACTAAATTGTAAAGCCCGATGCTTCCATTATGGCAATAATGGCACTGCTGCAGAGAGTTATGTCACATGCACTGAACACGTTTCTTTGGCATGTGCCCAATCTTAAGCTATTAAGCCTTCAAGGAGAACGGTCATGGATTGTGATTGGTAATCTTGGATGAAAGGGAAAAAAATTAAAATTTATTCACTTTAAGGGATCATTCACCTGGCGGAATTTGCCAGCAGAATTTTGGCGAGGTTTACAGCTGTGACTGCTCAAAGAAGGGACGGTGTGTGGACAACGACACATGATCATATCTGTTTTGCATTCCGCAAATTGCAGATCCGCAAAACACAGATACTGGCCATGTGCGCTCCGCATTTTACAGCGGATCCCGTGCTTATTTATAAATGCCTATTCTTGTCAGCAAACCAGACAAGAATAGGACATGTTCTATTATTTTACACACGGTGTGCTGTCCGCATGTTTTGAAGCCCCATTGAAATGAATGGGTCCACATACAAATGGCCAAAAATGCAGATTGTCAGTGGACTAAAAATATGACTATGTGAATACCCCCTAAAGGAGACACTACTCAGCAATAAAATCACTTCTTTTAGTCTTGTGTTGGGAGTAATCTTTGTTTGTCCTGGATACTGATCAGAGATGATCCGGGATTAGAAAGAAGGCAGACTCTGATTATATAATTCTGAAGCCTAACATGGCAATAGTGGGAGACGTGTGAACGTGAGATGTGAAAGGGGTATTTGATTAAAGAATCAATGGCTTAAAGGATACGCCAATGGTTCTGGGGAAAATCTATTATTAGTCATTTTTGGATCCACGCCTATGTACCGGATGTGCCTTTCCCGCTATTTGTTTACATAAGTAACATTATAATTTATGTACGGACGTAACATTGTGGCACATGATATATTGTTTAATTTCTGATACCAGCCTTTACAGACACCAGGGATTGCCTGTCAGGGGCAGACTGGGAACTTAAAGTGGCCCTGGAAAAAACTCAAAGTGGCCCCATGTTGTAAGTGGGTCCAAACTGACAGAAGTCTTGGCAAAAGAAATAGCCAGGGCCAGCAATACCACAGTATAGTACAAAATACTGCCCCAGCAGAACAAAATACCACAGTGTACTGGATCAACTTTCAGGATAACAGGCTGAACTCGATGGATGGATGTCTTTTTTTCAGCCTTACAAACTATGTTACTATGTATGTAAGGGGTTGCATTTAGTTAAGTCATATCCATAAATATTTCAGAATTTTAATCTTTCTTACATTTGTTACATACATTATTACCTTTAATAGCCTTCTATATATTCACTTTCTTTCCTGAACTTGAGTTGGCCATTGTCAATTTCTCTTTTCCCAGATATTGAAATGACCCTAAACAAAATAGAGAAACTGGGGAGTATGCGGCAACACAGAGGAAGTCTTCCTCTTCCAGCGGACTCACGTCGGCGAGGTAGTATGCCCTTGCCCTACAAACATCAGTTGAGGCGCGCACAAGCTGTAGATGAGCTTGACTGGCCAAGTGTCCATTCCGGGTCATCTGACTCTGTGAGGTCTTCAGACAGTAGCTCGGAGCCTGGTGTCTATAAAGTGATGCTGCTTGGTGACAGTGGAGTAGGAAAGACAACTCTTGCTGGCATATTTGGAGGCACACAGGACACATTCTCCCATGAGTCTGAACATCCAGGTACATTTTTGTTGTTTATGTGGGGAAGGGTGGACATTTGTGCTAGAACTGATAGTGATCAATCTGTAATTCTGTTGTCAACAGAAGACACCTATGAGAGAAATCTAATAGTGGATGGAGAGAAAACAACACTAATGGTATATGATATCTGGGAACAGGTGAGTAGAAGACATGTGCCACATTGTTTTCATTACCCACAAATGTAACTTGCATGGAGTACGGCAAAGTGTTTATAGACCCACTCCTTATACCCATTTTTTTAAAGGCATCTATAGTACTATAAATTTATGTCTACAATATGATTTTATTGGATGATGTGTAGGTAATCTGTATAAAAGATTAAAGTTCGCAAAATCCTCTTCTATAGTACTGGACTGTCATCACCGTAACACCCTTAGAGGATTGTGAACTTCTCCGGTTTTCGGTAATACATACAATAGTCCAGGGAGCAGTGTTCAACCCAGCCCTGATCCCAACCTTTATAGGTACTTAATGGCCAGCAAAATGATATTGTGCATGATTAGTAATATACCTCACATTACATACATATTTTATCATGCTAAATGTGACCTTTATCTCTCAGTCAGGGCCACATACCTGGATGCAAGACAATTGTCTACAGATGGGTGATGCTTTTCTTCTAGTCTTCTCAGTGACAGATCGTGGTAGCTTCCAACATCTGCCAGGTCTTCTTCTAAGGTTACGCACTGCCCGTCCACATCGACACATTCCAGTGATTCTGGTTGGCAATAAAGGAGATCTAGCACGCTCTAGAGAGGTCAGCATGGAAGGTATTGCCAAATGCTATACTTGCTACATCTCATAAAAAATGTGCATATATAATATGAAGTGAAATGGGGGAAAAATCCCTCAATTTGCACTCTTGGATGTTGCATGTTCAAAAAAGGCCTATCATCAGAAAATGACCTATTGTTTATATCACGTTTTTGTGTTTTTATATTTTTATAGAAATTTTGGTGATATTATTTTTAATTTAGCATGTCACTATCTATATTTAAACAAAACCCATAAACTCCTGCAGCTTTCGCACTGGCCATTAAAAAGGCCATCGCTCTTCCCTATACTGACTTGTTTCCCAGCAGCAGATCATGTTTACAAAGCACAATCTGCTGTCGGGAAACAGGTAATCGGCGGTACATTTACACTGCCAGATCATCTCTAATGAGTGTTACTATGAACGCTCGTTAGCAATGTTCTATGCGTTTCTCAGCATGTGTAAAGGGCCCTTGAGCCTAATAATAGGTGCCACTTCTTGGTCTATACACTCCCTTTACTGCAGTTATATACCATTCTAAACCTGTCTGTAAAGATAAGGAGAAATCACCTCTGTGTATAGATCAGTCACGATTTACCATTCACAATAAGCGATTGTCAAATTTTAGCTATTCTTTCCTTGTGCAATGACCTCTACACAGGGCACAGAAAACTTTCCCATATAAGTCAATAGGGTCCCCCAGACCATTGTGTCCATGGCCATGGGGCAGCCGTGAAGCAATTTTTTTTAATACTTTGTAAATGCTGTCAAGAACAGCTCAGCAAGATAGCTGTCCCCATAGTCATTTTTAGGAAACAGAATAAATCTGCAATCAGAAAATAAAAAAAGATTAGAAAAACGGAGATGTGTTACTATTTGGTTTTAACTGGCAGATAAAATTTTTGGTGACACATTTCCTTTAAATAACTATTGGCTCGTTCAGTCCGACTCCCCCGTGTACTCAGTCGGTGTGTGCAATCTTATTTTACTGGGAAGCGGGCAATAAACTGTTGCCAGGCACCTTTGGCAGCGGCAATCAAACATGCTTGATTGTTCTTTCCCCTGACATCTACCTTCGGAGCATGGTTCGGTAGACCAAAATCAGTGAGTTCAGCTGAGTTTAGTTTAATGTCTATGGACTCAAGTAACATTTGAAAAAAGGTTTGTCTTGATTGGCAGGAGTTCAGGTCCTGAGACCCCACTGAATCCTGATACAAAGAGGCAGAGGTGCTGGGCTAAGCCCCTTTAACTGTAAATAGCTTAACTTGGCTCTCAGAGATGTAAGCAGAGTGGTGTATGGACATATACTTTCTATGGATTTGTGCATGACTATGAGGAGAGCCGTTTACAGAGCCAAGGTTCTGCTCCTTTGTCAGTGAGGGTCTAATAATCTGTATCCCCAACAATCAGAACTTCTTATATGTCACTATGACGAGTCAGACTGCCGCTGACCGGGTACATAATGACCTCCCAACGGTAATTAACACTGTGAGAATCACCCAACCAGTGACCGCACATGCCCTCCTGAATTCAACAGTTGTGGCCCACATCTCAACTCCTAAGCCCCCTGCTCCATAGACAACTGGAGGAGGAGGACAGAAGATGGTAGCTATTAATGGCCACCACAGAGGGACAGCTTTTGGGGCAGTATATTGTGCAACACTGTGTTATTTGGTTCTGCTGGGATGGAATTTTGCACCTATTTGTGTTGCCCAGCCTTCTGTTAATTTGGACCTACCTACAAAATGGGGCCACTTTCAGTTTTTTTTTTTCCAGGGCTACTTTAAGTTCCCAGTCTGCTCCTGGATGCACAACCATTTGAGCATTGGTGTGGACAGCCCAGTAATTCTACATGCTTGTCTTATATGAAGTATGGGGGGGAATCATAAAACTGCTGTCTTTTTAAAATATCCTGTTTCTTACCTTTATGCACAGCAGTTATGTAAGTTACTAATGAAACCAAATTAAAAGGAGAAGTTAGTTACTCCCTACCTAATAAATTGTGCCAGTCACCACGCCTTGCCTTTTAAATTGTAATAAAACATTTAGGAGGGAATTTATTATGCCCTTTCTGCCAGTTTTCTGGTGTCAAAAAGTTGCAATGTTTGTGCAAGCATCATTTATGCAAATATTTATTGACTTTTGGCTGTTTTCACTGCCCTTGCTGCTCTTTTCCAAAAAGTTGGTGTGGCTAAGTGGAGGGATGGTTGGGCGTGACTCACCATGGGCCGAAAGATTTACTATAAATTATGCCAGTAATTTAGGTAAATTAAAGTGCAAATCTACATATCTTAATAAATTTGGCGCATCTTACTCCAGCACGTTTTATTGGGGTATGAAACTAGTCTTAATAAATTCCCCCGTGTCCCTGATACTAGATCACGTTTAGCCTATACATACATAGATTTAATTCAGCGAGTGAGTGGGATGGGAGGGGAAGACAAGACAGGGAACTCATTGTGACTGACTGCCAGGGAATGGCGCCCAGTTGTTGATGAGGTGCTGCTACAGTAGGTTGGCAGTTTAACAGGAATGATCGTATGCTGGTCTCTCCTTCAGCACAGGCCTTCCTCTAGCTGCAGTAATATCTGGTTTAGTAACACAATTGACTCATGGTATGCATATTTTATTGTTAGACTGAGTTTAGGAGGCAAATGGAAGATAAACTGTTAAGTATATTTTTAATTTTGACATGGACCACTGGTGTGGTCCAAGCTTCATCAGTTTTAGGCTAGTGAGACCCCAGAATGAGATATCCTACTGTAGATGACTAAAAAACAAGATATTTACTAAAGAAATAATACGGTTAAGGGTGCCGCCACTCAACATTTATTTTTCTGGTGTTTTTTGGCTTTTAAAAAGTGCCATGAAAGTCTTTTGCTGTTTATTAGTGCAGAGGAAAACAAGCAGAGCTCCTTTGGAAAATGAAAGGTGGAATCTGATTGGTTCTGTTGGCAACTAAGCCCGTTTTCCTTTACACCAGTTTGATAAATCTCCCCCACAATGTTTTTCTTACTTTTTATCTATAGAGAAGTCTATGGTGAACAGTCAGAAAAAAATGCCAAACCCGGAGCAAGAGAGAAAAAAATAAAATAAAAATAAAACCAAAGAAACTGCCTTAAAACACCACTACAAAAAGCAGTGCTTGCAGGGCACTTTATAATTTCCTTCTGGCCAGCATATAGAAAAGAAAAAGCGGCATTTAAAAAATAAAAAAAAAGCAGCGTGAAAACACCCTAACAAATATTTCCACTTCTGTGTGGGGGGCTTAGTTACTATGCATGAGAATTCAGGAGCACATTTTTGGTTGAAAACATGCTTTAGTGCCCATGTCATGACATTTTGCTCTATGTTCCGTTTTTTCTTCATGTCCTACAGAATTGTTCTGATTTATGCGACTGAAATGTAGGGAAACTCACAATATTTTTCTTCTTCTTTATCGCTGTTGTCCACAGAATCGATATTGCTATGACACTGCTGTTTACTTTGTATTTTTATTGTACTCTTCCAGAGGGACGCTCCCTGGCTGGCATGTTAAGCTGTAAGTACACAGAGACATCTGCTGCCCTTCACCATAATACTCAGGAGCTGCTTGAAGGGGTTGTCAGGCAGATTCGTTTACGAAAGGATGAAGGAGAACGTCCTCCTCAGACAGCCACCCTCTTGCCCCCAGGACGTAGAGAGAGTTTGACAAAAAGAGCAAGGCGACTGTTGCAAGGGATTATGGGGAAACATAGAGGATTCTTCAAGCAAAGATCGAAATCGTGTCATGACCTATCTGTGCTGTGAACTATCCCCACCATGTGCCATAAGGGAGACATGTGGCCAGTCTAACCGAGGAGGCCCTTATCACCATCCGACATGGGGCTATACCAATAGCATATGTGCCCCAAAGAATATCCACATCGTCAAGCAAACCTGGACGTGTGATCAAGCAGGAATGGCACAATATATCACCATATTTAAGCTCACTGCTTGATGTGGCATTCATGAAATATTCATTCCATTTCTAAAGGTTGCAATTGCTTAATGATTAATAACAGGATAATGTTGCATTTTCCCCATTTTTTAAGTGTCGCCCCTCCCCCTCCCATTTATTGACAATAATCCACTGCAAACTGCAAAAAAAATACAAGTGTATAGCCAAATCGTCCTTGATTGTACTTTATTTTAAGATCAAAAACTCCCATAAGTACACAGTGTCCGACAGCATTAGTGAATGATCTTAGTATATATGGTAGCAAAAAAAAAAAAGGCTTCAGTAGTTGTTCACACAAGGCATTTTGCACTTGTGTTTTTTCACTTGCTACAGTACGTGTTACATGCATAGGAATGAAATATGAATTTGTATTTACAAAGGATAGCATATCTGAGTTTCTTAAAGGGCATCTGTCAGCAGATTTGTACCTATGAAACTGGCTGACCTGTTACATGTGTGCTCGGCAGCTGGTCCCATATTCACGTGTCTGCATTGCTGAAAAAAATGATGGTTTAATTTATGTAAATGATCCTCTAGGAGCAATGGAGGCGTTGCAGTTACTCCTAGAGGCTCAGCTCTCTCTGCAACTGCTGCACCCTTTGCATTTTAGAAGAAGTGCGGTTAAGGCTACTTTCACACTAGGGTTTTGGCTTTCACACTAGGGTTTTGGCTTTCCGTTTGTGAGATCCGTTCAGGGCTCTTAAAAGCGGTCCAAAACGGATCAGTTTTGCCCTAATGCATTCTGAATGGAAAAGGATCCTCTTAGAATGCATCAGTTTGCCTCCGTTCAGTCACCATTCCGAGTTTTGCTGTCCGTCTGACGAAGCAGAACCAAACGGATCCGTCCTGGCACACAATGTAAGTCAATAGGGACTGATCCGTTTTCTCTGACACAATCTGGCACAATAGAAAACGGATCCGTCCCCCATTGACTTTCATTGGTGTTTAAGACGGATCCGTCATGACTATAGAAGACATAATACAACCGGATCCGTTCATGATGGATGCATGCAGTTGTATTATTGTAACGGAAGCGTTTTTGCAGATCCATGACTGACCTGCAAAAAACGCTAGTGTGAAAGTAGCCTAAGGCGTAATCACGTTTGTACTGCCTGGCCCTGTCAATCAAAGTACAGAGGGGGCGGCAGTTGCAGAGAGAGCTAAGTCTGTAGGTGTAAAGGCAACACCCCCAATTTTTCTCAGCAACGCAGGAACATATGAACATGGGACCATCACAGATGTCTTCAGCTGCCAAGTGCACATGTAACAGGTCACCCAGTGTCATAGGTACAAATCTGTTGACAGATGCCCTTTAATGCCATAGCATGTCGTAACACAGGCATTCGGACCTGCACTATTACTTGTCAACCTGGCCTAGAATATATTGCAGTCACAGTATAAAACTGGAACCTGTGCAACTCAGGCAATAATACAGCAGCACTGTGATGCACCGAATGCAGTACTTTTATATACCTTTTTGTAGTTTTTCTTTTTTTTTTTTTGCTTTCCTGTTTACCCTGCTCTAAAAAAAATGAGGCAAGAGAATGTATACATGTGCATTATATATATTATTGCGTATGACTTTTTGAGCAGTCGACCCCCTGTCCACTACATATGGACCACGTGGCCGATACTGTGCTATTTCATACATTATGGGCCCCGACCAGTTGCCTTTTTAATAACCACCAGGTCGTAGGTCTCAATTGCTCTTGTACTGCAGTCCTGCTATGCTTCAATCATTCATTGCACAATATATAACACATTACTAAGACTTCCAGTTGGCCAAGAAAGAGGACGCCTTCCAGGGTCACCGTTTTGATAGCTCATCATAAACAGTGGACGGATTATGAAAAGTGTAATTTTCATTGTCATTATTTTTCCTATATGGAAGCAAATGTCTGCAAGGAGAAAAATACTGTACCCTGGAGGTGGTTGGGGCAGGGTTGTGTTTTAGCATGCCCTCCAAGTGAAGAATGTGTAATGCTCAAGCAACAAATAAAGACGTTTCACTTCTGCGTATGCGCATGTGTGTAAATGTTATAACGTGATGATGCATGCTTATGTACAAATACGTTAGGTGTAATGCATTAGTATGTTATTATAGCCTATGCACTAACGCTGTGCCTCTGTTTAGGGCTTTCCCTCACCCACCTCACATTCTGCACAGTACCTTTCCACTGAATATACCTTTCTCCTACCCCCTCCCTTAGCAATCTCCCTGTCTCCCAACCTTAAAAGGAGAAATTCATCAGAACAGACTTTGTTGTCATGGAGACCACAAGCCAACTAAATTACATTGCTCCCCCTCCATCTGAGGGAGATGTTGCCATGGAAACTCATACATGGCATCCCATACCACAGGGAAGGCTATTGTGATAAGATTGAGAGGAACACAAATAACCAAATTATTCTGTAACCAGCCATCTGAAGGCCCCACACAGCTAGCCTGTGTGCAGTGTGGCAGGTACTGAATGGCAGCTCTACCTGCCAGGCAGATCCGAACACGGAACCCTCAGCAATGTAGGGGTTAATAAATCCTCATATTTTCAACACGCAATACATTAAGTTTAATTCGAAATATACCGATGCTACAGAAGATTTTTCATGGAGATACAGTGGGGCTCTTGTTGATGAAACTTAAAGGGCATCTGTCAGCAGGTCTGTACCTATGAAACCAACTCACCTGTTAAAGGTTCACTTGGCAGCTGAAGACATCTGTGTTGGTCCTATGTTCATATGTGCCCGCATTGCTGAGAAAAATGTTTTTCTATATACCGCTTTACTAGTTTTACTATATACCGCATAAAGACGGTAACACACTTGACCTGGTCTTTTTTTGGGTCTTCTCTACTTCTGACTCTTCAGCTCTCTGACCACAACCTTCTCTCCTTAATTGTCATCCATCTCAGCATGCTCCTGCTTATCCCACATTCAGAAATCTACCATTGACACTAAGAAACTTAAACTCTCTACAATCATCATTGTCCCCAATCTCCTCCCTCTCCTGTCCAGAACTGCCTGCAAAACACTATAATGACACCCTCAGGAGCACCCTGTATAAAACACTGCACCCTACACTCAGAACCTCCAAACAGAGACAAAAGCAACCCTGGCACACACCTCAAATTCACTTTCTCCAGCGATGCTCCAGCAGTGCTAAACACCTATGGAGAAAACTCACACACCACAAGATTTCCTCCATCACAAATTTATGCTGACAACTTACAACTGTGCCCTTCACCACGCTAAACAGGCCTATTTTTTTACCTGATCTCACTATCAAATAATCCCAAAAAACTCTTTGACACTTCTTGTAATGCCCCAGAGTGGCATTACCTCTTCTGCACCCGGCTATTGTCTGCTAGGGTAACATAATGTAATTCTATTTATTTATTTCCAGGTCCTGCATAATGTGCATTCCCTATGTTGTTATGTAACTGTTCACGTGTAATGTGGTTCACCAGCAGGTGGCAGCAAGTATGGCAGAGCTACACTTGGAGAGAATGGAACTCACCATTCCATTCTCCCCTCCTTTTTTTGGTCAGAAGTGGGCCAGTCCTGTTTGCTACCTGAAGGAGGTAGAGAGTTCTGGTGTGTACTGGTTGAGACTCCATGTTGGAGCTGCCAGGATTCTAACCTATTCCCTGGCATAATTCAGAGTCAGACTACAGAGAGAAGTTGCAGCCACCTGCAGAAGCAGAGATTCCATTTAAGTCTGTCAGCACAGTAGAGCCAGAGAGCAACCGATGTAGCAGTGTTGAGATTGTTTGCCTGCCAGAGTTAATGCCCAAGTCTACTGGAATTAAGATAAAGTCTGTAAACCGTTTGGAGAAACGTTTATGCAAAGTAAAGTTGCCATTGAACTTCATCACAAGGTCTGGACTCAAATATTTCGTCAAATCCCTCAATTGTTCACCCTATTTGTCTGCTTCAGAGCCAACGCCTGGGGTTCCAGCGTATCCCGGTAGGAGCACTGTGACACGTGCACAAAACATTAGGGGACATTATGGGCCACCCTATACCACTTAGCCATTCCTACACCTGGGTACCAACACGATTTCTTAAAGGGACTCCGTCCCTTTGTTGCTTCATTGCAACTGGCGTCACAAAACACTCATCTCATCTTAAAGGGACCCCTTGTGGCCCACTTTGTTGCATTCTTACTTTCTTGTCAGCCCAAAAGTGGAGGCGTTCATTACAGACCTCTGTACTTAAGATCCGGCCACTTAGAGATAATTGATATCCAGCTGAGAGCCTTCTAAGTGTAATTGATTCCCCCACACATCTTCTCTGGTTCACTCTCCACATTCGGCCCAGTCACAAAAGGAGTCTCCTATTCCTTCATACCTCCTCCAGTCTCTCTCCCCAGCTGTCACTACTCACCTAACTTAAATCTTCATCCTCTCTCTCTTTTCTAGTATCTTCCCATCTTCTTTCAAACATTCTGTCATAACCCCATTGTTAAAAAAAAACAAAAAACATCTCTTGACCCGTCTTGTGCAACTAACCACAGGCCTGTCTCTAATTGCCCCTTCATCTCTAAACTCCTGGAGCATCTGGTCTAATCTTGCCTCATCCACCAACTCTCTGCTAACTCTCTTCTTGATCCATTACAATCTGATTTTTACACCCTACATTCTACAGAAACTGCCCTTACCAAAGTGACAAACGACCTCCTGACAGATAAATGCAACATTATCATTGATCTCTTTGCAGCATTTGACACTGTAGACCACTATCTTCTCCTCACCATGCTACAATCTATCGGAGTTAAGGACACCGTTCTCTCTTGGGTTTTCTCTCTGGTCACGCCTTCAGTGTATCATTCTCTGGTTCTTCTTCCCCTCCTCGCCCTCTTACTGTTGGAGTTCCTCAGAGTTCAGTCCTATGTCCTCTCCTCTTCACAGCTGCCATTGGACTGACTTGGTTTTCAGTACTATCCCTATGCCGGTGACATCCAACTACACACTTCAACCTGTGATCACCTTTGCTGTACTACAGAACAATGACCGTATGTCCACTGTCTCTAACGTTATGTCCTCTCTCTATCTGAAACTACTTGTGTTTTCTTCATCTACTAACCTACCTAGACTTGATATCTCAGTGTGTGGCAATACCATCATGCCTAGGCAACACTTGGTTTTATGTTTGACACTGATCTTTCCTTCACCCCCTATATTCAATCGCTTGGCCACTTATGCCTCAAAAACATCTCTAGAATCCGTCCCTCTCATTGTTGCCCTAATCCAGTCCCGTCTCGATTACTGTAACTCATTACTAATTGGTCTCCCCCTCTCCAGACTTTCCTCTCTCCCATCTATCCTGAAGGCAGCAGCCAAGCTGATCTATCTAACCGCTACACCGATGCCTCCACCATGTGCCAGTCATTGCACTGGTTGCACATACTGTATAGGATTCAATTTAAAATGCTCATACATCTCCTCCCTTATTTCTGTCTACCACTCTACTCGTGCTCTCCCTATCAGCTATTGACTTACGTCTAACTTCCACCATGATCCGAACATCCCACTCCCATTTCCAAGACTTCTTCTGAGCTGCGCCATTTCTACCCCAAGCAATTAGGTTAAAAGGGTTATCCACCTTTTACAGACTGCTGATCTATTCTTTAGTTTTCAGCATCTGATTAGCGGTGGTCCAACACCCGGGACCCTCGCCGATCAGATGCTGAAGACCTATCCAAAGAACAGATCAACAGTCTGTAAAAGATGGATAACCCTTTTAACCTAATTGCTTGGGGTAGAAATGGCGCAACTCGCCCAGGGCACATGACCTATAGTCATGATGTCACTGACCTACGGGGAGCAGTGAGAATGCCACGGCACTACTGTAAGCGGTGCTGCCTTCTCAAACAGCTGATCGACGGTGTCCTGGATGTCGGACCCCTGCCGATCAGGTGCGGATGATCTATCCATTGCCTTTACCCCTACAGGCTCTGTTCCCCATGCTGCTGCCATGCCGTCTGAACTTTTATTGACAGGGCAAACAGTGTAAACACCATCATGCCTGGCCCTCATTTTTTCAAAAGTCTGGACAATGAACCGCAAGCTTCAGTATTCAGGAAAAGGGGTCGCCAGCAGTTCTCTTCTGTACTGCATGTCTCTTTACTGAATACTGAAGCGCACTGTGCAGCGAGACTTTAGGATAAGTTGGGGCCAGGTGCGATGGCATCTTCACTGCATGGCCCTGTCAATCAAAGTGGAAAGGGTTTGGTAGTTGCAGAGAGAGCAGAGCCTCTAGGTGTTATGGCAACGCACCCATTGCCCCTACAGGCTCATTTGCATGTATTAAAACATTTTTCTAAGCAATATGGACACTTATGAACATGGGACCAACACAGATGCTGCATGGTGGCTCAGTGGTTAGCACTGGTGCCTTGCAGGGCTGGGGTCCTAGGTTTGAATCTGACCAAGGACAACATCTGCATGAAGTTTGTATGTTCTCCCTGTGTTTGCGTGGGGGTGCTCCGGTTTCCTCCCACACTCCAAAGACATACTGATAGGGAATAGTGATGAACAGCAGGGGCAAAATTGGAAATCGTGAATATTCGTAATAAATTTGAGAATTCGCGATTATTTTCTTGATTGCGAAAATCGGCAATCTAATATGCGTGCATTGCGCGCGCAATACAGGTGTGGGTCACTATTGCTACATTTTTCAAGCTGCTAGAAGTTTCCTGAGACTGGAGAAAATGGTTGGCACGGCAGAACATTACAATAGCTTTATATGCAGATAGAGTGCTCCGATATATTCGTGATTGTGCAAATCAGCAATTAATGATGCGCATATCTTTGCACAATACGTGCAACTTCACATTCTAGCAGGTATGACTACATATAAGTGATTGGTGCACTAAGTATTGTTGTGACATCACAGCACTATGTCTGTAGCATGTATGTATGGACAGCAGAACGTAACACTACCTAACACCCTGCAGCTACACTATATCACAATCTAACCTACACTGACTATCTCCCACTAACTATCTGTATTATATATATAAACTAACTAACTATCTAATGTTATGTGACACAGTAAAGCACAGAGCACAGCAATAACACTGCTGTCTCTCTCAGAACTGAAAAAATCTGCAGAAAATGGCTGCTGGGGAGTTTCTTATATAGTAAGGGGTAGGTAACTTTCCTATTGGTTGCTAGGGATGTTGGTAAGCTCAGACAAAGACATTGCAGCCTTCTCACTGGTCCACAAGCAAGAAGCAGGGAGGGATCATGGGTTCAGAGGAAAAAAAAAAACTAGAATATTCGTGAATACGAATATACAGCACTATATTCAAAATCTTCACGAATTCTCGAAGTAGCGATATTCGCGATTTTAAATTTGTGATGCGAATATTCGCGCCCAACACTAATAGTGAACTTAGATTGTGAGCCCCATTGGGGACAGCGTAATGCTAATGTCTGTAAAGCACAGTGGAATATAGTAGCGCTATATAAGTGCGTCAAATAATAATAATGCTTTCAGCTGCTAAATGCACATGCAACAGGTCAGCCAGTTTCATAGGTACAAGTCTGCGGACAGTTTCTCATTAATTCCAGTCAGGATTAAATTGGGTTTGTCAGAGGTTCTATTATTGCCAGTAAACATACTGCTAGGCAGGGGCGTAGCTAAAAGCTCATGGGCCCTGGTGCAAGAGTTCAGCTTGGGTCCCCCTTCCCTCAGTGCTTTGTGTGTCTACTTATACAGCACAAGGGTCCCCCCTCAGGCTCCTGGGCCCGGTAGCAACTACTTCCTCTGCACCCACCATAGCTACGCCCATGCTGCTAGGCTGTATTCATCTTTTAATCCCTTAAAGCGGTTGTCCCATCTTGAACATTGGGGGCATATCGCTAGGATATGCTTCGTATGTCTGATAGGTGCAGATCCCACATCTATCCTTAGAACGGAGCCCTCAAAGCGCAAGAGGACGCACCGCACATGCGCGGCCGCCCTCCATACATTTCTATGGCGCTGCTGAAATAGTGTTTGGCTACTTCCATAAGTCCCATAGAAGTGAATGGAGTGGTGGCCGCTTGGTGCTCTTCACACTAGTCAGTTCAAAGGGTGTTCCCAAAATAGCCAAGTGTGCAGCTTGGCTATTTTTGGCAGTCCTAAAATGAATGGACAGTCACGCATGTTCATATAGCCATATGAGTGCTTATTTTTTTCGGGACAAATTGTACGTTTTAATGGCATGATTTAATTTACCATATCTTTTATTGGAAAAAAAGAAAAAATGCTTTTTTAAAAAAAAAAATCTTTATTTAAAAGTTTTAATAATTTTAACAATAGTGCAAAAGGGTAGTGTTCTGGGATGCAGCCCAGGTATTCAAGTAACAATCCCATACATGTAGCATATAAAGTATAACATCCAGTTACAAGACAGACATAGTAAACCGGAGGACCACGAAATCGAAGATCAGTCGAACTCAGTCTCAGGTGGTCAGGTCATCATCCGGTACAGTGAGGACTAACGGAAGACGTGATTCTGAAATGTTCTAAGTGAAACAAGTCCCCATGGGCAGCTGATAAAGGCTATTTGCCGAAACGCGTCCAGGATAACGTTGTATTTGATGATACTCGTGGAATAAACAGCAACATAAAGTAAGATGTTTGCTGGGATTAGATTTTTTGATGGTAGGGTGTAGACGGGCTTGTAGAGGAACATGAGATTCCAACCATGGGGTCGCCGGTAGTGGAGTGGGAATGAACGACTGTTCTACCTGCACCCATTGCTTGTGCGCGTGATGACGACACCAGTCGATTATACGCGTCAGGTGTGATGCCTTATGGTAGGCTACAAAGTCCGGTAGACCCAGTCCCCCGCTATGTTTCGGCCGGAACAGTGTGGAGCGAGCGATCCTGGGAGACTTCCCCACCCATATGAATTGGGTGAGCATTTTCAAGAGTGTGTGGAAGAATAAACGTGGGATGTGAATAGGTACAGCCTGGAAGAAGTAAAGAATCCTAGGTAATATGTTCATCTTAAAAATTAAAATTCTACCAAACCATGAGAAAGTGCCCCGATGCCAACTATCTAAGTCCTGCCTGATTTGCCGAAGCAAAGGAAGATAGTTTGCCTGATACATCTCAGAAATGAAAGGGGTCAATTGTATCCCCAGATACTTCAGTGATGACCTGGCCCATTTAAACGGAAAGCCCTCGGTAAGGTCTCTAACGACAGTCGGGGGTACGGTGATATTGAGTGCTTGGAATTTCTGGTAGTTGATTTTATAGTTCGAGAGGTGAGCGTATGTTTTAAGGACCCGGAGCAGGTTCGGAATGGAGATACGAGGATTAGTGATGAAGAAAAGTAAATCATCCGCGTATGCGGTAACCTTATGTTGTGTACCTCGAATTTGCAGGCCTGTGATATCAGGGTCTGCTCTGATATGACTTAGCAGGGATTCCAGGCAGAGGATAAATATCAATGGGGAGCGGGGGCAACCCTGTCGGGTCCCATTACAGATAGGGAAGGACGTCGAGAATTGACCATTTACCCGAACTGAGCCCGTGGGGTTAGAATATAGATTACGTATTCGAGCCATCATAGTGTCCCCCAGGCCAACATGATCCAGTGTCGCAAACATGAAGGCCCAATTCACTAGTTCAAATACTTTGTTTGCATCAGTCGAGAGCAGTAGCATGGGCAATTTAGATGTCACCACATTGTATATCATGTTTATGGCTCTGGTAGTGTGTAAGAAAAAATGGTAGTGGTAAGAAAAAATGCTTTGCGGTGTGAAATAAAGAAAAAAAATTCTGCATTGTTTTTACAGCGTTCACTGTGTGCTGAAAATGACATAACGTCCTTCTTCTGCAGGTCAGTTAAATTATGGAGATACCAAATTTATGTAGTTTTTATGATATTTTACAAAAAAATAGAAGATATAAAGATTTTATTTGCATTGTCATATTCTGACATCCATACATATTTATCTTTCTGTCTACACAGCTGTTTGAGGGCTTCTGTTTTGCAAGGTGAGCTGTAGTTTTTATTAGTGGCATTTTTGGTTGCATACAACTCTTTGATCCCTTTTTATTAATTTTTTTTGTGGGAACAAGATGACCAAAAATGGCAAATCTGCATTTTTAACTTTTTTTCTGGTACAGCATTCACTGTGCAGAAATTTTTTAAAATGCTTTACTAGTTTGGACATTTTTAGATGCAAGGATGCCAATCATGTTTATTTTTTATTGTTTATTTTTATATGGTAAATTTAGAAAAGGTGATGAGTTGAATTCTTAATTTGTTGTCCCCAGCCACCGGGCTGCAGAACAGTACTGGGCCATGGATCATCTGGTACCAGTTCGCAATGGGCACTGGAGTTGAACGGCGAGGATGGAAATTATTGAAGACATAAAAGGAGGTATTATTACATAATAGGTTTGTTCTGTGTGTCCAGTCATCAGAGTGATCTGTGCAGGACTGAAAAATAAAAGGAAAGAGAACGACTCTAGTTACTGAATGGGAGTCTAAATGGGATTATTAAGAGAGGCAGTATTCAGCCTTTATATAGTGTTATTATAAGTAATGTTGGCTACTGATTCTGTAATATGCACTTTATTTTGTTTTGCTATGCACGTGATAACACCCACCCTCCTGGCCGGTCCATGGGAAAATTGTCTTGCATAACACTGGTCTGTGGTGCAAAAAAGCTTAGGGACGACTGGCTTAGGGTTCTTGAACATGCGATACTATGATTGCTTGTACCATAAACTGCTATAGAATAGTATTGCAGTCTATAGGATTTTCACTGGCTGCCTGTCAATATGTACCACAGGAACAGCTTTCCAGTTTACTATGACAGGCCTGAGAGTTTTAACAAGACCCCAGGCTGTCATAGCAATGGATTAGAGAGGGGGCTCCAATTGGAGGACAGAGTGAGTGCCATCTATCTGTCTAACCGATCTGATGCCATGGTCGCTATTGACTGAATCAGTTTAGTGTCAAATGACAAGCACCAGAGTGATAGCTGATCCTAGAACCTGCTGGCATATGGAGTTCAACTTCTGAGCCAGCTTCATACATTCCCTGCGGAGTTAAAGGAAACCTGTCATCATGAAATTTAGTGCAATCTGGAGGCAACAGATAGCAAGAGGAGCTGAGCAGCTTGTGGCGAAAAATTTAGTATAACTTGTCATGTGGGTGGGCCTAATCAGTGACTGGCAGCTATCTGTGTATGCATAATCACATAGGGAAGGCTGTCACATAGGGAAGGCTGTCCGTCACAGTGTAGGACCAGCCACATGACTCTTTAGCTCAGAATGAGCAGTCATTTAGATGAATACATTACAAGTTATACTGAATCTTTTTCCATAGAAAGATATATCAATCTGCTCAGCTCTTCCTGCTTTATAACATGCTGCCTGCAGACTGCATTGCATTTCATGATGACAGGCCCCCTTTCATTTATGTACAGTACAGGTACTGTATAGTTTTCCTTGCTCAGAAGCCCAGATCAGGGATATAGGCATTGAAAGGTGGCGATCCATGGTGTTTTTATTAATATTATTTTATGCCATATTTAGAATTCCTGAAAGAGGGATGGTTGTGCCAAAGTTGTAGGTCAGGTGCTGACAATCCCCCATAGTCCCCTTTGTTTCAGACAATATTTTTTGATGACACTTTAGGGCCAAGTACTTCCCAGTGTAGCAGAGTGTGATGGCTCAGTTGATGAGGCAGGCCTTATGTGGGATTTTAGCTGGAACTAAATTCAGATTTTTTTTTTTGTTGAACAGATTTTGATAGACATGCTCATAAGAATTGTTCCCCCCTTTTTCAGGCATATTAAACAATTTACTATAAATGGGACACATGGAACAGAGGAGGTTTGTTCAGAGCCAAGAAGGCTGGCGTTTCACTAAGCTGGTGGAAAATGTGCATGTATTGCAGCACACTCACGCTCCCTCTTGTAATGCTCATACAGATGGCAGAGAACCATATTTCAGCATTTGTAATTTTGCAAAACGGCTAGGGAGGCCCTCAATCTGACATGTCAATCTGCTTTACAACAGGGATGTAGTCGAGGCTCTTGGACTGGCTGCACCTGAATTTTCATATTTCACTATATTATCTGCCTTTTTTCTGTGTCTGGTTATAACAACGTTGTATATACAGTTTGCTCTAAAATCCCTGGGTAGTTCGAGATCATTCAAATATCAGATAAACCCTGTAATCATCTAAAATTAAAAAAAATCATATACTCCCCCCTTTCTCCAGCGCTGTCCTCTGAGCTGCAGTCCTCCTGGCGCTGCTTAGTTACAAACCGCGACAGGCATGTGATCACTGCAGCCAATCACTGTCTAGTGCTGAGAACAGCGATTGACTGCTGTGGTGACGTACATACCTGCATGTCACGACCAGAGCCACAGAGAATAGCGCTGGAGAAAGGGTAGAGTATGATTTTTAGATTATTGCAGGGCTTCTCCAAGATTTTTAATTATTGTGGAAAAACCCTTTCATATAACATGAACCTAAAAATTAAAACTGCAAAACAGTATTTCCTTCTGCTATTCCCATTTTTGTCAGGTGACTAAGAGGCAGAGTTTAGGCTGAGGCTACACCTAGACATTTTGCAGCACTATTTGCTGATTTTAACTTACAGTTGATATAAAAAGTCTACACACCCCTGTTAAAATGTCATGTTTCTGTGCTGTAAAAAAATGAGACAAAAATAAATCATTTCTGAACTTTCCCCCCTTAATGGTTACAATAAATTTTTTATTGAGAGTTTTCAAAGGAAAAAGCACATACAACAAAGGCGCAAACAGCACCATTAAGCCGCATGGTATAACCTCACATTATAGTGCAAAAAAATAAAATAAAAATACAAAAGGCCTTTCCCCCCTTAATGTGACCTATAAACTGTACAACTCAATTGAAAAACAAACTGAAATATTTTAGGTGGAGGGAAGAAAAAATAAAATTATGTGGTTGCATTATAACTGGGGATGTAGCTGTGTTCAAAATTAAGCAATCACATTCAAAATCATGTTAAATAGAAGTCAGCATACACGTGCCATCTGATTAACCCCAAATAAAGTTCAGCTGCTCTAGTTGGTCTTTCCTGAAATTTTCTTAGTCACATTCCACAGCAAAACCCATGGTCCACAGAGAGCTTCCAAAGCATCAGAGGGATCTCATTGTTAAAAGGTATCAGCCAGGAGAAGGCTATGAAAGAATTTCTAAGGCATTAGATATACCATGGAACACAGTGAAGACAGTCATCATCCAGTGGAGAAAATATGGCACAACAGTGATATTACCAAGAACTGGACGTCCCTCCAAAATTTATGAAAAGACGAGAAGAAAACTGGTCTGGGAGGCTACCAAGAGGCCTACAGCAACATTAAAGGAGCTGCAGGAATATCTGGCAAGTACTGGCTGTGTGGTACATGTGACAACAATCTCTCGTATTCTTCATATGTCTGGGCTATGGGGTAGAGTGGCAAGACAAAAGCCTTTTCTTATGAAGAAAAACATCCAAGTCAGGCTACATTTTGCAAAAACACATCTGAAGTCCCCCAAAAGCATGTGGGAAAAGGTGTTATGGTCTGATGAAACCAAGGTTGAACTTTTTGGCCATAATTCCAAAAGATATGTTTGGCACAAAAACAACACTGCACATCACCAAAAGAACCCCATACCCACAGTGAAGCATGGTGGTGGCAGCATCATGCTTTGGGCTGTTTTTCTTCAGCTGGAACTGGGGCCTTAGTTAAGATAGAGGGAATAATGAACAGTTCCAAATACCGGTCAATATTGGCACAAAACCTTCAGGCTTCTGCTAGAAAGCTGAACATGAGGAGGAACTTCATCTTTCAGCATGACAACGACCCAAAGCATACATCCAAATCAACAAAGGAATATTAAAGTTTTGGAATGGCCCAGCCAGAGCCCAGACCTGAATCCGATTAAAAATCTGTGGAGTGATCTGAAGAGGGCTGTGCACAGGAGATGCCCTCGCAATCTGACTGATTTGGAGTGTTTTTGCAAAGAAGAGTGGGCAAATCTTGGCAAGTCAAAATGTGCCATGCTGATAGACTCGTACCCAAAAAGACTGAGTGCTGTAATAAAATCTAAAGGTGCTTCAACAAAGTATTAGTATAAGGGTGTGCACACTTATGCACCCATAATATTTTATTTTTATATTTTTTCTTCCCTCTACCTAAAATATTTTCATTATAATTATATGTTTTCCAATTGAGTTGTACAGTTTATAGGTCACATTAAAGGTGGAAAAAGTCCTGAAATGATTTCTTTGTCTCATTTTTTTTACAGCACAGAAACCTGACATTTTAGGGGTGTGTAGACTTTTTATATCCACTGTACATGTTACAGCTTTATTGCTTAGGACTGCAGTCAACTCAATGTTTGCTTTGCACTGCAGCTGTAGCTTAAAAAAGTGGCCTCATATTGTGGTTGGGTCTAAGTTGGCTGCAGGAGGGGCCAACAAGCTGTCATTGGTGGTAGGTGGGGCTTGGGCCAATATAAAAATACAATGGAATACCCCTTTAAGACAATAGGACAGAGATCCCTGACCCTTTTATGCAGCTCTAATATGTATTGTCTGCAAAGTGCACTAGACGGCATTCATATGCCTTCTTAGTTGCATAATTGCGACATATTGATGATGGTCCCTTCTGGACCGAAACATCTTGAATGACATGTCACCATACACAACAACGTCTTAATTTAGGGTATCCCTAGACAAGCAATGTCTGTACACCTTTCTTCCTGAATCCTGATGAAGGAAGGCTGTTCTTCCGAAACATGTTGAAGCTGTTTCTATCCTTTTGAATTGCTCTCAGTAGCGATGATGCCACCCACCAGCCTTAGGAGCGGAGTATCTGCCCACAGACTCTTTACTGGGAACTTAGGCTACATTCACATCTGCGTTTTCTTTTCCGGTTTTGAGATCCAGCAGAGGATCTCAAAACTGGAGGAAAACGCATCCGTTTGAATAATACAACCGTCTGCATCTGTTCAGAATGGATTCGGTTGTAACATAATATATAAGACCGAAAAAAGACATTTGTCCATCCAGTTCGGCCTGTTTCCTACAAGTTGATCCAGAGGAAGGCAAAAAAAAACCTGTGAGGCAGAAGCCAATTTTCCCCACCTAAGGGGAAAAAAATTCCTTCCCGACTCCAATCAGGCAATCAGAATAACTCCCTGGATCAACGACCCCTCTCTAGTAGCTATAGCCTGTAATATTATTACACTCCAGAAATAAATCCAGTCCCCTCTTGAATTCCTTTATTGTACTCACCATTACCACCTCCTCAGGCAGAGAGTTCCATAGTCTCACGGCTCTTACTGTGAAGAACCCTTTTCTATGTTTGTGTACAAACCTTCTTTCCTCCAGACGCAGAGGATGTCCCCTTGTCACAGTCACAGTCCTGGGGATAAATAGATGATGGGAGAGATCTCTGTACTGACCCCTGATATATTTATACATAGTTATTAGATCTCCCCTCAGTCGTCTTTTTTCTAAAGTGAATAACCCTAATTTTGATAACCTTTCAGGGTACTGTAGTTGCCCCATTCCAGTTATTACTTTAGTTGCCCTCCTCTGAACCCTCTCCAGCTTTGTTGTGTCCGCCTTGTTCACAGGAGCCCAGAACTGTACACAGTACTCCATGTGTGGTCTGACTAGTGATTTGTAAAGAGGTAGGACTATGTTCTTATCACGGGCATCTATGCCCCTTTTGATGCAACCCATTATCTTATTGGCCCTGGTGGCAGCTGCCTGACACTGGTTTTTACAGCTTAGTTTGCTGTTTATTAAAAATGAACAGGCCAGATCTGGCATCAAATACCGCTGTAATATAATGGGCACCGGAAAAAACGGCACCATTGACTTACATGTGTTTTTTTAGCAGTTTTGTGTCCGGCATGGGAATGCAACAAAACTGTCCGGTTTGTTCAGTTTTGGTTCCATTGACAAGGATTGGGTTCAAAACTGAAGCAGTTTTGAGATCTGCCAGATCTCAAAACGGGAAAGGAAAACGCAGATGTGAAAGTAGCCTAACAAGCAGCAGCCTAAAGATACAGCTGCATGTGAGAGATCAGGAGCTCCTGACTTTACTGGCTCCAGCCTTGAATGGGATACAAGGCAATAACATTCTATGAACATTTTATGAGAAGTGCGGCGAGGTTAAAGAGCTGTTGGCGATTTTGGTTTACATCCTGCTAGTGTACTACCCAGCCAGGCTCAGGAGGTTACTTTATATTATACACACTATCATATTAAATAGGATTTTAGGAGGTTATATACTTACAAGTTAAGGACTCTTGCACACGACCGTATGTATTTTGCGGTCCGCAAAAAATGGATCCGCAGAAAATACGGATGACATCCGTGTACATTCCGTATTTTGCGGAACGGAACAGCTGGCCCCAAACAGAACTAATGCAGACAATATTAGGACAAGTTCTATCACTTAGCGGAACGGATATACGGAAACGGAATGCACTGAGTACCTTCCGTTTTTGCGGACCCATTGAAATGAATGGTTCCACATACGTTCCGCAAAAAAAACGGAACAGACACGGAAAGAAAATACGTTTGTGTGCAGGAGGTCTGAGGTGCAGTCTTTTTATATACAAATTCTGTGTTGACATATATATATGTTAATTATAGTGCCGATACGGGGAGCACCAGGATCACAGCACCCTGTTTATATTTTAGGACCTTTCTCCTCTCTGCTCTGCTTGTCAGGAATTATAATCCTGAATACAGCTGATAAAATGAATCTCTGTAGGAAAGGAGTTCATGAGGAGACATGAAGTACAGAGAGGGTGGACAGGACAGACTGTGGTAATGGAGACTGCATACATCTACTGCTGCTCATTATCCACATCTTCCTCTCTGTACTTCATGTCTGCTTATGGACGCCATTCCTACAGAGGATTTTATCATCTGTATTGAGGATCATAATCCCTGACAAGCAGAGCAGAAAGGAGGATGAGGCAGCTCTTTACCTCACTGTTCTGAAGTTGTCCTGTTGTGTGATTAGGACAAGTTTTGTGTGCACTAATAGGATGGCGGCCACTTTATTTCACCTGATGATTGTTTCCCAGACAAAACGAGCCAATATAACTAATGAAAGGTATTTGGGAATATATTTATAATAAAGTAATATTTAATTCCTTTAATTTAATCCTGCTGTGTGGCCATACTCTCACTAACCAGAGCCGCTTGGTGCCAGAATATTCAAAATATGCAATAACAGAGAGCAAAAAGCCTTTACAATGTAAAAGTATTGAACCCACATATAACAATGTCTAATTTATTTAAAGGGATCATCGAGGATTAGAAAAACCTGGCTGCTTTCTTCACGAAACAGTGTGCGGTATTATAGTTAAGCTCCACTTAAGTGAATAGAGCTGAGCTGCAATACTTCATACAACCTGAGGACAGGTGCGGCTCGGTTCCCTAAAGAAGAGAGCCATGTTTTTGTAATCATGGATGATTGCTTTAATGGAACAGTACTTAAAAACAGCAACAAAACAACATAGTATTACCATTCTTGGATATTTGCCTAAATCAAGACCATCAACTTACCTTTTCTTCTTCACCTTTCTAGCATCTATACATATTCATTTAGAGAAATATACATGATCCAGACACATTCAATGTCAGTCTGACAGTAGACCTACTAAAACTCCATCTCCCATATTATACACTCTGAAATGTGTATGATAGTTCTAAGTGACAAAAATTCCAGCTAGCTGCTGTCTGTGCGTATGGCTGTGGACCCCTTTAATCTCAAGTCAAGTAGAGCCTGCAATCAGCTACTATGACAACTGGCTCTTGTGTTACTGTCTAACCTGACAGGGAAAAATAGGAGGGTGCAGGGGAAAGGAGTGATGTGAAGATGATTTTTCTATGTGAACTCGAATGAGTCATCACTTACTATCACTTTCGAGCTACTTCTTCTCGGTGTCATCGAGGTGCACAGCATTAATGTGCCTGAAGTTAACCACTCCGTATACAGCGCTCTAAGTATTTTTCCCTCACGCGATTTCTTTTAATTTTGATAATTTGTCAAATTGTAATGGTTTCAGATCATCCAATTAATTTTAATATGAGATAAAGATAACATGGTGCAATACATACAAAATGATCATTCCATTTATTGGTATGCACCCCTGTATTCTAAGAGAAGTAAGTACACCTCCGCACATGGGTGGACTGGGAACTCAAAGTGGCCCTGGAGAAAAAAATATATATAAGTGGCCCCATGTTGTAGGCGGATTCAAATCACCAGAAGGCGGGACAACAGAAGTAGGCAGAGCAAGCAATACCATAGTACAGCATCAAATACCACAGTGCAGTACAAGACACCACCACCCTTTCCACAGTATTCAGCCGGGTCACTGTCCGGAGGATGGCAATGCAGTTGAATTCAGGAAGGCCCCTGTGGCGATAGACCAGATGTATAAGTATCTGATGCTCCTACATTAATTAATGCTGAGAGCTTCAGATCAATATGTACCTGGCTGGTGGCCGTGAGGAGGACTCAGACGGCCCCCTTGGGCATCGGCCGACTGGGAAATTTCACTGTAGGGTCTACAGCCAGTCCACTCCCTACCACCGTAACATAGTAACATAGTATATAAGACCGAAAAAAGACATTTGTCCATTCAGTTCGGCCTGTTTCCTACAAGTTGATCCAGAGGAAGGCAAAAAACCCCTGTGAGGCAGAAGCCAATTTTCCTCACTTAAGGGGAAAAAAAATTCCTTCCCGACTCCAATCAGGCAATCAGAATAACTCCCTGGATCAACGACCCCTCTCTAGTAGCTATAGCCTGTAATATTATTACACTCCAGAAATAAATCCAGTCCCCTCTTGAATTCCTTTATTGTACTCACCATCACCACCTCCTCAGGCAGAGAGTTCCATAGTCTTACTGCTCTTACAGTGAAGAATCCTTTTCTATGTTTGTGTACAAACCTTCTTTCCTCCAGACGCAGAGGATGTCCTCTTGTCACAGTCACAGTCCTGGGGGATAAATAGATGATGGTAGAGATCTCTGTACTGACCCCCGATATATTTATACATAGTTATTAAATCTCCCCTCAGTCGTCTTTTTTCTAAAGTGAATAACCCTAATTTTGATAACCTTTCAGGGTACTGTAGATCCCTCATTCCAGTTATTACTTTAGTTGCCCTCCTCTGAACCCTCTCCAGCTCTGCTATGTCTGTCTTGTTCACAGGAGCCCAGAACTGTACACAGTACTCCATGTGTGGTCTAACCAGTGATTTGTAAAGTGGTAGGACTATGTTCTCATCACGGGCGTCTATGCCCCTTTTGATGCAACCCATTATCTTATTGGCCTTGGCAGTAGCTGCCTGACACTGGTTTTTGCAGCTTAATTTGCTGTTTATTAAAATTCCTAGATCCTTTTCCATGTCAGTGTTACCGAGTGTTTTACCATTTAATATGTACGGGTGACTTGCATTATTCCTTCCCATGTGCATAACTTTACATTTGTCAGTGTTAAACCTCATCTGCCATTTTTCTGCCCAAGCCTCCAATCTATCCAGATCCCTCTGTAGCAGAAAACTGTCCTCTTCAGTGTTAATTACTTTACACAGTTTAGTGTCATCTGCAAAAATAGATATTTTACTGTGCAGGCCTTCTACAAGATCATTAATAAATATATTGAAGAGAATAGGGCCCAATACTGACCCCTGAGGTACCCCACTAGTTACAGTGACCCAATCTGAGTGTGTACCGTTAATAACCACCCTCTGTTTTCTGTCACTCAGCCAGTTACTTACCCACATACAGACATTTTCTCCCAGTCCGAGCATCCTCATTTTAAATAATGTAGTAGACAGACCCTTACTCCTGATATTTAATGAGGACCTGTCACCAAGCCAGAAAACTGCGCTGCTTGTATAAACTAATTAGCCATGCTTCATTGAGCATGGCATACTTTACTGTAAGTTCCTGCTTCACCACGCCCCACCTGTCTTCAGTTATGTCCCCCTAAAGTTCCAGGACCACATGTCAATCTGAAGTGACTAGGTACTGCAGTGTGGCTAACCCCTTTGCTGCTTCTTTTTCTCCCGCTTTGACAATCTCTGTGACACACGCCCTCCTGCTGCAGCGTCATCTCATGAGACCTACTAATTCCCGTAAGACCATGCTGCATACTATCTCCCACCGGGACAGCGTCTCACTTGGATTGAGATGTCGGCACAGAGAGGAGCCTAGAGACAGTGTCGACGCTGTTGTGGCAGAAGGTAGTATGCAGCATGGTCTCAGGAGAATTAGTAGGAGATCACTCTGCAGCTGGAGGGTGTGTGATGGTGATCCTCAAAGCGGGGAGAAACATCTCCTTACAAAGAATCTAAGTGGTTGGTCACACCTCTGTTGCTAATCACTTCTGATTGACATGTGTGGTGCTGGAACTTTAGGGGTTCACAACTGAAGAACATGGGATGCAGGAACATGAAGTAAAGTATGCCATGCTCAGGGAAACATGGCTAGTTAAATTGTACAAGCAGAACAGTATTTTTGGTTCTATAACAGGTCCTCTTTATGGACTCAATTATGACAGGGAGTGTTCCACAGAATTGGGGCTAAGCAAATGTGGTGCCAATATTCAAAAAGGTGTCAAAAACTGAACATGAAACTATAGGCCGGTAAGCCTAACATCTGTCGTGGGTAAATTGCTTGAAAGCTTTATAAAAGATGCTATCATGGAGTATCTCAATGAAAATAAGCAAATAACGCCATTTCAGCATGGCTTCATGAGGAATCGGTCATGTCAAACTAATTTAATCAGTTTCCATGAGGAGGTAAGTTCTAGACTGGCCTTCCACACCAAAAATATTCTATAAATTACAGTAGTTTATATATACCCCAAACAACACAAAAAAAAATACAAATTCTTCTGCATAAAATAAGGTGAAAAGGCCACATAAATACAAATGAAAAAAAAAAAAAGATTTGGTGCTGAAATGCAGCATTTCGGCAGTGATTTATCAAGACCGGCGAGTGCTACACTGGTCTTGATAAGGCCCTGTCCAGCAGTCCATGTGCCAAACACTTCCCGGCACTAAGAGACACATTGGAGGAGTGAGACAGCAGGTCACTAAGAGAGGGGCAGAGGGAAGAGAACTAAACTGGCATAGCTGCCTGTAGTTCGTGCTGGCAGCAAGTCAGATAGGCAGGGACGCAGCAGATATAGTGCATATATAATAAAGGGAGGAAGGGACTGGGGTAGTGAGAAAAGAGTCTGGAAGCCTCTGTATGTTACACAGTCATCTTCAGCACTCATTAGAACACTGAAGATGGATTAGTTAGAAATTCGCTAAGGAGGCGCTTCACACCCTGTTTTCTAGTACAACTACACATCTTTCACTAATATAGATAAGTGAATCGATTCTAATGAATGAAATTTGTACAAAGTCTGCCTTCTGGCCCCACTGGTCATGAGAACCTTCCCCCGATTGACAAAGGATTGAAAGAGCAACAGCGAAGGCGTGAGATTGACGGGGCCAGGCAAGTTGTATGGTCCTGTCAATCAAGTGGTAGAGGGATGACTTTTGAGCAGCAGGGCCATAAATTATTACTTTATATTTCTGATTTCTTGCAATCCCTTCACTGGCTCCCCACTGTCCAGAGAATTTAGTTCTAGATACTAACAACTACATATAAGGCCGTCCACAACCTGTCCCTCCTTAAATCTCTGACCTGCTTTCCAGATACATTCCCCCATGTAATCTCCGATCCTCACAGGAACTCCTTCTTTGTTTTCCTCTAGTCTGTTCTTCACACAATCATATACAAGATTTCTCATGTGCCTCTTCCCTAGTCTGGAACTCGCTATCACAGCAAATAAAACTCTCCCTCAACATCCAAACCTTTAAAAGGAACCTGAAAACCCATCAATTCAGGAAAGCCTACCACCTGCAATAAGCATATGGCCACCACACAGCCAGATGAGCAGCTTTTACCCTCACCCTACTGTCCTTCCTCTTTCCCTTATAGATTGTAACCTCTCCTGAGCAGGGTCTTCACCCCCATTTGTACCAGTCATCACACAAGTTATACTTACCTCGCTCCCCAGAACCCACGTCACGTCTGATGCCCGCACGGTCGCCACTGAATCTCCCAGTCACGCTGAGCAGAAATGATGGCCACCAACAATGTCAAGGAGAGAGCTATGCATCTGCCACTGTTGTCACCAGACGAGCCTTTGGTGGTGGTGGTGTTACAGAGGACAGATGTGTCTAGTCAATACAGAACTGCACTTCACTTTGTGACAAGTCCATACTACTTCAACATCATTAATCCAGTCATTGTGCCTCTGCATGAAAACAGACTTAATTTCATCTTCATGGATGACAATGCACCAGCTCATTGAGGTCGCATCATTAGGGAACGGCTGCTGGAGACTGGGGTACCTCAAATGGAGTGGCCTGCACTTTCTTCAGACCTGAATCCCATTGAAAACCTATGGGATCAACTGAGTCGCCATGTAAGGGCTCGTAACTCTGCACCCCAAAACCTCAATGACCTGAGGGCCGCCCTTCAAGCAGACAATAAGTCGACTTGTGAACAGCATGAGACGTCATTTTCACGATGTAACTGATGCTCAAGGTCACAAGTTCGGCTACTTTCACATTAGCGTTTTCAATTCCGTTATTGAAATCAGTCATAGGATCTCAATAGCGGAGAAAACGCTTTAGTTTTGTCCCCATTCATTGTCAATGGGGACAAAACTAAACTGAACTAAACATAATGCACCAAAATGCATTCCATTCGGTTGCGCTCTCATCGTGGACAGGATAACGCTGCAAGCAGTGTTTTTCTATCCTCAATGTGGCGTGGAGCAAGAAGGATCACACAGTGTAAGTCAATGGGGACGGGTCCATTTTCTCTGACACAATAGAAAAACAGATCCATCTCTCATTGACTTTCAATGGTGTTCATGATGGATCTATCATGGCTATAAAAGACATAATACAACCGGATCTGTTCATGACAGATGCATGCAGTTGTATTATGGTAACAGAAGCGTTTTTTTTGCTGATCCATGACGGATCCGCAAAACGCTAAGGTGAAAGTAGCCTTATTGAGAAATTGACATTTTTGTGGGGGTGTATCCACCACTGTTGTTGGCTTTTGTTTCAATAAATTGTTTGATCAGACCGCGCTGCTCAGAATCCTCAGGAAGTGATCCTCTTTAATTTGGAGCCATTTGCACCTTCAGACATAGGAAAACATTGGTATCCACATAAGACTCCCTTCTTCTCAGTGAGCCACTCTGTGAATCAGCAAATCCCACAGATGGTGACGCACCATCAGCCAGGGTCAAGTTGACCCAGGCTGACGGTGCTTCACTAACTGTGCGATTTGCTGATTCACAGAGTGGCTCACTGAGAAGAAGGGAGTCTTATGTGGATACCAATGTTTTCCTATGTCTGAAGGTGCAAATGGCTCCAAATTAAAGAGGATCACTTCCTGAGGATTCTGAGCAGCGCGGTCTGATAAATACAAAGACTTGCTGTGTGAACTTTACCCACTTCAATGTAGGACCTGCAGAAGTGACAGGCAACGTATTGGAGACTTTTTATATTGTGTTGAATAAATTGTTTGAGATGAGGAAATCACTATTGCACGCTTCGACTTGAATGCCCAACTTTCATCATATATCACTGTAGTGTAAACTTTGTTTTCCATAAATTTCACCCGAAAGCCAAAATATCCCTAACGTTTTGTGAGTAGTGTATATGTATCTAAAATTGTGTTTTTATCCAGTGACTGGAACCCTTCCCACAATCCATTAGCCAGTGCATTAAAAATCAAAGTCAATGGAACCAAGGGGCATTTTTTTTTTAATTTTGGGGGAAGGGAGGGGAAATGAGGGCCAGCATGTCCAGACTGAATGTCATCCAAGAGAAAATCTCCTAAGGCCACCTGTACATGGGTGTGGGTAAATGCACACAAATTTCTGTGCGCATTTAGGGGCATTTCTGCAGCATATCCACAATGTCCATTTATGGTTTTTGGTTCGGATTTGATGTGGTTTTGCCGCAGATCTCACCCTTTCATTGAAAAGGGCAAAATACGTAGCTAAAATTGCAAACATAACTGAAATTTTATTTAATTTGAAATCTGCGCAGCAGGTCAGTTTCCACATGGGGGAAAAAATAACCCCCAAAGTGCACATGAGATTAGTGTAATCTCATACACTTTGCTGGTGCTGCAATACGCTGCCGTTTTTCCACACGGGAATCCACGAAGAAAAACCACACGTATTCCGCAATGTGTGCAGGTGGCCTAAGGGTGCATGGCGGATGAATCTGAATGGTACTTGCAGAAATCTACACATATGCTGTGAAAACAACCTCATTCAGATGAATACAACTCATTTTCTGTTGCAGAAACCTCAAATCTGTGTGAATGTACCCTAAATTCATGTACGCAGAGATTTTTTGGATGTATTAATACAATGCATTTTCTAAGCTGAAGTATTCTCTTCTGATCTGTAAAAAACCGAAGTCCCAACATTAGCGTTACCTTTATTCTTAATTTAAAAAATATTGTGTTTGTTAACATTTGTTGGAAAGGCGTGATTTGAAACCACTCAAAAAAATGAAAACACAAAAGTAATTTATAAGTAACTTTATTTGATTTTTTTAACCAAATTTTAAAAAAGAATGACATAACAAAATAAAGTGAACCCCAGCATACCTCATATTTGGTAAGTTTTTAGGGAAAATATTTATACAGTATGTTCAGAAGGTGGGCTGAAAAACAGAGCTCATAGCGGATAGGTGGTCCCAATAATTAACAAGCGAGGGTAACAGTGCATGCTCCACTCTACAGATTGTTGCATTTCTTGCTTCACTACATCCTTATAACCTTGTACAAGTTTTAACCGTAGGAGGGATGCGATACACAAAAAAAAAAAAACGCAGCGTCCACAAGATCACTTAGAGATGGACTGGAATTCTAAAAAGCTATACAACCACTAAAGACCACTCCGAAACACTTACAGCTACAAGATGAAAATTAAACCATGGACTGAAACATTCAGATGATCTTTCACCTTTCAACAGGTCTGTTTTTTTTAACGGTTTTACTAGTTGGCGGTGTGTTCCTGCAGTTTCACACTGGCAGCACTGACTGTACAGGGTCAGACCGTACAGGGACACACCCCCAACTTTGTTCATAAACTTCTCTCAGCAATAACATAGGAATGGCACAACAGAGTTATATGAAGGGCACTCCAGAATAGCGATTTCAATTGGAATACAATTATTTAGTAAAAAACGCATGTCAGGAGGGGAGATGGGTGCTTTTTAAGGTTCACGCAACTGAATGGTTTCCTTCTGTTACTCGAGGTAGTAATAGATACAGAGAGTGAAATGTGAGATCTTCCCTAATAAGTACTGTTTACAGTTTAATGCAATATCCGGGTCAAAACATCACAGCAGCCAGAGAGGAGTACTGGTGAGCCGCTGTGCTTGTACAACATGTGGGGGACATAGAAAGATGTGGAACCAGATGCCAAAACATAACTTGTGCTGCACAATAAGCTCAAAATTCTGCAGTGCCATGGAGGATGCCTCTTTAAATGTGATTTCGCCATTTAGTGTAGATCAGTATGTTTTATACGCATCCAAGCGTACAGATTGCACAAAACCATCTACACATATCATTATTTACATATTCTACAATTCCAACCCTCCAAGAGAGCATGCTCCCGAGGGTACAGAGGGGTGTGAAGATGCCGAAGCCTCTACAGCACAAAAATAAAAAGTGCAAAACCCTACTTTAATGGAGAACGAACTCCAGCTATAGATAAACGTGGGCATATGTATTTACAAAATCCTTCCCCCCCCCCACCCCTCCAAAGTACAGCAATTTTCCAACCATCTTTTTACAAAAATAAAGGGTGACTGATTCTGGGTTTCTCCACCCAGCCATCAGCAGAGTAGAAACAAGGTCTGTACAATAAGTCACACAGATTAATTCTGAATCTGTAAGCAAAGCTTTTCCTCATTTACCTGTGGAGGAAAAAAAAATAAAAAAATTAGGTTGTATAAAAGACAAACACTAGCACCAGGACAGACAAAACCTAATTTATTTGAATAAAAAAAAAATGTAGATTTATATTGAGGATGCAAGTAAGTTTAACCACTTACAGACAGGGCCAATTAACCCCTTTCCCGACATTTTCCATTCTTTTAGCACGTGTCTTTGAAAGCCGTAGTTTTTTTTCCCTGGTATATTCTGTACATAATTTTTGTGCTTCTTTCAATGATGTATGAGGTGTTTTTTTTTATGCCACTTATTTTTCTGTTTTGACTTTTTAGAGCCAGGAAAAATGTTAAAACCTTTTTTTTCTTCATTTTTGTTATTAATAACACAATGTTTTTTTTTTTTAAATATGCCCCTTTCCGTAAATGTATGGGTTGTGGTCGCCAGAGACAGGACTAGAAGCTGCACTGTGGCGTGTACTGGCTTTTGGTATTTTTTCTTTTTACATTTATTTAGATTTTACACTTTGTGCTCCACCTAAGGTCACACAAGACCATTGGGGGACATTTAACATTTCATTTTTTTTTTTAAAACTGATGCATTTAAAAAATACATTTGAAACATGATCAAAATATAAACTAAAAATGCAAAAAATGTCAGCCACACTCACATAGATTGCGGGTTGAAGAGCTGTGAAAGCGCGATGCACTGTGTGGAGATAGGCTGTGTCGCTAAGCTGAGGGCTGGGCTGAGAGCTACAAAAAGATAGAAAATTATTTTAACATGCAGGACTTTACTGAAAAAGCTTTAAGCATAAGTATAATCACTTAGGTACCTGAAAGGGCAGGATTCAAGGCAGTCAGTGGAATAGCTCCATTCAGCTGAAGAGCAGTCTGGGCAGCAAGAGGTATCTGCAGACCTGTACCTGATGAAAAAAGCAGCAGCAATTACTACACGAAGACAGAAACATTGCTGACAAGAAATACTGATAACCATAACCTCACCACACACAAGGTCGCCAACCAAACAACCATATGGCATACACTTTCACCGTTTATAATGCCAACATATGTGTGCTATTCATTATTCACCTACCTTCTGCCAATTTAGCCATAAGCTGCAATCGCCCAGTTGCACCCAGATCAATACCACTGCGCTCCAGGTCATCATTATCAAGGAATGAGGTGTCAGTATTGCCATCTGGTCTGTCCATCACAAGACCAACCTTCATTGGTCGACCAGCCAGTTCAAATCCATTCAACTGTTCCAGAGCCCGTCGAGCACACTCTGCATCTACAAACTGGAGAGAGGAAATAAATTAAAAAAAAAACAAAAAAAACATACATTCTTCTGTTGAAAATGAGCCTGAGTTATCAATTTTTTTCATACATTTTTAATGGGATCAGCAAGGGAATAATGTAGCACAGTTCATTTACAAGTAATACAAGTGCCTAATAAAATAGACATGTCAGTTCTGCCAAAATTAGGTTATAGCAGCCATAGCTAGTTTGATGGACTGACTGACATTGTTTGAGTATACATTGCTGGCTGCGATAATGTAAAGTATCTGAATACTCGTGCCTGTGATGTCATTGATATTTTACAAGCTGACCTTTGTTGACCGCTGTATTCATTCTGGGTGCGAGTTAAAAAATGTACATGTCAACAGAGCCAACAGACCCTCTTTAAACAATAGCATTTTAGAAGAGCCTATAAGCCCGGTTTCATTTAGGTGTGGCACACTGCAGAAGTCAGCATGCATGGCACTACTTTATGCTGCCCAATGCAATGAAAAATTAGTAGGCCTTGATTAAAAATTTCTTTTGTTTTCATTTCACTGGAACAATAATTTGGTTGAAGGTGGACATGGCCTTTAAATACTTGTGTCATTCTGAGATGGAAATACCCTTTTGACTGGTAATGGTGGTTGCTTAAAGCAATCCCAGGTCTCTAAAGCAGAGTTTGAAGGGCTGTAATACCAGGCCTGGCAATTAGCTGGGAAGAACCTATGGGAGACTGAGGTCAGCTGGTCAGCTGTCATTCTCAGGACACTCCTCACTCCACTACTGCCCGTGCTTTATTTTACACACGATTAGCATTAGCAAGTGTCAAAGCATGTAAATATAACCTTCATGCACTCACAGTTATAAAACCATAGCCCTTGGACCGTCCAGTATCAGGTTCTCTCAGAAGCTGAATATGCTCAATCTGTAAGAAAAAGATTAAATATTACAACCTCAAATGGTTCTATATCGTATTAAGTAACTAAAGAAAGAAAGAAAGCTTGCCTTTCCAAACGGTTCAAAGATTCCCCTCAACATTTCTTCGGTGATGTTAAAATGTAAAGATCCTACATAGAGACGCATGGGTCCAGTGTTACCCCTTTGGAGATTACTGGCCATGGCAGCCAGGCGATTCTTTTCAGCCTATAAGGTAAGATAATATGTTACTAAAGGCGACACAGGTCTACGGGAAAATGAGCGCTTGATTTGCAGATGTAATACAAAAACAAGTACAAGAAGGAGCTGATACTGGGGAAGAGAGACCTGCCTGCAAGGGCTTACAACCTGCCCTTACTACACAGCCACTGGTTTATTAACATCAGGCCAGAAATGATTTGTTCTTCATCAAATAGGCTGTCTAGTCCAGAAAATCCATCTTCAAATACCCTACAAGGGAATTCTCATCTCTTCGCCAGATGAGAGTGGTTTGCTTTGGAGGACCAGTCCTCTCCTACGCAGATAGGTTATTGAATTGAATAGGCACTGTGTAATGAATTCTTCATTTCACCTGTGCTGGTGCTCCATGGCAAGTGACCACTTAGGGCAACCGAAATTAATTTACATTTTGCTGAAATGACAAGGTGTTTTTAGTGACTTTTGACCCAAACGTATGTCAGGATGGTGTTTTTATCCTTATACAGAAAGGAATGGAAAACTACCATTGCCGCAACAAGCTGTGTTTAAAAAACCCTAAAGAAACAAAAACTGCCAATAATCAGGAAAAAAAAAATAAAAAAAAATGGCAAGTTTGTGTGCCCCGCATTTCATATTTTCCATAGACTTTCAGCCAAATATCTGGAGTTGGTGTTTTCTCTCCCCCCCCCCCCCCAGCAGATTTCAGAAGTTGTTCTCTTACCTGTGAAGCCTGCACAATGATAGGGACACCCAGCAACCTTTGTCCAGTTAGCCCAATAGCGAGAGGCACAGATTGGATGTCAACAAATTCGACATATGCTATGCCCTTTGACCTGCGTGAGTTTCTGTCGGAAATTATCCTTACATCACGTACCTGAAATATAATTTAAAAATTCAGCCGAATATAAATTAAAGGTATGTAGTTGACGCAACAATTTTTAAGCGGGACTAACTTTTCCAACGGCTGAAAAAAAGTCTTCCAAGTCTCGTGGACGAATGCGTGCAGCCAGCTGCATACAGAACACTGTCCGGGCGTCCCGTTCTTCTGGAGTCAAATTAGGTTCAGGTTCCCTAAAAAGAGGAAGCGGAAGATTCGCTGTAATATGGAAAATGTGTTTTTCGTGTCTCCAGGCCAAATATCCAAACTACATTAAAATCCCCCTAAATCCAGCACGGTAATAAGACAGAGGGCACCCACTAGAGACACATGTGTATCCCCCCACATCTATATGGAATAAGCATTAATAGCAGCTTTACATATGGTTACAGTAGTTTTCTAAGCTTGAAATAAACGATGTAATCATACATGGCCATGTAACCATCACAAAAGCCTGACTTTGATTGGTGGAGCCCTATATCACATACAGCTAGCATATTCTGGATTTACTATAAGGCCCCTTTCACACGGGCATGATTTCCGCACGGGTGCAATGCGTGAGGAGGACGCATTGCACCCGCACTGAATCCGGACCCATTCATTTCTATGGGGCTGTGTACATGAGCGGTGATTTTGCCGCATCACTTTTGCGTCGCGTGAAAATCGCAGCATGCTCTATATTCTGTGTTTTTCACGCAACACAGGCCCCATAGAAGTGAATGGGGCTGCGGGAAAATCGCAAGCAAGTGCGGATGCGGTGCGATTTTCCCGCATGGTTGCTATGAGACGATTGGGATGGGGACCCGATCTTTATTATTTTCCCTTATAACATGGTTATAAGGGAAAATAATAGCATTCTAATTACAGAATGTTATGTAAAAAGGGGAAGAGAGGGTTAAAAATAAAACTAACTCGCCTCCTCCTCTTGATCGCGTAGGTGCTGGGATCATTCTTCTTTCTTCATTCTGCTGGGTAAAGGACCTTCCGTGACGTCACTGGGTCACATGGTCAATCAAAAGCTTCCATGATTGGACCATGTGACCCAGTGACGTCACCGAAGGTCCTTCAACCAACAGATATGAAGATGGATATTCCTTGCACCTATGCGATCAATGGCAGGAGGGGAGTTCAATTTTTTTTTATTTTTAACCCTCTATTGCTGACATAGCATTCTGTATTTAGAATGCTATTATTTTCCCATATAACCATGTTATAAGGGAAAATAATAAAGTACCGCAATGCACCCACCTCTGATTCGGGCGTCAAACGTGACGCCCGTGTGAAAGAGGCCTAAGACACAGACCAGGATTTTACCACCGTTTAACTTTTTACAGCAGTATAGCTTTTTACCAGACTTGCAAATACCTGAGAGGGCTCTTTTCTTTGCGTCGGGGACTGCGACTCCTACTGCGTGTATAATGTCGCCTGTTTAACGAGAACAGTTAAATCATATATAGATTTTTTGTTGCTGGACACTGCTCTTGTTCTCAGTTAAAATTACACTTCTACGTATATCACTTTCAAATCTAAAACAGGAATAGTTGAGGACTAAGGGCTGTTCACCCAGTCGGATCCGTCCTGCCGCCAGACTACCGCTCCTTCCCCATTGACTATAATGGGGGTGGGGGCAGAGCTAAGGCACAGCACGGCGAGAGGCCGCCAGACTAAAAGTACTGCATGTACGACTTTAGTCCGACGGCCTCTCGCCGTGCACTGCCGTAGCTCCGCCCCATTATAGTCAATAGGGACAGAGCAGCAGTCTGGCGGCACGGCGAAATAGTGGCAGGACGGAACCGACTGGGTAAACAGCCTGTCTGATCCGTCCTGCCGCAAGTATGTGGCCCAGTTCAGGCTTTCTGATGCCACTGAAGGGAGTTTTATTCATGATTCAGTATAGTGAAACGATGGGGAAACATGCATAATGTTACAACCAGCGGTTCAAAGGATCCGTGGTGCTGTCCTAATCATACTTTATGGTTCAAAACGGTCATAATCCTATTATTCTTACTGACCCAGGACTGTAGTGCCTGGAACGTTCACGGCGGTGGCTCCGATCACGGCTCCTAGATCTGTACTTCCTGCCTCTGCTACGGCTTCTGTATCGACGTTCATGACTTCTATGCCTGCTGCTCCTTCTTCTGTGTCTCTCCCTGCTCCGACTACGGCTAAGAAAAGCTGGCGATTAATTTACCAGAAAAAAATGAAAACTTCTTTATTTTTAATGTAGATAAAATTTACATTTACCTTCTACGTCGATCACGACTCCGAGTTCGACTCTTTCTGCTGGTAGGAAGAACAGACATGAATAAGTACATGGCAATTTCAAACTCAATACATGGTAGGTCATTCACAGTGAATGTCTGCATCAAATAACCATACAGCAGTGAATAGAGATGATTATATATGCCTATTTTATATATATATATATATATATATATATATATATATATATATATATATATATATATTTTTTTTTTTGCAAGCAGACCCTTCAGACTCCACAACCACTTTCTAAAAAAAAAAAAGTTATATATGTTTACATACACGTATCCTCACAAAATCATCAACATGACAAACTAAAGGTGCTGTTCACCTTTCCAGTGTTTAACAGACCCCATAGCGTGGCTGGACCCACGGTGGTAATCATACTTTTCTGATCCCTTTCACTGTATTCCAGCTCCATTGCTGCCCCGCCAACACTGCAGGTCCTGTGTCCCTGCATTAATTTCCTTTTTGACAAAGGGCACATGACCTCTGCAGCCAAAAGCAGTCATGTGTCACCCATGCAGCACATGTCTGTGTCACACGCCATTGATGCGGCCATGCCCTCCGTCAAAAAAGATGTTGATGTAGAGAGACCCAGGACCTTCAGTGCTGATGGGGCAGTGATGGAGCTGGAACCCATCAGCAAGGATCAGGTAAATATGATCACCACTGTGGGTCTGGCCATTCATGCATAACATCGTTGAGACTGACTGCAACGGTCACAAACAATGGATGCCACATGACCACTACATATGTAGCAGAGACCAGAGTGGAAGATTTATTACTTTATGTTATACCATTCCCCTGCAATCATAACCTCAACACAAAACGACACAAGCAATAGCAAAATGTTTGTGGCAGGGTTTAACGAGAGGCCAATAAAAAAATCTAAGACTACAGCATACTACTGAATAAGTGATCAGAGGATGACATGTTAAAGTGCTCTAAGGGGACTAAAAAGGACAGTAAAAAAATGTTTTTAAAAGACAAGTATCCAAAATTTACTCATCTCCCTTTCTAAATTAACATATATAAATAAACATAACTGGTATAATCGTGCCCAAAAACGTCCACATTACTTGACACCATGCTTATTAACATCTGGGTTGTGGTGTCAATGAACAGTCTAATCAGAAACAGAGGGGTCACTTTCAGAGGGGATGGATAACATGCACGGAAGTCCATGTTACCCTCTCTAGGGAACATGTACAGTTACACAGGAAGATCTCTGTTCCCTGCAGCCTCCATAACTGAACGTCTATGAGTGAGAGCAACAGGTTTATGCAGCTCTCACTTGGAACCTGTTTCTAAAGGCTATATACTGGGCTAGCACTTGGTCTCATTTCAAACCCTAGGTTGCTAGCTTCAAAATAAGATCATGGGACTAGCTCTATTGTACCCCCCCTCCAGCAGCCACACAACCCAAACCGTTCTCAAAACAGTATTGCCCCTTCCTGCCTGGACAAACTGTATTTAGGGTAATCGGTGGGGCGGGAGAGTGTTAGGCATCTTTAACAGTGAAAGGATTGATGTTAGAAGTCAGACAAACCCCTTTTTTAATATTCACAAGCAATGTCATAAAAAATTAGGAGTTACCTGCTGCTGCTGCTACTGTGGCTGCCATTTTTGCCAGAACGGCTCCTGCTTTCTCGCTCCCTTATCTCCTTGTTTGAAATTTCTTCCTGTTCAGCCCAACAAAAAAATGCCACACCGATACAAGATGATCAGGCAGGTCCGAAGACAGAAAAGCATGGAAGAATGGGGGAAAGGTAGGGAAACAGCAAAAGACAACATTAAAAAAAATGTTTTAGCTGATAGTGATTAAGGGACTTCTAAAACCAGTGGACTACCTACGGACACTCTTATTAATGTGACCTTCAATAAAGGATGAACAAGAGATCAGCAGAGCGTGCCTCACATATATACCTTACCTGATACATAAATTATTATGGGTTATTTCCCCACTGTAGCTTGACTCTCAAACTCCTCGGCCTGGAGCAAACAGAGGCATATTGCTTTATGACTTTTGGCAATTACACACTGGTAGCAAATTAATAAGGTATGGATGACAGTTACGCAGACACAATGACTTGTCATTCTAGGCTGATTATACAGATTAAGGGTACTTTCACACTAGCGTTGGTGCGGATCCGTCTGTTTATTTGTACAGACGGATCCGCACCTCTAATGCAAACGTTTGTATCCGTTCAGAACGGATCCGTTTGCATTAGCTTTAAAGAAAAATGACAAAGTCCAAAACGGATCCGTTTTGACTTACATTGAAAGTCAATGGGGAACGGATCCGTTTTCAAATGCACCATATTGTGTCACTGACAACGGATCCGTCCCCATTGACTTACATTGTAAAAAAAAACGGATCCGTTAGGCTCCGCCTCTTCAGACGGACACCAAAATGCTGCATGCTGCGTTTTGGTGTCCGCCTCCAAAACGGAATAGAGGCGGAACGGAGCCGAACTGATGCATTCTGAACGGATCCTTATCCATTCAGAATGCATTGGGGCTTAACTGATCCGTTTTGGACCGTTTGTAAGAGCCCTGAAACGGATCTCACAAACGGAATCCAAAACGCTAGTGTGAAAGTACCCTTAGAAACGCAAATGTATTATTTCTCAGTAATATTCAGGTTTTATGTAACCAGCTACGTCTAATGAATGTCTAGATCTCTTGTAAATATCAAACAGTAATTTGGATAACATGAAGTAATCACCTTTCAAAAGTGGTCAGAACCTTCCCAAGTTTTACTTTTTGGGGGTTTATGAAAGGAGACTTAATGCTCCCACTCTAAAATGACAAATATAAGTAATAAGAGGTACTAAACCTCAAACACAAAGAAACTGCTTTTCTTTGATCCTGTTGGTTGTCTTGACGCCACAATTTTTTCAAGCCCCTTCCCCAGTTGAGCAGGGCAGGGAGGACTAGGTTCTATGAAAAGAAAGGGAGCAGTGTGTTATTGAGTAAGCGACAGCGTGAACTTAAAGGACCAGGAAACAAAATGGTTACTGAAGCCCATCACCCTTAAAACGTGTGTGAGCTTTTCTAGCAGCAGTACCCCAATAAGACATCCCTATTCAGGTAACACTACGGTCCACATACAAAGTGCACATTCATCAAAAGTCCCAAGACACCATCCAAGGGTCCTGCAACTCAAGATTCACTGTGCACTGGCAGCAGGAGGTGGCACTGGGCTTGGCGTAGCTGTGGGATTAGTGTTACCTATGTAGAGCATCTCACTGTAGCACGAGAGAGAAGGGAGCTAATATGGGATGTCCAGGAATAAGTAGCTTTTACCTAATGTCCGCAGCCTGCCTCAGTAAACAGAAGAATCATACTTACCTGCTCTGGGTGGGTCCTTTTTCCGATTCCCTCCTGGCTTTCTTCTGATACAGCATGGGTACTGTCACATGATTTGTTGCAGCCAATGACTGCCCTTAGGGGTGAGGTGTTCACAAGGGGCAATTCACTGCTGTAGGCAGTCATTGGCTACAGCAGAGCATGTGACCATGAGCATACTGCACCGGAAAAAGGAGGGAATAGGAAGACAGACACACCGGAGCGGCAGGGATGTATGAATCTTTTGCTGAGGCAGGCTGCGACATTAGGTAAAAACTAATTGTTTCCAGAGGCCCCTTTAGGGTTCATCTATACAGTGATTTTAGGCTCCCCAACTATCGCGGTATAGCAGGGCCGCCATAGGAATGGATGGGTTGCAGCGCGACTTGCACATTTGCTGCTTCCACAAAACACGAAAACCAGCAGGGTTGGATTTCTTTGCAATTCGCGTGTCAGGGTCACAGCAAATGTGCGAGTTGTGCCGGAACCCCATCCATTCCTATGGCTGCCCTGCGATACTTGGGCACTAGACACGTCACGCCCAAAATCACAGTGTAGTCAAACTCTTAAACGCTTCAAAGTCCACAAATGTTAATGAAATTTACAGACCACATGATCTTATAATACACATTGCTATCTTACACTGCCCAATGCAAACTTGAATCTCATCCCACATTAGACATGGGTGAGATCTATCAAATCTAGTGGAAAGGAAAACCGGCTTAGTTGCTGATAGCAACCAATCAAATTCATCCTTTCATTTATCAGAGCTCCTTTGGAAAATGAAAGTTGGGGTCTGATTGGTTGCTTAGGGGCAACTTTGATCAATGTCCCCCTATGTCTTGTGTGGACAGGAAGTCCGTTTCTCTATTCTCTCCTATGAAAGCCTCAATGTCCGTCTCAGGAATAAATGGAGAAACTGACTTCCTTTCCACACATAAGACACTGTCAGTTGGAGATCATAGTGTTGGTCACATGACACAGCTGAGGATTAGGAGGGAGGTTATAAAGCTACTTTCACACTGGCATTTGGTGCGGATCAGTCATGGATCTGCACAGACGGATCCGCACTGATAATACAACCGTCTGCATCCGTTCAGAACGGATCCGTTTGTATTATCATGAACATAGGCAAAACGGATCCGTCTTGAACACTATTGAAAGTCAATGCGGGACGGATCTGTTTTCTATTGTGCCAGTGAAAACCGATTCGTCCCCATTGACTTACATTGTGTGCCAGGACGGATCCGTTCTGAAGCAGGTAGAGTTTTGGTGTCCGCCTCCAAAGCGGAATGGTAACTGAACTGATGCATTCTGAGCGGATCCTTATCCATTCAGAATGCATTGCAGTAATATTGATCCGTTTTGGACCGCTTGTGAGAGCCCTGAACGGATCTCACAAGGGGACCCAAAAACGGCAGTGTAAAAGTAGCCTAACTCACAAATACAGCCACTAGCAAGAAGATTAGCTTCACTACAATTTACATCATGTAACTTTCTAACAGGCCAGAAATTAATAAATGGGTGAGAGTTCTTTAATCTCTCCCATCACGCTGGACGCAAACAGCTCCCAACTAAAAATCACTTGTCACAAATGGCCTTGGCTCTACCAGGGGTTCACAATGTTGGTTTGCCATATGTTCACTAAAATTTGCTAGAAAAGTGGGTGGGTATTCACTACAGTTTACACCAGAAATCCACACCTGCACTGAGTGCGTAACGTAAGAAATTTGGTGGATATTACTCCAACGTGCTTTGGTTTAAGACTGGTATACGAAGCGCTCGCAGGGACAAATGCAATGTCTTTAAACGATTGTGGCACAATCATGTGGTGTTTGCAACGCGGCCGCACTGCGTTCGAGTACCACCACAGTTGGCTCTAAGTAAACTAATGAGACAGTACTGTTTAGACAGACTGTATAATTAATGGCCGTGTGGCCCTTTCAATACCACGTGGCCATTAATAACACAGACCAACTAAACAGCGCACTCTTAGGTTAATTTGTCTGCTGCGACGCATACAGCTATGATGCAGCATGGCCATGTCGCCGAGTGGTCATACACTAAGGGCTACAGTTTAGATCTACTGCCTGGCCCCCTCCGATCATAAGAGCAGGGACCACACAGCCCTCCACCCAAATCTACGGTGAGCCGGATGGGGTTCCGGAAATACAGCACCGTACTCCGCTATCTCCAGAACTCCCATAGAGATAAATAGAGCGGCACCATGCACGATCTACCTGCCACTCATTCACTTCGGGGGCCTTGTATCTAATATTTTCCCCTATTCTGTGGATAGGGGGACAACTTGCTACAACTGGAATACCCTTTTAAAAATCAACAAGTGGCGCTAAATGTCTGCGAAAAAAGCCTTGAAGTAGCCCAGGCCTTGAGGTCTTCTCTTAAGAGACGCTGTGAATCTAGGCATCCATTTGGTTCGGCCTTTCAGCCACAAACATACATTTCTGTTCATATTGTGCTACAAGACATTATGCTTTGCGGCATGAAGGCACCCAAGAGGGTAAAGTACGGGGCGCATTCTCACAACGTATCCAGTGTCTTCTTTCCTTTCTTACCCACCATTTTTATCATTCAGGATTTGTGGAAGCAAAATGGTGTGAAAACCATCCTGAAATGCCTGGCAGTGAAAGGGTTGAACGGTATAAAGATTGCTTTGCACATCTTTACCAACCCAAGAGTACAAGAAAATAATGTCACTTGCCTCCGTCTCTTGGCTTTGATAGGGAGCTTCCAGCATTGCTTCTATCACAATATCATAGTCGTCAGAAGCCATGGCTCTTCACAAGTGGCTCTTCACTTCTGCATAAAACCAAAGAGAATGAAATTGACAATAAGCAGGATTAGATCACATAGAACAAGTCCGCCTTCAGCAGAAATGGGTACAATTCTGTAGACTTTAGGAGTCAGAAATACAGCCACAAACAGGTCTGCCACTTTACATGGGGCTGTGGCTAGTGATCTGTGTCATGCTCCTATAAATTCCTCCTGGGCAGCGCCCTCAGCGCCACTAATCCTATAGACCGGGGGATCAGCAACCTTGGGCACTCCAGGGTAGGGTTGTTTCGGGTATCGAACTTTCGATACCCAATCAATACTTTTCTCTGGTATCGAGCTCGATACCAGGATTAGTATTTTATCGATACTGGGCTGCGCTACTGCACAGCCCAGTATCAGAGAACGTGGCTGCGCCGCTCTCAGCGCGGCCATGTTCTCCTCGGCAGCACAGGGAGAAGGAGGCGGTCTCTCCCGCCCACTGTGCTGCTTCCACCAATAGAGCGAGAGGGGCGGGGTCACTGGCCACCAATGAGGAGTGACTTTTACTACACAGATGCAGGCAGAAGAAGCTTATTGCAGGCACCTGCCTGTGACTGGGTGCTGCGATCCGCGGCAATTAACCCCCTGCCTGCATCTGTATAGTAAAAGACACTCCTCATTGGTGGCCAGTGAGCCCCCTCCCAGTATTAGACATTGGCCAATGTCCCCCTTTCCCCATTATTAAATACATCGGTGGCCAGTGCGCCCCCCCCATTCCTCCCTCCCCCCAGTAATAAAAGCATTGGTGGCAGTGGCCACAGGGTCCCCTCACCTCCTCCTCATTGGTGGCAGTGATCGGAGCCCCAGCAGTGTAATGCTGGGGCTCCGATCGGTTACCATGGCAACCAGGACGCTCCTGAAGTCCTGGCTGCCATAGTCTGCTCCCTGCTGCTGTGTGCACAGAGCACAGGGCAGCAGGGAGAGGGTTAAGTCCTATTTACCCTAACTGAGCTCTATCAGGGTGAATAGGATGAGAAGATCCCAGGTTCTAGCCCCTAAGGGGGAAATAGTTAATAAATAAACTGTAAAAAAAAAAAAAAAAAAAAAAAAAAAGTTAAAAAAGTACACCAAAATATTAAGTATAAATCACCCCCTTTCCCAATTTTACATATAAAATATATAAACAATAAATAAAATATTACACATCGCTACGTCTCAAGTCCAAACTATTAAAAAAATCCTCTTAAGCGGTGAGCGCCCATAAAAGAACAAAAAAGAAAAGAAAAACTGCACAATTCGCCATTTTATTTTAGTTCCCCCAAAAAATAGGATCGGACTGTTGTATTATTGGCCAGATGTTCCATAAAATGAGGAACGCACGCGGCTTTTTTGGCATTTTTTTTTTTTGCGTGGTATCGAATATCGCAATACTTTTTTATGGTATCGATACCGAATCAAAATTTTGGTACCGAAACAACTCTACTCCAGGGACTGTGAAACTACAACTCCCACCATGCACACTTAAGTGAAAGTGAAGGAGCATTCTGGGAGTTGTAGTTTTAAAACAGCTGGAGTGTCAGAGGTTGCTGATCCCTGCTATAGACGGTCTAAGGTTAGACCAGGCCTGCTCAACCTGCGGCCCTCCAGCTGTTGTAAAACTAAAACTCCCACAGTGCCCTGCTGTAGGCTGTTCAGGCATGCTGGGAGTTGTAGTTTTGCAACAGCTGGAGGGCCACAGGTTGAGCATCCCTGAGTTAGACAATCAGTCTAGACCTGCCCCAGATCTATCAGGGGGTCCGGCTGGATCGACCCTGTGGCGCATCTAGGCCCCAACCCCCTAGTCTCTTATTTCTTCTAAAAAGTTAAAAGATGACCAGTTTCTTATCTATCACCCCCTGTACCTGGTCAGAGCTGTGTGGGAGATCTATCAAATCTGGTATAAAAGGAAAATTACTTAATTGCCCATAGCAACCAACCAGATTATCTTTCATTTTCCAAAGGAGCTCTGAAAAATGAAAGGAGGAATCTGATTGAGGGTACTTTGCTGGATTCCATTGCCGAAACTGCCTGCCAGATCCGGCAAACTGTATGCAAACGGATACGGATCTGTCTCACAAATGCAATGCAATACCTGATGCGTCTCCCCGGAAAAACGGATCCGGTATTTATCTTTTTCACATTTTTAAAAGGTAGAACGTAGAAGAAGAAAGGGAGGAAGACCGGATCTGTCACTGTGGTAATTTTAGTTCTGGATCCGGCACTAATACATCTCAATGGAAATTAATGTCAGCATTCCGGAATTTTGGACGGAGTATTTTCTCCGGCCAAAAAACGTAAGAGGGACTGAACTGATGCATCCTGAACGGAACGCTCTCCATTCAGAATGCATTGGGATTAAACTGATCAGTTTTTATTTGATATTGAGCCCCTAGGACGGAACTCAATACCGGAAAAGAATACCGCTAGCGTGAAAGTACCCTGATTTCGTGGTCCATAGCAACCAAATCAGTTCTGCATTACACAAGTCCTTCTAAGTCTCTGCCTGTGACTCTAGAAGTTTACTGACGTCTGCATCATGGCGATCGGGTGCAGCAGACGCTGGGAGAAGCGACACGTGGGAACGCTGCGCCTTTAGGTGTTGGGCGCCGCAGACTCTGCATTTTTGTGCACAGCGTCTGATATACCTGCTACCTGGTCCTCTGGTGGTCCCATTTGCTGGGATCGACCACCAGAGGACCAGGTAACTATGTAAAGTTGCACCAAACACTACACTAACCCCCCCACCCCCCCCCTCACCTATTAACCCCTTGATCACCCCATCTAGACCCCCTGATCACCCCCCTGTCATTGATCACAACCCTTGTAAGGCTCCATTCAGACGTCCATATGTGTTTTGCGGATCCGTGGATTCACGGATCCGCGGATCTGCGGATCCACAGATCCTCAAAACACGGACACCGGCAATGTGCTTTCCGCATTTTGCAGATCCGCACATTGCCAGAACTATATAGAAAATGCTTTTTCTTGTCCGCAATTGCGGACAAGAATAGGACATGTTCTATATTTTTGCGGAACGGAAGTGCAGACCCGGAAGCGCGGATCCGTAATTCCGGATCCGAGCGGGACAAAGTCTGTCCCCATAGAAATGAATGGGTCCGCAATTCCGCAAACAGAATTGCGGACGTGTGAATGGGGCATAAGGGTCCCTTATCACCGCCAGTTAGTTAGCTACTTGTTAGGTAGCTAGCGCCCAGCCCACCGCACCGCAGTCACTGATTTTGGCAGAGATTTTTTCATCCACATTGATTGATGCGAATGAATAAATCTGTGCCGTTCATTTTTTTTTTTTTTTCAGCCCAGAAGCTGAACGGAAAAAAAAAATCTCATTACCCGTATGCTCAATAAAAGGAGAATCGCAGAAACTCCTAATGCTGGCCATACGTGTAATGATTGCGGAGACCCTCAAATGCCAGGGCAGTACAAACAACTCATGTGTGACCTAGGGTTGGGCGATATCAAAAATATTGCCACGATAACGATATTAAGAAATTTATCGCGATAACGATATATATCACGATAAATGCCCATTTAGAAGAAAAAACACTTGAAGACATTATACTGTATGGGGGCAGCGCAAGGAGACGTTATACTGTATGGGGGCAGCGCAAGGAGACGTTATACTGTATGGGGGCAGCGCAAGGAGACGTTATACTGTATGGGGGCAGCGCAAGGAGACGTTATACTGTATGGGGGCAGCGCAAGGAGACGTTATACTGTATGGGGGCAGCGCAAGGAGGCGTTATACTGTATGGGGGCAGCGCAAGGAGGCGTTATACTGTATGGGGGCAGCGCAAGGAGACATTATACTGTATGGGGGCAGCGCAAGGAGACATTATACTGTATGGGGGCAGCGCAAGGAGACGTTATACTGTATGGGGGCAGCGCAAGGAGACGTTATACTGTATGGGGGCAGCGCAAGGAGACATTATACTGTATGGGGGCAGCGCAAGGAGACGTTATACTGTATGGGGGCAGCGCAAGGAGACGTTATACTGTATGGGGGCAGCGCAAGGAGACGTTATACTGTATGGGGGCAGCGCAAGGAGACGTTATACTGTATGGGGGCAGCGCATGGAGACGTTATACTGTATGGGGGCAGCGCAAGGAGACATTATACTGTAAGGGGCACAGGGGCAGCCGCAAGGAGACGTTATACTGTATGATGCACTGTTATGGGGGCACTGTGGCTGACGCACTGTTATGGGGGCACTGTGGCTGACGCACTGTTATGGGAGGGCACTGTGGCTGACGCACTGTTATGGGGGCACTGTGGCTGACGCACTGTTATGGGAGGGCACTGTGGATGACGCACTGTTATGGGGGCACTGTGGCTGATGCACTGTTATGGGGGCACTGTGGCTGACGCACTGTTATGGGGGCACTGTGGCTGACGCACTGTTATGGGGGCACTGTGGCTGACGCAATGTTATGGGGGCACTGTGGCTGACGCAATGTTATGGGGGCACTGTGGCTGACGCAATGTTATGGGGGGCACTGTGGCTGACGCAATGTTATGGGGGGCACTGTGGCTGACGCAATGTTATGGGGGGCACTGTGGCTGACGCACTTATGGGGGGCACTGTGGCTGACGCAATGTTATGGGGGCACTGTGGCTGACGCACTGTTATGGGGGCACTGTGGCTGACGCACTGTTATGGGGGCACTGTGGCTGACGCACTGTTATGGGGGCACTGTGGCTGACGCAATGTTATGGGGGGCACTGTGGCTGACGCAATGTTATGGGGGGCACTGTGGCTGACGCACTCTTATGGGGAGCACTGTGGCTGACACATATATAGCATCTTATGCTATATATGTGTCATCCACAGATCCCCCATAACAATGTCAGCCACAGACCCCCAACACTGTAATCTCTTTAGAAGTAGCCCGACCTGATTAACTATTGTTGCGCAGGCTCCCGGGCAGCTCTCTGTTCCTCCATGTGCCGTCTGCTCCTTCATTCATAAAGTGGGCGGAGCATGGAGGAACAGAGATTAACTACATAAATACTGGATAAGAGCTGCGGGGCCGGTGCAGTGTTACTCTGCAGTAATACACCGGCCCCGCAGCTCTGATCCAGCATTTATGTAGTTAATCTCTGTTCCTCCATGCTCCGCCCACTTTATGAATGAAGGGCAGACGGCGCATGGAGGAGCAGAGAGCTGCCGGGAGCCTGCGCCACAATAGTTATTAAGGTCCTGCTATTTAAAGAGATTAACTACATAAATACTGGATAAGAGCTGCGGGCCGGTGCAGTGTTACTCTGCAGTAATACACCGGCCCCGCAGCTCTGATCCAGTATTTATGTAGTTAATCTCTGTAGAAGTAGTCGGACCTTAATAACTATTGTGGCGCAGGCTCCCGGGCAGCTCTCTGCTCCTCCATGCTCCGCCCACTTTATGAATGAAGGGGCAGACGGCGCATGGAGGAACAGAGCGCTGCCCGGGAGCCTGCGTCACAATGGTTATTAAGGTCGGGCTACTTACTACATGTCCCGGGCGCCAGGAATTCGGCCCTGACATGATGTTTTAGGAGCGGTCGGCACACGTGCGACCGCTCCTATGACGTCATTAAATACCGCGGTTATTAGGAAACTGTGATATCGCCATATCGCAGTTTCTTAATACCGCGGTATATCACAGCCACCGGTATATTGCCCAACCCTAGTGTGACCCCATTTTAGAAAGAAGACACCCCAAGGTATTTCGTGAGGGGTATGGGGAGTTCATGCAAAATTTTATTTTTTGTCACAAGTTAGTGGAATATGAGACTTTGTAAAAAATAAAAATGAAAATAAATTTCCGCTAACTTGTGCCAAAATGTTTTTTTTTCTGTGAACTCGCCATGCCCCTCACGGAATACCTTGGGGTGTCTTCTTTTCACAATGGGGTCACTTGTGGGGTATTTATACTGCCCTGGCATTTTAGGGGTCCTAAAGCGCGAGAATCCAAATGCGTAAAAATGCCCTGTGAAATCCTAAAGGTACTCATTGGAATTAGGGCCCCTTTGCGCATCTTGGCTGCAAAAAAGTGGCACACATGTGGTATCGCCGTACTCAGGAGAAGTAGGGCAATGTGTTTTGGGGTGTATTTTTATATATACCCATACTTTGTGTGAGAAATATCTCTGTAAATGACAACTTTTTAATTTTTTTATACAAAGTTGTCAGTTTACAGAGATATTTCTCTCACCTAACATGGGTATATGTAAAAATACACCCCAAAACACATTGCCCTACTTCTCCTGAGTACGGCGATACCACATGAGTGACACTTTTTGCAGCCTGGGTGCACAAAGGGGCCCAAATTCCAACGAGTACCTTTAGCTTTACATGGCTGCTCACAATTTAGCCCCGCCCAAAATGCCAGAACAGTAAACACACCCCACAAATGACCCCATTTCGAACGTAGACACCCCAAGGTATTCACAGAGGGGCATAGTGAGCCCGTCTGAGATTTTTTTGCCAGAAGTTAGCAGAAATGGAAACTTTATTATATATTTTTTTCCTCAGAAAGTGTCATTTTTCGCTAACTTGTGAAAAAAAATGAAATGATACATGAACTCACCATGCCCCTCCGCGAATACTTTGGGGTGTCTTCTTTCTAAAATGGTGTCATTTGGGGGTATTTATACTATCCTGACATTCTAGCACCTGAAGAAACATGACAGGTGCTCAGAAAGTCAGAGCTGCTTCAAAATGCGGAAATTCACTTTTTTGCACCATGGTTTGTAAACGCTATAACTTTTACCCAAACCAATAAATATACACTTATTGGATTTTTTTTTATCAAAGACATGTAGAACAATAAATTTAGAGAAAAATTTATATACAAATGTAGTTTTTTAAAAAAAAATTTACAACAGAAAGTGGAAAATTTCATTTTTTTGCAAAAATGTAGTTAAATTTTTATTAATAGCAAAAAAAGTAAAAATGTCAGCAACAATGAAATACCAACAAATGAAAGCTCTATTAGTGAGAAGAAAAGGAGGTAAAATTCATTTGGGTGGTAAGTTGCATGACGGAGCAATAAACGGTGAAAGTAGTGTAGTGCAGAATTGTAAAAAGTGGCCTGGTCATTAAGGGGGTTTAAGCTAGGGGGGCTGAAGTGGTTAAAATCTATCTATTCAAACATGATCAGAAGATGAGGCATCGCACCAAACAGCAGGGAAAGGGTGTTGGGCCTTCTTTATTCACCGCAGTACGGTCAATGCCATGATGTATATTTAGAGGGTTTGGTTTCCATGATTACAAAGTGTTGTGTAACATTTTCACAGCATGCCAGGTGACTACAATCAGAAAATATGTTGTCCTGGCAGTGAAAGGGTTCAGCTTCCTTCCCAGTTACAGGCTACTTCACCAGACGTGTACAGCACTGATCACATATGGCAGTGTGAACAAGGACTTCCAGACTCCCTGCACTGTGGACCTGAAGTAACGGATACTGGTCTGAGGGAAGCTCCATATAGTACGCACGTACATGGTAAATACACACACCTACACTTCTCGAGCCCCCTCCGCTGCCCGTTAAACAACGCCCAGTGGTAAGCTCACACAATAACACGGCCGCACTACTGACTATATACCTACACGTAATGACCCGTGGAAACAGAAAAATTCCGCTGCTTGGAAGTCCCAGCAGTAAACAATAGCACTCACCCGCTCTCCTCTGTGCACAGTACGCGTTATCACTAACAAGATGGCGGACTGATACCTTCCAGAAGATTCCCTCACAGTACTGATATTATCCAGCCAATCACAGGCCCTGGCCTCAGAGAAGTAGGCGGGCTAAAAAAAAGTATTCGCCAATGGAGACTCAGAAAAAACTGTCTGTCGGCAAATCACAGAATAGAATCAAAATGAGGCTTGACACGCTTAGCGCTAATGGCGTCAACTAGGACTTACCTAAACGCTACTTTTCACCACCACGTATCTAAGAACCACACGACCTCGTCACGTGACATAAACCTCTCCAGGGCCTATACATTCTAGGCTTTACCATAAACCATACATTTTAGAGAAAGTGTACTTGGGGGATATTTATGAAAACTGGTGTAAAGAAAAACTGCCTTAATTGCCCATAGCAACTTGTTGCCGTCTTTATAAATTAAATATCTCACTTCCTATGTAATAATACACAAATCGTCCTGTTGTAAGGAAAATAGACAGATAGGGGGGAACTGTCGTGTGTACTAGTTTATTGCTGCGACATAAAAAAGCACCTTTATCACATGACAACACAAGTATGTATCTATCGGGGCTCAAATAGACTTCTGTAGTCCACCTCCTCTTGAACCCTAATTTTGTATGAGTATAAGGATTAATAGATATGTTCCCCACAAAAAGCATTGAATTCCACCCTGCATAACTAGTGATCGCCAGACAGGTAGAAAAATTGCACATATATTTCCCTAGGCCAGTGATGGGCAAAGTGCGGCTCTCCAGCTGTTGCTAAACTACAACTTCCACCATGCCCTGCAGTAGGCTGATAGCTATAGACAGGCTTTGCATTCTGGGAGTTGTAGTTCTGCAACAGCTGGAGAGCCGCACGTTGCCCATCACTGCCCTAGGCAGTTTCAGTGAGGGGAATACTCGTCACCCTCACTTAAAACCTATAGATCCAGGCAAGCCAATGGACTATCATACCATGCTCCGTTGCATGCCCTACTCTCTCCCTACAGTGTAAAATACACGTTGATTAGGTATCTGTAATCCAAGCTCTTGTCAAACTAGTCCGTACTAATACTACATACATTATTGAGCAGAGGAGTGTAAATATCATCGCTTCTAGTTATCAGCTGTGCATTGCAGCCTTGTGGCTCTTCTAGCTCAACGCGTTTCACATGTTCATATTACGAACGCCTCATCAGGTGCTTTCCAGAAGGTGGACACTGTTATTGTATTTAGGAAAGAGACCAAGCGGTAAAGCACATGTGGTGTGCAGGTGTTACGTTATTTTTCCCTACCCATGAACTTTCCCTACCCTCGTCATTTCCGGTTCTGACGCAGCCGCACCGTAAGTGACGTTTGCGGGTATGGAAGGAGGTGTGTCACGCCGCTCGCTTACTAAGTAGCTGAGTAGGAGTAGGCGCAGGCGAGCGCGGCTAACTGAACGCTCCTAGGGTAGGGAAAACTCACGACCAATTGCGCATGCGCCTGAGGGTAGTGATAACTTACATCCCAGTGCACGCGCGCGGCTAACGCTTGCTGGATCTTGTCTATTCTAGTGCCAAGGGTGGGGGAAACTCACGGCTAATTGCACATGCCCAGTAAGTTTTCACTACCCTCGGGCGCATGCACAATTGGCCTTGAGTTTTTCCTACCCTAGGTGCGTTCATAAATAGCCGCACTCGTCTGTGCTGATTCCTACTCAGCCACTCAGTAAGCGAGCAGCGTTACACACCTCCTTCCACATCTGCAAACCTCACTTCGGGCTGTGTCAGAACCGGAAATGACGAGGGTAGGGAAAGTTTACGGGTAGGGAAATATAACGGAACACACGCCCACCCAATCTGCCGCTATTTAACAGAGATAGTATTGGGCGGGATCACTATTAAAGGCTGTATTGTGAATATCCCCACTATGTGATTTTCACCGATCACCACCTCTGCCAGCCCATTAGATTGGCTAGAGTGGTGACAGTCAATCTTCTAGAGTGTATGTGTAGGCGTGCGTGTAATTGAATGGGTCAGGTAATAAAGGGGTACTCTGGCCAAAAGTAGATTATTTAGTAAAGCAGACATAGCTGCTCCTTTCATTGAGTTCCCTTGGTGCCTCCGTATTGAGTCGGAAGATCCATTCAGGCTCCTTTCTCAGAAGGCTCTTGTCCAGGTCGCCTCCTCTTGGTGATTTTGACCTTTTCAATCCCTTGAAACTTAATGACAGATGGGTCATTGGAGTGGATGTCATTCACATGTCTTGCGATTGGTGTCTCTTTCTTATTGCGTATTTCGCCAAGATGTTCTCCAACGTCTCAATTCACGCACAGTTTTACCCACGTACTGAAGGCCACATGTACATGTAGTTTTGCAATTAATGAATGTTTTGATGTAATATGTTCTTTTGGTGACTGTACTTGAGAATGTCTTGCCCACAAGGATGGACCCGCAAGCCACACATCCCCTTCATGGCCAGTGGAAGCCATGTGTTCTGATGATGAGGTTGTAAAAAGCTATGCACCAGTCGGTCCCTCAAGTTGCATCATCTACTATATGTAATTAAGGGGGTTTCATTCAGTAATCCACCAATATCTGGGTCCGTCTTAAAGGGAATCTGTCACCTGCATATCATTAATTTTTATCCAAGTGTAATAAAGTACCCTATATCCATATGTGTTCTTCTTTTAGTCGTGTCTCTTGTTTTTTTCTGTAAAAAGAACCTTTATTCATTATGCAAATTAGGCTCCAAGGAGCCCAGAGGGGCGTTTTTTCTCTCCCAAGGTGCCCAGGAACGCCCCCCTGATGTGCCCAGCCCACCTAAATTTGAATCAGAAGAATACCTCCAGCATCTCAAATCGCCTCCCAGAGGCGAGGCTAACGGCCACCCCGGCTACCTCCGCTCTCTGCCCTGAAACATCCCCGATCTTCCTCTCACTGGCAGCCAGAAATCTTAGGCAACGTCACTGGGCTCGGCGCATGCCCAGTGACACTGTTGAGGCTGTTGCCCTCAGTTGCCGTAGGATCGCGCAGGCCCAGGCAATTGCCGGCGAGAGGAAGATTGGGGATGTATTCTGGACAGAGAGCAGAGGTAGCCGAGGGGGGCGGAGCCGTTAGCCTTACCTCTGGGAGGCGATTTGAGATGCTGGAGGCGTTCTTCTAGTTCAAATTTTGGCGGGCTGGGCACATCAGGGGGGCGTTCCTGGGCATCTTGGGAGAGAAAAAAACGACCCTCTGGGCCCCTTGGATCCTAATTTACATAATAAATAAGGGGTTTGTTTACAGAAAAGACAAGAGACACAACTAAAAGAAGAACACATATGGATATAAGGTACTTTATTACACTTGGATAAAGGAAAAAAAAATTGATGATATGCAGGTGACAGATTCCCTTTAATTAAAGATACCCCAGAATTTAATGAGTAACTCCGTTACTTGTTAATGTCCATTATCAAAAGTACCTATGATCCTCAATGTATCCTCAGAAACCTGTGAAGGTTTGGGGGTGAGCAGGGTATTCCGATCCTTATAGCAGCATGATGGTATGCCCCATTCAGCAGGCTGTCAGGATACCCCATTTTTGAATCTGACCCTTAGATCATCCGCAGTTTCTAATGCCCTTGCCTTATTGCTATTAAAGTCAAGGATTCTACCTTCTTTAAAATCATGTGTGTCCTTGATATATTGCGAGTGTTTTTGTCTTTTAGATGAGCCGTGAATTTCTCTATCGCTTGTTGTAAAGCGCTCTCCTTTTTCCTAAGGCCTCTTTCACACTAGCGTTGTGAGGATCCGGCGTGCACTTCCATCGCCGGAAATGCCCGCGGATCCGTCACAACGCAACACACCTGAAAGCATTTGAAGACTGATCAGTCTTCAAAATGCTTTTAGTGTTACCATGGCAGCCAGGACGCTACTAAAGTCCCGGCTGCTATGGAGAAGTAGTGGGGAGCAGTGGAGAAGCTACTTACCGTCCGTGCGGCTCCCGGGGCGCTCCACAATGACTTCACAGCGCCCCTACAGTGCATGGATCCATGCGACGTAGGGGCACTGTAACGTCGCATGTAGTAGCGTCCTGGCTGCCATAGTTACCATTCAGAAAGCTAAACATCGGATCCGGTGATGCGCCGAAACGACGTTTAGCTTAAAGTCGGATCTGGATTAATGCTTTTTAATGGGCATTAATTCCGGATCCGTCCTTGCGGCATGCCTTCAGTTTTTTTTGGTGGAGGAAAATCCGCGGCATGCTGCGGATTTTTCAACGGCAAAAAAACGTTTGAATACTTAACTGAAGACATCCCGATGCATCCTGAACGGATTTCTTTCCATTCAGAATGCATTAGGATAATCCTGATCAGTATCTTTCCGTCTCAGAGCCCCGAGGACGGAGCTCTAGGATGGAAAAGAACAACCCAAGTGTGAAAGAGGCCTAAAAGTCAGGATTTCTATTGAACCTCTTTGGTACACTGGAATAAATATTGAGTTTTGTTTGGCTATTAACCCTCAATGTGTTAAAGAAAAAATAGATTAAAATGGAAAATCTGCCAAAAAAGTGAAATTTAGAAATTTCATCTCCATTTTCCTTCAATTCTTGTGGAACACCTAAAGAGTTAAAGTTTGTGAAATCAGTTTTGAGTAACTTGAGGGGTGTGGTTTCTGCAATGGGGTCATTTATGGGGGTTTCCCCTGTGTTAGCTTCACAAAGTGACTTCAGACCTGAACTGGTCTTTAAATATTGGGTTTTGAAAATTTTAAGAATTGCTTCTAAAATTCTAAGTCTTCTAACATCCCAAAAAATAAAATTACATTTACAAAATGATGCCAACATAAAGTAGATATATGGGGAATGTAGGTAATAATTATTTTATGAGGTATCACTTTCTGTTTTAAAAGCAGAGAAATTGAAATTTTGAAAATTTCGAATTTTTCTAAATTTTTGGTAAATTTTGGATAATTTTGTAAATAAAGGTGAAATATATAGACTCAAATTTACCACTGTCATGAAGTACAATGTGTCACGAGAAAACAATCTCAGAATGACTTGGACCTTGCCCACAAGAGCTTACAATGTATAAGGAAAGAGAAGAACACAGTGGGTGTGGGTATACACCACCCATGTGGCTGTGTGGTGGCAGCATTCTCATTGCAGATGGTAGACCTTCCAGAAAAGGTGGGTTTTCTGGTTAATCTTGAAGGTTTGGATGTTGGGGGAGTCTGATTTGTTGGGGTAGTGAGTTCCAGAGTAGGGGAGAGGCGCGTGAGAAATCTTGTAGTCGATGAATCTTGTGTGAAGAACAGATGAAAGGAGGACAGAGAAGGAGGTCCTGTGAGGGTTGGAGATTATGTGTGGAGATGTATCAGGAAAGCAGGTCAGAGATGTAAGGAGGGGACAGATTATGGATGGCATAATATGTAATTGTAATTATTTTAAACTGAATTTGCTGGGCAATGGGGACCCAGTGAAGGGATTGGCAGAGGAGAAACGAGGGGAGAGGTGGATTAACCGAGCAGCGGAGTTGAGAATAGATTGGAGGGGAGCGAGAGTGCTGAATAGGAGGAACACACAGGAGAATGTTGCAGTAGTGCAGGCGGGAGATGAGAGCATGCACTGGTATTTTAGTTGTCTCAGGGGTGACGAAGGTGCGAATACGAGAGATGTTCTTAAGTTGAAAACGGCAGGTGGAGGTGGGGGTTTGGATGTGTGGCTTAAAGGACAGGGCAGGATCAAATGTTATCCCCAGTCAGCAGACCTGCAAGACTGGAGAAAGCGTTGTGCTATTACCTGTAATGGATAGGTCAGGTAGGGGGCTGAGTAATATGGAGGGAAAAAAAATGGAGATTGCAGTCAGCACAACCCAATAAGCAGGTGCACGTTGCTATGGTGAAATACACATACAAACGTAAAAACAAAGGTGCAATGGCACACTGCAGCTAGAGCTCCGTCCTGCCACTATGCTGGATGTTAGATGAGGCATTAGTTTATATTTTGGCCAAATTATGTAAGCCACCCACCACGTCACGGTTGCCTCTCGAGTGGTCCCTAACATTCTTACCTTTTATGGGCCATATCAGCCACACAAAACCCAGGGAGTGCAGGTATAGCATGCATGCCAGATATACTCTGCTTGTAACCCCGCCTGGTGCCATACAGCGTTCATCAGATCAAGGGATGCAAATACCAACATGCATGCTGAGCCCACCAGTACTTCTCCTGGAACCAAATGGCTTCTGGTAAGTTCAATAAAGCAGACTCAGTTTTATACGGACTTTAAAACCAGCCTACAGGGTGGATTCACTAGTCAGGTGTGCATGACTGCATGGAGGTCACCACGCCTCCCATATATGCTACAAAGGAAAAAAAAATGGAGATTGCAGTGAGCACAACCCAATAAGCAGGTGCACGTTGCTATGGTGAAATACACATACAAACGTAAAAACAAAGGTGCAATGGCACACTGCAGCTAGAGCTCCGTCCTGCCACTATGCTGGATGTTAGATGAGGCATTAGTTTATATTTTGGCCAAATTATGTAAGCCACCCACCACGTCACGGTTGCCTCTCGAGTGGTCCCTAACATTCTTACCTTTTATGGGCCATATCAGCCACACAAAACCCAGGGAGTGCAGGTACAGCATGCATGCCAGATATACTCTGCTTGTAACCCCGTCTGGTGCCATACAGCGTTCATCAGATCAAGGGATGCAAATACCAACATGCATGCTGAGCCCACCAGTACTTCTCCTGGAACCAAATGGCTTCTGGTAAGTTCAATAAAGCAGACTCAGTTTTATACTGACTTTAAAACCAGCCTACAGGGCGGATTCACTAGTCAGGTGTGCATGACTGCATGGAGGTCGCCACGCCTCCCATATATGCTACAAAGGAAAAAAAAATGGAGATTGCAGTGAGCACAACCCAATAAGCAGGTGCACGTTGCTATGGTGAAATACACATACAAACGTAAAAACAAAGGTGCAATGGCACACTGCAGCTAGAGCTCCGTCCTGCCACTATGCTGGATGTTAGATGAGGCATTAGTTTATATTTTGGCCAAATTATGTAAGCCACCCACCACGTCACGGTTGCCTCTCGAGTGGTCCCTAACATTAATTCTTACCTTTTATGGGCCATATCAGCCACACAAAACCCAGGGAGTGCAGGTGCAGCATGCATGCCAGATATACTCTGCTTGTAACCCCGTCTGGTGCCATACAGCGTTCATCAGATCAAGGGATGCAAATACCAACATGCATGCTGAGCCCACCAGTACTTCTCCTGGAACCAAATGGCTTCTGGTAAGTTCAATAAAGCAGACTCAGTTTTATACTGACTTTAAAACCAGCCTACAGGGCGGATTCACTAGTCAGGTGTGCATGACTGCATGGAGGTCTCACGCCTCCCATATATGCTACAAAGGAAAAAAAATGGAGATTGCAGTCAGCACAACCCAATAAGCAGGTGCACGTTGCTATGGTGAAATACACATACAAGCGTAAAAACAAAGGTGCAATGGCACACTGCAGCTAGAGCTCCGTCCTGCCACTATGCTGGATGTTAGATGAGGCATTAGTTTATATTTTGGCCAAATTATGTAAGCCACCCACCACGTCACGGTTGCCTCTCGAGTGGTCCCTAACATTCTTACCTTTTATGGGCCATATCAGCCACACAAAACCCAGGGAGTGCAGGTACAGCATGCATGCCAGATATACTCTGCTTGTAACCCCGTCTGGTGCCATACAGCGTTCATCAGATCAAGGGATGCAAATACCAACATGCATGCTGAGCCCACCAGTACTTCTCCTGGAACCAAATGGCTTCTGGTAAGTTCAATAAAGCAGACTCAGTTTTATACTGACTTTAAAACCAGCCTACAGGGCGGATTCACTAGTCAGGTGTGCATGACTGCATGGAGGTCACCACGCCTCTTATTGGGTTGTGCTGACTGCAATCTCCATTTTTTTTTCCTTTGTAGCATATATGGGAGGCGTGGTGACCTCCATGCAGTCATGCACACCTGACTAGTGAATCCGCCCTGTAGGCTGGTTTTAAAGTCAGTATAAAACTGAGTCTGCTTTATTGAACTTACCAGAAGCCATTTGGTTCCAGGAGAAGTACTAGTGGGCTCAGCATGCATGTTGGTATTTGCATCCCTTGATCTGATGAGCGCTGTATGGCACCAGACGGGGTTACAAGCAGAGTGTATCTGGCATGCATGCTGCACCTGCACTCCCTGGGTTTTGTGTGGCTGATATGGCCCATAAAAGGTAAGATAATGTTAGGGACCACTCGAGAGGCAACCGTGACGTGGTGGGTGGCTTACATAATTTGGCCAAAATATAAACTAATGCCTCATCTAACATCCAGCATAGTGGCAGGACGGAGCTCTAGCTGCAGTGTGCCATTGCACCTTTGTTTTTACGTTTGTATGTGTATTTCACCATAGCAACGTGCACCTGCTTATTGGGTTGTGCTGACTGCAATCTCCATTTTTTTCCTTTGTAGCATATATGGGAGGCGTGGTGACCTCCATGCAGTCATGCACACCTGACTAGTGAATCCGCCCTGTAGGCTGGTTTTAAAGTCAGTATAAAACTGAGTCTGCTTTATTGAACTTACCAGAAGCCATTTGGTTCCAGGAGAAGTACTGGTGGGCTCAGCATGCATGTTGGTATTTGCATCCCTTGATCTGATGAACGCTGTATGGCACCAGACGGGGTTACAAGCAGAGTATATCTGGCATGCATGCTGCACCTGCACTCCCTGGGTTTTGTGTGGCTGATATGGCCCATAAAGGTAAGTAATGTTAGGGACCACTCGAGAGGCAACCGTGACGTGGTGGGTGGCTTACATAATTTGGCCAAAATATAAACTAATGCCTCATCTAACATCCAGCATAGTGGCAGGACGGAGCTCTAGCTGCAGTGTGCCATTGCACCTTTGTTTTTACGTTTGTATGTGTATTTCACCATAGCAACGTGCACCTGCGTATTGGGATGTGCTGACTGCAATCTCCATTTTTTTCCTTTGTAGCATATATGGGAGGCGTGGTGACCTCCATGCAGTCATGCACACCTGACTAGTGAATCCGCCCTGTAGGCTGGTTTTAAAGTCAGTATAAAACTGAGTCTGCTTTATTGAACTTACCAGAAGCCATTTGGTTCCAGGAGAAGTACTAGTGGGCTCAGCATGCATGTTGGTATTTGCATCCCTTGATCTGATGAGCGCTGTATGGCACCAGACGGGGTTACAAGCAGAGTATATCTGGCATGCATGCTGCACCTGCACTCCCTGGGTTTTGTGTGGCTGATATGGCCCATAAAGGTAAGTAATGTTAGGGACCACTCGAGAGGCAACCGTGACGTGGTGGGTGGCTTACATAATTTGGCCAAAATATAAACTAATGCCTCATCTAACATCCAGCATAGTGGCAGGACGGAGCTCTAGCTGCAGTGTGCCATTGCACCTTTGTTTTTACGTTTGTATGTGTATTTCACCATAGCAACGTGCACCTGCGTATTGGGTTGTGCTGACTGCAATCTCCATTTTTTTCCTTTGTAGCATATATGGGAGGCGTGGTGACCTCCATGCAGTCATGCACACCTGACTAGTGAATCCGCCCTGTAGGCTGGTTTTTAAAGTCAGTATAAAACTGAGTCTGCTTTATTGAACTTACCAGAAGCCATTTGGTTCCAGGAGAAGTACTGGTGGGCTCAGCATGCATGTTGGTATTTGCATCCCTTGATCTGATGAACGCTGTATGGCACCAGACGGGGTTACAAGCAGAGTATATCTGGCATGCATGCTGTACCTGCACTCCCTGGGTTTTGTGTGGCTGATATGGCCCATAAAAGGTAAGAATGTTAGGGACCACTCGAGAGGCAACCGTGACGTGGTGGGTGGCTTACATAATTTGGCCAAAATATAAACTAATGCCTCATCTAACATCCAGCATAGTGGCAGGACGGAGCTCTAGCTGCAGTGTGCCATTGCACCTTTGTTTTTACGTTAATATGGAGGAAAGACATTGAATTCAGTTTTCTCCATGTTGAGTTTTATGAAGTCAGAGGAGAAGAATGAATCCCAGCTGACAGACAGGCTGGGATTCTGCAGAGCAGGGAAGAGACATCTAGGCCAGAGAGGTAGGTTTGAGTGTCACCAGCATTGAGGTGTTATTGGAAGCCCTGGGTCTCTATGAGCTATCCCAGGCCGAATTTATAAATGGCAAAAAGTAATGGACCCAGGACAGAGCCTTGAAGGACACTAACAGAGAGGGGCGCGGCGAGGAGGTAGTGTATGAATGGGAAATGCTGAAGGTTCTGTTGGTGAGGTATGAGGAGATCCAGGAGAGGGCTAGGTCAACAGTGTCAAATGCAGAGGACAGGACAAGAAGCAGGGGCACAAAGTAGTGATGTTTAGCGTTGGCAGCTAGTAGATCGTTGGCGACTTTGGTTAGCCCAGTTTCAGTGCAGTGATTGGGTCTGATTGCTGCCATAGGATGTTCAAGAAAACAAAATTTACTTACCACAATTTTCATTTCCTATTGCCTGTAGGCATTTCAACTTTCCCTCCTTTTTATAAAACTTAATATTGCACTGGCTCCTCCCTTCTTCTCAGCTTTATAGAGTCCATGGTGATTGGTTAATCGATTGACCATTAATGCTTATTAATCTGTCTCCGTCTGGTTGGATTTAACCAATTTGTGTTTGGACTAGGGTTGTTTCGGGTATCGAACTTTCGATACCCAATCGATACTTTTCTCTGGTATCGCACTCGATACCAGGAAAAGTATTTTATCGATACTGGGCTGCACTACTGCACAGCCCAGTATAGGAGAGCGTGGCTGCGCTGCTCTCAACGCGGCCATGTTCTCCTCGGCAGCACAGGGAGAAGGAGGCAGTCTCTCCCTCCCCCTGTGCTGCCGCTGCAACCAATAGAGGGAGAGGGGGCGGAGCGGGGCGGGAGGAGGGGCGGGCGCACTGGCCAGCAATGCAGAGTACCGTTTCTTATATAAATGCAGGCGGAAGACACAGCCTGCCAGCACCTGCCTGTGACCCAGCACTGCAATCAGAGGCAATTAACCCCTCAGGTGCGGCACCTGAGGGGTTAATAACCTCTGATCGCAGCGCTTCGGTCTACAGGCAGGTGCCGGCAGCCTGTGCCTTCTGCCTGCATTTACTATGAGCGTAATTAGGCTGGCCAGTGCTCCGCCCCCTCGCTAGTATTAAAACATTGGTGGGCAGTGGGCAGTGTGCCCCCTCCCCTCCCTAGTATTAAAACATTGGTGGGCAGTGTGCCCCCCTAGTATTAAAACATTGGTGGGCAGTGGGCAGTGTGCCCCCTTCCCCCAGTAATAAAATCATTGGTGGCAGTGGCCACAGGGTCCCCTCAGCTCCTCCTCATTGGTGGCAGTGGCAGTGATCGGAGCCCCAGCACTGTAATGCTGGGGCTCCGATCGGTTACCATGGTAACCAGGACGCTTCTGAAGTCCTGGCTGCCTTGGTCTGCTCACTGCTGCTGTGTGCACTGAGCACAGGGCAGCAGGGAGAGGGTGAGATCCTATTCACCCTGATAGAGCTCTATCAGGGTGAATAGGATGAGAAAATCCCAGGTTCTAGCCCCTAAGGGGGAAAATAGTTAATAAATAAACTGTAAAAAAAAAAAAAGTTAAAGTACACCAAAATATTAATTATAAATCACCCCCTTTCCCAATTTTACATATAAAATATATAAACAATACATAAATAAAATATTACATATCGCCACGTCTCAAAAGTCCAAACTATTAAAAAATCCACTTTTATGCGGTGAACGCCGTAAAAGAAAAAAAAAGAAAAAGAAAAAAAAAGAAAAAGAAAAAATGCACGATTCGCCATTTTCTTTTAGTCGCCTTGTCCCCACAAAAAAGTAGGATAGGACTGTTGTATTATGAGCCAGCGGTTTCATAAAATGTGGAATGCACGCGGATTTTTTTGGCGTTTTTATTTTTTTCGCGTGGTATCGAATGGTATCGAGTATCGCAATACTTTTTTATGGTATCGATACCGTATCAAAATTTTGGTACCGAAACAACTCTAGTTTGGACAGCATATGCAGAGGTGGACTGGCCATAGTCCCTAAAGGGGAAATTTCCTTGTGGGGGGCCACCTGAGCCCTCCAGTCAGGTACATGGCGATTTGGTGCTCTCAGCCTATATTAATTATAACAGCATCAGGTACTTATGCACCTAACTGGTGGCCACAGATGCCTTCCTGAATTCAACTTCATTGTCCTCCTCAAGACAGTGATACAGTTGAATACTGCAGGGGCAGTATTTTGTGCTACACAATGTTATTTTGTTCTACTGGGGCAGTATTTTGTACTGCACTGTTTTATTTGGTTCTGCTTGGGCAGTTTTTTTTTTGTACACTATTGGATTGCTTGCCCTGTCTACTTCTGTTGGCCCTACCCACTTGTGTTGCCCACCTTCTGTCAATTTGGACCTACTGTACCTACATCATGGGTAAACTTTTAGTTCTCAGTCCACCACCTACAGGAAATGAACATTTTGGTAACCATTGACTTGAAGATTTTTACTTGCATATTCATATGCTCACAGAAAGTTTCTGCGCATAGTGATTATGGTCATAGATGTTCACCTGCTGTTTGGAATAACCATCTTCATCAAGGCGACAATGTTTCTGGCAGCTGCCCTCAGGTTGAGGTGAATCTTGTAACACTATTTTGGAGGACTTGCATAGTCTTCATCTCCACACCGCTTTCCAGATCCTGAGAGAATATGGTTTTTATTGTGAATCATGAGAAATTGCATCTTCTCCTGTCCACAAGATTGAAGACAGTGACAGAATCAGAAGCATTCTTCAGAAGGTAAATGACTTGATGAAACATCAAATTTGTAGTATCTGCTTGCTTGAAGATCCCAACTTACTAACATAGAGGCTGAACCTTGGATGAAGACAATATCTGGACAGAATAGTGTTAGAATATTTCCCAGGTTCTTCGATCAGTTAATACCAGTCTTCTGAGAGTTGAAACTAGATCACAAGTGGTGGTTATCCCAAGTTTATCTGACACATGGCCAGTATCTGAAAATTTCCCAATAGTCCTTACCATGGATGCCTCAAACTTGGCATAATGTGCACATGTAGGCATACAGTGGCTGCAGAGGAAGTAGTCCAGGTCTACTAAGAGCTCAAAGCTACCAAGCTGACACTTTCCCGTTTTTGGCCTTTCCTTCATTTTAAGGAAGCCCAAGTTTAGGCTGATAACATTTCAGCTGTACTTTATCTGAACAAGGAGGTATACAGTCACAGAGTAGTGCAATGACCAGAAAACAATCTAACATCAATCTCAACTACGTCTAGAGGGATATGATCATTATAGCAGACTGGCTTAGTCATATTACACTGAAAGAGTAGTTCAGGCTTGGAACAAACTCCCATCAGATGTGGTTGGGAAAATACCAATTACACTTACCGGTAATGGGTTTTTCCTGACCCCACGACAGCACCCTAGAGAGAGATGGCTCCACCCCTGGGACAGGAAACCTGCAGCATAAAAAAGGAGGAGCCACTCTCCCACCTCAGTGAGTTTTCAGAGCATGAGAGGGACTCCCAATTAGTTTAGACAATCATATATATATATATATTATAAAAAAAAATTTTTTTTTTTTTTTTTTTGCAACACCACGTGAGACACACACACACACACACACACACACACACACCCATAGGGCGGGAATAACCGGGTGCTGTCGTGGGGTCAGGAAAAACCCATTACCGGTAAGTGTAATTGGTATTTTTCCCATCCCCCACAACAGCACCCTAGAGAGAGATTACAGAGAAAGCTCAAGGGTGGGAACCAACTTCCAGAACCCTCTTACCAAAGAGCATATCAGAAACCGAGTCAAGTTGGAGTCTGTAGTGACGATAGAAAGTGGAAGGCGAGGACCATGTTGCCGCTCTGCAAATCTGTTCAATTGATACATTGGCCCTCTCCGCCCAGGAAGTGGAGACAGCCCGAGTAGAGTGGGCCCTAAGACCCAATGGGGGAGAGGCCCCAGATAGAGAATAAGCATAGGAAATGACAGATCTGATCCATCTGGAAATGGAGCTTTTAGACACTATCTTACCCCTGTTTGCCCCTGAGAACACCACGAACAGGGATGAAGATTTTCTCCATTCTTTTGTAGTCTTCAGATAATGGATCAGGATTCCCCGACATCTAAGGAGTGTAAAACCCTTTCCCTATCATCTTTTGGATTCATAAAGAACGAGGGAAGGACTATCTCCTGCAGCCTATTCGCCTTAGACGGGACTTTGGGCAAAAAACTGGGATCTGGTCTGAGAATCACTCTATCCTCACAAATGGTCATAAAAGGTGGATTAATAGAAATAGCCTGCAATTCGCCTATTCTCTTAGCAGAAGTCAGCGCCACTAACAGTACTAGTTTCCAAGTCAAGAGTTTTATGGATAGGGACTCTAATGGCTCAAAGGGATCTTTAGCAAGAACTTTCAATACCAGATTCAAATCCCACGGTGGAAATTTAGGCCCTGACACCGGAGAAATCCTATCGACCGCTTTAAAAAATCTAATGATCCATAAATTCCCTGCTAAATTAATTCCCCACAGGGCTGAAATAGCAGAAACCTGTACTTTTAGAGTACTTTTCGCCAACCCCAAGGCTAGTCCTTGTTGCAAAAATTCTAAGACCTTATTAATGGGTGGTCTAGCCAACTCCTGTGCTGGTGAATTACCTAAGAAATAAAATAAATTTTTTCCACACTCTCGCATAAATTGTGGATGTCACCTGCTTTCTGCTTTTCAGGAGTGTATCTACAACTGGAACTAAAAAACCGAAACTCAGTAACATTGACCTCTCAAGTTCCAAGCCGTGAGATGTAAGGGGCCTATCTCTGGATGGCATACTGGGCCCTGGATCAGCAAGTCCGGAACTTCCGGCAATATCCAAGGGTCTGAAATGGACATTTCTCTCAGAAGGGAAAACCACCCCCTCTTTGGCCAAAAGGGCGCTATTAGAATCACTCTTGCCCTCTCTAACCTGATCTTCTCCAGCACTCTGGGTATCAACTGAAGGGGAGGAAGGGCATAACTTAACTTGAAGTCCCACTTCTGAATAGAGATGGCCCGAACTATTCGCCGGCGAACAGTTCCCGGCAAACATAGCTTGTTCGCGTCAGCCGCGGCGGGCGAACATATTCGATGTTCGCGTTCGCCCCTATACTTTATTATTGAGCAAACTTTGACCCTGTACCTCACAGTCAGCAGACACATTCCAGCCAATCAGCATACCCTCCCTCCCACCTCCTATCTAAACACAAGGATAGGATCCATCTTACATTCATTCTGAAGCTGCAGTAATAGTAATTGTAAATCGCAATGCGATTAATATAACCTGTATTATTCGCATTGCGATTACAACTTAGATCTGAGTTCCTAATAGTTGTATTGCTAGAATATAACGAAGATAACTAATTTAGCGCTATATTCTCAATCTTCGTTATATTCTAGCAATACAATAACCATTAGGAACTCAGATCTAAGTTGAATTCTCAATGCGATTAATATAACCTGCATTAATCGCATTGCGAATTCAACTTAGAGCTGAGTTCCTAATGGTTGTTGTATTGCTAGAATATACGTTATATTCTAGCAATACAACCATTAGGAACTCAGCTCTAAGTTGTAATCGTAATGCGAATAATACCTACAATTATTAATCGCTTTGCGAATCCATTTAATGCCTCTATTTGATTGTATATGACGGTTGACTATGACTACCACCAACGTTCTGCTGCCTCCAAAGCAAGATATCTGAACCCCTAGGGGCCATTTGGGCGTTTTTGATAGAAAACGCATCAAAAACGCATCTGCGTTTTATAATTTTTCATTTTCTAGTTTATTTTTTTGTGTATTTTGCCACATTTGGTTGCATATTTACATTTGGTATAGGCAAATATGGTAGTCTAGATCATTACTCTGCCCAAATCTATATTCAGCTACATGGCTTAGAAAATATGCTGTCAAACAATGATCCTAGGTTTTGGTATAGACACATGATCTAGACTACCATATTTGCCTATACCAAATGTAAATATGCAACCAAATGTGGCAAAATACACAAAAAATAAACTAGAAAATGAAAAATTATAAAAACGCAGATGCGTTTTTGATGCGTTTTTATCAAAAACGCCCAAATGGCCCCTGAGGGTTCAGATATCTTGCTTTGGAGGCAGCAGCACGTTGGTCGTAGTCATAGTCAACCGTCATATACAATCAAATAGAGGCATCAAATGGATTCGCAAGCGATTAATAATTGTAAGTATTATTCGCATTGCGATTACAACTTAGAGCTGAGTTCCTAATGGTTGTATTGCTAAAATATAACGTATATTCTAGCAATACAACAACCATTAGGAACTCAGCTCTAAGTTGAATTCACAATGCGATTAATGCAGGTTATATTAATCGCATTGAGAATTCAACTTAGATCCGAGTTCCTAATGGTTGTTGCATTGCTAGAATATAACGAAGATTGAGAATATAGCGCTAAATTCTCAATCTTCGTTATATTCTAGCAATACAACCATTAGGAACCCATCTCTAAGTTGAATTCGCAAATAAGATGTCCCAAACTATTCACTGGCGAATAGTTCCCGACGAACATAGCTTGTGCGCGTTCGTTGCGGCGGGCGAACATATGCGATGTTAGGTCCACCCCCTATCATTGAGTAAACCTTGACCCTCTACATCACAGTCAGCAGACGCATTCCAGCCAATTATCATACCCTCCCTCCCAGACCCTCCCATCTCCTGGACAGCATCCATTTTAGATTAATTCGGAATTTGCAGTCTTAGTGAGAGGAGGGAGAGTGTAGTTGCTGCTGATTTAATAGGGAAATCAATAGCTAGGCTAGTGTATTCAGTGTCCACTCCAGTCCTGAAAGACTCATCAGATCTCTGCTGTAAGGACAGCGTCCTGACAGTACCCCAAAAAGCCCTTTTTAGGGCTAGTACATTAGTCTCCCTCCCAGACCCTCCCACCTCCTATCAAAAAGCAAGGACGGCATCCATCTTAGATTCATTCTGAAGCTGCAGTGTTAGTAGTTGTAATCGCAATGCGATTAATATAACCTGTATTAATCGCATTGCGAATTCAACTTAGAGCTGGGTTCTAATGGTTGTATTGCTAGAATATAACGAAGATTGAGAATTTAGCGCTATATTCGCAATATTCGTTATATTCTAGCAATACAACCATTAGGAACAGATCTAAGTTGTAATCCCAATGCGATTAAAACAGGTTATATTAATCGCATTGCGGAATTCAACTTAGAGCTGGGTTCCTAATGGTTGTATTGCTAGAATTTCTAGCAATACAGCCATTAGGAACCCAGCTCTAAGTTGAATTCGCAATGCGATTAATATAACCTGTATTAATCGCATTGCGATTACAACTTCCACACTCTGCGTCAACTAGGTATTTTTCCATGGGAGTTTTGCCATGGATCCCCCTCCGGCATGCCCCAGTCCAGGTGTTAGTCCCCTTGAAACAACTTTTCCATCACTATTGTGGCCAGAAGGAGTCCCTTTGGTTTTTAAAATTCGCCTGTCTATTAAAGTCTATGGCGGTTCGCAATGTTCGCGAACATTTGCGGAAGTTCGCGTTCGCCGTTTGCGAACGGAAAATTTTATGTTCGCGACATCACTACTTCTGAACCAGAGCATCCACCCCATCTGGGAATTCCCTGGGATTGAGAAACAAGAAATGGTCCACCTTCCGGTTTTCCCTTGAGGCAAAGAGATCTATTAACGGCAGCCCCCAAAGATCTACCAACATCTGAAAGATCCTTGGATTTAAGGCCCATTCCCCCTCTCTCAAAGTGTGACGACTTAAAAAATCGGCCTTTAGATTCTGACTCCCTTTTATGTGTACCGCTGATATCTGTACCACCTGACTGCAAATCTCCTGAAACAGAAAATCTGCTTCCCTCATTAAGGATGCCGACTTTGTTCCCCCTTGGTGGTTGATGTAAGCGACTGTTGTTCTGTTGTCGGACATTATCCTGACTGATCTCTGGGTAATAAAGGGTACGGACGCCTTCAGGGCCAACCTGACTGCCAGCAACTCCTTTCTGTTTGATGAATAACTTTTCTGGACTGGAGACCATGTGCCCTGGACCATCTGATCTAGGAAGTGTGCTCCCCAACCCCACGGACTGGCATTCTGTTGTTATAATTATTGGTTGCGGTGGATACCAAGGCTTCCCCTGGTCTAAGTTTCGCCTGATCCTCCACCAGGAAAGGGCCATGACTGTCTTTTCTGATATTCTCATTACTGCGTCTAATCTTCCTCCCTTCTTTTCCACATAATACAGAATCTCCTTCTGGATTTGGCGGGACTGGAATTGTGCCCACTGTACTGCTGGTATGCAGGAAGTTAAAGTCCCCAATACTGACATGGCCTTCCTGATTTTCAAATTCGGGTTCACCTGTACCTCCTGAATTATTTCTTGAACATGACAGATCTTCTCTTCGGTCAGGAAGGTTCTCCGTTTCACAGAGTTTAGCAGGAACCCTAAAAACAGCTGGGATGTGACTGGGACCAGCCTTGATTTTTTGGTGTTTATCATCCATCCTAGCTTCTTCAGGATGCTTACCACTTTTCCCACTGACTCTGTGTATTTTACCTCTGTGTTCGCTATAATCAAAAAATCGTCCAAGTAAGGGAGGAAAGTTACTCCTTGTTTCCGTATGAACGACGCCATTTCTGCCACTATTTTTGTAAATATTCTCGGCGCCATAGACAGGCCAAATGGCAGAGCCTGAAATTGAAAATGTTGAACCGCTTCTTTTAATTTCACTGCCACTCTTAGGTACTGCTGGTGATCTGGAAAAATAGGGACATGGTGATAAGCGTCCTTTAAATCTATGACCGCCATGAAACACCCTGGGAATAGCAGGTGTACCGCAGTTTTCAAGGTCTCCATCTTGAATCTTCTGTACTTCAAGGCTTTGTTCAACTGTTTTAGATTTATTATTGTTCGAAATGATCCGTCTGGCTTTTTTACCAGGAAAAGCGTCGAGTAATAACCCTTTCCTCTTTCTGACTCTGGAACTGGGATTAATACATTCTTTTCCAATAGGCTTACAATCTCTGACTCCATATTTCGAGAATAACTGGTGGTAATAAATCTGTGGGGGGAATTTCTTAGAAATTCTAGCCTTAATCCTTCGTTTAATATCTTCTTTACCCAGGGGCCTGCCACTTGCTCCCAAGCTGGAAGAAAAAACATTAGCCTGCCCCCCACTGATCTGGCGTCATTGTTTTGTCTGTTTTGCCTGCTGAGATGAGGAATTTTTGAACAGAAAACCTTTCCTATCAAATCCCCTCTCGCTGGACTTTCTGTCCTTATATCCCCCGTTCTTCTAGCATGAGGAACGAATGGTTGTTTAAAATTTCTGGATGAGGAACGAAGTACTCCTGAGAACCCCAGGGAACCTCTTCTTCCTATCAGCTGCTCTCTCCAGAAGCACGTCCAACTCAGGCCCAAAGAGATATTGGCCCTGACACGGAATACCGCAAAGCTTTTGTTTAGATGCCAAATCACCCCCTTTCCAACTCTTAAGCCAAAGGGCTCTTCTAGCAGAGTTGGAAAGGGCAGAAGCTTTTGCCGACAGTTTAACAGAATCCATGGAGGCATCCGCAATAAAATCTACTGCTTTCTGAAGAGTAGGCAGAGAAGACAAAAGCTGTTCCCTAGGACATTTTTCCTTGATCTGTGTTTCTAATCTCTCTAACCATAAACTAACCGATCTGGCTGTAACCGTAGCCGCAATCCCAGGCCTAAAGGAGGAAGCAGCTGCCTCCCAAGAATTTCTGAGACAAGTATCAACTTTTTTATCTAGTGGGTCACGTAGGGATCCCAAGTCATCAAAGGGAAGAGCAGACCGCTTTGCTACCTTAGAAATAGCTACATCTATTTTTGGGGCCCTATCCCAAGATGTAGTGGCTTCCTCTTCAAACGGATACTTTTGCTTGAACCTTCTAGTCAAAAAGGCTTTCTTGTCTGGTTTATTCCATTCTTTCTCAATCACTGAAGATATACTACTGTGAATGGGAAAACATCTTCGTTTCCTTTCTCTGAACCGCTCAAAGACTGTATCTGCTACAGATTCATTTTCCTGAACCTCCTCTAGCTCTAGCGTTGACCTGATTGCTTTTAGTAATTTTTCTGTGTCTTCTGCTGGGAACAAGTATTTTCCTTCCACCTCGTCTCCTGAAAATGAAGCGCTACCTGACTCATTTGCTTCCAGGGAATCTTCACTAGCTTCAGATACTAGAGAATCAGAATCCTCCTCCTCCCTGGTCTTCCTTGGTCTTTTACGGGACCTAAGGGAGTCTTTTACTTCTGATCTTATTAAGGATCTGATATCTTTCATAAAGCTCGGTGTTTCTTCTGTTACAGTTTTTTCAATACAAGCTTGACACAATCTTTTTGAATAGGATGATGACAAGGCACATTTACATAAGGCACATTCCTTATTCCTCTTTTTTGCCACCGCTTTCTTGGGGATAATCTAGACAATAAATGACCCCACATTAATAGCATATCATATATAGAGTGCACTCACCCCTTAAGCTGCATTTAGTACCGGCAGTTGTTCTCCCTCTGCCCCTTCAGAACGCTTTTCCTCCTCCATATTGCCAGCCTGTTCTTTCATGATCGTCCTGATAGCTGGCCGGCTGCCTCTGTTTTAAACCAGCTCCTCCTGGTGCGTTTTTCGTCCACTTCCGGTCGCCACCGGAAGTGCGTCAGTGGAACGCATAGGTCCCCGAAGCGCCGTACTGCGCATGCCCGGGCCACTCACCGCCCGCCGACGCGCCAAAACTGCTCCCAGCCCCACTGGCTGTTCTAAACTCTGCGGCCGGATGCCCCTCCTCCTTCGGGCTTCATACTGGTGGCCGGATCCCGCATGTCTCGCCCCCACTGAGGAGACCCTGCGTCCCGCAGCAAGGAACCTCCGCATCCCCGGAATGCCTCGGTTCCCTAGGGCCCTGCCGAACCCAGCCTCTGGGTGATGGGCCCCTGCAGGTAACCACACACCCTCCAGAACCTATCTGGGACTTGCAGGTGGTGGGGATAAGCTGTAAAAAGAACTGCAGGTCTCCCACTCCAGGGACAGGAAACCTCACTGAGGTGGGAGAGTGGCTCCTCCTTTTTATGCTGCAGGTTTCCTGTCCCAGGGGTGGAGCCATCTCTCTCTAGGGTGCTGTCGTGGGGGATGGTAAAATCTATAGTAAGTGAATTTAAACTGGACCGGTCACCACAAAATGGAATGCATGTTATAGATCAGGAGGAGCTGAGTACATTGATACACATATTTTGAGAAATTCAGCAAAACTTTATACATTTCTATCTCTGCTTTTTCTAACTTAAGACCACCTCTGTGCACAGCTCTCAGAACAAGGGGGAGGTGTTATCAGTGATTGATAGCATTCACTGTATAAGTGTGTATCCAGAGATAACTCTCAGTCACAGTTACCACTTCCCCTGTGTACTGAGGGCTGTTCACTGCGGTCTGGTGGCTCGGCTTCATAGACTTCCATACAAGGTAGGCATGGAGGACTTGTTAAGACTTCGAGGGGCTATGGCAATCATCGGGGACCCTGCAATCGCATCGTGGGGAGCCAGTGGAGTTAGAGAGTGAGCTCCATCCCTGTGTATACCCGTTAGATGCTGTGTCAGCATTAACCACGGCATCTAAGGGGTTAATCCACCAGCATCTGCATTTTCAGTGATGCAGGGCACTGGCTGTCAGAAACAACCAGGTCTCTGTACTGATGGAGCGGTCACAGTGATTTATACTGTAGAGAATCCATTCATTAATCAGTTGAATTTTTATGGAAGTTACATAAACAATGCAGTAGTAATATGGAAGGGCCCTCCTGCCATGATCAGTTATTTCATATCACTTCTAATAATAACAATTTAAGATTCACACCTAACAAATAAAACATCTGTTCCTTTTTTGGACATCATGCATGTGGGCCCCGTCTATTACCTCAAAATAACCTTAAGGGTATGTTCCTCCCTTGACGTAAACACTGTGGAGTTGCGTGCAGGAAATCCACATCATTGGACAATAGCAGCAAAGTGGATTAGATTTAAATAAAAAAAAAACTCATCCACAGGATGCAGAGTGTCCGCGCACTGGAATCCACATGACATGCATGTCAATTTAGGGTTCATGCACACGACCGTATGTCTTTTGCGGAACGGAACAGCTGGCATTCAGTAGAACAGTCCTATCCTTGTCTGTAATGCGGACAATAATAGGACATGTTCTTTCTTTTTGTGGAACGGACACACGTAAACGGAATGCACACGGAGTAACTTCCGTTAATTTTTTTGTGGACCCATTGAAATGAATGGTTCCACATATGGTCCGCAAAGAAAAACGGAACGGACACGGAAAGAAAATACATTCGTGTGTGTGTGCCCTTAGGTTGAGAATATCTGCGGCTGAGTTCACACTTTGCATTGCACAGTGTAAAACTTGTGGCAAATTCACAGTGTGTTCGCAACAAAATCCATTGCAAGTTCTTGTACAATTTTCTGCTGATTTAGTCCAGATCCCCTACAGATTTACCACAGTAGCAAATCCCGAAAACCAATTTTAATTAAAAAGAAAGAAAAAATAAGAATTGTCCAAAGGCAAAGTTCTGGAGGTTTGCTGGCAGGTACAGAGAGATAAATAATCCATTGGAGTCGGTGGCTCGGTCTGAAGGTCAGGTTTTATCGTGGTGGTATCTTCTGACAGCCCAATGGAGGGTCAAAAAGAAGGGAAGCTATCTTAATCATATCATAACTGACTGGTAAAACCATCCCTCAAGACGGCAATCAGATGTGAGGTCATCGTAACATCAAACTATTGAAAAAAAAAAAGACTTAATTGATAGAAGAGGTGCAGTATAGTGTGGATGGATACACAGAAGACGTGCAACGTAAATTCAAGGTATAATTTCATACAGTGCACTCTGCTGGTTATGTGTCAGATTTTGAGAAACCGGATTGATGAAGCGCATGTGCGGCAAGCACAGGAGAAGCGTACACAGCATAGTGGTAATAGTAACTACGATACCCCCTTGGGCCGTGCAGTGACAGAAGGGTACACCCTTTCATTCCTTGGGGGCACACCCTGATGTTGGGGTGCACTTGGTGTTAAGTGTTGATTCGGGTGCAAAGCAGGAGGTGTGGGTGTAATGGCCGGCGTATGGCGGAGTCAGAAACCAGGCCAGTTGCAGTAAATAAGTCTCTCTATACTAAAGTGCAGAATAGGAGTGATAGTACATCCGACAGTAATAAGGCACAGTTTCAAGTAGTTCACAGTGCAATTCCTGCCGATAGTAAAGTATGGACAGCAGCAATGATCGACGCTGTAGTACTATTTCTCTCTGTCTTTTTAAAGTCTCTCTGCAGAACCTTAGGCATGAAATCAGGTGTGGACAGGGAATTTAAAGTGTCCTGGGAAAAAACAACTGGGTATATGTTCTATAATTCCTGGGCTGAGGAGTACATAAACAGTTAGCACAATACTATTTGATAGCACAATAAATGCAGAATGTGATTGTGCACTGAACCCAGAAACTTTTCTTTCGCCACTTCCAGCACATACAGCTCGTGTCTCCATGGTACTACTGCCTGATTTGCTTTGCTGATAGCTTTTCAAGGACCTTACGTTATTTTCTTTGAGGCGCCATAAAAGACAACAGTTTATAAGGGCATCTTCACATTCTCCTTGAATTAAAGACAGCCATCAACTTATCATTACGTCAACTCTTGCACGTCCTTGTGGCTTGAGGACATTTCAGAGTTTTTAGCTATAAACACTGGGGCAGATTTACTTATCTTGTCTAGTATTTAGAGTTTTTACACCTGCAGATAATCGTTAACATCATCGCTAAAAAGCGTTCGTATAATATAAACCGTTGTTAGCTATGAAAGAGAAAATAAGGCAGCTCTCACCAGCATATAACACCCTCTGTGCACGGATGCCGCACCTGGATGTGGGAGCATATAATCAAGCAAGAGAAAAAATCCAGCTCAGCTCGGATAATTCTTATTCTGCGACTTTATTCCAGCGGTTAAAACTTAAATACAAGATGTGAAAACATCTGAAAACAGTGACGCGTTTCAGACCTTTGTGATATCTCGGTCCTTCTTCATGACAAACATGTTGTTAGCTATGATCTGACATCAGTCTAATACTGCCGCTGATTACCCGATGAACGAGCCAACAATCGTTCAGAAGGTTTAAAAATTCTTGTTTGTCAGCGGCAGATCGTGCTGTGTAATCACACGGCAGGCAAATAATAATTCAGTACGGGGACGGGTGATTGCTAATGCCAAACTGAGGAGGAGATTGCTGCACGTAATAGCAGCACTCTCCTCTACTAATGAACAGGCATTGCCGGAAGGAACGCTTCTTTCCCGACAATCGCTTGCCCTAGATGATCTGCAGGTGCATTATAACATGCAGCAATCTCCTCCACAGTATGGGGATGAGGGATCCCTAATACCATCGCTCGTCCCCATACTGAATCATTATTTGCCGGTGGCAGACTGTGATTACACAGCACGAACTGCCGCCGACAAACGAGGAATACCCAATGAACGATCGTTTGCTCGTTTATTGGGTAATCGGCGGCAGTATTACACTGCCAGATCAACGCTAACGAATGTTCATACGAACACTCCTTAGCGATGATCTGTACAGTTATCTGCACGTCTAATATAAGCTTTAGAGTAGACAATCCATAATACAAAGGTCTCGGCCCACATGCGGTGGGACTGCTCCGCCAATGAGAAAACGCTACAGTGTTTGGGGTCTGAGCAGTTCCCCCATATTAGCCACTATATTCTATATTTCTGTGATCTTAAAGGGTTATTCCCATTTGTGTGTTTCATACTTACCGGCTCCCGGCGCGCCGTACACTTCCTGGTTTCGGCAGGGGGCGGGATCCTTCTTGATTTAAGTTTTCTCCCTGCCGGGCAGTGCGCTGGACTGAACGCGCACGCCACCGAGCATGCGCCCTGGTGACTTCTTCCTGGCAAGTATACTATACTGGCCAGGAAGAAGTTATCATAGCGCATGCACGGCGCTGGCGTGCACTTTCGGGAGTACGCGCGCGACCCGGCCAGGAGAAAAGAAGTCGTCTGCGCAAGCGCGGCCACCGCGATTCCGGAGAAGAGTGGTGGCCGTAACCAGGGGAGACGGAAGACAACAATCAGGTAAGTATATGTTAATTATCTTCTAAGGGGTGGGAATTAATTATATTTAGAAAAATTATCACTGTTAAATCATTAACAGATTTAACAGTGATTATTAAAATGGGAATACCCCTTTAAGGCTAGTTTCACACTAGCGCTAGAGATACGACAGGCTGTTGCAGCAGGGAACAGCCTACTGGATCTCTGCACTCTGGCATTGCCAGAAGCTAGAACGTCCCCGTCCTGCCCAATTTACTATAACGGGGACCAGCGGAGATCCGGCCCCAAATTTACAGAGATTCTGACGGAAGAAAACCACTGGATATGAGCCAAATATTTATTCTACAAAATAATACTAGGACGCTTCATAAAATTGCAATGGCCAGTCAGAACCCCTACCTCTTTTTTTCCCAATTTGCTTTTGTTTCTTAGTTAGAGCAGCCTAAGAAAGCCGATCAACAAATTTTCAATATAATGTGAACACAGTAGTTACATAATCACCAAGTCAATATTTGGCGTTTTGGCTCCATCTGCTGTCTCTTCATTGTAGTGCACATCACTCCATACGGTGGAGGGTTTCTTGCATAGCCTTTTCTTCTCTACAGAAGAAACTGGAAAAAGAAACTATCCATTGATAAGCAAAATAGAAGCTTCTACTAAGGACGCCAGACCCCACTCATCCTCAATGAATGCCCGTTGAATTAGCAAGAGGACAGTGGCAGACTGGGAACTTAAAGTGGCCCTGGAAAAACAAAATACTAAAAGTGGCCCCATTTTGTAGTCTGGTCCAAATTGATGAAAGGCAGGGTCAGCATTACCATATTGTGGCACATTATACCACCCCAACAGAGCCAAATACTACAGTCCATCACAAAATACTGCCAGCAGTACAAAATACATCCCCAAAACTTCCACAGGCAGGCAGTGAGGAGGGCCCAGGTGACCCCCTGTACATCGGCCCACCGGGAAATTTCCGTGTAAGGTCTATTGCCAATCCGCCCTTGCAAGGGGACAACAAACCAAGACCTGGCTTATCTTCCTTCTCTCCTAGGAATAACTAACTCTCCTAAATACCCCTGAGATCAATCTGACTCCTACTACTACCACTTCCCATAACCCTCCCTTTTATTATCTAATCTTCCTCATGTAAACCTTTCCATAAGAAAATATGGACTCCTAGCGTACTTTTAGTTCAGAACTTTCTATAGGTTGAATGTTCTACACCAGAAGGGGTTGTCTCATCACAGACAATGGGGACATATCGCTAGGATATGCCCCCATTGTCTTATAGGTGCGGGTCCCACTGCTGGGACCCGCACCTATATTGGGAAAGGAGCACCGCAAGGTGGTAGCTGGAGGACTCTGGTCCGGCCACCACCAAGCGTGCTCCCCATAGAAGTTGATGGGAGCGCACCGCGCATGACCAGCCACCGCTCCCATTCACTTCTATGGGCCTGACAGAAAAAGCCGAGCCACTGATCGGATATTTTTGGCGGCCCCATAAAATATGAATGGAGGGTGGCTGCTCATGTGCAGTGTGCCCTCCAACGCTTTCAGGGCTCCGTTCTCTATATAGGGTCAGGTCCCAGCGGTGGAACCCTCACCTATAAGACAATGGGGGCATATCCTAGCGATATGCCACTATTGTCCGAGATGAGACAACTCATTTAAGGCTTCATGTACATAGCTGTATTTTTGTTCCGCATCTGATCCGCACAGGAAAAAAATAAAAATAAATAGAACATGTCCTATTCTTGTCTATTTCTACAAAAGGGAGAAAGAACACGGCGGCATGCACTCGGCCAAAATCTGTGTGCATGAGGCCTTATAGACACTGCGGGAGCACCCCCTTCCCTCAAGTTCTTAGAACTCTTGTACTAAATGAACAGTTGCCATTAGTGATTGACGTAAATGTGCACCCAGTGTACAGCTGTATACTCATTAGGCCTCTTGCACACAACCGTATGGTTTTTTCTGTATTTTGTGGTCCGCAAAAAATACAGATGACGCCCGTGTGCATTCCGTTTTTTGCTGAATGGAGCAGCTGGCCCCTTATAGAACAGTACTATCCTTGTCCGTTATGCGGACAATAATAGGACATGTTCTATCTTTGAAAGGAACGAAAACGGAAGCCATACTGAGTACCTTCCGTTTTTTTGCGGATCCATTGACATGAATGGTTCTGTATACGGAACACAAAAATCAGAACGTAAAACGGGAAAAAAACACGTTCGTGTGCAAGAGGCCTTACCCTGAGATTCTAGTTTTAACTATTGAGCCTAAGCTGCAGTTCAGAAGAACATTGAAATGGCTGAAACTCAGTTAATAGTTACAGAGTATATTAACATGTGGCAGATAGTTTGCAGATTTCTTTTGTGAGTGGCCCATTGATCTGAGGGCTTGTAGAAATCCTTGCTTACCACTAAAACACCAACATTCAGATGAATGAAGCGGTTTTTCAGTTACAGAAATTTACTGAATGTTTTGCTCTTTTTAAAGGTATATTCACATGACAAAAAACAAAACAAAATCAACGTGCATGACCATTGACTCCATTGCTAGAATACAAACTGCGATTAGCAATCTGTTTTGTGTCTTCAACTGGGTGTAGAAGCGGAAACTCTTACTGGACACACCCCAGGAAAGTCTAAGGGCATGTCCACATGTGGCAGATTTCTTGCAGAAATTTCTAGGAAAAAGCCATTCTATACATTTTGATGGAGTTGCAGTAAGTGCATGGACTTATACAGATGAATATGACGGACGCAGAAGTGTATACAACACATATGCAGTATGAATAAGCCCTAATGATACATAACTATAATAGTATAGTATGCATTTTGTGAGCTTTTCAACTTATGATTAAAAAGAACCTGTCACCATGAAATGCAGGGTAATCTGGCTTTGTGGGAAAAGATTCAGCATTAAATATACATTTAAAGGGGTTGTGTAGTGTCAGATATTGATGACCTATCCTCAGGTCACTAAAGGGTCTCCCCTGCAGTAGACAGACGGGCTCCTGCACTAACAGCATAGGTGCTCATTGGGGCTGTTTAACACATTAGATGCTAGATGCTATAGTGCAGCCTGTTGGTGACTGTCAGTATTGTACTGACAGTATAATACATTGAACTGCATAAGCAGTGTAGTGTATTATAGTAGCGATCGAAAGATCGCCTATTAAAGTCCCCTTGCAGGACTAGTAATGATTTTTAAAAAAATCTCCAAGTAAAAAATAGCTTTTTTCCATTGGAAAAGCTTTTTAATGAAAAAAAATAATTGCAAAAAAATGTGCAAACATAAAATCACCACCACATATTATGTATCGCCATGTCCATGATGACCTACAATACACAATTATGTAAATGTATCCAGTTCAGGGAATACCGTAAAAAAAAAAAAAAAAAAAAAAAAAAAATCATTGTGTTATGCATCCCAAAATTATACAAATTTAAACAAGTTGTCTCGCAAAACTCAAGCCCTCACACAGCTATGTAGAATGAAAAACAAAAAAGTTATGTGTCTTGGATGCGGCAATGCAAAAACTTATGAACTACCATATTTTTCGGACTATAAGACTCAACTAGAATTTGGAGGAGAAAAATATAAAAAAAAAAAAATTTGTCAGACCCCAAAATCATACCCCAAGCTCTATCAGCCTCAGATCAGCACCCCATCAGATGGGGAAAAAAATATATATATATTTTTTTAAAGAAACTTACCTTGCTTGCTCTGGATGGCACTGCCACTCACTGCATCATGACCTTACGTCGTACAGCGTCATAGTGCACTACATCCTGATGCTGTACACAGTCAGGACACAAAGTTAATAAAATATAATCAGTGGTGCCATTAAAAGCTACAACTTGGTCCGCAAAAAAAACAAAACAAAAAAAAAAAAACAAGCCCTCATACGACTACATCGACTGAAAACCCCCCAAAAAAGGTACAGTTCTTGGAATGTGACTCTGAAAAACACTGGGTGGTCACTAAGGGATTGATCACACCTTCCTCTCCCATTCAATTGAGTGGGAGAAGTTGTAATTACATTGCACCACTGCTACAATCTACACAATGTGCAAGTAAACACTGAAGAGCACAGCTGATCAGTGGTGGAGCCGGAAGTGGGACCCCCGCCGATCTGAAATTGATGACCTACCCCATCCTGAGGAAGGGTAATCAATATCTGACTTTGCAATGCCCCTTTAGATCTCTGCTCTTTGAATTCAGTTGTACACAGAGTCTTCTCAGTGTTTGTCAGTCTGTTTAACCCTGGGTTCAGACCTGAGCGTTCTAAAAACGTGCGTTTTAGTCGCGCGTATTTCAGCGCGTTTTTGCAAATAGGAAACGCGCGTTCTTGTGATTGACTACTGTGGTGTCAATCACAAAACGCGCGACAAACGCCCCAAAAAAAGCTCAAGTACTTGTTTATGCGTCGGGCATTTTACAGCGCGTTCATTTTACAGCACGCTCAAGTGAGAACCCAGGGTAAGTGTGTATACACAGATAGCTGTCAGTTGTGTCTAAAGTTCAGAAACCGCAGAGCTATAGATTACAAAATTTACTGAATCTTATCCCATAAATATATCAATCTGCTCAGCTCCTCCTGCTCTATAACATGCTGCGTGCAGATTATACCGCATTTTGTGGCGACAGGTTCTCTTTAACTTCTAAGCAACTTATACTAAAGGCATATACAAAAGGGGTACTATGAAAAGGTCCACAAACAAAATGCCGTAAACATTATATTTATTGTTTCTAAGTATCACATAATAAAAAAAGACAGAGGGAACCATGGAGGTTTCACTGAAGACTTCTGGTAGGTTTTACACTCCACAGACGCTGCAGAACATTTTGGAGCATCACGCTATCCATCACCATATCTGTATTAAATAGTTTGCTACTAGCAGGGCTCAGCCACCATGGCATAAGTCCTGCATGATGGTCACAGTCCAATGGTGTAGGAGCGGCCAGTGGGATTGTGAATTGCAGAGCAGATGGGAGATGTCACAGCCCACTCGTACCAGACTTTCTTGCCATTGTTACAACGCCAGAACCGTACACATACTGTATCTCCCTCCTTCAAAGGAATGGGTTGCTGCATAATACAAGAAAAAAAATACAAAGATAAAAAAAAATTAAGTTATGAATAGTTTAGTAATACAGGCCAATCTGAAACATGAAGGCTATAGGAGTAACCATATTAAGAGGAGTACACTGCTTTTATATAGAGTTGGTCCACAGTCAGGCTGGCCATACACCATATGCTCCCGATCCCCTCATACCGTTACATGTCTTCTTGGCTGAGCAAACAAGTTCTCAGCAGTGGAGGAGGAAGCTGCTAAGAACAAAGGGATCGTGCAGTTGAAATACAACATGCCTAATCCTCATCTCCCCCAACATTGATGGAGGGGGGAGGAGAGTTGAGAGGACCCCACACACATTAGATGGTTGAACAGTCTCGCCGAACATATCTAATGTGTACGACCAGTTTAAAGGGGTTATCCTTGAAAAGATAATGATGACCGATCCTCAGGAGAGGTCAACATTATCACTAGGGATGAGCGAATCAACTTCGGATGAAACATACTTTGTTTGAATACTGTACTGTAAGGTACCACTTGGAACTGAAACTGAGTTCGGGAAATGTTTTTTTTACAGTAGAAATTGATTTATGAAGTTATTATGCGAAGTCTCGCGAGACTTTGCGAAGTAATAAACTTCGGCTCATAGGAGCCAATACATTCTAATACTATACGGAGCGCTCGCACCGTACAGTATTCAAACAAAGTATTATGCGAATCGACTTCGGATGTTTCATCCAAAGTCGATTCGCTCATCCCTAATTACCACATAAACGGGGATCCGGCACCCACTTCGATCAGGAAACCGCTGCGCTCACCAAAGCTTTGTCGAGCTACGAGGGTTCCCGGCTTCTTTCAAAGGACAGCGCAGTACATCGTATAGTGGCAGTGCTTGGTATTGCAGCTCAGCCCCATTGACTTTAATTACCATTGATCGTGAAAATTAGCCATGGGTGTCTGCGCCCACTCTAGAGCAGGTGCCATGTTAAAAGACCCGACATGTGACGTACTATTACTATTCCTACTCCTACCATTTTGCTTCTGTGTGTAGGTCTTTCACCTGGCTGGTAGTGAGTAGTGTTGGGCAATAAACCAGTGTACGTGATATACCGCATTATTAAGAAACGGCAATACTGAAGTTTATTAATTACCGCGGTACTTTTGTGATGTCACGCCCGCTTCTGGGGGGGGGAAGTATTACATATGGGGGCATTATACAACAGAGGAGGGGGAAGAGCATTATATCTGGGAACATTATACTACAGGGGGAGCACATTATGTAAATGAGGGGGCATTATTATTATTGGGTGTACTGTGGAGGCATATTATTGGGCACAATATGAAGGGCATTACATCATGTAAAGAAGGGGTTTTTTATTGCCCTATCGGGGCATTAGTATTGGGCACAATATGGAGGGCATTACTATCATTGAGGTTGCTATTAGGGGTACTATTACTACTAAGTGCATTATTTAGGGGGATGGGATATCTGTATGGCATCACCTCTGCAGTACAGTATTTGGAGGCATTGGGGAGCACAGCGGGAACAGTATGGGGGTAGCAGCAGGCTGACAATGTTGGGGCATCAGGAAGGGGAGGCTGATGGAAAAGTGAGGAATCCAAGATGTCTGTGTGTCAAACTCTGCAGAGAGGAGACACGGCTGAAAGAAGTCATTGTGGTGGTTTGATTTTCCAATTGAGGAGATGAGGAAAAAGAATATGTACATCACTGGATGTAAGAGGTACACATGTGGGGCTGTATTAACCCGTATGTTTTGTAGTTCTGTATGCAATGTCCGTCCAAATGTCTTTAAGGCCTCATGTCCACAACTGTATTTTCAGTCCGCATCCAATCAGCATTTTTTGCAAATCGAATGCAGCCCCATTAATTTCTAAATCCGTGTGCCCAGGCCTCATTACATGGTGTGGGACAGTGGGGCCACAAGAAGACATTACTATAATTAGAGTTGAGTAAATTTCATATTTTGCAATTCGTTCACACTTCGTTTACTGGTAAATGGTGAATTGCGTTATGGATTCCGTTACTACGGACCATAACGCTATTCTATGCAGGAATGTATAAAGGAATGCCTTTAGAGGCATTCCGTTATTCATTCTGTCATAATAGAAGTCTATGGGCTGCAAAACTGATCTGTCCAGTTTCTGTTATGCAGTGGAGTCTTCTCCTGCATAACGGAAATAGGATGGATCCGTTATGCAGCCCATAGACTTCTATTATGACGGAATCAATAACGGAGTGCCTCTAAAGGCATTCCGTCATAGAATTGCGTTACTGTCCGTGGTAACAGAATCTATAACGCAATTCTGCTTTTACCACCAAGTGAAACATGAAATTTGCTCATCTTAAACTATAATGTATGGGGGCAACAGGGAGACATTTTACTATACAAGCCCCATACATTTTTTTAATGTCTCCTTGTTGCCGACATATAGTCTTGATGCCACCCAACCTCGGATACCCCTTCATTATGAAATGTGCGTTTTTTAGGGCAGCTGTGATAGGCAACAACTTTTGCATGGATTTACAGTTTTAAAATGTAGTTACATTCTGTGGCTCACAGTAAGGAACAGTTAATTTGGCACTGTCAAGCATTCAAGGCATGCCAATATCATGTGGACATTGTATGACGACCCATAAGCATCTGGTCCTGGACAAGACTGTACACCAGGGATCAGCAACCTTCGGCAGCTGTGAAACTACTACTCCTAGCATGCTTACTAACTTAGCTGGTTTTGTAACTCCCATAGAACTGAAAGGAGGATTCTGGGAGTTGTAGTTTCAGAACAGCTAGAGTGCCGGAGGTTGCTGATCCCTGCTGTACACAATCCTTAGCCATTGCATCTTTAAAGTAAAAAAAAACTTAGCATTTGGTGAAATTTGATTAAAGTGACTTATTTCAATTACAAACTCACCTTTATTGGAAATAGAATGGGAAACCAAGAAAACATTCCTGGAGAATGTGATTCAGGGCAAATACCTATATAGTAAATGTAAAATAAGTAAAATAAGTTCATTCAGCATAAAATATCTTGTAGGCAGTAGATTCTGCTGCGAATATCAAAATACTAACTTAGCGTGACATCCTTATAAAGCACCGTCTGGAAGTAACCTGCAAATCCGTGGAGTACGGTATTAAGCTTTATGTTGTACTTCAGGCAGCAGTAACGATTGTTGTCAATAACGGGATCTGAAACGAGAACATAATACGTCAATCTAGGACACTGACATTTTCTTCAAACACTTGGCTAAGACAGGAGGTCTTTCTTTAAAGGCTATGGACACCTTTAGATCCACACTGTTTAATGGCATGTGTTGTGAACTCTGAGTTAGGCCTCTTGCACACGACCGTATGCATTTTGCGGTCCTCAAAAAATGCGGATGACATCCATGTGCATTCTGTATTTTGCGGAACGGAACAGCTGACCCCTAATAGAACAGTCCTATCCTTGTCTGTTATGCAGACAATAATAGGACAAGTTCTATATTTTAGCGGAACCAATATACGTAAATACGGAAACTGAATGCACACTTTCGTGTTTTTTACAGACCTATTGAAATGAATGGTTCCACATACGGTCTGCAAAAAAAAACGGAATGGACACAAAGAAAATACGTTCGTGTGCAAGAGGCCTTAGTTATAAAGGAGCTTAGAAGATCATTCAAGAAAAAAGACAGAGGGGCTGGGGCTAGTCTCTGACGGATTTACTAATGGGGGCATGCGGCTTGGTATATATTGTAATATATGTAGGCTGCTGAAGCTAAACAGGTTAAAATTGTTTATAGATATTTGTTACAAAATGACAGTCGAAAATCACGCAATAAAAAAAATTATAAAATATACAGATGCTGAGCAACAATGTCCAGGACTGCAAAGACGACTGCTGAAATATACCTTTTATATGATCTTAAGAAACAAATCACAGTGTTGGATGGGGTCATCAGCAAGTGATGTGAATTTTAACCTGATGCAAAGTTTCAGTGCAGCTCTTCTTTCTCTCTCGTGGCACTTAAAGGGGTTTTCCGAGATTTTTTTTTTTACTGGCACCCGGGACCCCCACCTATCAGCTGTTTGAGAAGGCAGCAGCTCTCCTGTTAGCACTGCGAACTTCTCTCCGCTTTTCCTAGATCGAGCGACGACACTTTCATGTGTCACGAGGCCTAGGAGCAGCTCAGGCTCATTCAAGTGAATGGGCTGCGTGCAATACCAAACACAGCCGCTATACAATGCACAGAGCTGTGCTTGGTAAGCTTTGGGAGGGCAGCTGATCGGCAGGGGTCTTGGGTGATACTGATAACCTATCCAGTTTTGCCCATGCTAGCTATGTAATACAACCGGAACCCTGCTCTCACTGCCGGGATCATAGACAACTCTCATGGCTGTGGTTTAAAACTGGGGTAAATGCTCAGTGGGGTATTTAAGTGGTTATGAGAGGGAGGGGTGCCCTCTCTCATCTCATCAGCCTCTTTTTACATGATCAGAAGGTGCTAAGAGGTTGCCATGCAGGGGCATCAAGAATGGCTCCTGGGCCTGCCCATGTACAGATGCCAATGAGGTCCTGCCTTTAACCGGCCCTAATAGACGGTATGTCAGTTTTACTGTAAATGGCATAAGAAAGTTCTGTATGTTCAGGTTCTCTAGTGGTAAAACGTAAAGAAAAAAAGTCCACGCGGTTTGTGCGTTTTCTGCACGTTTAAGTGAACACCCATTAGTAAAAAAAAAAAAAAAAAAAATGAGTATTCCGTGTTTTTCAAAACAGTCAGCCAGTTCATATAACTAAAAAAAAAAACAAAAACAAATCTCTAATTTGTTTATTCCACCTCACTAAAGCCAAACATAAAACAGCAGAGGAAACAAACCCCATGTACATAAAAATTTTTTTTATATATATATATATATATATATATACACATACATACACACATATACATACACACACAATTTCTTTCAGGAACCATTAAATACATAGCACCCACCTTTATTTGGATGCTGAAATATGAAACACGGTAAGGGATTGGAGAGTTGGTGGAAATTGTGCAACCTCACAACATATGGCATCTCAAACTGAGCCTGGAAGATGGTAACATTCTACAGTCAGACATACTGAGCTCGAATACTACATTTTACATACTAACATTGGCACAAACAGCTGGTAAGAGACACGTTGTACATTACATGTATGTCATCTACAGCATTTGTCAATCCAGTTGTTGCAAAGAATTGGCAACAGTTCTAGGGTCACAGGTTATGTCTTTTTCAAGTCCTAACTGAAGTCTATGGGAAAACTACATAAAAATGCAAGACCCTGGAGCATAATGTGTTCTGAAAAGTGCTAAAAAAAAATAAAAAAAAATAATTTTGGGGAGCATGTACTAAGATCAGCGTATTACACACCAATCTTAACCTGTCCCCCGCTGGTGTCAGTTTCTTCCCTATTCAGCTATAATCTAAGCAAGGTTCCTGGCGTAGAAATGTGACGGGATGCACCGGCCCTGCACCCCCCACTTTTTGGAAAAGTGGTGAGCAAGACTGAAAACCCAAGAAGAGTTGCATAATTATAGAGACTTTGTGACGCCAGTTTTCAGGCATACAATGGATAATAAATATCCCCCCACTTTGTATGTAGTGCATTTCATAATGCTCTATGGACTTTAAAGGGGTTGTTCCATCTCGCAGTTTCCACTGTGCTGTTAAAAACACCACAAAAAAAAAAAAAAAAAAGCACAATGAAAATTGCCAAAAATGCTATGTGCGACCCCACCCTTCTGTTGAATAGTAAAAAAGTGGAGAAAAGAATGCTCAGCTATACGGATATCTGCCCAGTATAGAAAACATATCCATACGTAGCCTTGATCACATAACTAAAACTAGTAGAAATGTAAAAGCAGGCCTCTGCCTACCCCTCAGGTCTGGTGCTAACTGTACTAGGTAACGTCTAGATCAGGGGTGCACAACCTGCGGCCTGGGGGCCACATGCGGCCCTCGATACCATTCTGTGCGGCCCCTAAACATCTGGTAAAAGACATGTAGGTCTATGTCTTATGGCTTCTTACATGTATTCTCCTATTAGATGGGAGTCCTAGAACTGTAACTAGACATTTATAGTATATACTGTATGTTCACTATGCCAGAAATACAGTATTTCAGTTGGTAATACCCCTTTAAGTTTTATTTTTGGCCCTTGGAATTGGTTTAGGCTGACATTGTGGCCCCCGACCAGAAAAGGTTGTGCACCCCTGGTCTAGATCTAAGGTTACACAGTAAATACAAGTAGCATGTAAATGAAACCTTAAATTTCCATCTCACCTCCGGATCTCTGTCCTTTTCTCTGCACGCTCTCACCTCGTTGTAAAGTTTGGAGGAAGATATTGGGGCCAAATAAGAGGTATACTCCCCCGGAATACTAACACCACCCTCTGCCAAAACAGCGTGTGAACAGAAGAAGTCATAAAAGACAAAACAAACAAAAAACGGTTAGAAAATCATCTCTATCAAGAAAATGAAAAGTCGGCTATCCTCTAGTGTCAGTGTAAGGGCTTTGAGCTTCATCTTATTTGCCATTACCAGCTACTTTCTAGTTTGTAGCATCATTAACTCCGTGATAAAACGATGTGAGGGCTGGAAGTTTCCTTTAACAGCATCTAAATCTACTGAACCTAAACAAGACGCATGTATTGATTGAGCAATAAGCAAAAGGCAGATTTAAGGTGACGGCTTTCTGTTGCTCTAATGAAATGTGCTCCTTAATGCAATATCAATATGTGTGTCTCAGTGTGTGTAAAGAAACCAAGCAGAACAAAACCTTTAAGAAAGTGCTGAGCTCCATCGAGGCACTCGGGGGACAGTTCATTGTCTCCAAAAGATCCTAAGAGCTCGCTAACAATGATATCTGCTTTCTCGGGAGGGTTCCATTCTCTCATATCACTGGACACCACCGTTACCTGACTGCCCCACTCTTCATAACGCCACCCTTCCAACCTGAAGGAGAAAAAAAAAAAAAAACATTTTCATGGATCAAGAATTCAAATTTTTCCTAAAGGGGTTCTCCAGGCTCCAGAAAGTGATGACCTATCGTCAGGACAGGGAAATCAATATCAGAACGTGGGGGATCCAACACCCCAAGCCCCAGTGATCAGTTGTTCCCTGAAAGGAAGCTGCAGTAACCCAGCATGGCCACTACATTTTGAACAGAGCTGTTCTTCTAGTTCTATTGAAAGTGGTAAGTTCCAGTGCCTGCAGGGAACAGCTGGATCACTGGGGTACCGGGTGTCAGACCCCTCACCGGTCCGATACCGATAACTATCCCGAGGATAGGTCATCAATATCTGGAACCAGGAAAACCCCTTTAAAGGGGGTGTGTCACTTCAGTAAGTGACATTTATTATGTAGGGAAAGTTAATACAAGGCACTTACTAATGTATTGTTATTATCCATTTTGCCTCCTTTGCTGGCTGGATTCATTTTTTTCATTGCATTATACACTGCTCATTTCCATGGTTACAACCACCTAGGGCTGAAATGATTCATTGATTTAATCAATGTAATCGAGGCAAAAAAATCCTTGATGCCATTTCCCTGCATCGAGGATTCGTTTAAATCACGTGACCACGGATAGTGAGTGAAGTGAAGCTTCTCACTCACCGTTCCGTGGCCTCCCGACTGGGCCCTGCATTGGCTAGGGCCTTGCGTGCACACATCGTCAGCATGCTGGCTAGCGTCCCTCCCAGTGCATGCTGGGATGAAGACGCATCTCCTGCGGACTCCATGTGTTAGCGCACGCCGCAATCCTGTGATGAAGGGGGCACTTGTGATTTGGCATGGAGGGGCTGATCTGATGGGAGTGGGGGACACGGTGGATGGCATAGAGGCATTGGGGAAGGGGGACATTATGGCAATCTGGATGATGGCAGTGCCATCATGGGGGCACTGGGGGACATGGCATGGAGGGGCTGATCTGATGGCACTGGGGGACATGGGAATGGAGGGCATGGGGGTCCAGCTTTGATTGCAGCAAGGGAGGGTCTGATGGTTGCAGCCTGGGGGGTCTGATCATGGTGGAATGGGGGTACTGATTTGAGGGCAAGGCTGACTGACTTGGGGGGAGGGGGGGGGGATACACATTCTAGCAGAACAGCAGCCTGCTGGAGTATACCGTATTGGTATAGCCGGGTACCACCAGCTATATGCTCTCATTGACTATAAAGTGGTCCAAGGCCATGTGGCAATGTTCCGGCATACATGCTGGGTATCGTCCAATGTTTTTTGTTTTTTGCCCGGCCAAAACCCAGCTTGAATGCTGTAACAAGGCCGGACCCCATTACAGTCAATCGCAGCAGCAGCCGGCAGATAATCCAGCTATACTCGATATGGTACATTCTGGCTGTTTTTCTGACAATGTATATTGCAGCTGTGAAAGAAGCCTTGTGTGTGCAACTATGTGCTGTACCACTGTAAGAAATAAAAATAGTTTTTATAAAGAAATACATTATTTTAAAATGGTTTTTCTTATTAGAGTACTCGATTAATCTTAAAAATAATCTATAGAATACTCGATTACTAAAATAATAGTTTACTGCAGCCCTACAACCACCCTTCACTCCATCAGCAGTGGCCGTGCTTACACACTATAGGAAAAAATGCCAGCCTTTCGGGTGGCGGAGACCATGGGAAAAGGCTGGTGCTTTTTTTCCCCATAGTGAGCAAACATGGAAAAATGATGGAAAAATGAATCCAGCTAGCAAAGGAGGCAATATGGATAATCCCAACACATTAGTATTTTTTTCCTCTACATAATAAATGCCATTTGCTGCAGTGACAACCCCTTTAAGGATTCAGTGTTTGTCACTCACGTAATTACGGCATTAGGGTTTTTCTCCACTGCATATACTTTAATCAAACGCTCGGCTTGCTTGGCAGCTCGAATTGATGCATTTACCAGAGGCCCCCGACCTGCTCCAAGAACCATCAAAATCCTAGAAATGTCATAAAAAAAATATACACTGGCTGAGATAATAAAACAAATGGTAATAATGGAACTGAGAGGATATTACTAGCAAACTAAATAAAAGAGCGCATGTTCTGGACTTCTTAGAGCTGCAGACAACAGAATAAAAAGGTTACCCTAAGGCCCCTTTCACACGGGCATGATTTTCGCATGACTGCAATGCGTGAGGTGAATGCATTGCACCCGCACTGAATCTGGACCCATTCATTTCTATGGGGCTGTGTACATGAGTGGTGATTTTCCCGCATCGCTTTAGCGTTGCGTGAAAATCGCAGCATGCTCTACTTTTTGCGTTTTTTACGCACCAAAGGCCCCATATAAGTGAATGGGGATGCGGGAAAATCGCAAGCATCCGCAAGCAAGTGCGTATGCGGTGCGATTTAACCGAAAAGTTGCTAGGAGACAATCGGCACCCGATCTTTATTATTTTCCCTTATAACATGGTTATAAAGGAAAGTAATAGCATTCTAATTACAGAATGCTAAGTAAAAAGGGCAATAGAGGGTTAAAAAATAAAAATAAATTAACTCACCTCCTCCAATTGATCGCGTAGCTGCCATTCTCCTGTTCTGTCTTCAGCTGGGGGGGCGGGGTGTAAAGGACCTTTGGTGACGTCACTGGATCACATGGTCCAATCACCTGCTTCCATGATTGGACCATGTGATGTTACGGAAGATCCTTTAGCCCCCCACCCACCTGAAGACAGAACAGGAGACCGGCAGCTACGTGATTAATTGGAGGAGGCGAGTTAATTTTTTCTTTTTTTAACCCTCTATTGCCCTTTTTACTTACCATTTTGTATTTAGAATGCTATTATTTTATGTTATAACTATGTTATAAGGGAAAATATACAGAATACTTAACCCGAAACCGGACTTCAGTGATAAAGTCCGGCTTCGGGTCTGGGTACCAAACATGCCGATTTTTCTCACGTGCGTGCAAAACGCATTACAACAGTTTGCACTCGCGCAGAAAAATCGTGCATTTTCCCGCAACGCATCTGCCTCTTATCCAGCCGTCAAACATGACGCCCGTGTGAAAGAGGCCTAAGGACTCATGGCCATGAACTTTTTTTTTTTTTGGTCCTCATCCGATCTGCATTCTTAAAATTAAGAGATGTCATCTGTGCCGCAAATTTTAAAGAACATGTCCTATATTCTTGTCTGATTTGACAAGAATAGGCATTTATACATTGGAGGATGCAAATGGACCGCATCCGTATTTTTCAGATCTGCGGACCGCAAAATGGATATGGTCGTGTGCATTAGGCTTAATAAGGTAGAACCAAATAGCATTACACCTACTGTGTGTTTGTTTCCTTTTCTTCTTCTGGAACTCTGTCCAACAGACATTTATACACCGCCTGGAGGGGAAGCAACAAGTCTGCAAGGTTAATATGAACATGGGCTATTAACATCAGCCTGGCCCTGTAGAGAGAACCAGCAGCACTGTTCTATCAATAAAGGTCAGCTATCGTTACCACATTTGGGTCAATCAGGTTTTATGACCCAACCCAAAATAAGACAAATTATGCCATACTTCCAGACACAAAATTACCTGTTGGTATTGTGAATATTTCACGGGATCCTTCTCAAAAACTTCATAAGTTTGAGATTCCAAGTTATCCATGAGCGGCTGTAGAGGAAATAAGGCAAATAATCAGAAAGCAGAAAAACACATGTACAACCAACTAGTAATGTAATCTATCCAACCAACCACAAGACGACCTGCCTCAATGCAAACATCAATGGTTATATAGCCTTCTTACCAACCTGGAGTGGAGACTGTAAGTAGTCCTCATATCCTTTGGCGAACATCTCATACGCATTTGGAGGAGGACGATTCTGACTTAAATACTCAAGATATTGTAAGTATGAACAGAACTCTTTCTCGGAGTGATGATGTGACCCAGAAATCACAAACTGCACCTCCAGCTAGAGAAGACACAAAACAAGTTGAGGGTACAGATCAGGGTAACAGATTGCATTTCTGAAACCTCTAAAGTAAATGTTACCTTAAACAGCCGAAAGATGAGTCGCTGGTGTACTTTGGATAGGACAGGGAATCCTTTCTTGTTAGTGAGGAATATGCTGGTTGGAAGTATGGCTGCCTTGATGGGTTCACCCAACCACCGATCTATCACATTACTACCTGGCAGATCAGCACCCACTTCAATAGCTAACAGGAGGTAATTTGACAATAAGGATAACAAGCACAACTTTAAAAAGACCAGAACCAAGTTTGTAGATTAATTATCTCACCCAAAGCAATTTTCTTGTTGTAATCACAGAGTGTCCTAAAATTATGCCACCTAAGAGGTAATGATGAAGACAATCAGCACCATTCATCTAGGATGCCCAGTCCATCCCCATTCCCCTTCTCTCACCAAATCCAAGTCCTTTCTTCCCCAGCCTTATCTTCAGCATCACAATCCTGTGCTGGCTCGTTTTCTATCAGGTCTTCTCGCAGATCATTGGAAGCCATTAGTGGTACTCTTATCCAGAACTAATGGAGCAGAATGAAACAAATATAAATATATATATCAATTGAACTCTAGTTTTCATACACCAGTGACAAGCTGATGAACCACAAAACCTCACCATGGTGGAATGGTGGCCAGTGTGAATGTGATTTAGCACGAGCCGAGCCAAGTTGCTGTTTTCCTCTGTTGTGAGCGGAATCAGAAAAGCAGGAAGGCCGAGATAAGCGGAGAAATGTAATTCCTGTAGCAGAGCCTGCAATATTAATATTCATATGAGGACCACTGAATGACTTACACATAGTGGGATTAGCGAGGTTGTGGTAAAAGGCAAGCTGACACACTGCAACATGCCAAAGAACAGGAGGAGCTGAGAAGACAGTTTTATGGGAAAAGATTTGTTATACTTCAATTCTTTTTCACTCTGGGCATGGCATGTACATGAATTCAAATTAATCACATGTTAAGCTGAATCTTTTCCCACAAAAATAAAAATCTGCTTAGATCATCCTGCTCTATAACATGCTGCCTGAATGTAACAGGTTCCCTTTAAAGTGGACAGCCTACTGTGACCTCAAAGGGAGTCTCCCCACCAGGAAATTCACTGTTACAGGCACAGATAGGCTTATCTGAATTTAATGATACCTTTTACTTAGTGATCCGTCACTTTATGAGAGATGCATACTATTTAATATTGGAGAAAACTAGACATATGCAATAGTTTAATAGCAGCTCGCATAATTACCATTTTCTGTTTTTGCTCTTACCGCTTCTGATGTTTTGCGGATTGATGGTATTTGTGAATCTGCTTTTATCCATTCTGAAAGCTTCCCCACAATAAGTGTGTTCCAGTCTGTAATAAATAAGTTTTGCTTTTGAACCAATGATAATATCAATAAATTGAGATTCTCACTTACAAAGTCACCACAGGAAGTGCAACAGAATTGTACAAAATCCAGAATAGCTTGCTTTAAAGTGGACATTCACAATTTAACATCCAGAATTCTGTGCAGAATCATTTATAATACATATTTTGACAGTTTGACTGTGGTTTGAGCTCTGTTCTTCTGATCCAATTTGAATAGGATCAGATTGAAAACAGAATATTCTGTCTTCCTGCTTTCCCCACTAGAGGGAGTGCATGACATTACTGCATACTGTTATTACAAAATATGTATTGTTCAGCTTTCAATCTAGGTCTACAGTGGATATAAAAAGTCTACACACTACTGGTAAAATGTCAGGTTTCTGTGCTGTTAAAAAAAAAAAAAAAAAAGAAAGATAAATCATTTCAGAACTTTTTCCACCTTTAATGTGACCTATAAACTGTACCACTTAATTGAAAAACAAACAAATCTTTTAGGTGGAGGGAAGAAAAAATATAAAAATAAAATAATGTGGTTGCATAATGTGGGCATGTAGCTGTGTTCAGAATTAAGCAATCACATTCAAAATCATGTTAAATCGGAGTCAGCATACACCCGCCATCATTTACAGGGCCTCTGATTAACCCCAAATAAAGTTCAGCTGCTCTAGTTGGTCTTTCCTGAAATTTTCTTAGTCGCATCCCACAGCAAAAGCCATTGTCCACAGAGAGCTTCCAAAGCATCAGAGGGATCTCATTGTTAGGCTACATGCACACGACCGTTGGTGTTTTGCGGTCCGCAAATCGCGGATCCGCAAAACACGGAAGCTGTTCCGCGTTCCGTTCCGCATTTTGCGGAACGGAACGCGGCTTATTATAGAAATGCCTATTCTTGTCCGCAAAACGGACAAGAATAGGACATGCTATATTTTTTTTGCGGGGGCACGGAACGAAGCAAAGGATGCGGACAGCACACGGAGTGCTGTCCGCATCTTTTGCGGCCCCATTGAAATGAATGGGTCCGCGGCCGAGCCGCGAAATATGCGGCTCGGACGCGGACCCAAACAACGGCCGTGTGCATGAGGCCTTAAAAGGTATCAGTCAGGAGAAGGGTACAAAAGAATTTCCAAGGCATTAGATATACCATGGAACACAGTGAAGACAGTCATCATCCAGTGGAGAAAATATGGCACAACAGTAACATTACCAAGAACTGGACGGCCCTCCAAATATGATGAAAAGACGAGAAGAAAACTGGTCTGGGAGGCTACCAAGAGGCCTACAGCAACATTAAGGGTACGGTCACACGACATTTGTCGCATGACAAATAAGGCACAACTTAACTGCGACATTTTGGTCGCACCAATGCCGTGCGTCAATTTTTATAATGGGAATCTATGGTGTTGCATTGTGACATGCCGCGACTGCGACAGTCACAGAAAAATCCATCTTGAATGTCGAATGCGACACCATAGACTCCCGTTAAAAAAATTGTCACGCGACAATAGTGCAACTTATTGTCGTGCGACAAATGTTGTCATGTAAACGTACCCTAAAGGAGCTGCAGGAATATCTGGCAAGTACTGGCTGTGTGGTACATGTGACAACAATCTCTCGTATTCTTCATATGTCTGGGCTATGGGGTAGAGTACCAAGACAAAAGCCTTTTCTTATGAAGAAAAACATCCAAGTCAAGCTACATTTTGCAAAAACACATCTAAAGTCCCCCAAAAGCATATGGGAAAAGGTGTTATGGTCTGATGAAACCAAGGTTGAACTTTTTCCTCATAATTCCAAAAGATATGTTTGGCACAAAAACAACACTGCACATCACCAAAAGAACCCCATACCCACAGTGAAGCATGGTGGTGGCAGCATCATGCTTTGGGCTGTTTTTCTTCAGCTGGAACTGGGGCCTTAGTTAAGATAGAGGGAATAATGAACAGTTCCAAATACCGGTCAATATTGGCACAAAACCTTCAGGCTTCTGCTAGAAAGCTGAACATGAAGGAGGAACTTCATCTTTCAGCATGACAACGACCCAAAGCATACATCCAAATCAACAAAGGAATGGCTTCACCAGAAGAAGAAGAAAGTTTTGGAATGGCCCAGCCAGAGCCCAGACCTGAATCCGATTGAAAATCTGTGGGGTGATCTGAAGAGGGCTGTGCACAGGAGATGCCCTCGCAATCTGACTGATTTGGAGTGTTTTTGCAAAGAAGAGTGGGCAAATCTTGCCAAGTCAAAATGTGCCATGCTGATAGACTCATACCCAAAAAGACTGAGTGCTGTAATAAAATCTAAAGGTGCTTCAACAAAGTATTAGTTTCTTCCCTCTACCTAAAATATTTCAGTTTGTTTTTCTATTGAGTTGTACAGTTTATAGGTCACATTAAAGGTGGAAAAAGTTCTGAAATTATTTATCTGTCTTTTTTTTTACAGCACAGAAACCTGACATTTTAACAGGGGCGTGTAGACTTTTTATATCCACTGTATGTGGTGGTGGAGTTTTGGAGCTCTGCATCAGAAAACAGAGCTGTGACTGCAAAAAGGATACAGCCACACATTTTCAGATGTGGAGGTCTCCATGGCAGGAATATGCAGCATAAAATCTGCACTGCGTGTCAATTTCCATGAATATTTTTTACCCTGAGGCTAGGTCATCATTATCTTTTCCAGGATAACCCCCGTAAGGTGCTCATACACATTAGACAGAACTCAAATTAATCTGCAAATTTCCACTGTGCACCAAAGCTGCCCCTTTAACATATTAGTGAAAGATGGATTATACATGCATCGCCACCACTGGCAAGTATGCTAGTAAGGGCCCTTGCACATGACCGTATGCCCTCCGTGACACACGTTCTGTGAGCGGGCCATATGTCCCGGAGCGGCATTGATCAGGAGCACACAGCATCATAGATTACAATGAAGCTGTGGATGTCGGCCCATCCGCGGGACTATTGCCCCGCACTCATTAGATCGTATGAGTGCGGGACAATAGCCCCGTGAGCGGCCCGACGTCAACAGCATCGTTGTAATGTATGATGCAGTGTGCTCCCGATCAATGCCTCTCCGGGACATATGGCCCGCTCACAGAACGTGTGTCACGGAGCGCATACGGTCGTGTGCAAGGGCCCTAAATCTGCTGCTGGTGCCAGTATGGCTCATTGGATTTGGTTAACCTCAATATAATACTATGTGTGATATTATAAAGCATCAGATATCTCTTCAAGTCAGTCACTAAGGTACCTCTTCCAGAAAGGAGCAGATCGGAGCGAGTCTGTGGTCCAGATCGAGACTTGGCGGGCTCCTGATGGAACTCTCTCTTGAAGCGTGGGTGGAATATTGGCATACACAGGAAGTCAAAGCTAAGAAAAACCATGGAAAGCAAATGAGAAGAAATCTCAAAGTTCAATACATCTGGAAGGCTACGTTCACACCATCATCAGAAACTCGCAAGCAGTTGCAACTTGAAAGGAAAAATAGCAGATCACTATTGTTCCTGTCAAGACGGCAGACGTCCTGACGGACATGTTTGGTGCCATTGGGGTCAGTCATTTGGCGAATCTGGAGCTGCATCAAGGTTTCCAGTTATAATGGAAACCATGACAGAAGTGTGCACACAGCCCTAAGAGAGTAAAGTAGGTACTATACACTAAGAAAGCGCAGGGCCCAGTCCCTTCATATAATGATAAAACCTTCTGACATTTCTAATATAGCAGTAAAATTCACAGTGGAGTGAGGATTCAGTAATTCTAAGCTTCACTGACCCGTCTTTACCAATTTATTCATGAGAGAGGGTCTGACGGTCCCATATAAAATCACGCAGTAATTCAGTGTATCCTTAAAGGAGTTTTCTGAGACTTAAACACTGATGACCTATGCTATCGGTGGAGGTCCAACACCTGGGACCCCCGCCAATCAGCTGTTCGAGAAAGCAGCGGGATGCGTAGTAGCGCCGTGGCCTCCTCCAGCTTTTCCTAGGCACGTTCACTGGTCACATGGCCTAGGCACAGCTCAGCCCCATAGAAATGAATGGGGCTGAACTGCCATACCAAGCATAGCCGTGGCACTCACAGGAGCGCAGTTGCCTTCTGAAACAGCTGATCGGCGGGGGGCCCGGGTGTTGGACCCCCCCCCCACCATCAGATACTGATGACCTATCTTGAGGATAGGTCATCAGTATCAAAATCCCAGAAAACCCTCCAAAGGGGATCTCTGAGTCATAAATATCCTTAGGCGTCATGCACAGGACAGTGTTTGTATTCTGATCTGCAAACTGCCTATAGAAATGAATGGGTCTGCAGAGGAAAGAACTATCAAAATCAGATCGGCGGGATTCAGACTACCACCCCTCCCCCATCAGGTGTGCAGCACAAACACCAGGCACAGGAGCTACGTGGCTCTGTCCACTATACAGTGGCTGTGCCTGGTTACTGCATTTAAGTGGATGGGGACAGAACAGAAGTAACGGCCACTACACGGTGGACAGAGCAATCATTCTGATGCGGCACAGCTGATCGCCGGGAGTCGGACGCTGCCGATCTGATATTGACCTATCTTAAGAATGGGCCATCAATAGCTATGTTCCGGCGAACCCCTGTAGCTACCAGAGTGGCAAAAATGACAGAATGCTGGACTGGCGCGGTGCCTATAGCATAGATGGACTGCTCGGCAGCACCAGTTACAGCATGGCGGTCTCCACCAATGCCCTTTATTAATCAGTGTATATATTGTCGCTATATAGCATCACTTTATTCAATGGGGGGCTTTGGTAAGAGGTTTTCCCCGATCCACTGTATAGGGACAGGTGATTGGTGGGGATTAGTGTTGAGCGAACTTGTTTTTTTTAAGTTCTGCGTCCAAAGTTCGGGTTATCAAAGAATCCCGTTATGGATTCCAAATTCCGTTATGGTCCGTGGTAACGGAATCCACAACGGGATTCTACGATAACCTGAACTTTTTTTAAACACAAGTTCACTCAACACTAGTGGGGATCAGTCCACTGGGACCAATAATGGGAGTCCTGTAGCCTTTATCTGTATGGGATGCCAAAGAAAAGCCGAGTCCAGAGCTCTGCCCTCTCCAGCAGCCCCACAGCCATGATGGGTGACTGCAACCCCATTCATGCAGAGGACACAAGACCCCCAATTCTGGTGATCAGTGGGGTCCTGCCCCAGTCACTGGATAACTTGCTACTGGAATAGCCCTAGAACCCATACACAATGCTGTAGAACCCCCTGAGGCTTTCATTGTAACATGCAGCTAGCCACTAAGGGCCACTAAGTAGCCAGACACCATGTGTGACCCTGGAGCCCATAGAGCAGCTCCAGAATATGCATCTGCACAGAGAGCTACCTCCAGTCCATGCCACATGGCTGCCAGTCAGCTACACTTCAGAACACACTACATGTTACATGCGACAGTAAGAAAGCACGTGACCGCACATTAGTCGCCACCTGATAACCCGCGTTACGCTGCAGTACAGCGCTGAGCCTCACCCCTGTTTAGCAACAGCCCCCAGGGTCTCCGCCACATCAGGGACACTGTTGAGATCCCGACCGCTAGACACCCGGCCTCCCCCGCTGCTCGCTGACGCCATCTTGAAAAGAGAATCACTCCACGCGCGCTGAGCAGGTCACGCCCCCCCCTTGTGACAACTGTCACGGCTAACCAATAGGAGCGAAGAATGGGCGGTGAGTAACGAGCCAATCCCTTCAGTTCTACCTGCCTCTGCTCCCGAGTGTCATGCAGTCACCACATTCCAGTAAAGATGCAGCCTATCAGAGTAGAGCTATGCAAACAAGGGGCGTTCCTTTCAAGAAGCCGGCTATTCTTCTCGTGGAAACACGCCCTTACACAACCATAGCAACAGTCAAGCGAACCAATCATCGCTGGAAAGAAGTGCATTTATTAGCTGTGAGTGATCACAGTGTATATGTCTGAGGGCCAGTGGCGCAATGGATAACGCGTCTGACTACGGATCAGAAGATTCTAGGTTCGACTCCTGGCTGGCTCGGGTGACACTTTTTTTCTCTATGCAGTTTAATGAAAATATAATTTCGCCTTATATTGATGAATATCATGCTTTTATTAAAATAGAGAGAGAGGAAGGAACCAACTTGTAAAAAAAAATCCAAAGCTTTGTTGCATAATGTCAGTGAAAATAGCTGTGGGTCCGTGCTGTTCATGTACTGGGTGCGCTGGTTTTCCACTACTACCAATAGGCAATAGTCCATGTTATGTCCAAAGCCAAAAAAACTGCTGACCTGGTTTATTTCTACAAGTTGTCATCTGCATGTATCTATGGTTTTTAGTTTCTGGATAATTTATATAAATGTCAGTGAAAGTGGGTATAACATGCGGAAATTTGTTTGTACATTGAAGCATTTCTGATGAGGTGAACTTTTTATGTTTTATGCCTCATTCACACGTCAGAGTTTGGTCAGTGATTTCCATCAGTGATTGTGAGCTAAAACCAGGTGCGGCTCTAAACACAGAACAGGTCAGATCTTTCCCTTATATCTTATGTCTGTGGAGGCTCCAGTCCTGGTTTTGGCTCACAATCACTGATGGAAATCACTGACCAAAACAGTGACGTGTGAATGAGGCTTTAGGCCATTTGGTGGATATGGATATCTTCCGTGTGCAAGCCACCTTTTCCATAGTCACTAATATAGAAATGGCTATTCTTGTCTGCAAAACGGACCAGAACAGGACATGTTTTATAATTTGCGGACTGACCGCAGAGACTAGAAAAAATGCGAATGTGCAAGTCCCCATAGAAATAAATGCGGCGAAAAATGTGGATAGCACATAGACGAAAAATACAGTTGTGTGCGCAAAGTTACGTATGAGTTTTCTGAAAGAAGCCACACATTTTTGTGTAAGCCCTGGTTGGTGCAAAAAGTTGTGACTGTTCTTGCTCTTTTTTGGCATGTTTGGCACATTTGTGAGAAAGTAGCAGGGAAAGTGGGGCCGACAGGTTTACAATGACTTATGCCAGCTTTCGGACATAAGTTACACCTGAAATCCTTGCATCCACCTCTAAATAACTGTGGTGCATCTGATGCCATCGGGTCACAGATTAATGGGGTCATTTATCAAACTGGTGTAAAGTAGAACTGGCTTAGTTGCCCATAGCAACCAGACTCCACCTTACATTTTTGACAGCTCCTTTGGGAAATGAAAGGTGGAATCTGATTGGTTGCTTTGGGCAACTAAGCCCGATCTACTTTACACCAGTTTGATAAATGACCCCATAAGATCGTAATTTTTGCCTCAGAGTGAAGAGGTACTTGAAAATGCAATGATGAAAGAGGGAGCCATCAGCTCCCCACTCCACCGTGCAGCCTGTGGCCACTGCCGTTGGTGGTTTGGCACAGACGGGTAAGATGCAGTGACGTCACTGATCTTGTTGTGTCTTGCCACAGACAGCGTGGTCTAGTGAGCATTCATTTTGGAGTAACTACGGGGGCATCACACTGTGTCTGTGTATGCGGGGGGTACCATACTGTGTTAGGGCACTTAAGGAGGCATCATACTTTGCAGGGGGCACTAATAGAGAATCATACTCTGTTGGAGGCATCTAAGGACATATCGTAGATTGTGTGGAGCTCTTAATGGGGCATCATACTGTGAGGGAAGGCACCAAGGGGGCATCATACTGTGTATGGGCACTAAGAGAGCATCATACTCTGACGGGCACCATACTGTACTGGAAGTCACTAAGGGGGCATCCTTCTATTCTTTCTTCCACTTTAGTGCATACACCCTCCACTTTCTCAGTTTTATTGACATCACATTATCAAACCATACCTGGATAGGCCTGCCACACCTCGTCAATGTCTATATTGCCAGCTCCAGTAGCATATCTTGTTTTTTTATCATTTCATTACTACAGATAGATGTAATTATGTCTGTTGACTATCCTACATATTTTATTGCAAACTTTATTTCTTCATTAAAATTATAGTTGAAAAAAAACAGCATCTGACCTTAAGCCAGCTATTATAAGAGTACAGAACAGGGTAAATCTACACAGACACATGTCACGCGACATTCTACATAATGATTGTGAACGGTGTTGCAGTGCTACACGCAAAGACTGTGACCTGACAGGTGCAAAAATTGCAGACTTGACAGATTTTGTGTCGCCGGTCACATGTAGCTTTTAGGCTGGGTTCACATGGGCATCATGTTTGACGCCCGGATTGGATGCGGGTGCGGGAATATGCACGATTTTTCCGCGCGTGTGCAAACTTTTGTAATGCGCTTTGCACGCCCGTGTGAAAAATCGCCATGTTTGGTACCCAGACCCGAAGCCGGACTTCATCACTGAAGTCCGGTTTCGGGTTGAGTATTCTGGAGAATTTATTATTTTCCCTTATAACATGGTTATAAAGGAAAATAATAGCATTCTTAATAAAGAATGCTTTGTAGAATGAGGATGAAGGGGTTAAACATAAAAAAAACGTAACTTACCTTAGCCACTTGATCGCGTAGTTGGCGATCTCTCTTCAAGCTTTAGCTGCAGTCTAAGGACCTGTGATGACGTCACATCACATGGTCCAATCACATGGTCCATCACGGACCATGTGATGTGACATCATCACAGGTCCTTTAGACTGCAGCTAAAGCTTGAAGAGAGATCGCCAACTACGCGATCAAGTGGCTAAGGTAAGTTACGTTTTTTATGTTTAACCCCTTCATCCTCATTCTACAAAGCATTCTTTATTAAGAATGCTATTATTTTCCCTTATAACCATGTTATAAGGGAAAATAATGAAGATCGGGTCCCGTTGCTTAGCAACCATTCGGGAAAATCGCACTGCATCCGCACTTGCTTGCGATTTTCCCGCAGCCTCATTCACTTCTATGGGGCCTGCGTTGGGTGAAAAACGCAGATTATAGAGCATGCTGCGATTTTTACACAACGCAGAAGTGATGCGTAAAAATCACCGCTCATGTGCACAGCCCCATAGAAAAGAATGGGTCCGGATTCAGTGCGGGTGCACTGCGTTCATGTCACGCATTGCACCCGCGCGGAAAACTCGCCCGTGTAAATGCAGCCCTACTCCACTGACTTTAACGCAAGTCTCATAACCCGTGATTTCACAGCCAAATCACAGTTCTAAAATAGTTGCGTGTCAGCAGGTTTCAGACAAGCCGCAGATATTGTCTCAGGACACGCCGCCATGTAGCCCTAGCCTTGAAGAGGAGCTGTCACCACAAAATGCTCCGCAAGAAAGGGGACAGGGCCTAAGATGCACCACAATTCTGGCATAAAAATCTGTCTCAATGTAAGCCAACCACTCATGGTATAGAGTCAGAAGTTTCTGTCACTGCACGATTTATCCTCTAGCCCAAGCCCCTGTGATAAATATGGTCCAGGACTAGACAGCCTGTCTAAGCTTACTCTGTCTATAGGATTAGTACATCTGGGCCTCTGTATTATGGCTCAGGCCAAGAACTAAGGAGACCGAGGGATTTGAAGAACCCCGAGCTAGAATTCCTTTGGCACAGCACTAGACATAACACAGTATATGTCTACATAGCGGACAGCCGCTATCTTACCCCAGTCACGGTGAGCAGTATTTATATCACGGTACATGTAAGGTGCACTTCATGAACTTTATGTTCCCTGTGCCACACAAATATGGCACGTTTCCTCAAAGGGTTGAAAGAAATCTGTCCCCCCATATCTCAATATAAAAGCAAGACCACTGTTAGAACAGTTATGGTACATTGATCCAACGGTTTTGTCACCTTCTAATCATTACTGAGAAACGCTGCCTTTTCCAATATGCAAGTGAGCTGTTTGGTGCAACAAGGGCATCACCAGTGCACCTTGCCCCACTCTTTATTGCTGCCAGCCCCTCCCCCCAGGTTTGCAGACAGTGGAGATGTAATCTTACCTGACCCCGTGTTACAGCGTGTGCGCCATAGTTTTGGGAATTGGGAAGAATGAAGTACAGCCCTGATGCTAGTCAGGGCTGAATTTATCTGTACTGTGCATGTTCTGATCCCTGAAGCGACTGCGCATGCATGTGCAGTACAGAAGGGTTTAGCTTCTGTAGACACAAGTAAACCCCCTTCACACGAGTGAGTTTTCCGCGCGGGTACAAAGCATGACGTGAACACATAGCACCCGCACTGAATCCTGACCCATTCACTTCAATGGGTCGGTGTACATGAGCGTTTATTTTCATGCATCAGTTCTGCGTTGTGTGAAAAACGCAGCATGTTCTATATTCAGTGTTTTTCATGGTGTGTGAAAAACTCATTGCATCCGCAAGCAAGTGCGGGTGCGATGCATTTTTCACTGATGGTTGCTAGGAGATGTTGTTAGTAAACCGTCAGTTTTTTTTATCACGCGCGTGAAAAACGCATCAAAACACATTGCACCTGCGCGGAAAAAACTGAACGCAATCACAGGCAAAACTGAATGGCTTTGCCTGCAAAATTGCAGTTTTTACTGAATGCATCCGCAACGCATCCGGACCTAATCCGGACACGCTCGTGTGAAAGAGGCCTAAGGCTACTTTCACATCTGCATTTTCCTTTTCGCTATTGTGATTCGCCATAGGATCTCAATACCGCAGGAAAACACTTTAGTTTTGTCCCTATTCATTGTCAATGGGGACAAAACTGAACGGGATGCACCAGAATGCATTCCATTCCGTTTGGTTGCGTTCCCATCGCGGACAGAATAACGCTGCAAGCAGCATTTTTGAGTGTGTCATTGGATGTGGAGCAAGACGGATCCAGCATGAAACACAATGTTAGTCAATTGTGACGGACCCGTTTTCTCTGACACAAAAGAAACCATGACGTATCCGGCACTAAAACCATTGTAAGTCATGGCGTCACGTCTATTTAAGAGATAATACAACCGGATCCGTTCATAACGGATGGAGCCAGTTGTATTATCATGACGGAAGCGTTTTTGCTGATCCCTGCTGGATCCAGCAAAAACGCAGATGTGAAAGTAACATCTGCCCAGTATGCCACCGCTGAGGTGTCTGTATCGCATGTCTCAAGGTTTAAACTTACAGATGTGCATTCTCTATTCCTGCTGCACGTCTTTGGGTAGGAGATATGACAGCAGGAGACACATTACAAGCCAATATCTCACGTATGTCTGCAAAAAGAAAACCTCTACTTATTAGCATCGGGAATAAAGGAGTCTCAGGAACAACTTGTTGGGTCTGAGAATATCCTTTATCTTCAGGAGGAGACACCAAATAAAATTAAAGGGGTTGTCTCACTTCAGCAAAGGGCATTTATCATGTAGACAAACTTAATAGAAGGCGCTTACTAATGTATTGTGATTGTCCATATTGCCTCCTTTGCTGGCTGGATTCATTTTTCCCCATCACATTATACACTTCTTGTTTCCATGTTTACGACCACCCTGCAATCCACCAACAGTGGTCATGCTTGCACACTAAAGAAAAAGAAGTGCTGGACTATGTGCACTCCCACGGTCTCGGCCACCAGAGAGGCCAGTGCGTGTTCCTATAGTGTGCAAGCACGTCCACTGCTGCTGGATTACAGGGTGATCATAACCATGGATACGAGCAGTGTATAATGTGATGGAAAACTGAATCTAGCCAGCAATGGGGGCAATATGGACAATCACAACACATTAGGAAGTGCCTTGTATTACATTTCTCTACATGATAAATGCCATTTGCTGAAGGGAGAAAAACCCCTTTAAGCCTTTTTGCGCTCTTCGGTCTCTTCCTAAGAAATTACGCAGAACACCTAAAGACCTTTTCATTCAAGATTTCTATCACAATCCTTTTTATTTCAAATTCTTTTGTCGAGTGCATGAAGTTACATATTTAACATTAGACAAACATGTATAGTATGTACAGAAATCTAATGTGAAGCTGTGCTTTAATGTTCTTTATTGCTGTATAATCTACAAATGGGTTAGCTAAATTATACTACGGCAGAGGCATTGCTCCTGGATATATGAGGGAAATCTCAGAATGCAGCTCCCAACAGAACAGCTGAAATGGCTTCAACCCAGAGCTTCACATTACATATAGACAATGTACAGAAATACAAACACTTGGTGCAAGGAAAACCATTAGAGGAGGAGCGAATAGAAGACAATGCCTTCTCCTGGGATTGAGCTCTGCCGGATTAACTGTAATTAAAACTAACAAATCTTTCCTCATCCCTCAGGATAAGGTTTTGCTGAGCTCCTGAATTGCCCAGCGATTGTTCTTAATTTTATCTCTCAGACGAGTATATTCTTGAACCAGTTCCTCAAATTTTGTGCCCAAGAATTCATACGAGGCTAGGATCTGTCTAGATGCAGATAGTTCAGTCTTCTCGGCCTTCACAGCAGCCTCCAAACTGGACCTGGAAGATAGCAGAAGTGAGGTTGTGGCATTCTCCTAATCGGTTGCAATGGGTTGTTCCTGCTGTTTCCCCCACCCCCCTACCTGATGTATTTGTGAACTTCAACCTTCTCAGGGGTGTAAGTGTCAGTGAGAACTTGAAGCTCTTCCATCCTATGTCATAGAAGAAGGTAAGGATGATCAGTGCCACAGGAATAAATGCCTTGAAACAGCTTATTCCCAACTCTTACCGTAGTTTTAGGAATAAAGCGTTAATCTTTGTTTCCAGGTATTCAGCATTAATCCTGTCTGTGTCAGACTGAGCCTGAAGGCGGAGATCGGAGGCGGCCTGCCGGAGGAGTGAAAGGCACCGCAAAAGCACCTAAAAATGCAACAGCAGCCAATGAGATTTGCACATTTTGTTTCCTTTTAGAGTGGTTTCCAGTACTTAAATGGGTAGTCTTTTTTACTTTTTTGCACCCCAGCCTGCTGTACCTGTGGATAAATCTACACTCACCTGCTCCCAGACGCTCAGTTCCGGCTGTGTTTAGGCCTTATTCACACGTCCGCATATATGTCCGCATGTATTCCGCAATTCTGCGGAATACATGCCGACCCATTGACTGTGAATGGGGCACGGACCAATGCGGAGAGCACACACTGTGCTCTCCGCATCAGTTTTTGTGGAGCGCGCTGACAAAAAAGTAGAGCATGTCCTATTCTTGCCCGCAATTGCGGACAAGAATAGACATTTCTATGGGGCTGCCGGCCGGGTGTGTTTATGGATAAATTTGCGGATCCATAAACACTACGGACGTGTGAATAAGGCCTTACTGGTAGTCAGTCCCCGTCTGTCAACTTCAGTAGAGGAAGTCATGTGCACTGCTGCAGTCGATGACTGGCCTCACCACTGTTTCTTGGGGACATGTCACCACTGAGGCCATTGGCTGCTGTGCTGCACATGATCCTGTACTTTGTAGAAGCTGACAGGTAGCAGAAGGCCAGGGAAGGGAGACAGGGAGACGGACGGGAGCAGGCAAGTATGGATTTTTCCCACATGTTTAGCTTAGGGGAAACATTTATTAAAAAAACACAACCCTATCAATAACCTAGAAAACCCTAAATCCCCCAGAATCAATTGTTCTAGGTAGGAGCTGCAGCACCAAGGTGAGGAGGTAACATAGGGAGTCAGATGCTGCAGTCCCTACAGATTAAACTTTTGGGATGGGAGTCCTCCCCGATCTGGGCAGTTGCATCAGGACTCGCTAGATCACTGGCTGAAAACGTACTTCACAGTACAGAAACTAGCATTAGACCTTGACATTGATTTTCATCACAGGCCATTACGTGTTATGGTGTAGATACTCCCAATTTACTCACAGAGGGATACATCTCTTGCTGCTTTTCCAATAAAGCTCCCATTTCCTGATGTTTTTCTTGTTCATTTTTTAACCTCCCTTTTTCATCCTCCAGCGTTGTGGCCAGACGCAGAGCTTTTGCTGCACGAAGAACTTCACCTTCCTCATCTAAGTAATAACAAAAATCGGGACATTGGTCATATTTATGGTCAACAAGACCAAGTAAAGCAAGACTACATAATTAGAATTATTGGGACACCTTCACACTACACCTACAGGAGCTTTTGGCACATCCCGTTCTAAATCCATAGGCATGAATATGGAGCGGGTCCCTCGTTTGAAGCAGAATCAGCCTTTACTCTGAGGGCTTTTTGGGAATGTTTGCCCATTCATCTAGAACAGGGGTGGGGAATCTCTGGTCCACGGGCCGACCATTTCATGTGGCCCCCGGCCAGGAGATATAGTGAAAATGTTAATCACCGCTTCCATTATGGAAGTGGTCATTAGCATGCGAGAGACACAGGAAGGTGAAAACAGCGCATTGCTAGCTAGCTACTCACCTTCCCTGGTCTTCTTCCAGCCCCACGCTGTGTCCTGACATGTACAGTGTCAGCACGTAGACGCGCACTATGGGCCAGATTTATCATTAGCTAAAGTCACTTTAATGGAGTGAAAAAGTCACAAAAAAATGCGCAATCGTTAAAAAAAAGCTCTCCAGTTTTGTAAAAAAGTGGGCGTGTTGTCTTATGTTAATTAATCTCTAGACAGATTTACTATTGCAACCATTTAAAAAGTCGCAAAACATGTGCAATTTCACTCCAGGGGGGACCATGCTTATCTTAGGCGACTTTTGTAAAGCCGCTTACTGAAGGATAAACTGCTACCGTCAAACCACATTTATCACAGAATTAAGAGACCATTAATAAATCTGAATAGGCAGAAGTGACTTTGGGCATATGTAAAAGTGGAGTAAGATGTAAGTGTAATGATAAATCTGGCTCTATAAGCTCACGCTGTGCGCTGTCAAGTCACAGTACAGCGCAGTGGCAGAAAGACCAGGGAGGGTAAGTGAATCTGTCAAGTGGCATCGCTGTCCGAAGAGAGGTAAGTTTATTTATTTTAAATGTCTGATCTAAGGTCTGATTGGGGCTGATCTGATCTGAGGCAGGGGGGGGGGGGGAAAGGTCTGATCTGAGGCTGGGGGGCCTATTGGGGGTCTGATCTGAGGCTAGGGAGGGTCTGCTCTGAGGCTAGGAGGTCTGATCTGAGGCTGGGGGGTTTTGATCTGAGGCTAGGGAGGTCTGATCTGAGGCTGATGTAGGCTGGGGGGTCTGATAGGAGGCTGATGGAGGTGGGAGGGCAGATCTGAGGATGTGAAAGGGACAAAGGCAGGGACAGTGAAAGCTGGTTGAACCCCTCTCTGGACCCCCCTGGGATGAGCTTGGATGCAATTAATGCCAAATTAAAGAACTAAATATATAACATTCTCAACTTAATTAGACTGCCATGTGTGGTCAAAATGGCACCTGTACTATTTGTAATTATATATATATATATATATATATATATATATATATATATATACACACACACAGGCGCCATTTTGTGCTGAAAAATACATTGCTCTAGATTTTTTTAAATTGAAACGCAATTTCTGTAAATTACCCCTAAGTCACTTAGTCACTTATATGTTTGACCAAATATAGCCGTCAAATTGAGAAGTTTGTATGGACCTCGAGCGATGTTACAAATATCCAAATTGCCCTTGGCTGCAAAAAGATTCCCCGTCCCTGATCTAGAACACTTGTGAGGTGAACTCTACATGGGCTAGTGAAGGTCTTTCACACCAAACTCACTTAACCATGCCCTTATGGGCATGGTCATGCTGGAACAGAGAAGAGCCTTCTCCAAAGTTGGAAGCATACAATTGTCCAAAATGTCCCAGTATGCTGAAGTATTAAGAATTCCCTTCACTGGAACTAATGGGCCTAGTCCAACCTCTGAAAGACAACCCCATAGCGTTTCCCTCTACCACCAATCTTTGTAGTTGGCACATGCAGTCAGGCAGATAACATTCTCCTAGAGTTCACCGAAACCAGACTCCTCCGATAAAGTGTGATTTGTCACGCCACATTTCCACTGCTCCAGCGTCAGGGTGCTTTTTACATAAAGACCCTTGGTCACAAATTGCTGATATTTCTCCACTGTACCAAAGGCTGGGTTTACATGAGCAGCGATTGAAAGCAATTAATAGGCTATTCCAGTCATAACCAACTATCAATTATCTACTGGATAGGTGATAACTGCTAGATTGATGGGGAAGTCCAACCACTGGGATCCCGACAATTACCAGAAAGGTCATTCATGCACAGTTTTGACCTTTTTACAGTCTATGAGACTGATGGATATTGCCGAGTAGACCACTGAGCCATCTTCCAGTGCTTATAAACAGAATACCCCTTTAAGTATTTGGAACTTCAAGCACAAGTTGGGAAACAGATAATCGTATGTTTGTGCCCTAGTGCTGCTCAGTCATGGATATTATACACATTTACCATTTAGAGACAGTAGCCCATAAGGACATCAAATGTGTTCACCTGTTTCTGGCTGGTGAAAAGACAGACAAGTGAAGCATTTCTTTCGAAGGGCTTCTTCCACCTGCTTGTGCAAACGTTCCCTTATCCAAAGAACATCCTGAAAAGAGAGCGGAACATTCACACATCACAAAGAGAGACAGAAGCATACGCAATATTAGGCCAACAGGCACACAAATTTGGCGATGGTAGCCGTGTGAACCTGGACATTCGTGCGGGTGGGCAGGGCTACATGGAAAGCCGGTGTAAGGAGATAGATTGGCTTTATCTCACCATATGTGATGGCAGAAGTTCATGCAGATCTTTCTTCTCCAATCCAAGAAGAGGTACAGAGCCTGGCTCAGATTCAGAAGGCAGGAGATGTGAGCATTCGGAGACCAATAAACACTGCTGAAGGCCGTCATGAAACTGCACGTGGTGATGGAGGGAGTTTATGAAAGAGAAATTAAAAAGATTAAAGTGAGAGTTAAGGTAAATATGGATCAGTACCATCAAAGATCACCGAGAACAAGGTACACCAACCTTATTCTCCTCGTCAGTTATTGTGTCCTCCTGCTTCTTCACCCGCAGGTCTATTAATATCTCCTGTATCAGCCGATGAATAACTTCAGACCTGAGCCAAACCTTCCTCTGCAGTCGTAGCTCTCTCTGTGCCTTAAAAATAAAGAAAATAAAAGAAGTCAGGAAATCAGGGGTCTGGGAACTCTGTGAAAGAGCTAGTCATCATTCATGGACATCAAAAAGCTGCTTCCTAACCACACAATACAGATAAGTGTTGCACGAGGTCTATGGTGGAGCTACCAATTTTCTGTTAACATGACTTAAGATTGCTGTGTACAGTTTCCTGTCCTTGTGATCATCATTCATTGCTATAAAAATGCCTTAAGGCAGAGATTTCACCGTTACCTTGTACTGGAGAAATGTGACCGACAGAAACCAGCCAGAGAGGGCCATTAGTCATTGCACATTGTGCCACCAAAAATAGCGCTTTCCGTTAATCACATCTATATTCAAAGCTAGGCAACATCCGAGGTGTCCTATATCTCAGGGTATCACACAAGACTCCAGGCATTACATAGAGTTATGGGATAATTACAGATGGCCTTGGAAGGTTATAAATATGGCATAAATTGGACGATAGGGGATTACGAGCAGTGGTGGTTACAGCTCACATTCTCAGTACTGCAGTGAAGACTTTCTACTAACGCCTCGGCTAGCAGACCACAAGGCTGCATCATAGTCTTATTACACGGTAATGCTGAAGTACCAGATCATAGAACAGTGTCCTACAGCCGAAGAAGCCACCCCTAGGAGGTGATGAAGTCTTAGTAAAACAAGCCTACTCACTGAGGTGCGGAATTTAAAGAGTCCTTAAAAATGAATGAAAAAGATCCAGCTTGACATAAAAAAAATTGTTTACCTTTATTTCTTCATTGCAAGTTTTAAAAGCCAGTTACAATCCACATCAACGCGTTTCGGATCAAACACAATAACGATCCTTGATCCTTTTCATTTATTTCTACTGCACTTAACGCCGTGGTTCCAGGCGTGGTCCGTGCTTGACTTAGCAGGGTGAGTGCACCAGATTTCAATATTTTGCCTTAAAGAGTCCTTAGGTGGGTGGAAAAAATCCTATGCTCATCAAATGGTTAAAAAAAAAAAAAAAAAAAAACTCGCCAATCCCCCACCTCTGCCATTCAAAAGGTGCCCAGGACCCCACTGTAATACACTTCCTGCTGATTGGCTGAGAGGCATTCCCAGCCACTTCATGCTCTGCCTGAGCAGGAGCAAGAAGTGGATCACAGGGGGAACCCAGGCACCACCAGAATGTCCGAAAATCGGCGAGTATACGCCGTTTATTTTGTCTTAACCAATTGCTCGCCATGGGAACACAGAGATTTATCAAACTGGTGTAAAGTAGAACTGGCATAGTTTCCCATAGCAACCAATCAGATTCTACCTTTCATTTAACCTCCCCCTTTATTTTTATTAGACTAACCCTTTAACTGCCATCTACCGATTTGGGTGAAGGAGAGAGTTGCAAACATATACCACCAATATTTGAAATGTTTCCACCAAATACAAGCTAATTGCTGGACTACCAGAAATTCGATTGACAGGAAATGAGGATTGCTTGTGGTTAAAAAGCGACATGAGGAAAGAATATCAGGCCAATCTCTACCGTACCCAAGCAGTGACTCTCTAGCTGTTGGCAGCTACATACTATTTTGTAGCAATGACTGAGTAATAGCTTAGTATTAGAAAACTTGGCATCTACCAGGTTAGAACATCACCACTGGCACCAGGCACGTGGCTCCTGGATCAGGATCTCACTAACAGATGCCTCCCACCGCACTCGCTACTGTAAAAGTGGACGTCGCACAATATCTATACTTAGGGGTAGACTTGTGATCTCCGTACGGTATTTTTACGGTGTAAAAAAAATGTTACAAACATTGTTTGTGCAGAATTTTATGCATTACTGCGACAAAATAAGCCACCTACACAACTTTCTGAAAAGGGAGTGGGGAGCGAGGAGGACAGAGCCAGCGGGCCTGGCACATTTGTCTTATTTTAATAGCAGTTCTCTGGCATGATTTCAGTCTAGGCACACTGACTGCCAGAGGATGCGCCTAACTTATAATGAAGCCCGAGTCTGTGCCATCCGCTGGCAGTGCAGGGGATATCAGGACCCATGTAGAAAACGCCGGTCTTGATACATTTCCTCCTACATACATGCCTATAAGGCCTCTTTCACACGGCCGCTCCGTGCATTGGGGACCGTACGGGCACTATCTGTGTGGCTGCTGCGACGGATCCAGGCCCATTCAACTTGAATGGGTCCGTGATCCGTCTGCACCGTAAAAAAAAAAAATAGAACAAGTTCTATTTTTTTGCAGTACGGAGAGAAACCCCACTCCGTAGTGCTTCCGTGCCTTCGTTCCGCACCGACCTTCCAGATTGCGGATCCATGATGCGGTGAGCACACGGCTGGTGCCCACATATTGCAGAACGCAATACCAGCCACGGCCGGCAACGGCCATGTGCAACACACTGGTCGGTTGTACAGAACACGTACCTTCTCCACCTCACGGCATAGCCTGGCAGTTGCTCCACTTGGTTCCAGAATCTGGCATAATTCTAGTAAAAGTTTACTAAACTGAGGATTCCTCTCTAGATCCTCTTCCTCTAACTGAAGCATTGGGAGGCGGCCATTTACTGAAAGAAAAAATAGGATTTATATAGCAGATTAAGATGTCAAATTGTTGTGTTCTGTGTATAGCTGTCTATCACAGGTTCGTAGAAGGGACTCCCAGCGGAAAGAAGTGGCCTCAGCACCGAGCAGGCCCTATTAACCCCATAAGGATCCATGGCGTCCATGTACCTCATATCTGGCCGGGACTTAAAGACCAGTGACGTACCTGTACTGCATGGTGATCGGGCGGGTGCAGTGAAACCACTGATGCTGACGCATTAACCCTAGCACTTCCGTGGTCAGCGCTGACCGCGGCACATGCAATGTATGGGGAGGGAGCTGCCATCAGGTCCCCACGTTGCTGTGACGGGGACCCGATGGCAGAGAAGGCAGCCCGATGCCTTCCTTAGGCATCATGGCTGCCTTCCGTGACAGCCTGTGAGATCCAGCCCCCAGGCAGGAAGATGTAAATGTATTACAGTGTGTAATACATTTACAGCCAATGCATTACAATACAGAAGTATCGGAGCGCTGGCGCATGCGCTGTGGTGATGGAGGTCTGACAACTGACACGTTCGTCGGGATGTGACTGGTGAGGGTTCAACTGCTGAGTGGCAGGTCAAGCATAAGGGCTGCCGCTCAGCCCACTCTCTATGGGAATGTCAGACTGTGGACCACTGTACTCGGACACTATTGGGAGTCCCACAGAAAATGAATGGAGCAGCAGCGCGCGTGCCGCTCCACTCATACTGGGAACACGACCCCCACTGCAGGGGATAACTTGTCCTTAATAAATTGCTGCCAAGCAGGTTCATCTATGTGGTCTGCAAAAAACAGATACCAATTGCGGGTTCCGCATCTTGTGAAACGGAAGGCCCAATATATTACAGTCCTATCCTTGTCCGTAACGCGGACAATAATACAACAGCACATTTTTTATTTTTTTTGCAGAACGGAAACATGGAACACACACAGAGTAATTTACTTTTTTGCAGCCCCATTAAAGTGAATGGTTCACACACACACAAAAAAAAAAAAAAACACGGGACCTTAGGGAATATTAACTGGATGTCACGTCGCTGATTCTTCTGACCAGGAGATGCCCAGTTCCAGGCAAGTGGCCGCGCATGCGCGCTCACACAGCCTGCTCCAGCTCTATGGAGTAATGGACAGTTTCCCTAAATCCCTATGCTGTCCACACAGACACGATGTTTGTCCTCACCGTATTGCAGGCCCCGTGACGTCATGTTTCTCCGGCCGATTCCCCACACGTAATGTCCGCTCCGGTATCACTCCCTGTGTGACTCTCGCCCGCTACATATCACAGCCCATTCACGGCCGAAGCGGGAAACATTCAAAGTGACGTCGCTTCTGAAAACACAGAGGTTCAGGGTATTACCACTAGAGGGCGCTCTTGCGACCAGCGATATTCTTCTTCCTAGTCTACAGAAAAATGGCGACCGCTGGCTTTCACCTGCCCACACTGACTGAGCAGACCTGTAGTCTTACCTCTCATATAATTCAGCTGATGGGACTAGCAGTTTACATCTCCCTTGTGTTGCATGAACTGTGACTGTTGTAGCAATATGCACTTAATATGAGTGAATGGGATATGGGTTATTTAACTTAACCCTTTAGGAACAGGCAATTTTCTATTTTCACTTTGTCTTTCCAGAGCCATAACTTTTTTTTATTAGAGTTTGTTTTGCGGGACATGTTGTACTTTATAATGGCACCATTTAATATTGCATATGCTGTCATGGGAAGGTGAATAAAAACCAAATGTTGTGGAATTGGGAAAAAACTATTCTGCCAAAGTTTTATGGGTTTCATTTTTACAGCGTTCCGTATGCGGTAAAACTGACTTGTTACCTTCATCCCATGGCCAGTACGATTACAGCGATACCACATTAATACAGGGAGGTAGCAATTTACCACGGCACCTGAGGGGTTAAATGTTTGTGATCGGTGTTATTGTGGAACTCAATACCGGAAAACGTTAACGCAAGTGTGAAAGTACCCTTAGCCCAGGGATGGGCAAACTGCGTCTCTCCAGCTCAGGGGCGGACTGGGCCAGGGGGCAATTGCCCCCGGGCCCCTCTGTAAATGGCCCCCGTAGTGTTACCCAGAGCTGGCCTTTAGGGTGTGCATGTGCCCTTCCGCGGCCCTCGTGACAAGTGGGGGCGGCCGGCGGCAGGGCACAGGGAGATAAACGCTTCCACTGTGGAAACGTTCATCTCCATAGTCATCTGTATCACCGTCCTCAGGATACAGATGTCTGCGCTGCGGCAGAGGAGGGAGAGGCGTGTCCCCTGCCTGTTCCTCTGATAGGCTGCCAGCACTATGCTGGCAGCCTATCAGAGGCTGGTGCAGGCGGCGCAATGACGTCATGGTACCTCTTATCCAATCCAGTGCTGAGCCACACCCCCTGCACTGATCACATGACAGTGACGTCACCCCAGGTCCTTAGTGTTGTCCAAGGTTCGGGTTCATTGAAGAATCCCCCCCTTATGGATTCCAAATGCCGTTATGGTCCTTGGTAGCGGAATCCATAATGGGATGCTTCGATAACCCGAACATACTAGAGCTAAGTATGTGTTTTTTTTGGGGGGGGGGGGCTACTGACACATGATAAGGTGTGGGGGGGGGGGGGAAGTCTACTGGCACATAAGGGGGGCTACTGGCACATAAGGGGGGTCGGCTACTGGCACATAAGGGGGGTCGGCTACTGGCACATAAGGGGGAACTATGAGCGGCCAACATCTATCCTCTCCGCAATACTCAGCCTCCTGTGACAGATCAGGAGAGCGGAGGTGTGGGGGTGGAGATAGCTGTCAAAGGAGGCTGTGCTCTCCTCCCACAGCTCCCCGCCCAGCCCACCCAGTGACAGCGAATCTGGAAGTAGAGGGAGGGCTCAGTGGGCATCTGGGTGTTACTTGCCCCCTGGGCCAAAAGTTGCCAGTCAGCCCCTGCTCCATCTGTTGCAAAACTACAACTCCCAGCATGCAAAGACTGCTTACAGCTATCAGCCTACAGCAGGGCATGGTGGGAATTGTAGTTTTACAACAGCTGGAGAGCCGCAGTTTGACAAACCCTGCGTAGGCTACTTTTACACTAGTGTTAGAGAAATCCGGCAGGCAGTTCCGTTTCCAGAACAGCCTGCCGGATCCGTAAATCCGTATGCAAACGGATACCATTTGTTTCCGGATCCGTCTGACAAATGCATTGAAATACCGGATCCGTCTCTCTTTGTCATCCGGATCCGTTTTTCCAGAACACTTGCTACCAGATACAGCATTAATACATTTCAATGGAAAATAATGCCAGATCCGGCATTCCGGCAAGTGTTCTGGAATTTTCTCCGGTCAAATACCGTAAAAGTGACTGAACTGAAGGCATCCTGAACGGATTGCATTCCATTCAGAATGCATTAGGACAAAACTGAAGCGTTTTTTTCCGGTATTTAGCCCCTAGGACGGAACTCAATACCGGAAAACTTTAATGCAAGTGTGAAAGTATCCTTAGCCAGCCAAGGAGGTGGCGCAAGAGATGTCCATCAAGATGCGCCAAAATTATCATACCCGTGAACCACTGTGATTTATTTGGTGCAGTTTCTGCCTGTCTGGTCTAGTTTTACTGTCTTAATTTAGGGCAGTATTAATAAAGCTCACCCATTGTGTATCGTATAGTACAATGCAAGCTTTCATTTCACTGCTTAAGGCTCCATTCACACAACCGTATTTTTGGTCTGCATCCGCATTTTTTGCAGATTGGATGTGGACCTATTCATTTTAATGGGGCGACAAAAAATGCAGAGAGCACAGCACACCGCGTGCTGTCCACATCCGTATGTCCGTTCCACATTCCCAAAATAAGACAGAACATGTCCTATTCGTGTCCGTTTTGAGGACGAGAACAGGCATTGTTACAATGGGTTCGCCCGAATAAAAAATAAAATAAAATGGATGCAACACGGACGTCACCCGTATTTTTTGGCAGACTGAAAAATACATATGGTCGTGTGAATGCACCCTTGTGGTAAGTGGCTTCTCACCTGCGATGATAGATTTCTATCAATACATATTGTATCAGTGTTGCCATTATGTATTAGACAAGGTATGTTAAAAACAACACTTTATTGTGATCACCCATCTGGCCCTCTACTTCTCATTCATCCTTTTCCACCTTTATCTGTATAAAAGCATTTAGGTCAGGACAAAATGATTTTCTTCCTCCTCCTCCTCCACCAGTTATATCCTCCTCTTCCACTTCTCCTTCCCAGTTTGGATTGTAGAGATGTGGAGGGAGAAGTTTAACCTCTGTGGAAGGCAACCGATCAGACAGGGCGCCATAAACGCGATTGGTTTTATTGCCATGCTTAGAATGTGAGTCAATGCTGTAACAGAGCCTTGTCAGCTCTGGAGCTCGGAAACGCGGCGGCCGGGCGACCCAGACACCAGGCTCAGACAAACTGTCCTCTTCATCCGACATAAACTCCTCCGTCACACCCTCCCACAAGGCTTGATCTTCTGGTGGAAACTGCTGTACACCCCACGAGCGATTTGCGAAAAGCTGCACAGAAACAAAATTTCCTGGTTAATGATGCATATAAATAAAAAAAAGGTAAGACCTACACATACTGTATCATGTAAAGTGTAGTATACGCTACAAAAAGTGACCGCACAGAAAAAACACACGTAAATAACTGCAGTCTTGTAAAAAGGACACAGTTAGGGCTCCTGCACACAAACTTTATTTTTCTGCATCCGATCTGCATTTTTTGCAGGTCGGATGCGGAGCCATTCCCTTCAATTGGGCTGCAAAGATGCAGACAAGTTACCGCGCACTGTCCGCATCTGTATAACCGTTTCGTGGCACCCGCAAAAAAAAACATGTCCCATTCTTGTATGTTTTACTGACAAGGATAGGACTGTTCTATAGAGGGCAGGATATTCCGTTCGCAAAATGTAGAACACAAGCAGCCGGTATCTGTGTTTTGCAGATCACTAATTTACAGACCGCAAAACTCGCAGCGTGTGTCAGGGAGAACACCCGTTTGTCGTGTAGCCCTAGCCTAAGGCCCCTTTCACACGGGCGAGTTTTCCGCGCGGGTGCAATGCGTGAGGAGGACGCATTGCACCCGCACTGAATCCTGACCCATTCATTTCTATGGGGCTGTGCACATGAGCGGTGATTTTCACGCATCACTTCTGCGTTGCGTGAAAATCGCAGCATGTTCTATATTCTGCGTTTTCACGCAACGCAGGCCCCATAGAAGTGAATGGGGCTGCGGGAAAATCGCAAGCATCCGCAGCAAGTGCGGATGCGTTGCGATTTTCCGCACTGTTAGCAACGGGACCCAATCTCTATTATTTCCCCTTATAACATGGTTATAAGGGAAATAATAGCATTCTTAATAAAGAATGCATTGTTAAATGATGAGGAAGGGGTTAAAAATAATAAAGTTAACTTACCTTAGCCACTTGATCGCGTAGTCGCGATCTGTCCTCTCTTTCCCTGCAGCATGTCTAATCTAAAGGACCTGTGATGACGTCACATCACATGGCCCAATCACATGCTCCATCACTATGGTGATGGAGCATGTGATTGGTCCATGTGACCATGTGACATCATCCAAGGTCCTAAACACTATCCTCAGGCTGTGGATAGTGGTTAGGACCTTGGATGATGTCACATGGTCACATGGACCAATCACATGCTCCATCACCATAGTGATGGAGCAGGTGATTGGGCCATGTGATGTTGTGACATCATCATAGGTCCTTTTCCTACTAGCAAGCTAACGGAGAGGAGGCCGGGCTTCGCGATCAAATGGAACAGGTAAGTAATTATTAGTTTATTATTTTAACTCATTCTGCACCAGTTTTAACATTAGGGAGATGGCCAAGGGTATTATTTTACATTATAACTATGTTATAATGTGAAATAATACCAACGGGACAATTTCTGACCCAAACATGCACTTCTGTGAAGAAGTGCAGGTTCGGGTCTGGGTACCAAAAGTGCCGATTTTTCTCCCACGCGTGCAAAACGCATGACAGCGCTTTGCACTCGCAGGGAAAAATCGCGGCGATTCCCGCAACGCACCCACACTGTTTGACGGAGTGCACCCGCAACGCCCGTCTGAAAGAGGCCTAAGGGTTACATAGCATCATAAATCAATATAATGCTATGCCACCCTGGCAGTGCTCCGGAGTTCAGAACGGGTGTGAGTTTGATGCGTGGGACTGGCTCGTGTGAAAGGGGCCTTCCTCGAACAGGCAATAGTAACATACTGAATATAGCGACCAGAATAAATTCCCCAATCAATGAACCTTCTTTAACAATCTGATAACTTGTGATCTATATCTCTGAAGACGTTGGCCAGGGGACAGGATGCTGAGCATTACAGCATCCAGTTCAATAGTCTCACTGCTCTTACAGTAAAGAATTCCCAACTATGATGATGATGCAAGTTTCATTTCTGTGGCCGTAGAGCATGCCTCCCCGTTATGGTTACATACAGGACTAGGTAGTGAACCCAAGAAAGGAGAAATCCCAGATTTGGAAACACTATGCTGCTTGTTAGGAGTGGAATTTTTCACTTGGTGACCTTTAAGATATTTGCAGAAGACAGTAAGAATGCAGATGATGTATGTCCTGACCCTGTATCGGCGACTTCTCAGCTTCTTTTCTTCCTTTTCTCTCAGACTCTTGAAAGGATTCATGGAGTTTCGGTATTCTCTTCTCTTTGTCAAAAAGTAGGCAACACAGGCACCTAAAGCAGGATAAAAACGTTATATGATATTGGGTACAAAACATCACTATAGTTAAAAAAAATAATCCTAAAATCCTGCAATTTTTTGCACTAGCCACCAGGTACCCATTTACCTCAGACCAAACAGAATGAACCATTTGTCTCTGATAATTGATGTCAGCACAGATGAGAGCTGCATTCACATACAGCAATCATCTCTGTGTGGGGATGAATGATCACTTGTCCACATACAGACGTATTGTTTCTGGACGGCAGATCTCATTTTAGCTGTCAATGCCTTCACCCTTGTTAATTGGGAGGTCAGTGGCACCTTTTCACAGGGCAATTATTGGGAAAGAGCACTTGTACGAAAGTTTGTTCACGATAATTGCCCATGTAACACAACCTTAAAGCGGTTGTCCAAGCTAAATAAGCTGTAAATGTGAAAAAAAAAAAAGCAATAGGTACCACTTTTCTCCGCAGTAGAGGTGACGTTCTATGCACACAGGTCACTGTGCAGCTAATTAGTGGCCTCAGCAGTGTACAGGAGATCACTGCTGAGGCCAGAGATTGGATGCAGAGGTGACGTGGTGTGTATAGGACATCCCCACTGCAGCCAAGAAAACAAACAGCAACAGGGAAGACGAGAGAAAAGGCGTAATCATTCCTTCTAAGTTTTTTTTTAAAATTATTTTAGATCATTAAAGTTGCAGAGCAAGCTTTTATTTAAGGGCTCATGCACACAGCTGTAGTTTTGGTCCGTATTCAAACGGATTTGTGGATCGGATGTGGACACATTCATCCCAATGGGGGTGCGGGTGGGGTTTCGCAAAATATGTAAGTTTGTTCCGTGGCCCGCAAAAAAATAGGTCATGTCCTATTGTCTCTTCTGCAGAAATATCCTGTCATTGTCTGCAAGAGTAAAAAATAAAATAAAATAATGGCAGCATGCACTCGACCAGTATCTGTATTTTGTGGATCCGTGACCCGGCCGTGTGCATGAGCCCCGACTCTGACAACCGTTTTTTAAAGGTCCCTTTACACAGGCCGACAATCCGGGCAATTATCAAGTTTTCCTATGAATATAAATTGCAACATATACACAAATGTAAATTTACACACGGAATTTTCCTGTTCTGGAAATACTTTGCGCAGCGTTATCCATATCTGTTGTGGAATTTTCATTTAGAATTTCATTCAAACTGCAAATATGCTACAACATTTCCAGCAATTCCTCTTCAGAGAAAAAGGGGAATTTACGTACAGATTTTGTGCATTTTTATGCCGTAGGCTTTATGATTTTTATATATGTCGTAGGTGTGGACATGTCGCGATTTTTGCTGCAATTTCAGTAAGACAAGCAATGTAATGTATTTAATCTCAACCTCTTTATGTAGGGAAATTTTCTATGTAAAATGGTGTTTAGAGGTAGACACAAAATGCAAAAGCAGTTTTCTCTATAATCAGTCAATTTTTGACAATCGCTGCCCTCTTCTGACAAGCAGTTAAAATATTATTATACTTTTACCCCATGGCCTACTATATGGAGAAGATGACGCGTCTTTCATATTCGTATCTTTAGAAGACGTTTTGTGAGAAGTACTGTTCCTCATACCTTTCAGCTCTTTGTCAGTATAGCGATGGGCACTGGACACAAGCTCTTGTTTCAGCTTCTCCACCAAGAACTTTAAAACGGAAATATTCCAGGAGGACTTGATGCTGCACGAGACATTAGAACAGATATCACGACGCAGTAAGGGATTCTAACACCGGGAATACACGAGCACCGCACTCACCTCTCGGAGCCATTGAAACGCTTGTTGTTGGAGATGTGATTGTGAATGTTATGTACCAGTTTCTGAAACAAATATACAGATATTAATTATAAAGGTTAGTTGCAGAAATTTCTGAAACAGTCCCATTCGTCTGAAAGGAGCTTGCAGAAATGAACCCAACGTATTGACTTCCAGAACTGATTTGGTACGTGCGTAATGAACACACTATCTATGCTGTTTTGGTTTTTAAGTATTTGATGACCTATCTTGCTGTGTTCCCGTGATAAATGATGTCAACCTAGCTTAAAAGGGGTTTGAAGGGCTGTAATACTGATGACTAGTGTTGAGCGAACTTGTGTTTTAAGTTCTGCGTCCAAAGTTCGGGTTATCGAAGAATCCCATTATGGATTCCGCTACCACAGACCATAACGGAATTTAGAATCCATAAAGGGATTTTTCGATAACCCGAACTTTGGACGCAGAACTTAAAACACAAGTTGGCTGAACACTACTGATGACACTTTTTCCCCTTAAATGCTTACCGGGTCCACCGTTTAATATCGGTTGTGTCTGGTATTACAGCTCAGTTCTATTCACTAGTGAGAAAGTACCGAGCTGTGCCTGGTAAACAATGAGGTGGTACAGTGCTGACAGTCAGACCCCCACCAATCTGACACTGATGGCCTATCCTAAGGATAGGCCAGCAAGAAAGTCCCAGAAAAACCCTTTAAGGGGGTTTTATAGTGTAGTGCAAACAAATGATAGCCATTCCCACTGCAGTGCTACCACTATTCTTAAAAGGAACCTGTCACCATAAAAACGCAAATTAATTTGGAGGAAGCCTGTGATAGAGCAGGAGGAGCTCAGCAGATTGATATATAGTTTTGTGTGAAAGGATTCAGTAATACTTGTGATTCATTCATTTAAGTTCCTGCTCATTCTGGGCTTCAGTATCCAGAGGTCAGCCCTATCAGTGATTGACAGCCTTCCCTCCATGACTGTGTATACAGAGCTAGCTGTCAATCACTGATAGGACCGCCTCCTGAACGTCAAAGCCCAGAATGAGCGGGAACTTAAATGAATGAAATACAAATTAGAGTGCGTTCAGCATTTTGCGGACCATACATGGCCAGCGCTATATAGAGAATGCCTATTCTTGTCCGCGGTTGTGGACAAGAATAGGACATGCTCTATATTTTTAGTGGGGCCGCAGAACTGAACAACGGATGTGGACAGCACGCGCAAAATTGCAGATCCATTTATACGGTCGTGTGAATGCACCCTTATGCTGAATATTTTCCCATAAAACTACATATCGCTCTGCTCAGCTCCTCCTGCTCTATCACTGGATGCCTGCAGCTCAAACACCATGTCTAACCTGACAGGTTCCCTTTAACCACTTGTGCACCACCCGTAGACTATATACAATCATGATTAAAACACAGTACACCTTTGAATTCTATGGTTTTATGTATTAGGACATAAAAAACAAAGGGCCAAAAAGCAGAAGCGATTTGTGAAAGATTAAGTAAACCATTGCAGCTTCCATAAGAGGGTAAGTAGCAGCGCTTGATCAATTCATGATCAGCAAGTTTGATCACCTCTATAGAAGCAGTTTTGGCAGGTTGCTGGTCTGGAGCAATCTGAGGGTTATGAGGCAATTTCCAAACAATCAGAAGTCCATCATTCTACAGTGAGAAGATTATTCACAAGTGGAAAACATTCAAGGCAGCTGACAATCTTCTCAGGAGTGACCCTAAGGTCAGACTGTGCAATGCTCAGAGATAGTGTAAAAAATGGACAGAATTTATAGAAGCATTTTTGTGCTATTAAAAATATTGAAAAAAATGTGAAAAACAGACTGTTTCTCAGATTAAAAATTGCATAAAATAAAGCTCTATGTATCACTGAAAAAGATGCAAACATTATCTACATAACTGGATGGAACAAAAAAAAAAAAAGTTATGGTCCTCAAAAACATCCCAGAAAATATGCCTGGTCTCGCAGGGGGTTAAATTGGCCACTCTAACTGATTAATATACAGACTCCCTTTAAATGCACAGTCACTGTGGCTTGTGACCTATAGGTGGCGCTATGAGAATTTCTAACACATGCCTGGACTTTCTATAAACTTTAGCAACATTGTAAGGCCTCTTTTAACGGATCCGTTGTTCCTTTTGTTTCCGCTGTGTTTTCGTTTCCGTTACATAGTTCGGCAAAAAATCTCTGCATGGTTTCCATATGTGATCCGTTGTTTGCAGATCGCAAACAGAAACATAACATTTTTAATCATCAATGTAATGTACAGTAATGTGTTTTAACAGTAAACACATGGGCAAAGTGGGCATGGATCCGCAAAAAACAGAAGACATACGGATGTGTTCCGTATTTTTTGCCGACCGATTGACTTGCATGGAGCCATGGATCATTATTTAATAGGACAAGTTGCATACGGAGTACATTCCATGCTTTTTTTTTTGTGGACCCATTGAAATGAATGTTTCTGCATATGGACCATATACGGAACGCAAAAAACGGCCCGTAAACGGGGAAAAAAAAACACTTGTGTGCAAGAGGCCTAAGTGTTTAAGTTTCCATTTCAATGTATGTGAATGTACATATATGTATAGATACACACATTTATTATGGATCATACATCAGATACACATATGATCCCTAATATAGCCCCCACCTGTATTGTACCCCTATGTGCTTGATTGGGGCCTCCAAAAGAGCTGGGACATTGGTCCATTATTATGAGGGCACTGACGTCCCTACGTGTCCTGAGATCCAATGACTAATGTAGGCTTTACCAGATTAGAATGTTGGATCAGGTCCCGAGAACCACTGGGTGTGTCCTTCTGATCACTGACAAAGGTTACTCAGAGGCGTACTATCTGCTTACATTTCATTGAAAGGCATATTATCAGAATCATATTATTAACGATTAACGGAAACTTACTAAACATCTCGCCATGTCCACGTGTGTATACCTGTGCACGTTGATGTGTTATGTGGTGGAGAGTTACTGTCTTTCTATGGAGTCGGTCCAGGAGTGTAATAAACTCACCGATAGTACTAGGTCTCGTTTTCGGCGGGAACATTTCTGCCCACTGGTACGTTGCCGACTGTTTGCGCCACTATAAAATGGTGCAAATGAGGGCGGTGAAGTTGGTAGCCTCATTTCTGCCGAGTCGGTGGAAGTTTCTGCCACAATCAACCCTCCTGGGCTAAGGGAGCTATCTTTATGTATTAGGACATGGGAATGGCTCGATTTCACAATTGGGGGTGTTGGTTCCCTCAGAGTTTCCTCTGGATCCCTGTGAGAGCGGGTGTCTGTCAGATGCTTCACAAAGTTGGACGATAAAATCCGCTGGGCAGGGGGATCGGCGTTTAGGAAATCATCAATGACCTATAAAAATACAATGGCGCAGATACATACAGAAGAGGTGTAATGCACCAAACATGACATTCAGATTGGAAAGCGGAGTGTTAAAATACAAAGAGGTGGCTGGCGGGGAGGAATGCCGGGCTTTCAGCAGGCACACAACAGATGGTAGAAAGATGACACACCTGCCAGAATTGCTGCAAACAGAAGCTGTCCCTATTAAAAGTGACAGACTTGTGTCTCCCACCGGAGTGCAATAGAATGGAGAGCGAGCACAAACAGACTGCACGTAGCTGACGAGCACAAGACAGCGCAGACACACATAGGTGACCATGTCTATGTGCAGATGAATCCCGATTGGTGGCCAGCGATTGTCCTGGTCTTATGTTAGCCATACCTGCCATTATCCGGGATGTCCTCATATATAAGAGCTACACTTTCTACAAGCAGAAAAAATCTGCAGCAAGTCAATGGCAGCGATGGCAACGCGCGCAGGTGCCTACAAAGGATGGGATGCAGATGGTCGATAGGCTGCGGGGAATTCCGTTTCCACATGACATTCCCGAAGGAGCGGCAGATTACCTGTCTGCAGCACGTCAACCAGTAGCCTCATGGATTACGATTAGGAAACTGCACATTTGCTCACTGAAGGGTTAGTTGCCTGCAGTTGATAATGGTATCCAGTTCTTTAAAACGGAGGACTTAGCCTTAAAAAGGCTATGTACAACTTCGGGGGCATTTTACTCATTTTGGGCAAAATAAATAAATAAATGGTTTCTGAATACAAGGGTTAAAACTCAAGTCTGTTTTCAAGCTAGCTGTCATGTTCTGTTTTCTTTGAATCCCATCATCTGATGGCTCATATGTAACTCTTATCTCTGATCTCCTGACCTCATAAACACTTACTTAACCCTGAGGATACCGTAGTTTTTTTTTTTTGCGTTTTCATTTTTCTTCCCTATTTTTCCTTAGGCCATAACTTTTTTATATTTCCGGTCACATAGCTGTATGAGGGCAGATTTTTTGCGGGACAAGTTGTACTTTCTAATGCCACCATTAATTATGGGCTAACAAAATTCCAAATGGGGCGGAATTGGACAGGTTTTGTTCCCATGTACAGCGCTGGTAGCGAAGGGGTTAAGGCATATTCTTATCAGTTTGAGTTCTAGAGATCAGAGATAAGAGCTACACATGAGCTGTCAGATGACAGGATTCAAAGAAAACAGCTTGGCAGCTTGCAAACAGACTGAATTTTAACCCTTGTATCTCAGAAACGGCTGAACATTTTAATAAAGACCAACTGAAAAAATGATGGGTAAAATGCAATCATAAAAACAAGATTTCTCCGAAGGTGTCCATATCCTTTAAGATAGGCCATGAGGTTAAGATCAGTTAGGGTTTTTACACCCTAGCTGATGAGCTGCTTAAAGGGGTTTTGGCTCTCTAGAGCAGTGTTTCCCAACCAGTGTGCCTCCAGCTGTTGCAAAACTACAACTCCCAGCATGCCCGCACAGCAAAAGGCTGTCCGGGCATGCTGGGAGTTGTAGTTTTGCAACAGCTGGAGGCACACTGGTTGGGAAACACTGCTCTAGAGCACTGACTGTGCCTGGTATTACAGCTTACTATAGCTCAGCCCTATTCAAGTGGATGGGACGGAGCTGCAATAACGGCCACAGCCGCTCCAAAACATATGGGACTGTGTATGGTACACAATGAAGGAGATCAGGTGAACAAGCATGGTGGACAAAGTAAGGCTACTTTCACACTAGTGTTTTAGCTTTCCGTTTTTAAGATTCGTCATGGGCTTTCAGAAGCGGTCCAAAACGGATCAGTTTTGCCCTAATGCATTCTGAATAGAAAAGGATCTGCTCAGAATACATCAGTTTGCCTTGGTTCAGTCTCCATTCCGCTCTGGAGGCGGACACCAAAACCACTGCCTGCAGCGTTTTCCTGTCCGTGATGTGTTGCGGAGCAAGACGTCCTGACACACAATGTAAGTCAATGGGGACGGATCCGTTTTCTCTGACAATCTGGCACAATAGAAAACTGATCCGTCCCCCATTGACTTTCAATGGTGTTCATGACGGATGCATGCGGTTGTAATATTGTAATAGAAGCATTTTTGCAGATCCATGATGGATCCCCAAAAAACGCTAGTGTGAAAGTAGCCTAACTGTCAAGTCTCTGGCGAGTCAGGGGTGGATTTCAGACTGCTGAAACACAGTAAAGCTTCAGTCACTGACCGTAGCCGTGCCCATATACATCAGTAATGAGTTAAAAATCAGCCTAAATGACACCACTGAAGAAAATAGACAGCAGGTAAGTATCACCCAAAGGTAGCGACATGCTTGGAAATACCCAACACAAGAGGAAATAAAAGGAGAGCCATGATGAGGAATTCTGCATGTCTCTGCTATAATAAAAGGGGGTAGTAAAGAGTGAGCACTGGAACCACACAAAATACACTGCACGTGGTCACTTACTGGCATATGCACAGGACTTAGGAGGGACGGTGCTTCATTAGGAGGACATGCCGTTAAGCAACTTTCTCTTGTCCTGTCCAGAACTGAAGGGTGAAGTCCGGGAACTAATGAGGCAGACGCTGCACCTAGCTGTCTCAGCTCCTCAATGACCACCTGAACTCCTCCAATTTCTTCAACCTCTTCATCCTCTGATAACTTACATCTTGCACTGACGTCTGGCGGCGACTTGGGAGCTTCCGGCCTTTCCACGCTTCTCTTCAGACTGCTGACCTCGTCTTGGAGTTCACTCAGGAGACTACTGTTTGCCTTGGCAACGTTGAGCGCAGCTTCGGCTAGTCCCACCGCTTTCTCCACACGCTGGTAGATAAGGTGGAGAAGCTGCTCACAGCCTTGCACGGCCACACCCTGCCCATTAACAGTGACAGGGGTAGCACCATCGACAGACACCGCGCCACCTTGGGTACTTTCGATTTTGCAGGCGCATTTCCCGTCGCTTTGCCCTGGTGGTGGCGTGAACAGAATTGTAGCGCTGAATGACATTTTGGGTAAAAAAAAAAAAAGCTCAATGCAAATATTTCTTCTAAAAAAAAACAAAAAACGATGTAAGTAGTGGATCCTTACGGCCACCACCTAATATATGTCTTATCCAGGGTCTTTATTATCAGCTTTCTTGTGATTTTTTAGGAAATTGAATATTACACCTAAATAATTCAAGTCCAAGTAATACTCCGGTATGTTGTGTCATCTGTCTGGGAGATGTATTATTTAATATATTCATGATGCTTTTCTACGATTGTCACTGATTCCTGAGGGAACATTTTCGATTCCTACTGTCAGGCTGCAAACACATCCCACAAGATTTATCTGTGTCCCCCCACCGATTATTCCACTTCTTCTATGGCTTTTAAGCTACTGGATTCATACTTGTTGACTTCTTATGGAGCCTGTGGTCTGATAAATGACTCAAGTGTTCCGATGGTTGAAATTTCTGGGAAATATCTTTCACTATTGCTAAGGAACAAAGCAATAAAGCCATTCCCAGGCATGACAATAAAAGAGCCATTTAGAAAAATGACAATAAAACCAAAGCTTCTTCTTTGCATATAGAAATGTAAAGAAGCCCCCTCTCTCCAGATGGCATCTTTTTTTCAAACCAAAAATTAAGAAAGGATAAAACGCAGATTTTCAAATGAAATATAAAAAGTACTTTAACATTAAAGGGGCTGTCCACCTTTTATTATGTGATGGGCGGGGGTCCGACACCCCACACCCATGAGCTGTCAGAAAAAAAGCCCGGCACTTCACTTCTTGCAAATGATGGAAGTTTATTTTTTTTAAATCAGATCCTTTTTATTAATAAACCATAAGCAAAGCATCATGTACAATCATGTAAAAAGATAAAAAAATAAAAAAAATAGAAAAAGACACAGCATTCTGATGTAAACGCAAAAATTACCATTGCACAAAAGAGAAGTAATGTTAATATACTCCATATGCCAGCATTTAGAACAATAAAGAAATACTGTGCAACATGTATGGAAGTTTATTCACGCATCAGCGGGACAAAGCGCTAAGCGACACGTGTTTCGGCTCAAAAAACCGAGCCTTTCTCAAGCATCAATTTTCTTTCTCAGGCTCGGTTTTTTGAGCCGAAACACGTGTTGCTTAGCGCTTTGTCCCGCTGATGCGTGAATAAACTTCCATCATTTGCAAGAAGTGAAGTGCCGGTCTTTTTTTCTGATGTTACACGTGGGTCATCCAGCCCCGGACGCGAGCACCACGACCGCAGTATTAGAGGAGTGGCGACTGTTTCTGTTACGTTACACCCATTAGCTGTTCAGCAATAGACCTGGAGCTGGGGGCGTTAGGCTACTTTCACACTAGCGTAATTCTTTTCCGGCATTCGTTGGGGCTTAATACCGGAAAAGAACTGATCAGTTTTACCCCAATGCATTCTGAATGAAGAGAAATCATTAAGGATGTCTTCAGTTCAGTCACTGCACGTTTTTTGGACGTAGAAAATACCGCAGCACGCTGCAGTATTATCTCCGTCCAAAATTACGCAACAATTGCCGGAATGCTGGATCCGGCATTAATTTACATTGAAATGTATTAGTGCCGGATCCGGCATTAAAAATACCGCATTGACGGATTCGTTCTTCCGATCTGCGCATGCGCAGACCTTTAAAAATGTAAAAAAATAAATAAATAACGGATCAGTTTTTTCGAATGAATAGCAGAGAGACGGATCCGTTATTGCAATGCATTTGTGAGACGGATCCGTCTACAGATGCTGTCCGTTTGCATACAGATTGCCGGATCCGGCAGGCAGTTCCGGTGACGGAACTGCCTGCTGGATCCTCACAACGCAAGTGTAAAAGTACCCTTAGACTCCCACCGATCAGATAGTGAGGATAGGTGATCACTTAATAAAAGGTGGACAACCCCTTTAACTGAAATGCTGTGTCCCAATCAAGATAAACATAGTTATAGATATAACAGCTCATTATACAATTAAAGGGGTTGTCTCATCACAGACAACGGGGGCATATTGCTAGGATGTACCCCTGCTGGGACCTGCACCTAGATCGAGAACGGAGCCCTGAAAGTGGTGGAAAGCGCACTACGCATGCACAGCCGCCCTCCAGTCATTTTCTATGGGAAGCAATATGGACAATCACAATACATTAGTAAGTGGCTTTTAATAACTTCTTCTACATGAGAAATGCCATTTCCTGAGGCGAGACAACCCCGATAAGGCTTCTTTACACTGCCCCATGTTCAGGCACATTATCGCTAGCAAGAGTTTGTATGGATGCTCATTATCAGTAATCCGCCGGTGTAAAGGTGCTGCCAACTACCCAATGAACAAGTGATAATATGGTCATTGGTGCAGAGACTTAAAGGGGTTGTCTAATTTCAGTAAGTGGCATTTATCATGTAGAGAAAGTTAATACAAGGCACTTACTAATGTATTGTGATTGTCCATATTGCCTGCTTTGCTGGCTGGAATCATTTTTCCATCACATTATACACTGCTCGTTTCCATGGTTACAGACCACCCTGCAATCCATCAGGGGTGGCCGTGCTTGCACACTATAGGAAAAAGAGTCAGCCTCTCTGGTAGCCGGGGCCGTGGGAGCTCACATAGGCCGTTGCTTTTTCCTATATTGTGCAAGCATGACCACCACTGATGGATTGCAGGATGGTCTGTAACCATGGAAACGAGCATTGTATAATGTGATGGAGAAATGAATCCAGCCAGAAAAGGAGGCAATATGGACAATCACATTACATTAGTAAGTGCCTTGTATTAACTTTCTCTACGTGATAAATGCCATTTCCTGAAGTGAGACAACCCCTTTAAATGAAACATGGGGAGCTTATACAACATTTTATTGGAAGAGATGACATTTTTCATTTTCACAGCCAAGTGTTTCTAAATTCTATTAAAAGCGTGTGGGGTCAAAGTGGTCAGTACACCCCTCAATAAATTCCGTGAGGGGTGTAATTTAGTGTGCCTTCAAATTTAACTATTCCAGCAAAATCTGCCCTCCAAAAACCATACAGCGCTCCTTTCCTTCCGAGCACTGCCGTGTGCCCATACTAGGGTTGTCACAATACCAAAATTTTGATTCAATTTCGATATCATAAAAATGTATTGCTTTACTCGATACCACGCAAAAAAAAATAAAACGCCAAAAAAGCCACGTACATTCCGCATTTTATGGAACGTCCGGCCCATAATCGAACAGTCCTATCCTATTTTCGGGGGGGGGGGGGGGGGATAAGGTGACTAAAAAAAATCACGCGTGCCATGTTTTCTGATACTAGGCTGTGCAGTAGCGCAGCCTAGTATCGGTAAAAGGCAAATCCCGGTATTGAATCGTTACCAGTACAAAAATATCTATTGGGTATCGATAATTCGATACCCGGTGCAACCCTAGCCCATACAGCAGTTTACCACTACATTTGGGGTGTTTCTGTCAACTGCAGAATCAGATTAATACATATTGAGGTTTATTTGGCTGTTAACCCTTGCTGCCTTACAAATAAGATAAATTAAAATGTAAAATCTGCAAAAAAAGTTAAATTTTGAAACTTCGTCTCCATGTTCCTTTAAATATTGTGAAACATGTAAAGGGTTAACCATGTATGTAAAATCAGTTTTGAATAACTTGAGGGGTGTAGTTTCTAAAATAGGGTCATTAATGGGTGGTTTCTATTTACTACGTGAGACCCGCAAAGTGACTTCAAAACTCAATTGGTCCTTAACCCCTTCCAGTCCGGGCCATTTGCCCCTTCCTGCCCAGGCCTAATTTTTTCATGTGTCACTTTATGTGGTAATAACTTTGGAACACTTTTACTTATCCAAGCCATTCTGAGACTGTTTTCTCGGGACACACTGTACTTCATGGCAGTCATAAATTTGAGTGGCAGTTCATGGCAGTCATAAATTTCACCTTTATTTATGAAAAAATCCCAAATTTACCAAAAAATATCTCTGCTTTTAAAACAGAAAGTGATGCCTCATAAAATAGTTATTACTTTACATTCCCCATATATCCACTTTATGTTGCCATCATTTTGTAAATTACATTTTATTTTTTTAGGATGTTTCAAGGCTTAGAAGTTTAGAAGCAATTCTTAAAATTTGTAAGAAAATTTCCAAAACCCACTTTTTAAGGACCAGTTCACGTCTGAAGTCACTTTGTGGGGCTTACATAGTGGAAACCCCCATAAATTAACCCATTATAGAAACTACACCTCTGGAATTACTCAAAACTGATTTTACAAACTTTGTTAACCCTTTAGGTGTTCCACAAGAATTAAGGCTGGGTTCAGACCTGTGCGTACGACGCTCTATCTTTGGATAGAACGCTCAAGTCTGAACCCAGCCTAAAGGAAAATGGAGATGAAATTTCTAAATTTCACTTTTTTGGCAAATTTTCCATATTAATCCTTTAACACATTGAGGGTTAACAGCCAAACAAAGTGTAATATTTATTACCCTGATTCTGCGGTTTACAGAAACACCCCACTTGTGGTCGTAAACTGATGTAAGGGCACACGGCAGGGCGCAGAAGAAAATGAGCGCCGTATGGTTTTTGGAAGGCAGATTTTGCTAGACTGGTTATTAGATGCCATGTCCCATTTGAAGACCCCCTGATGCACCCTTACAGTAGAAACTCCCAAAAATTGACCCCATTTTGAAAACTAGGGGATAAGGTGCCAGTTTTATTGGTACTATATGGGGGTACATATGATTTTTGATTGCTCTATATTACGTCTTTTGTGAGGGAAGGTAAAAAAAAAAATGGCTGTTTTGGCAATGTTTTTATTTTTTATAACATTCATCTAACACGGTAGATCATGCACTATTTTTATAGATCAGGTTGTTACGGACAAAATGATATCAAATATGTCTACTTTCTTTTTTTGTTTGTTTCAGTCTTACATAATAAAGCATTTTTGAAAAAAAATTGTTTTTATGTCTCCATTTTCTGAACGCCATATTTTTTTAATTTTTCGGCCAATCGTCTTGTACAGGGTCTCGTTTTTTGAAGGAAGAGTTGATGTTTTTATTGATTTTTTGATAATTGATTATTCCACTTTGGTGACCAAAAAATTGGTTGTTTTAGCACAGTTTTTATTTATTTATTTTTACAGCGTTCACATGAGGGGTTAAGTCATGTGATATTTTTATAGAGCAGGTTGTTACGGATGCGGTAATACAGGGCTCGACAAATCCCAGGCGCCAGGTATTTGTCAGCCCGTTTTCTCAGGTGCCCGGGCGCAGGGCCGACGCGGACTAGGAGCGCCGGCCCCCTCATGCTGCAGCTGCCCGAGCGCTCTATAGAGAGCCTCAGGCGGCTGCAGCACTGCCCGGGCTGGCGCGTCCATGAGGGCGCACCGCCCGGGCACAGCATGAAGAGAGGAGCTGACAGGAGGAGCGCTCAGCGCTCCCTCCTGTCAGTCCCTCATTGTAGCGTGGTCGAGCCGGTCCGCGGTACAGGAGCATCTGTCTCCTGTACTGGACGGACTGACATGAAGTGCGCACACAGTGTGCACTTCCTGTCAGTCCGCCCGAGCACAGGAAACTAAAGCTCCTGTACCCGGGAGAAAGTGAATGACAAGGAGGGGGAGGGAGAAAGTGAATGACAAGGAGGGGGAGGGAGAGGGAGAAAGTGAATGACAAGGAGGGGGAGGGAGAAAGTGAATGACAAGGAGGGGGAGGGAGAAAGTGAATGACAAGGAGGGGGAGGGAGAAAGTGAATGACAAGGAGGGGGGAGGAGAAAGTGAATGACAAGGAGGGGGAGGGAGAAAGTGAATGACAAGGAGGGGGAGGGAGAAAGTGAATGACAAGGAGGGGGAGGGAGAAAGTGAATGACAAGGAGGGGGAGGGAGAAAGTGAATGACAAGGAGGAGGGAGGGAGAGGGAGAAAGTGAATGACAAGGAGGGGAGGGGGAGGAGAGGGAGAAAGTGAATGACAAGGAGGGGGAGGGAGAAAGTGAATGACAAGGAGGGGGGAGGGAGAAAGTGAATGACAAGGAGGGGGAGGAGAAAGTGAATGACAAGGAGGGGGAGGGAGAAAGTGAATGACAAGGAGGGGGGAGGGAGAAAGTGAATGACAAGGAGGGGGAGGGAGAAAGTGAATGACAAGGAGGGGGAGGGAGAAAGTGAATGACAAGGAGGGGGGAGGAGAAAGTGAATGACAAGGAGGGGGGAGGGAGAAAGTGAATGACAAGGAGGGGGGGAGGAGAAAGTGAATGACAAGGAGGGGGAGGGAGAAAGTGAATGACAAGGAGGGGGAGGGAGAAAGTGAATGACAAGGAGGGGAGGGAGAAAGTGAATGACAAGGAGGGGGAGGGAGAAAGTGAATGACAAGGAGGGGGAGGGAGAAAGTGAATGACAAGGAGGGGGGGAGGGAGAAAGTGAATGACAAGGAGGGGGAGGGAGAAAGTGAATGACAAGGAGGGGGGGAGAAAGTGAATGACAAGGAGGGGGAGAGAGAAAGTGAATGACAAGGAGGGGGGAGAAAGTGAATGACAAGGAGGGGGAGAAAGTGAATGACAAGGAGGGGGGAGAAAGTGAATGACAAGGAGGGGGGGGAGAAAGTGAATGACAAGCGTGGGGGAGAGAAAGTGAATGACAAGGGGGGTGAGAGAAAGTGAATGACAAGGGGGAAAGTGAATGACAAGAGGGGGGTGAGAGAAAGTGAATGACAAGGGGGAAAGTGAATGACAAGAGGGGGTAGAGAAAGTGAATGACAAGGGGATTGACAAGACGGACCCCTCTGCCCTCTCCTCCGGACCCCTGTGCCCTCCCCTCCGGACCCCTGTGCCCTCCCCTCCATTATGGGGGGCCCTATATACTCGCACATTATGGGGGCACTATGGAAAACAGGGTAGGAACACTATGGGGGCATCTACTGGGGCCCTATGTACTGGCATGCATTATTGGGGGCTCTATAGAGAAGTGGGGGAGGAGCACTATGGGGGCATCTATTGGGAGCTTTATGACGCGGCTCCGCCTGGCTCCTAACATTTTTAGCTGGCTCCTAGATTCAAAGGAAATTTGTCAAGCCCTGCGGTAATACATATGTCTACTTTTTCTTATTTATTTCAGTTTTACACAATTGCATTTTTTAACCCCCAAAAAATTATGTTTTAGTGTCTCCATAGTCTGGTAGCGATAGTTTTTTTATTTTTTGACCGATTGTCTTAGTTTGGGTCTCATTTTTTGCAGGATGAGGTAACGGTTTGATTGGTAATATTTTGGGGGGCATACGCCATTTTGGTCGCTTGGTGTTGCACTTTATGTGACGTTAGATGAGAAAAAATTGCTTTTTTGGCACTGTTTTTATTTTTATTACGGTGTTACGTGAGGGGTTAGGCCATGTAATATTTTTATAGAGCTGGTTGTTACAAACGCGGCGATACCTAATATGTATACTTTTTTATTTATTTCACTTTAACACAATAATAGCAATTTTTAAACAAAAAATTTTTTTTTTTTGTGATTTTCTTATGTAGGGGCTCATTTTTGGCGGGATGAGGCGACGGATTTATTGGTTTCATTTTGTGGGAAATACGCATTTTTGATCACTTGTTGTTGCACTTTTTGTGATATAAGATGACAAAAATGGCTTTTTTTTTTTTACACAGTTTTTATGCTTATTTTTTATGGTGTTTATCGGATGGGGTCAATCATGTAATACATTTATAGACACGGACGCGGCAATACCAAATATGTCTATTTTATAAAAAAAATTCTATTTGTAACATTTTTTTATAACAGAATTGGGGATTTTTTTTTTACACTATTTTTTTATTTTTAATTATACACTTTGAGTCCCCCATAAGATAATACAAGACATCTGGGGGACATTTTTTTACTATTGATTTCTCCTGTAACTGGGGCTGACTTAGTAGCCCCAGTTACAGGGGAAATACACCCCCCAGAGAGGCTGTACAGCCTCAGTGCAGGGCTGATCGAGGTCTGTGAGAGACCCGGCAGCTCCTGCACTCTCCCGGCCCGGCGGTCACATGACCACCGGTCCGGTACAGGAAGCGCATAGCAGGAAGCGTTTTCTGCTCGGTGAGCGCTGTATCTGCAGCGATTTAGAAGGCAGAGACACCTGGGAACCGTCCCTGCCTTCTCTCTGGGGTTCCCCTCTGTCACTGACAGCAGGCCCCCCGCCCGGCAGATGCACGATTAGCGTGCAGCTGCCATCTCTGAATGGACGTTTTAAAACGTCCATTCAGAGATAGACAACCGCCCATAGGACGTTTATATCCTATGGGCGGTCATCAAGTGGATTTAGAAAACTTCCTTCTAGAAATCTAAGCCTTCTACAATCCTGAAAAATAAAATGACATTCACAAAATGATGCAACCATAAAGTAGACATATTGGGAACGTCAATCAATCACTACTTAATGAGATATCACTATCTGTCTTAAAAGCAGAGAAATTCAAATGTAGAAAATAGCGATTTTTTTCCAAATTTTCTGTAACTTTTGGATTTTTTTAAATAAATAAAGGTAAAACATATCAATGGAAATGTACCTTTAACATAAAGTACATTCCCATAGAAATGGCTGGAGCAGCAGGGCCACTCCGTCCATTTCAGGGGACCTCCACTGGATACGGGCCCCCCACCAATCCGATACTTGGCCCTATCCTGTGGTTAGGGGATAACGTCTTATAACTGGAATACTGCTCTAGGCCTCATGAACGGGGTCGTATTTCAGGTCCTCAATCCAGAGCTGCGGCGCAGAACGGAGGCACGGAACCACCGAGTGCTTCCGAGTGTTTCTGTCCGTGCCTCCGCACCGCAAAAACATAAAATATGTTCTATTTTCTTGTGGTGCAGACGGATCACGGACCGATTTAGGTTAAATGGGTCTCGTTCCATCCCGGCCACCGTACGGACGTTGCCTGTGCATGGGGAACAGCAAATCACGGTCCCCAATGCATGGGAACGGCCGCACAACAGCTGTGTGCATAATGCCTTAAGGTGAAAACTAGCTGTACCCTTAAGGGGTTAAGATACACCAATTTCCATGTGTCCAGCCATGATAAGCCGCAGTCTTCATAAAGCACTGACGCTAAAATCCGTTTTCTCTGTCCCTTCCTGCAACATTCCCTCAGGGCTATCACGTCCCTCCCACTACAAGCATCAGTCTCAGTGCCGTCCCGCCTCTCCCTAGAATCACTAAAGAAGGCGTGGCCAGTACACGCAATTTCTCACGTGATCACTAGGATGTACGTGCGACATACAGGGGTCCGTGTACATAACTCGCACGCTGAGACACACCCACCGCCGCCTTCGATTGGCTGAAAGCGCTTGTATCTGATTAGCTGCAGCGCGCTGCCAATCAAACCTGCGCTTTAGCCATTTGTCCACGTCAGAGGAGGCGGGCTACGTCGGCACGCCAGTGTCCAATAGAATAATGTTTCCCTCTGACTGCTTCCTCTGTTAACCCTACTTCTGCCAGCCATGGAAACGAATGTTAAAGCCGTTGCGTTTTGCGTACAGGAATCAATCCTGACACATCGCATGCCGCTTTTTCCAACGGCTACTAATGCTACGAAGAAAGAGCACGCCGTCTACATTATCCCTGTGTGTACAGTACCCAGCTGTGACGCCGATAGACGAGGCATTCACTCCCCGGCAATACAGCACATATACGACGCTTCACAAGCTGAAAGTTAGGGTCCACTAGCTGCCCCCTCCCAATGCTTCCCTACAGCCCCGTAGCCACTCACAGACAGGAGGATATACCAGCGGGGCGAGGGGAGGACAATGAATATACCACTAAACCCGTGAAAATACCTCAGCATGGCAGTGAACTGGTTAATAAAATATACACCGCGGCGAGACACAGCGCTCATTGGCCCCAAGCATTGACACCCCGACTTGTGGTAAAGGATACGTGAAGGTCAGCGTGTCCCCTTTGTATTCCTGGAGCTGTGTGTGCACAGAGGAGTGCAGAGCTGGTACACGCCTCTGCTGCCTGATGATTGGTCAGGAGCGAGGTGGGGGTGGGCGCTACCTGCGTGTACAGGGGCCCTTCAGGGGAATTGTGTACACCTCACCAGGCTGATGCCAGGGCATGAAGTCATACAGTGTGACTCTATGGGGGTGACAGGGGCCGGGATTTGTGATGACAATCTCTGTACAGCGCTGCGGAATATGCTGGCGAAATAAATATTACCGATCAGCTAGATCGCTGCAAAGAATGAAAGCTAGGAACTGATTGGATCAGACAGTAGAGACGTAGGGTCTAATCACACGCGCAGTTTGCGGACCGGCCGGCACTATAATTAGAAATGCCTTTTCTGTAAATTGCAATGGACAGCTCGTCTTTTTTTATTATTATTTTTTACTTCTGTCAATTAAAAATGGTTTTTAGATGCAACTGCTTCCCTTCCCAACTACTATGTATATCACTCTATCAACCACGTGTTTTTATGGATCTTTTACCAACCATGTTTTTGTAGACTTGAGAAAGGGGTCCTGCGCACCCCGAAACGCGTTGTCTCACAATAAAATCTTCATACCTAAAACTCCGGGTTGTGATATGCGCCTTGTGTCCTCCGGCTCATCACACGGATCCATTCCATACGAGCTATCCATTGCAATTTCCAATTCTCACCTAAGTAGCGATCTGGCCCTCGCCCAGGGTTATTTAGGACACTAACCGGCAACACCAACCCAGACGACCTTCACCCTTCCAGCCTCTTTCCTCTAAGGTTGCACTTAACTTAGGCCCCTTTCACACTAGCGTTTTTCCTTTCCGTCCTAGAGATCCGTCCTCGGGGCTCTAGGAGAGAAAGATACTGATCAGGATTATCCTAATGCATCCTGAATGCAGAGCAATCCGTTCAGGATGCATCAGGATGTCTTCCGTTCAGTACGTGAACGTTTTTTGGACGTTGACAAAACCGCAGCATGCTGCGGATTTGTCTCCGTCCAAAAATCCGGAAGACATGCCGTAACGCCGGATCCGGAATTAATGCCAATTAAGAGCATTAATCCAGATCCGGCATTAAGCTAAACGTCATTTCGGCGCATCGCCGGATCCGACGTTTAGCTTTTTCTCAATGGTTACCATGGCAGCCAGGACGCTAAAGTCCTGGTTGCCATGGTAAAATGTAGTGGGGAGCGGGGGAGCAGTATACTTACCACCCGTGCGGCTCCCGGGGCGCTCCAGAGTGACGTCAGGGCGCCCTACACGCATGGATCACGTGATCGCATGGATCACGTGATCCATGCGCATGGAGGCGCTCTGACGTCATTCTGGAGCGCCCCGGGAGCCGCACGGATGGTAAGTATACTGCTCCCTCGCTCCCCACTACTACTATGGCAACCAGGACTTTAATAGCGTCCTGGCTGCCATAGTAACCTGAAAGCATTTCGAAGACTGATCAGTATCCTGATCAGTCTTCTAATGCTTTCAGGCGACTTGCGTTCTGACGGATCCGGCGGGACGGAAGTGCCTGGCGGATCCTCAGAACGCGAGTGTGAAAGAGGCCTAAGTGCAACGAGATCAGGTGAGTAAAATCAGCTCACCCTGATTAGAGGAGAATTAGAGGAATACCTATGAGCGCCCTCTCTGTTTTCTTGGCCAACCAATTTTCTTGTTTGTGGCTGCGGATGTTTTTTGCGGGGCCTCGGGAATGGAAGTGCGGATGTGGACAGCACACGCTGTGTGTTGTCCACATCTTTTGAAGCCCCATTGAAAATGAATGGGTTCGCACCCGTTCCGCAAAATTGCGGACCCATTTTGTGGACCCTCGACGTGGGATGTCATCCACATGTCATGGATTGAACTACTGCTACCAAGCGTACATTTTTAAAATACTCAAGGCACTTTGTATATGTTTAGCTCAAAATGCATGTTTGCTCATCTCTTTTGAGTGAGTCCCTACTCTAACCACATGGCGACCACTGACCCGGCAGCCCGACAGCACCGCTGCTGGCAGGCTATGCCCAATTGGCACCGGGTCCCAGCATTACAGCAACAAGCGCCGCCATGCACCATGTGAGCACATCTCAAAAGCTCACTGTTCCATGTGTCTCTCAGAAACCAGACCAAATAGGGGTTAATACTTACTTGGTCTCAGTTTGGTTTCTGGGAGACATATGGATAGGTGAGCTTCTGAGATCTGTTCATATGGAGCAGTACTATATAGTAGCATTGGTGTGGTCCAGTGCCAAGAGGGCTTAGCCTGGCAGCAGGGTTGTTTCTGGGCTTCTGGGTCTCGCCGCCGCTGTGTTGTCGAGGTGGCGGTTGTCACCTTGGGGGACAGCACCTAATTAGAGTAGGGACCCACTGAAAAGAGGACACCTTGATGTGGCGAGTGGGCCTATGTATTAAGATCAAACAGAATACAAAGTGCCTCGTGTTTATGTTTCTAATCTAAGCAGCAATAGACCTATCAGCGGCATGCCGATGTGCCAGCCATGGCTCTTCCTCTACAGTCTGATGGGACCTGATTGACCGCTATGGCATGTTTCATGTTCTACATAAAGTCCGTTATGCCTGTGCAAGGACAGTGGGGTTACCGCGCTCACTATATACTGTTGACATAGGACCACCTGTGGTGACCAAATTGTATGAGTTTCTGCCCTATATATACGCAGGAACCCCTCAGAAACTGGCAAAATGCACAGTATGTTGCCCCTTAAATTGATCCTGGTGCAACTGCCCCTGTAGCATTGCCCCAAAAACTAGGGATGGCATTGGTTTGGGGGCATGCTACTCCTCTTTTAGATTTATATTATACAGAATACACTAGGGGGCGCCAGTTGCCACATGACAGCCGGGTGTTCTTTACATTAATGGGTGCTCTACCTTCAAACCGTTTTTTTTTATGATGGTTAGTATTGAAACCAATGTTGTCTTCCTCATATTTTTGGGTTTGGGCTGCACAACGTCTCTATCCTTAAATCTTGGTAAGTGACTACACACCCCGCTTACTAGTTTTCTTTGACTTGTCCCAAGAACCGTACGACCTTCTCCCTCCCATCATTTTGGCCTTGGCTGGTCCAGTCAGAGTAGCCACGGTAAAGCAGTAGTGCCTCAGTGGTCCAATGCTCTGCTGAAAAAAACATCTTCCATCTATTTAAGCCACTAAAATGAACACATACTAGACACCTAGCTGAAGAAAAAACAATCCAAGCAAGTCTCCCCTGATCAGTCGAGGGTATGCTAGCCCTGTAGACAAATATCCCACATCTATGACAGCTTTAAAGGGTTATCCCCATGTGGAAATATTTATGCCATAAATATCCAGTAGGTGCAGATCCCACCTCCAGGACCTGCTTCTATCTGCAGTGAATGAAGAGCACACCGTGCATGAGTGTCTCTCTCCATCCATTGCTATGGGACTTCCCAAAATAGCTGAGAGCCAAGCTTATATGCCCATTCATTGCAGAGCACGATAGGTCCCAGAGGTGGGACCTGCGCCTAGTGGAGATGTCATAAATGTCCTGGTGGGACAACCCTTTCAACCCCTTAAAGAGTAATTAACTTTTTGTTAAATGTTCCTGATGCTCTAATAATACTTTTCGTAATGTGCTTTATTAATGCATTTTGAATTTTAACTAGAGACATCTCCCCCCCCCCTAAAGTGAACCATTCCCCGTGCGCTTAAAATCCTCTTTTCTGTACACCCTGACTTCTCAGCGGTGTACGGAGTACGGGATGTACACATTTTATCAATGAGGCCGCAGCAGCAGTGCATACAGGCAGGAAAACACATTGCTGCTCCTGCCTGTGCCCCCCCAGGTGTTTACTACATCCTGACATAGCACATGGATACCATGTAACCATAGCGGAGCGGGCTCCTGCCTGTGCCCCCCCAGGGGTTTGCTACATCCTGACATAGCACATGGGTACCCTGTAACCATAGCGGAGCGGGCTCCTGCCTGTGCCCCCCCAGGGGTCTACTAAATCCTGACATAGCACATGGGTACCCTGTAACCATAGCGGAGCGGGCTCCTGCCTGTGCTTCCCCCCCAGGGGTTTACTAAATCCTGACATAGCACATGGGTACCCTGTAACCATAGCGGAGCGGACTCCTGCCTGTGCCCCCGCAGGGGTTTACTACATCCTGACATAGCACATGGGTACCCTGTAACCATAGCGGAGCGGGCTTCTGCCTGTGCCCCCCCAGGGGTTTACTACATCCTGACATAGCACATGGGTACCCTGTAACCATAGCGGAGCGGGCTCCTGCCTGTGCCCCCTCCAGGGGTTTACTACATCCTGACATAGCACATGGATACCCTGTAACCATAGCGGAGCGGACTCCTGCCTGTGCCCCCGCAGGGGTTTACTACATCCTGACATAGCTCATGGGTACCCTGTAACCATAGCGGAGCAGGCTCCTGCCTGTGTCCCCGCAGGGGTTTACTACATCCTGACATAGCACATGGGTACCCTGTAACCATAGTGGAGCGGGCTCCTGCCTGTGCCCCCCCCCCCAGGGGTTTACTACATCCTGACATAGCACATGGGTACCCTGTAACCATAGTGGAGCGGGCTCCTGCCTGTGCCCCCCCAGGGGTTTACTACATCCTGACATAGCACATGGATACCCTGTAACCATAGCGGAGCGGGCTCCTGCCTGTGCCCCCCCCCCAGGGGTTTACTACATCCTGACATAGCACATGGGTACCCTGTAACCATAGTGGAGCGGGCTCCTGACTGTACCTGCTTTGCTAAGCTAAAAGCTTAGTGAAGCAGGCCCCATTAATACTGTAGAGCCTGTACTTTGTACACCGCTGAGAAGTCAAGGGGTACAGAAAAGTGGATTTTAAGCGCACAGGGAAAGGTGCGCTTTAGGGAGGGATATCCGTATTAAAAATTCTAAATGCATTAATAAAGTACATTACAAAGAGTATGATTAGAGACATTTACCAAAAAGTTAATGAAAAGTTTAGTTGCTCTTTAACACATAATGACATATGTGTACGTCATTTGCACTCGGGGTATGTATTGAGTGGGCTCAGGATCTGACAGGATATAGCAGATGTTGCTGTGTTAGGCCTAGGAAGCTGTCTTACATCTAGAAGCGGCAGTGGATCTACCAAAGTTATGTAGGATCCGGTGCCTCTACATTACTGCAGCAGATCCACCGCCAGTGCCGGCACATTAAGACCGCATGCAGAAAACGCACTGTGGTAAGGTGCAGGGTGCCGTCGTGGATGGCAGGTATGTGTCACCGAGGTTCATAGCCTCGGTGAGGTAAGAGCCCGTTTTTGTTGATGTCAGCAGCAGCTAGTGCTACTGACAGAGTTTAAATAGCATGGCTGCAAAGCCGATCCGGGCCGGCTCTTACCGGGAGCAGCTAAAGTGTAGGGTGGGTGGCTGCTCCCCACGACCCAGTCCTGGTTTTGGGCTGGGTTTAAAAGCTCAGCCAGCTCAGCAGCTGGAGGTGGTGATTATCCTGGAGCTGCTAACAGGGCTGAGGAGTTCTCTGTCCTGGAGGAAAGAACTCAGCAAGGAGGTGTTTTGTTCCTGGCTACCTGAAGCTGGATTCTCCTGCGGCTGGGCCGACAGCGTGGTGCGAACCTGCACCTACACCTCCCAGGTGACTGAACCTGTGTTGGCCTGTTTTTGTTTTGCCACGTTATTTCCGTTGTGTGTGAACTGTCACCAAAGAGACTGTTTTTTCATTTATGGTGTGCAAGTGTGAATAAAACACTGTTTGTTGCACAATCTGGACTCCTTGTTTTGCCTCTAAACTGCACCCGCACCGCTGTCTACCAGAGCGACTCCCCACAGCACATAAAATACACATCACACCTCATAAAAACGCACATGTGTCTGCTGCACCGTTTATAGAGGTTTTGGTGCTTTTATAAAATTTTTTTTTTTTTTTTTAAAACTGCTCTACAAAACGTGTGGAATCACTTACAATGCAAATGGTGAGATCGCGGCAAAATTGCATTAAATCTGTAACGAACACATGCAGATTTGGTGCAGAAATGCAGAGAATACAGATACGTAACGTGCAGCTAGCCTTAGAGTGGGTTCATATGACAGATCTTTGGCACTGGTTTAGGCATGGATTCAGTGGCAAAAACCGCACCACATCTGCGCCAATTTTGCAGAGGATTTTTCCTGTGCGGTTTTCCGGACCACCATGTTTATGTCCATTCTTGGTGTGGTTACCTTGCAGACCTCTCCTGACATGTCTGCTTTAGTAAATACTTGTATTCCCCATTAATCAAGAATTCTGGAGCATCTATTCTTATGTTGTTCTGCTCCCCTTTTAGACTGGGCTACACAGTGACTTTGGCCACGCCAGACGTTGAGTGACCGAAGATCGCAGTATGACAGTTCAGCCGCACAACATAATGGAAGTGAACAGGATCGCAGCATGACAACAAATCACAAAAATACCCCCTGGGGTCGCAGTCATTTGCAAGTCACAGTACCACCCCATTCTATTCCATTGTGTTGTATGTCTGCACTGTTAGGCCTACATTCACATGACCGTATGTATTTTGCAGTCCGCAAAAAATACGGATGACGTCCGTTTTACATCCGTTTTTTTTTTTGCGGCTCCATTGTAACAATGCCTATCCTTGTCCGCAAAACCGACTAGAATAGGACATGCTCTATATTTTTTGTTGGGCTACGGATTGGACATATGGATGCGGACAGCACATGGTCGGCTGTCTGCATTTTTTGCAGACCCATTGAAATGAATGGGTCCGCATCCTATCCGCAAAAAAAAGGAATGGACACGGAAACCAAATATGTAGCCTAACACTGTGCTCTTTGGTCACGTAACACTTGCTACGGCCAAAGTCACTGTATAGTCCCAGCGGCCTAGAAATGAATGAAAACACTGACAACTGGTTGTAACCATTCCTCTTGTGTTCCTGCACAGCCTGACAACAGCAGCACTCATTGGACGCGGGGACACACCATCCAACTAGTAAGGGAACAGACACACTGCATGCCTATGCTGCATTTGGGACGTCACCACCTTTTGACCAATGGCCAAGCAAGCCGCAGCAGGATCATATTAACTAATCAGATCCAAATTGTTTATTAGGCATTCATTGTTAGAGGGGTGGTCTCACTTCGGCAAATAGCATTTATCATGTAAAGAACGTTATTACAAGGTACTTACTAATGTCTTGTGATTGTCCATATTGCCTCCTTTTCTGGCTGGATTCATTTCTCCATCACATTATACACTGCTCGTTTCCATGGTTACAGACCACCCTGCAATCCATCAGTGGTGGCCGTGCTTGCACACTATAGGAAGAAGCACCAGCCTATGTGAGCTCCCCGGTCCCAGCCACCAGAGAGGTTGAGAAATATAAAGGACAGATACTTCTCTTTTTTTTACCGATTTTGGCTTATAAAACTGCATCAGGAAAGTTGACCGTGTGGCCGTACCCTAACCCACAAAGCCATTGGTCATTAACAATGAACACCAAATAAACAATTCAGTTCTATATAGTGAAGAGGGCTGTGCTATCACAACAACTTATTCCCTATCCACAAGATAAGTGAGGCTGTAGATGGGGATAAGTTGTTGTAATGGGACAAACCTTTAATATGTATCTGCTGCGGCTTGTATGGTGTTGCAGTGCTTGGCCACAAGGTGGCTGCGTCCCAATTGCAGAACGGCTGTGCCATAGGGATGGACCCTAACAACCAGTTGTCACTGTTTTTATATATTTCTAGCAGGAATTACAGAGGCATAACACAAAGCTTTAACTGAAAATGCTCCAGAATTGTTAAATTATGTTGAATACGAGTATTTACTAAAATAGACATGTCAGAAGAGGTGAAAGGTCCAAGACATTGGGGGCTGAACCCTACGTCGTTGAATGTATTGCCAGTATAGAGTAGGTGAGGCAGAAACTAGGGGAATACTGGCACATAAATTCTGGATCTTCAAACCCAGTAGTGGAAGGTGGTAATGAGGGGGCGCTTATTTTAGCTATTGCAACCCATGGAGCTGAGCTACCACAGACTGGCAGTGCTCTATAGGAGAAGCTCACCAAGGTGGAACACGCTTTTATTACTAATCCCGCTGAGCAGTGCCAGGCGGAGCGGATGTCTATTCAGAGAGCATTTACAATCCATCTGAATATACTCAGAAACAACTCCTAGCTCAGGGACAGAGGATCTTCTTTGAAGGAGACAAGAGTGGGAGGGCCTTGGCATAGGTAGTTGGCAGGGCAGAATGGGAACTTAAAATGGCCCTGGAAAAAAAAACGTAAAAGTGGTCCCATGTAGTAGGAGGGTACAAATTGACAGAAATGAGGGCCAATATAAGTAGGCCATGCCAGAAATACTGTAGTGCAGCACAAAATACTGCCCCACTACAGCAAAGTACACAGTGCAGCACAAAGTACAGCTGTCCCCGCCACAGCATTCAACTCTATCACTGTCCTGAAGAAGGCAATACAGTGCAGGAGGGCACTTTCTTCAGACAGATGCATAAGTACCAGGTGCTCCTAACATTAAAGATCTCTATGTACCCGACCAGCTGTGATGAGGGCGTGGGCACCCTCCTGGGCATCGGCCTACTGGAAAATTTCTCTGTGGGGTCTATGGCCAGTCCACCCCTAAGAAACACCTCAGACAGTAGTAGCAGGCATAAATTTGGAGTCGGGTGATATGATGATGATATTTGTTTCCAAACACTATTATACTAACTTACATATGTCTAAAGCCCAGTACTCTTCTAAGGAACTGCCTGATTATCTTGATGAGAGTGATTTGATAAGGCCATCTGATCTGTGTAGTTCTTATTGTCCTAAATCTCTGCCAAAATACTGGCAAAATCCTTTCTGTAGTTGGCACGGACCAATCTTGTTTTATGCCAGGGAAAACTACAGTTATTAAAGGGGTTGTCCGAGTTCAGAGCTGAACCTGGACATAATCCCTTCTTCACTCATTCAGCATGAACGAGTGGAGCAACAGAGCATTTCACACTCTGACGCTCCCCCTTGCCCTGCGCTGAATCGCGCAGGGCAAGGACTGTTTTGTTTGCATTCTCACTGCTAGGCAGAGGCTTCTGCCTAGCAGTGTTCCTGGTGACATTACCGGCTCTGATGAGCAGTCTATAGCGCTGCCTTAGCCTGTTTTACAGCCTAGGGCAGCGCTAAAAACCACCCATTAATGCCGGTGACATCACCGGGCCCACTGCTAGGTGGAGGTGTTTGTCTACCATACCTATAGTGAGAACCGGTAAGTCACCGGATCTAAAGAAAAAGCCTTTGCCCTTCGAGATTTAGGGCAATAGGGAGCATCGAAGCAATCATGCTGAATGAGGGAAGAAAGGGTTATGTCACCCAGACAACCCCTTTAATTTGAGATGCCTGTTTACTAACATGCAGGTTGCGCCTGATAAAGCAAGTAGTAGCACTATAGCGTCTCTGGATAATAAGAAAGCATTTGACTTAGTGGAATGGGGTTTTGTGTGGGACAACTTGAAACGATTAGGTATGCTGCAAAATTTCTTGAAGTGGTTGCATCTGGTGAACCTGAAACCAACTACTCAGATAAGGGTAAATAGGTGTCTGTCCGACCCATTCCCACTGCAGAGGGGGCACCAGACAGGGATGTGCAAATGTGCAACGCCCGCGCCCTAGGGGTGGTATGTGAGTGTAATGATGATGATGTGCCAAGTGAGGGTAGTAGTACTCACAGTTTAGTTGTCCCCTGGGCCGACCTGCAATGGAGGGGAAGAGAGCACTAAATCCTCCGGGGCACTCTCTATTGCAGGGAACACCAGCCAGATGGAAGTTGAGGTGCCCTTGATGGTATAGGTGTTTAAGGTGCTTTGGTGGCTGGGCACCTGTGTTTGTGACACCAGCACCATAAGGTGCAAAGGGTAGTAGAAAGGATGAGGAGGCAATTGTAGTAGAAACAGTTGAACATTTACTTAAATCAAATGTCTCAGGATCGTTGGTACAGTTCATGAGTACAATACACTTATATGGCAAAGCAATAATCCAAATATTGGTTCAGCTGTAATCCTTACAACGGGTCTGGCAATTGTCAGTTAAGGAGTTTCCCCAATGCTGTTACTTTACAGGCAAGACAAACGTTCTCTTCTTAGATAGTTCTACTTTAAGTCCAATCTCTAGCACTCAGGTACTGAATATAATGGTTTCCTTACTTTATATTGAGCAATCCAATAAGGGCGTTCTCCCTCTTGGCAGGCAAACTCTCTGCTACATTATTTTATGCAGGATGCTCTCCTGAAATATTCAGGTTCACTATGTCCCAGAAGGCATGTAGTGAAAAAGGATGATTCTGCGCACTAATCATCCAGTTGTGTCCAGGTACCTTTAAGTTCCTCCCGGTCACTGGTGCTTGTTAAGTCCCTTGGCTAGACTCATCTCTAATCTTCACTAGACTTTTTCTATATTCGTACATAGACTCACTTGTCTGTGCTGGACTGCTATGACTACTTGGTCTGTCCTCTCCAGGCTTGATCAGGGCCCAGAGGAAAGAAAGGCAGCTACATATTGGACTGAGCCTGCTCTGCTTCTCCATACACTTCCTTCTCCTACACTTTCTCCACACTCAACCAACTTTATTAGCAAACCCCAAGCTATATTTAATATGTGGTGCCAGCACCACCTAGGGGCAAATAGCTGTAATGACAATGCCAGCCTAAATTTAGGAATTCAATGCATTAAATACATATACAGAAATGTAAGGGGACCACTTATACACACATAAGTGGGACACTGCAGATGCCTGTTGTTGCCCTTCTTGTTTGTATTAGTAATGGAACAGCTATCATCTCTTACTAACAACTGTACTATACCTGGTGGCTGATGTTGGCAGAGATGCTCCCAACCCTCAAAGTTTTTAATAGTGGATACATTTAAGTATTTAGGAAATAGGATACATAAAGATGTTCAACAGTTTTATTATTTTTTTATGATACCCACTACGGAGTATATGGCTCACAAGTTTATGAATACCAGGAGAGCTTTATGGTTTAGCCCAAAGCCAAACCAGTTAGTTGGCACAGTGGGTCCATACTCACTGATCTGTGACGAACAATTCTTCAATCAGGTAACAATATCATTTTGAACTAATTGATACGACCAACTAGATAAAGAGGCAGGCTCATCCAAGTTTTAACCCCTGTCCCGGGATCTGGACTTCGCTGCAGGGGAGCAACCAGACCACTACCTTCTGGGATAGTCCCAATATAGTTGGCAGCGTATCCTCTGGGGTCAGGGACTCTGGTGCAAACACCAGAAGCTTTAGGGACAGAAAATCCACCAAAACCACAGGTACAGTCACTTATACTGATTCGTGGCAGGACTTGACTGTAGGAAACTTGACTGGATGGCTGAGATGCAGGGAAACTGCACCACAGTCACAGAAGCAGCCTGGACAGTCTAATACTGGAACTGTAGATAATCGCAACACACAACTTGAGACACGAGGAAAGCTTACGGGTGGGGTAGTGATTGATGCAAGAAAAAGGCAAGCAGGTACCAAGACTGTAGCACAGACAGGCAGATAGACTAAGGCCCCTTTCAGATGAGCGAGTTTTCCGCACGGGTGCAATGCGTGATGCGAATGCATTGTGCCCGCACTGAATCTAGACCCATTCATTTAAATGGGTCTGTGTACATGAGCGTTGTTTTTTCATGCTTCTCTTGTGTGTTGCATGAAAATCGCAGCATGTTGTATATTCTGCGTTTTTCACGCAACACAGGCCCCATAGAAGTGAATAGGGCTGCGTGAAAATTGCATCCGCAAGCAAGTGCGGATGCGATGCGTTTTTTACTGATGGTTGCTAAGAGATGTTGTTTGTAAATCTTCAATTTTTTATCAACTAAACGCAATTGCAGACAAAACTGAATGAACTCACTTGCGAAATCGCGCATTTTTAATTGGAAGCATCCAGACCTAATCCGTGACGCACGTCTGCAAGGGGCCTAAGAGAACTTTAACATTAAGTTAAACTGAAAACAACCGTGAGAAAAGCAGTACCTAGGCAGGGTGGGTACACTGCAGGAACAGACTGCATAACCCAAAGAATCGTTGAGGCACAAGCCCTTCAAACACCTTTGCTGGTCACTGGGAACCTTAAAGCTCAGGCATTCTCTATCTGGAGATAATGCCTTATGTACCCAGGGACCCATAGCCATTGGCTGGGGAAGAATTTGCAGATGCGCACACTGGCCCTTTAAGAGGCCATATATGAGCTTGTGTACCCTAAGAGAATAGAGAATGAAGCAATGGAGACAGCAGCTTGCAGAGGACGCCAGGCAGCATGGTGAGTAGCAACCAGCAGCTGATGACCTAACATGGTCCAGAACAGGTGCATATTCAGCTCCTCACTTTATCTCCTATATGGCTGCAGTTATCACTGTGTGGAACCCCTACACTGTGATATTTGGGGAAAAAGGAGGGACTGAGGTTTTTTCTCCGATTATCCCCCTGTGAAGAAACTCTAATCTCCCTAAACTATTACATTTGCCTGATTATGAGTTCTGGCCCTAAAAGATGATTACTTTAGAACATTTGCAGATTTGAGACAGGAATTTAGTTGAGGACAGGAATTCCAGTTGAGACTTGCCCCTGAACAGGGGCGGATTGGCCATAGACCTTACAGGAAAACTTTCCCGGTGGGCCAATGCCCAGGGGGGCTGCCTGGGCCTGTCTCACGGTCCGCCAGTGGAAGTTTTTCGGGATGTATTTTCTGCCGCTTGCGATGGTATTTGGCTCTGTTAGGGTGGTATAATGTGCCACAATATAGTATTTCCGGCCCTGCCTTCCATCAACGGGACTACAAAACCGGGCCACTTTTAGTATTTTTTTACAGGGCCACTGCCTGTGATTTGACCAGTTTGGTAGAGGACCTATAAGCTTGAGTGTGGAACAGTGGGAAACATTGCCCATCAGAAGATTTTGTGCCGACCAGACAACAAAGCCACACAAAGAAAATGGCCTCAGTTGGCAATCGACTGTGATCATGGCCAGGGATCATAGAACTTATTTCACACCAGTTCACATATGCGTAAACTTACCAGCAAGATCTGTATTTGATGTAATGAGGAAAGAGGTACTTCAGTACATGATATGGGTACCCTAGGCACCTTTTGGGCTTGGGTACATGAGTTTTTCAACACCAGGCAGGGTTTGCCAGCAATATGCTCCCCCTGGGTCTGGTTAATGAATATTAAATACTGTAGGACCTTTCCCAGGCTTCTGATGTTCTATACTAGAAAATCTATCCTTCTAACCTGGAAGCCCCAACACTTTTCCTTCCTCTCTGGAAACAGCTCATTGATACAGCATTACCCATGTAGAAATTGACATTCTCTGCTAGAGGAACACCTGAGCAGTTTTACAATATTTGGCGTCCTTGGTTGGCTGCCAAAAGAATTTCGGAGACTTTGTCAGATTAAACCCTGCATGGCGCTGCTGTGTGAATGGTGGGTGACCGGTTGTACCTCATATGGGTGATAATTACTGGATTGGGGCTCGATTGTGCTTCTGTGACCGCTTTTGATCATTTTAGTTACACTCTGGAGCCCCTTTTCTTCATTTCTCTCCTATGATTTGGCTGGTACTGAATGCATGCTATGTTGTTTCCTTTTCACCATAGTTATTACGGTTTACTCGTTTTCTTCTTGGAAAATGCATAAATGAACACTCAAAAAAAAGTCCACCAGAGCAGGAGCTGCATATACCGGTGTCCGTACAAGAGGAGTCCATTTGGGACACTAACCCTATCATGGATCCTAGCTGCTATGTGAAGTAAAGCCTTTTGCATCTTGGTATCTGCCATTTGAAGCTGGGGAGAACTTGTAGTGTCCTTTGATGGGCAGGAAGTTCAGAAGATGTCTGTCCTAATCACTACGTTATCTTCTGCAGTGCTGAGAACATTTACATATACTGTATATGCACGGGTGATATAAGATGATTATACACTCAGTTTGTTATCAATTGTGCCACAGCTCATTTACTTTTATAAAAGATCTTCTCGAGAGGAGCAGCAAAGTGCACGTCATGTACACAAAATGCTGTAGTGCACTTCAGTGTCATTATAGAAAGCAAACTGGGCTTGTATGTAGATAGCACACCATGGTGCTGGCAGGACTTGTTACAGCTTCTGCAGTACTGTATGCGCGGTAATTGCAGTATGATTGCCATGGAATTGCAGAGCCCATCACGTAAGCCCTGCTCCCCGTAGCTGTCTACTTCACTCCGCAGGATTCAGGCGGCAAGTAAAATGATGACAGATGATTCCGGTGATGGGGAAATAATTCATAATGTTTCCTCCTCACAGGTTTCAAGGCATCAGAGCGTGTTCTACAAGCAAGTCCCACCCTTCCAGTGCTGAAGAAAAAGCCCTTCCTCTCATACACATTCATATAACGTGCCCTGCACATAAACACTGCCTTACACACAGATCTGCAATGCAGACTATTAACCCTTTCAGTGAAGCAAACTACATGCTGCTCCGTTTCACAGAAAACAGACAGAGATCCGATGGCAGGTGTAGAATAGCTTCATACCACTGGCCAAAGAGGCACTTTTGCTATCTATACTAGAGGATCACTAAACCTAAGAGAACTGTTGATGCCAGTGACACATATTTATGTAATAACCAACAGAGCCAAATAATATTTGTGATAGAGGGCATATATTTTCCAAGATTTTCAGGCCTTACGCCCATTGTAGAGTATACCCCATTCCCCAAACCATACTGTTAGGATGTTGAAGACCTGAGGAAGCAAGAGAAGCAAAGCATTATTGCCACAATGACCTACTGCAATGACCTACTGCAATGATCACTGTTAAGTCTGTTAATGATTTGACAGTGATCATATTTGTAAATAGATTTTATTACCCAATTCCCACCCTTTTTGAGAAAATTAGTCTCCTCTTACCGGATTGTTGTCTTTCTTCTTCCCTGGTTACGGCCACCTCTCGCCTGTCGAATCCAGTGGCCGCGCTTGCGCAGAAGACTGAAGATTTTCTCCTGGACGGGCCGCGTAGTGTCCTGGCCGCGCATGCGTCATGATGACTCCTTCCTGGCCAGTATAGTACAGAGCCGCGAACGCGCACGCCGGCTCTGTGCTATACAGGCCAGGAATAAGTCACCATGGCGTATGCGCAGCAGCGTGCGCGTTGAAAACAGCGCCTGGCCGGGGAGAAGACGTCAATCAAGCTGACTGAACCCGCCCAGCCGAATCCAGGAAGTGAACATCGCGCTCACCACAGGTAAGTATGAAAACTGTTGATGGACAACCCCTTTAATGTCGTTTAACAATCTCAAGATTTTGGCCAGTTTAACATGGTCAGTGTGGACGCACTTCTGGTTTTGTCTTACAAATACTGATGCAAAATACTGACGTGGGTAAATTTACTAGTCTGGAATGCTTTATCTTGGATTATTAGACTTACCTGTTACATTATGATTTAGAAGAGTAGAGGTGTAATGATCGCCGTTGTAGGGGGCAGTAATTTTGGAGGTCCGATTTGGGAACTGAATGTCTTTGTGTTGCTATATAGGTTGGAGCTGCAGAAGTGAGGGGCCAAAGATGTCTTAGCAGGAAACTCTGCAGTCGTCAGGAGAAGTTGTCATGGTAGTTTGGGCTGGATGGAGTAAAAAGGAGAAAAAACTCCAACCAAAGAATATGTCACATATGAGTCTCTGGATGTAGTTATTGTGTATTTTCCATGTGCCTACATCTAATCAGTAGTGTTTTCACCTTTATAGACTGCAGCTCACCCTGATAATACATTGTGGGCCTCTTGTATTACCCTGGTATCTAAACACTATATATGTAAGGTAGGTTCAACTGACGTGTTTCTAGACTTGTAAGTTAGATCATGCTGCAACCCCTGCAACAGAAACGTAAACTGTGAACGAGTCCATTGCGGCAAAGCAGTGAGTGGCCTGTTAGAATCCATCCTGTCGTCCACTGTCGGGGAAATTTGAGCTAGCCCTGTTCTGGGTATCGTAAGCAACACATCATGATAGGAGGCAATATCCTTGTGGCACCTGCATATTACTGACCCCGGACTGTCTGCATTATTGGATGTATACCGACTGGAGGATCATATTTCGGGATGACACTCCTGATATTATAATTATCAGTATTTTGTACTCAACATAAGTTCATCAGCATTTTGTATTCAGCATTGGTCACAATATTGACCGCCTGAGGAACCCTAAATGTAGGGGGAAACGCGTTGTTTTTTTTTCTGATGATGTATATCTGATTTTGAATACTGTGGGGTAATCCTATACTGTGCTGGGCTGCCCTGTTGGGTTTGCTTTAAGGCCTACACTCTGTCTGCCCTTAAGTGGGATGACTTTGTTTCTAACAACATTGCCATGAAATATTGTGTGGTGATGCTAGACCATATTAGGCAATATTGCCTAGTGAGACACGCTTTAAGGTCTTCATTTGATTAGTTTGAATATGTAGTGACCTTTTGACTGTTTGGAGCAATATTTTTTCCACAGTGGTTAGCCGTTGATTTGACTGATTTGCACCTGGCTACCTTCTAATGACACTCATATCCATTTTATGTGTAAAGTGTGGCTATCTTTGCGGTGATAACAACTGCAAGTTTGTTTTTGTGTTTGTCAAACCAACCACTACCTGTTGGTGAATGGGATTACACCCGATTGATAATTTTGAGTACTTTTAATTGAAAAAGACTAGTAGGGAGCACTCAGTCCAGGTACGAGGACACGGAGTCCCCACCATTAGGGGTCGTCCCTGGGCTGAGGGATTAGCAAAGGGAGAGGTAGGGCGAGATAGAACCCCCCTCTCCGTGGTTGCCCCTTATTCTTTTTTTTTTCTTTTTTGCGTCTGGTCGTCATATTGTGACGTTGATGGTTGTTTGATGTATCTTCTGGCGCATGTGTTCCCCATTTTTTATGGAAAGTTGAAATAAAATTGTGTTTTTAGGAGTTTTTGTTTTTGTGCTGGACTATTAACAACCAGGTAGTCCAGGAACAAGCAGGAAAGACTTAGCAGAGCCAAGTTCATAACTGTGAAGTAGCAGAGTTGACTTTGTAAGTTTGGATTTGCATAGCTGAGTTTGTTACTGTGGGGTAGCAGTGTTGAGCTTGTATCTGTGTACTAGCAGAACAAGGGATGGTAGCTGATAGCATGACACAGGCAGGTAGCAGAATGTGGTCACTTAAATACAGAACTGGAACACAATCAATTGTATCTGGATTGGAATATGAACATGGTAGCCAAGGGTTTTTACCAGCAATTCAGATACCATGAAAACAGGTAAAGACAGGAACTTAGCCACACGAATCTAGAAGTCAAAACCAGAAGAAGCAGAATTAGATGGGATGAGATCCAGGAACTGTTGTGTGGACAACACATTAATCCTCATGCCATAACAGCCATAGCAAACAAGGTTTAGATGGTCACTATATTTTGAATAAACTTTACATGAATCAATAGTACAAGAAACTTTGTAATATATGTTATTAAAGAAAAGTTCCAGTTTTTCCCTCTAGCTACTTATTCCTCCTCCACCCTCCTCTCTCCATAGAGTTCTATTGGCAGCTGGCAATCTGATCCTTCGGTGAGCTGACAATCCATCTTGTCCCTCAAGACGGATTTAACAAAGAATGTTAGTTCAGGATGGAGGAAAAAAAGGTATTATCTTTAATAACATATATTACAAAGTTTCTTATATTTGCCTGTTCTATTGTTTATGCAAAGTTTGTAGAAAGGTTGGTGACTATCTAAATAGGGTTTATCAGAAGCAGCCAATGGGAAAGCATGATGTTGCAACAAAAAGTTAATCCTTGCTTTGGTGGCGAGTCAGGGTGTGGCTGAAAAGTTCAGGTAGAGACATGGCAGATTTGGATTGCAGCACATGGCAGATTTGGATTGCGGCCAGCAAATGAATTTGGAAAGCAGACCTAAACAAACCAACCAGTCAAAAAGCATGTGGCCAACACAAAAAACAAGCTAACCAGTCAAACAGCATGCAGCCAGCAGAGGAGAGGTGAGTAACAGCACAGTTAGTGAGACTATGTTCACTGTATGGCCATGCTATTGTTTGTATTACTTTGTATAGTAGTGCCTCTTCGGTATTACATTGCTCTGGTCCCTGCTGGTAAACCTTCTATTTGACATGAGTCACAAGACCGCTGCAGCTAATCACTGTCCACACCGGTGACGTGTCTCCCATGCGTCACTTAACTGGGTCACATGACACATGGGGGGACACGTCACCCCTGTGGTTATTCATTGGCTGCAGAGGTCATGTGAACCCCTTCAAACTTTACCAGCGAGGACTGGACCACAAAGGAGTCAGAATTCAAGAAAAGGAAGCAGGTAAGTCTGCCTCCCTTTGCAGGTCTGGCAGCTTTCTGCAGCTGCTATGTACTGTACAACATAGAATCTGCAGAAGTCAACCGTTGCAAATGTTTTCAATAAAACTTATTACACTTTTTTTAAGCCTGAAATACATCTGAATCAATATAATATTAACAGTTTAAAAAATGGCTCAGAAGGAGTCCATAGCCTTCACGTATTTCAATATAGTGACATTTTCACTGCAGTTGTTAGCTTAGGGATCTTCAGTTAATAGAACAGTTGGGTAAGAAATGTTTACTTGTCCCTTCACTTGACATGTATGATATCCACAAACACATTTCCCATCAGCTCTCACCACATGGTTATATTTTGCTGTATGTTACTCATACCCACTGAAGCCAAAAAGAGTTTTAAGATCCAATTACCTGGGATGCTCTATTCTTGAAGCAGGAACACATTGGTCTCATCACCTCCTTTGCCCAGAATTAAGTCTGGGCTGCAAAGATTAAAATTAATTGAATTTTCTCCTTTCGTATCACATACATAATGGAACCAGATCTTTCCTCTTTCATGCTTGCTATGTATTCTAGTAATGGAACAGTTAGAGTCAAAGAAGCAGGTTTAATGGAGACAGCAGGAGGTATGAATATTAAGCCTGTCTCAGCCACTGACATGTTTCTTTATCTATTCTTGCTAACCGCTTCTTTCTCTTTCCTATGTTATTATGGAGTGTGACAGATCTGGTTATTTTAAAAATCAGCTTCTGAATGTACAACACTTTAGATTAAGATTTATCGACCTATCACTTAAATACAGTTCTTATAATAACAGACATGTAATTAATCAAACTACGCAAGGAAAGACTTTCTTAAGCTACTTTCACACTAGCGCTTTGGCTTTCCGTTTCTGAGATCCGTCATGGGCTTTCAGAAGTGGTCCAAAACGGATCAGTTTTGCCCTAATGCATTCTGAATGGAAAAGGATCCGCTCAGAATGCATCAGTTTGCATCTGTTCAGTCACCATTCCGCTCTGGAGGCGGACACCAAAACTCTGCCTTCAGCACTTTGCTGTCCGCCTGACAAAGCAGAGCCAAACAGATCCGTCCTGACGCACAGTGTAAGTCAATGGGGACGGATCCGTTTTCTCTGACACAATATAGCTATAGAAGACATAATACAACTGGATCCGTTCATGACGGATGCATGCGGTTATATTATTGTAACGGAAGCGTTATACTTTATATTCCCTTTATATTCCCTCCATGTCCAGCTCATTATTCATGTATGTTGCTTACATGGCGCCAAACCCCCCCCCCCTTCAGTGGAGTTCAAATTTAATTTGCTTTAAAGTTTCATGGCATCCAGAAAATGCTTCCAATTCATAGTAAGCATGTCTTCTGGGGTAGGTCTACTTTAAATGCAGCTCAATATAAAAGCTAAGAAAGAATAAAAATTGTTAAAATTACCATAAAACATGAAAGTTTTCTTTAGCAAGCATAATAATTTCAGATACAACGGGCCACATTTAATATGAGTGCACCTAGACAATGTGTCATATTTATGGATCAGTTTGGTGCATCTAGAAAAACCCACTGCGCCTAGCTCACCGGGGCGTGGTTTAATGGAACGGAGCGTAGCCTAGGATGCAACATTTTGCATTAAAATTGCACCACAAGTCTGATGTAAAATTCACAGAATAAGTCAACCAACTGTTGGTATAAAATTAAACAAAAATGTCTGAGCCACTGGGATAAATCTGGGGCAGCTCTAGACAGCCTCTCTAACCGTATGCCATCTACGAGATTTATGTCCTTGTTATTATGGGGGTAGCCATCTTGCCTTATAGCAGGTATCTAGGTATTCTCTTAGACATAAGCAGGAAAGGACCTATTGACATCTTTGTGAGCATAATATGTGTCATTTACATTAGTTATTGTGTGAAAAGGACAGAAGGCCAAGACTATTAAAAAGCCCACACTCCAGAGACCTTTTAACACAACTGTGCTTCAAGTTTAAAGCTTGCCATACACTTGAAACCATGATCAGCCGTATGGTGGGCGATCAATCATACAAGTCGAAGAAGCCTTATGGTGAAATGGTGTTGGAAGGAGGGCGCAGCCATACCGGTCTGTAATCCACAGATGTGTCCTTCTATAATATTTTTGCTTTCTATACTATGTGATGTTATTTTATCAGATTCTCCTTTGGAGTCTCTGTATGGTTATAAATCCTCTTTTTTCATTAGGCTAGTTGTCTTATAGATTTTTTGATTTACAAATGTGTATTAAATATGACCTGATATAGTCCCCCCCCCCCTTCCTATATTCTCTCTTGGATTTATGATCACTGCTAACTGATATATTAGTGTCAACTTTTTAACTATTTTTTTAAATACTGATTTATCAATAAAGCTTATTTAAATCATAGTCTGTGTCAGAGGTACATTTGGTTTTGGTGTATTAGCTTGGTAAAAATACCTCTACATTCATCAATTGTGCTGATATCCCGGGATATTTTTTGAGTTATCATGAGACCAAGACAACACCTAACAATTGGTCAACAGTACCTCATCATTATGAGGTTTCAAGCAGAATGTTCTCAGACGGAAGTGGCCACTGAGCTTAGAGTGTCATCAGCAGGTTGCAACAGAGATACAGAAAAACTGGAAGAGTCACAGAAAGGCATAGAAGTGGACGTCCTTTGTCCACATCCCACACTGATGACCACTTCATTGTGAACAATGCCCTGTGGAACCAGATGGTGAATGGCATGCAACTCCAGGCACATTAAAGGGAGGTGAGAGGCACCCAAGTGTCACATCAGACCATTGAAAACTGTTTTCATCAGCGTGGTCTGCATGCTAGATGACCTGCAAGCGTACCTGACCACAGGCGTCAGTGTCTTATTTTAGTATGATATAGCAGTATCATTAAAGGCAAGGTATGGCAGTGATATTTGACTAGGGTTGTCAATGTTATTTAGACATAGTGTAATAGTATTATTTGAACAGTGAGGCAATAAAAGGGCAGCATTATTTGTGCACGGTATGACCAGGGGCAGATTAAGTGATCCAAAGGCCTGAAGCTGTCCCTTAAGCTTGGGCCCCTCGAGATAAAAACAGTAGCACATCCATAGTTCCAAAGACATATTTAGTTGGACATTAAGGAGGGCCTATCACCACTCCTGACAGGCCTGTTCTAATAGCTTCATGCATGTAATAAAAATTTGAGAGAATTAATTCTTATGGCTCTATGTTGTGCCATTCCTTTATTAATCCTGCTAGAAGTTATGAATGAAATGCTAGCAGTCTGCAGTAAGGGTACAGAGGGGTGGTAACAAGTTGGGCGTGTGTACCTGCACAGTCTGAAAATAACAGCACTGATTGGATAGAGTAAGACTGTGCAGGTACACAACCCCAGCTTGTTCCCACCCCTCTGTACCCTTACTGCAGACTGCAGTAGCTATATGTTCCCCAATACTGTTTATTGCACCTGGTACAGACTATTAGCTATTGCCTCGTTCACAAAGCCGTATGAGGGCTTGTTTTTTGTGGGAGAAGCTGCACTTTCTAATGAGACCATTTAATATTGCATACGATGTAGGGGAAAACTGGAAAAAAATCCAAGTGGGATGAAAGGGAAACTGGAATGGGGGGACTACAGTACCCTGAAGGATTATGAAAATTAGGGTTATTCACTTTAGACAAAAAGACAACTGAGGGGAGATCTAATGACTATGTATAAATATATCAGGAGTCAGTACAGAGATCTCTCCCATCATCTATTTATCCCCAGGACTGTGACGACGAGGGGACATCCTCTGCGTCTGGAGGAAAGAAGGTTTGTACACAAACATAGAAAAGGATTCTTCACGGTAAGAGCAGTGAGACTATGGAACTCTCTGCCTGAGGAGGTGGTAATGGTGAGTACAATAAAGGAATTCAAGAGAGGACTGGATGTATTTCTGGAGTGTAATAATATTACAGGTTATAGCTACTAGAGATGGGTCGTTGATCCAGGGAGTTATTCTGATTGCCTGATTGGAGTCGGGAAGGAATAAAAACTTTGGAAAACATTATTAATTTTATAGTTATGTGTGAGGGCCCATTTTATGTGGGGCAATCTGTAGCTTTTGTTGATTTTTGGGGGCAGATAAAGAGACGAAAAAATGGCAAATTAGGCGGGTGTCTGATGTTTTCAAAGACATCACTGCCAACTTATATAGTCGGGAAGATAATTAAACTGGGGTTAGGGCTGCCATCAGAAATTTTGGGGCCGCTTACACAGCTCAAGGTCTGGGCCCCCCCCCGCCACCGCTAGAGCCTGGTCTTTGGAGGGGCACTTCCCCCAGGAATAGGAGATCATGGGGCCCCTGTGTCCCCGTCCACCCTCGAACCACACCCACACACAGCCCCACCCATATATCGCACCTCTTACATCCAGGGACATCTCCCACACGGCCCTCCATTATGTAGTTCGCCCGCCACACTGCCCGCCACTGAGTAGTTTGCCCCCCCAAGTTAATTTTGCCCTCACACAAGTAATTTTGCCCCCAGACAGCCCTGCATTATGTAATTTACCCCTACACTAAGTAATTTTGCCCCCACGTGGCCCTCTATTATCTAGTTTGCCCGCCACACTGACCCCCACTGAGTAATTTGCCCCTCCCCCCACAAGTTAATTTTACCCCCAGACAGCCTTGCATTATGTAATTTGTCCCCACACTAAGTAATTTTGCCCCCACACAGCCCTCCATGTAGTTTGCCCGCCACACAAGTAAATTTTGCCCCCAGACAGCTCTCCATTATTAGCCCCCCCCCGTACTTGTGTCGCTAATCCCGGCCAACTCACTCCTCAGCACCGCCTGGAGGTACCCTTTCCTTAAAACCAGTTTTCTGCTTTCCACTGCGCGTCCTGTGCAGCCCTGCGGCAGTGACCGAGGGAGATCGCCGAGAACAGGACGCGCAGTGGAAAGCCTTTCTGACATCGATCAGCTGAGTGGCGGGCGGGCCGGGGAGGTAAGGGACGGGCCGCGGAAGGAAGAGAGGGAGGAGCACTGGGCCCCAGGTCCGGCGGCCACAAGATAAAAAAAAAAAAGGCTCGGGACCAGCCGGGCCCCCCTAGGGTCTGGGCCCCTTACTGGGGTATGGGCTGTACCCCCCTGATGGCAGCCCTGATTGGGGTATATAATATTTAACATAAATGTTTTTTTTTTACTCTGCAGCATCTTCATATACGAGTACAGCAGTGCCTTTATCATTTTTCTGCAGTTACATAAACAGTGAATTTCGTGGCCATTTTTCATTGCCACTTATCTGCCTCAGAAGAAACCATGTGGCCAACAGGGGAGAAGACCAGAACAGCCTTCTCTCCCTTTGGCCATGCTGTTTGTTGAAAAGTCACTAACTTCAGTGGTTATGTAACTGCAGACACACATATGGCAGAGTGGCATTCAAATAGTCCAAATGGCAGTCATTAATGGTGCTGTTTTCCCTCCCAGCCCCTCACATTACTCACAGCTCAAGCGGCAGCCTGCAGGCAGCACTGTGTCAGGGCTAGCGCCTGACTTCTGACCTAGTCCAGTACAGTGCTCCGTGTTCCAACGGTACTCTGAGCACCATGATCACACTCAAAGACGGACCCGCCCACCGCCTCCTTCTTCTGTCGTTGCCACGGTGCTCCTGCGGTACTGGCTTTAAGTCCCATGCAGGACTTTATCACTCTGGTAGCATGGCACTGCGGCTCATGGCAGTGCTGCACTGTTAGGCCTCTTTCACACGAACGTTGTTTTTGCGAGTGTACGGGCTGTTTTCATTTCAATGGGTCTGAAAAAAAAACTCAGAAGGTACTCTGTATGCATTCCGTTTCCATATTTCCGTTCAAACATAGAACATGTCCTATTATTGCCCACATCACGGACAAGGATAGTACTGTTCTATTAGGGGCCAGATGTTCTGTTCCGCAAAAAAACGGAATGCACACGGACGTCACCTGTATTTTTTGCGGACCACAAAACCATACGTTTGTGTGCAATAGGCTTTACACTGTGAGTGTGGCTGAAAACCAATAATGGACGTTTGGGCAGCTATGGACCCCACAGAGACATCGGGCCTAGGGCTGACAACCCAAACACCCCTATTATGATCCAATACAGCGTTGAGAGAAACAATAAAGAGGCTTGCGGCACTCACCGAGGTAGATGCTTTAACTTTCTTTATTCATCCTGATATAGGACAATCACATGGGGGGTACAGGGGCGGACAACCAGTTGCAGATGATCGGCGGCTACGGCCGTTTGGCGCGTAGGATGGTGCTTCGTCTGGCCGCTCATACGTCACTGCGCAGACTTGCGCTTCATATAGGCGGCGCTCCGTGGCCATCATCATAAGCAACGGCTGAGCGCAAATTAATGACGTTAAAATCACAAGTGTAGGAAGGTACATACACCCAAATGTACTACATAATTATGCACATCCTCGTACTGCTCACATGTTCGTGCATGATATTGCGAAGTGAGATCACATTGCTGACGTGTTCATATTGTGCGATTAAAGACACCACGGTGGTGCCAACTATTCAATTTTCACCACCCATTGTGCCTCCAATATAGATCTCGCACACATATGACTACCCTTAACCCAGTGTTTCTGTAAAGGGGGGCTCCAGGTCACAGGAGATGAACGCTTCTACTGTGGAAGCGTTCATCTCCATAGTGATCTGTATCGCCGTCCTCTGGACAGCGATACAGATCGCTGTGCTGTGCGGCAGTGGAGGGAGAGGCGTCTCCTCCTGCTCCTCTGATAGGCTGCGGGCCTTGTGCCGGCAGCCTATCAGAGCGGTTTAGGCGGCGCGATGACGTCATCGCGCCGCCTGAGCAGAGTGCAGAGCGGGACACAGACCGGAAGAGACCTGCATCCAGCACTTCCAGGGAGGTAAGTATTTGGGGGGTTTAATGCAGCCTGCACATGATTGGGGAGGGGGTTAATGGAGCCTGCACATGATTGGGGGAGGGGGTTAATGGAGCCTGCACATGATTGGGGAGGGGGTTAATGTAGCCTGCACATGATTGGGGGAGGGGGTTAATGTAGCCTGCACATGATTGGGGGAGGGGGTTAATGGAGCCTGCACATGATTGGGTGAAAGGGGGTTAATGGAGCCTGCACATGATTTGGGGAGGGGGTTAATGGAGCCTGCACATGATTGGGGAGGGGGTTAATGGAGCCTGCACATGATTGGGGAGAGGGGTTAATGGAGCCTGCACATGATTTTGGGAGGGGTTAATGGAGCCTGCACATGATTTTGGAGGGGGAGAGAGCCTGCACATGATTTGATTTGGGGGAGGGGGAAGCCTGGACCCTGCACATGATTGGGGAGGGGGGTTAATGGAGCCTGCACATGATATGGGGGTGTTAATGGCCCTCGCCTGTGGGGAGATTGGTGTACTTATAACTATTTACAGTCATGGGGCGTGAAGTGTTTTCTTCTTCCTAGGGGGGGCATGACAGAAAATAATTGAGAAGCACTGCCTTAACCCCTTAAGGACACGGCCCTATTTCACCATAAGGACCAGGCCATTTTTTTCAAAATCTGACCATTGTCACTTTATGTGGTGATAACTTTAAAACGCTTTTTCTTATCCAGGCCATTCTGAGATTGTTTTTTCGTCACATATTGTACTTTATGACACTGGTAAAATGAAGTCGAAAAATTTCATTTTTATTTATAAAAAAATACCAAATTTACCAAAAATTTTGAAAAATTTGCAATTTTCCAAGTTTCAATTACTCTACTTCTATAATACATAGTAATACTGCCAAAAAAAGTTATTCATTTACATTCCCCATATGTCTACGTCATGTATCGATCATTTTGGGAATGCCATGTTATTTTTTGGGGACGTTACAAGGCTTAGAAGTTTAGAAGCAAACTTGAAATTTTTCAGAAATTTTCAAAAACCCACTTTTTAGGGACCAGTTCAGGTCTGAAGTCACTTTGTGAGGCTTACATAATAAAACCACCCAAAAATGACCCCATTCTAGAAACGACACCCCTCAAGGTATTCAAAACTGATTTTACAAACGTCATTAACCCTTTAGGTTTTCCACAAGAGTTAATGGCAAATGGAGATAAAATTTCAGAATTTCAATTTTTGTAAAATTTTCCATTTTAATCAATTTTTTCCAGTAACAAAGCAAGGGTTAATAGCCAAACAAAACTTAATATTTATTCCCCGATTCTGCAGTTTGCACAAACACCATATGTGGTCGTAAACTGCTGTATGGCCAAACTGCAGGGCGCAGAAGGAAAGGAACGCCATATGGTTTTTGGAAGGCAGATTTTGCTGGACTGGATTTTGACACCATGTCCCATTTGAAGCCCCCGATGCACCCCTAGAGTAGAAACTCCATAAAAGTGACTCCATCTAAGAAACTACACCCCTCAAGGTATTCAAAACCAGTTTTACAAACTTTGTTAACCCTTTAGGTGTTCCACAAGAGTTATTGGCAAATGGAGATGAAATTTCCGAATTTCTATTTTTTGTTACCTTGTCTCAAAAAAGTGTAATATAGAGCAACCAAAAATCATGTTTACCCTAGAATAGTACCAACAAAACTGACACCTTATCCCGTAGTTTCCAAAATGGGGTCACTTTTTTGGAGTTTCTACTGTAGGGGTGCATCAGGGGGCTTCAAATGGGACATAGTGTCAAAAACCAGTACAGCAAAATCTGCCTTCCAAAAACCATATGGCGTTCCCTTCCTTCTGTGCCCTGCCGTTTGGCCATACAGCAGTTTACGACCACATATGGGGTGTTTGTGCAAACAAGAGAATCAGGGCAATAAATATTGAGTTTTGTTTGGCTGTTAACCCTTGCTTTGTTACTGGAAAAATGGATTAAAATGGAAAATTTGCAAAAAAATAGCTGTTTTGGGACCGTTTTTATTTTTGTTATTTACATAGTTGAACTGACAGGTTAGATTGTGTGCTATTTCTATAGAGCAGGTTGTTACGGACGTGACAATACCAAATATGACTACTTTTTGGGGTTTTTGTTTCAGTTTTACATAATAAAGCATTTTTGAAAAAATATTTTTAGTGTCTCCACATTCTGAAAGCCATAGTTTTATTTTATTTTTTGGGCGACTGTCTTATGTAGGGGCTCATTTTTTGCGGGATGAGATGGCGGTTTGATTGGCACTATCTTGGGGTGCATATGACATTTTGGTCGCTTGCTATTACACTTTTTAGATGTAAGGTGACAAAAATGGCTTTTGACACCGTATTTTTATTTTTTTTGCTGTGTTCAGCTGAGGGGTTAGGTCATGTGTTATTTTTATAGATCAGGTTGTGACGGACGCGGCGATACATAATATGTATACTTTTTATTTATTTATATAAGTTTTACACAATAATATCATTTTTAAAACAAAAAAAATCATGTTTTAGTGTCTCCATAGTTTGAGAGCCATATTTATTTATTTTTTTGGGCGATTGTCCTATGTAGGGGCTCATTTTTTGCGGGATGAGATGGCGGTTCGAATGGTACTATCTTGGGGTGCATATGACTTTTTGATCGCTTACTATTACACTTTTTGTGATGTAAGGTGACAAAAAAATGGCTTGTTTGACAACGTTTTTATTTTTATGTTTACGGCGTTCATCTGAGGGGTTAGGTCATGTTATATTTTTATAGAGCAGGTCCTTACGGACGCGGCGATACATAATATGTATACCTTTTTTATTTATTTTGGTTTTACACAATAATATCCTTTTGAATAAAAAAAAACATGTTTTAGTATCTCCATAGTCTGAGAGCCATATATTTTTCAGTTTTTAGGCAATTGTCTCAGGTTGGGTATAATTTTTGCAGGATGAGGTGACGGTTAGATTGGCACTATTTGGGGGTCATATGACTTTTTGATCGCTTGCTATTACACTTTTGTGATGTAAGGTGGCAAAAATGGCTTTTTGACAAAGTTTTTATTAATTTTTTTACAGTGTTTACTTGAGGGGTTAGGTCATGTGATATTTTTATAGAGCAGATTCTTACGGACGTGGAGATACCCAATATGTCTACTTTTTAATTTTTTTTTACATTTAACACTAAAAGCATTTTTGAAACAAAAAAATCATGTTTTAGTCTGAGAGGCATAGTTTTTTTATTTTTTGGCCAATTGTTTTAGGTAGGGGCTCATTTTTTGCGGGATGAGATGGTGGTTTGATTGGTACTATTTTGGGAGGCAAACGCCTTTTTGATCGCTTTGTATTACACTTTTAGTGATGTAAGGTGCCAAAAATGGCTTATTTACACCATTTTTTAGTTTTTTTTATGGCGTTCACCTGAGGAGTTCAGTCATGTGATATTTTTATAGAGCAGGTTTTTACGGACGCGCGATACCTAATATGTGTAGTGTATTTTTTTTTAATTTTATTCAGTGATATGTTTTTTCATTTTACTTTTTTCACTTTTTACATTTTTTGACCCAGACCCACTTGGTTCTGAAAGATCCAGTGGATCTGGTGTCTGTATAATACAGTACAGTACACTATATAGTGCACTGTGCTGTATTTTGTACTTTACAAAGTCTGAATAGACCTTTAGCAGGTCTATTCAGACTTTCAGCACCATGGAGAGCAGGACGCTTCTGAAAGCGCCCTGTCTCCATGGCAACCATCACCCGCTGCCATCAGAAAGCAGCGGGTGATGGATGGAGGAGTGTAGCCCCTCCCTCTGTGATCCCATCCTGTTGGGGGCTGCAAAGGCACAGCAGCCCCGATGGGAGAGGGAGGAGCTCCTCCTGTTAACCCTTCCATACCGCGGTCCGTATGGACGCGTATAGAAGGTTAAACGGCTGGCATCTGATCAAGCACAGATGCCAGCCGTTTCTATCAGAGTGTCAGCAATGTGCTGACACTCTGATAGATCCACTAGACACCAGGGAAACATTACAGAGGAGGCGGGCGGGGATCGCATCGCGATCCCGCCCGCCGCACCGCCCGCCTCCCGCAACCACTCCCGCCTGCACCCCCGCCGCCATAATATGATTGGGGGCTGCAGGGGGTTAAAGATCAAGACTTTGGGGACATCCTTGATCCTCGCGGTCACAGACCGCGGGATCAGAGATCGCACAAAGCGCTGCAAACCGCAGGTCTGAATTGACCTGCGGTTTGCAGCTGATCGCCCATATGGGGGGTCACAGGACCCCCTGGGCATTGTAACAAGGTACCTGCTGAATGATTTCAGCAGGTGCTTGTTCCGATCACTGCCAGCTGAGCAGCAGTGATCGGAACAACTCATGACATGCGGTACGCCATGTGTCCTAAGGACTCGGGAAACATGCCTGCACCGGTACGTCATGTGTCCTAAGGGTTAAAGAGGACCTTTCATCCCTGAAAATGCACATTACAAATACATGCATCCACTTACACATGAAGCGGCCCCGGTGGTGCTGTTTTCAGCTTTCATTTTCCAAGGTGTGCCACCCGTTTGTCCACGATGGCTCCCGCAACAACCCGCACCTCATATGCAAATGAGCCATTCGCCTCAAATGGGCGGTCCTGCAAAAGTTCGCCTAGGCGTGGTTTATTATTCTCCCCAGCACGGAGCGCATTCACTAGCGCGCTCCACTGTCAGCCAGGAGGCAGAAGCTCGAGTTCTCGGCGAGATTCGTAAGAACTCAAGCGATTTCACACAGCCTGAGCTCGGGCGCCAACTTGCAGTCCTCTGGAGAACCTTTAGTGACCGCCCAGTTGGAGCCGAATGGCTCATTTGCATATGAAGCGAGCTGTTGCTGGGGCCACTGCAGACAAACGGGGCACATTTTGGAAAATGAAAGCTGAAACAGCACCACGCGGGCCGCCATGTAAGTGGATATATGTATTTTAATAGTGCATTTTCAGATAAAAGGTCCTAAACAGGCGGGGGAACAGAGGAAGAGCTAAACTCCCAGTGATTCCCATTCCAGATGGTATCATACTCATGCAAGCTACGCACATGATGTGTATCTCTACAGGAACACTGACATGTCGCTCCTACTCGCTCAAACCCGCTGTCTCGGTGCACATAATACCCACCTTGCCTCTCTGCAGGAGGAGCCGAGTGCCGATCCCCCTCTAGGGATGGGCCGAACCTGCTCCATACCACGCAAAAAGAGAGGCAGCTGATGGCATCGATATGTGCGGCTCTAATATGCTCAATCAAGCGCGGGCATCCCCTGCCCGAACAAATGGAATTGACATGCTCCCGTATCCTCTCAAAGAGTGGGCGTATCGTTTTGCCAATATAGAACCTCTTACAGGGACAAAAAATGACATATACGACATAAGGTGTTCGACATGTAATAAAATCCTTGACTGTATGTTTAATTCCTCCTACTTGCAGCCATTTGCTACACATGTTCAGAGCGCAAAGGAAGCAATGCCCGCACCTATGGTTCCCTTTAAGCTTTTTGTTGGTAAGCCAAGTCTCAATCACTGGTTTATGCATTGCACTGCTAACTACTCTATCTTTAATGGTCTGGCATTTCCTAAATGTAACCAATGGGCGCTATACTTGAATGTGAAGGCAAAGCAGGGAAGTTCAGTGCTCCTGTCTTTTTCAAAGAACAATGTGTCCCGATCAAGTGCCGCAGCCGTGTGTAAGGCTGTTGAGACATTTCTCCGCGGGTAAGCCCGATCCAGCAGGCGGTTACTCAGCTCCTTAGCCTGGCGATGAAATCCGCCATCAGTGTCGTTAATCCTCCGTAAACGGACAAACTGTCCGTAAGGGACGGCCTCCTTCACCGATGGCGGATGAAAACTGGTCTGGTAGAGCAGTGAGTTTGTCGCGGTGGGCTTACGAAAACCCGCGGTGTGTAGTACACCGTCCTCTACTGTGACATGCACATCTAGGAAGTCCAGCGACTCACCCCCAAAATTGAGGGTGAATCGCATGTTCATCCGATTGTGCGCATTAAGATGATCAACAAACTCACGGCACGACTCCTCACTGCCCGACCAAACCAGAAAAATGTAATCGACATAACGTAAAAATAAATGTATATACCGCAGGAACGGGTTGTCCACAGAAAATATATACGTCTCCTCGAATACCGCCAGGTACCACTGGCCATCAAACTGGAACACAATGCTGGTGAGGACTAAATCAAGTGCCTCATCGATGAAGCTATTGAACATGTTTCCCTTGTCGCTTCTATCGAGTATGAGGCCGATAGCTTGGAGCCCTAAATCGTGTGGGATCCTAGTGTATAAGCTTTCGACATCCAAGGACACTAGGCTAAACTCCCCCCGCCACTCGATAGAACGGGGGGTGTGGAGGAAGTCTCCTGTGTCCTTGAGATATGTCGGGGTACTGGAGAGGAGTGGCCTGAGTAGCCAATCCACATAGCCGGATAATGGCTCTGCCGCTGACCCGATCCCGGCCACTATCGGGCGGCCTGGGGGTCGGGTCAGTGACTTGTGGATTTTTGGTACGAAGTACCATACAGGAATTCTGGGATGGGCAGGAATAAGCTTATTGACCATACCTTTTGGTAGGAGACCGGCTATTACGTACTTATTTATTAGTGTGCTGAGTTTGGAGGTGATACCCGCTACATATTTCTCTACTGGGCTGCCAGTGCTGGCCATTTCCTTTGTGTCCATACTAGCTAAAAACTGAATACATTCTATCTCTTCCTCGTCAAAGCGACTCTTTAAATGGAATTCCGTCTTGGAGGTAGTGACTGGGATTTCCCCTGACAGCGGGGGCTTCTCACTAGGTGGAGACTCTAGAAACATTTTTTTGAGGAATAGTTTACTGACCGATAGAAACAGGTCAATCTCAAAATCAACCGGGCAGAACTGCTGTACCAGGCTGAACCCCAGACCCCTATTGAAGAGCGGGATGCAGCCCGGGGGCAGCTCTAGCCCGGTCAGGTTCACCACTATGTCGGCAACAGCAGTGGTGGACTCCTGTTCACTAGTCTCTATTGTAGCCAAGAGACTTGTCGTCTCCGTCTCGTTGACTTGCGAATCTCTCTCGGTTTTTCTGGCGCATCTCCCACGTCCCCTTCTTGTTCTTTTTCTAAAGGGACAGAGCCGCTTGCGGGACATGTTCCATTGCCCTCTGACTGACTCGAGTCAGAATCTGTTGTCCAGAAATCATTACGTCCACGTCGTGGCATGCATTTGGGGCGAAACCTTTTTTTTGCCCCAGTCAAATATGCGGTCGTGCTCATAGTCATTTTTGTCCCTAATAAACTTGTCCCTCTTTCTCTCCTTAATCTCCATTTGGGTCGCTAGGAGTTTTTTATTTAATCTCTTCTCAAAATTGCTAAACTGGGACTCCATCAGTCTTTTTCGTAGCTCCTCCCGTGCTTTATTCAATTCGTCAGTAATGGCCACATACTCTTTTTCATTTCCCTATTATAATCCGCCATTGGTTATGATATTAGAAGAGGATAATATGCACTAACCATATTTTTGGGTAGTGTATGAAGATATTTTAGCACTGTATAGCGGTTGTATTTGCTCAATAATAATGAGGTTACAGGATTGCATAGTGACATGCTTTGAGAACTTGAAAAAGGTATTGTGCTGGTATTGGTGCTTGGTTGAGCTCTGTATTTCATAGTATTTTGGAATTAATAATGTAGTGATCGGGCACTGTATGGAGATATTCCAGGGGCATTTATTTCAGCGTTAAAACTTGGAATTCAAAGTTACAATGTATCATAATGATTTTCCATTGTATAAAAGTAATGCAATAAAATGGAACATGGACATAAAAAGTGCTACTTCTTAGGCCTCATACACACGACCATATGTGTTTTGCGGTCAAGACAAGAATAGGACATGCTATTTTTTTTTTGCAAGGCAACGGAACAGAACGGAATGGGTCCGCGCCCGAGCCCCAAATATGCGGCTCAGACGCGGACTAAAACAACGGTCGTGTGCAGGAGGCCTTATTCAACATGTAAGAAATAAATAATTGCACCTCTGGTCAGAAGGATACAGGAAGGGGCGGATTGGAAACCTAAAGTGGCCCCATAGTGTAGGAGGATCTACATTGACAAGAGGCAGGGCAACAAAAACAGGGAGGTCAGCAATACCATAGCGCAAAATACCACATACCACAGTGCCGCACAATATATTGCCCCAAAGGCCATTTTTTCTCCTTCTCTTCCAGTTGTCGCTGACTTAAGATATGGAGCAGGGATCTTAGGAGGTAGGATTTGGGCCATAGTTGAATTCAGGAGGGCATGTCGCTGGCTGGGTACATGAGAACCTGATTGTCACAGAGTTAATTACCACTGTTTATTATATACCAAGCCAGTGACAGAGATGGCGGATTGGGTGGTCCTCCTGGGCATTGGCCCCCTGGGAAGTTTCCCTGTAAGGTCTATGGCCAATCCGCCTCTGGATACAGAGCCCTGCCGGTTAGTCTGTCCCTGCTGCACAGGGAGGGGAAGGACAAGCTTTGATGTCTCCATCCCCTACTGCAAAACTTTGCAGAACCTGGTTGTTCAGTAGCCTGACTCACCATTTGGGGATGTTCTTCTGTTAGGAAATTTCTAAAAAAAAAATTATATAAAGAAACTGCATTGCTGGTCCCTGTAAGCGTACGGCTACGCGACAACATTTGTCGTGCAGCAATAAGTCACGCAACAAACGGGCACAACTACACTGCGACAAGTCACGAGTCATTTTTTTAAATGACAGTCGATTGGTGTTGCACTGCAACTGCAATGCAAGTCACCCAAAAAAACAACTTGGATGGATTTTTGTGTGACTGTCACGTCACAGTTGCAGCGTGTTGCATGTCGCAGTGTGACACCATTGACTATCATTGCAATAAATGAAACACAACATTGCAGCGAAAAATGTTGTCGTGTACCCTGGCCTACCACTGCTCTTTCATTGGTATATGACGTGACATTATAAAAGAAAGCATTTACTCAACAAAGTGGGACAAATTATTATTAAAGAGGTCCAGAAAGCTTCCCTCTTTGGTGTATGGTCCTTGCGCTGAGGGCTTTGACCGGACTGATGTAGAAGCAGTTGCAATTATTAGCGGAATCAGCTTTATGGATTCCGTTATGGCTTTCCGTTATAATGGAAAATAACGGAGTCCATAAGACGGAAGTCAAAACGGAAGCCTTTAAGAGGCATTCCGTTTTGATCCATCATAATACAAGTCTATGGAGTCATAACAGATCTGTCTGGTTCTCGTTATGCAAGACGGAAAACAAAGCCCTGACGACAGGACTTTTTTTCCGTTATGCATAACGGAAATGAAACGGATCCGTTATGATTCCCATAGACTTGTATTATGACGAATCAAAACGGAATGCCTCTTAAAGGCTTCCGTTTTGACTTCCGTCTTATGGATTCCGTTATAACCATGTTATAACGGAAAGCCTAACGTAATCCATAACGCTGATGTGAACCCGTCCTAAGTGATGTTTTCCCCATTAGACCAATAGATTTCTGACCCCTGCAAGAGAAAATAAAAATGCCCTAGCAGCTTTGCAGGCATATGGACAGCTTCAGTACAAAGGGCATGAGATATTTAAGCTTCCTCTACCCCTATATCAATTTGGGGGGAGAAAAGCAAAGTCTTTGCTGCACTGATTTCTGAGTTTTTTGTCTTTGATTGGAGTTAGGCGGACAGCGTTATTCATAGTTTATTAATATGCATTCAATATTTCTCTACATCTTTTCTAATATTTTCCCATCCATTGCTAATAATCCTTTTTAGATTTAGATCTTGTTATAGTCTGGATTATGTTACAATGATCTATCACACAGCCTTATTATACTTGCAATAGTATGAAAGGTGACACCTGATATGGATAACCATATATTTAGACGAGGCACGTAGCCAACAACAGTAAAATATATTAATGGACCAAAACGTAATAAAACCTATACATAACTCAGCGCCAGCCGCTTTTATTTGATGAATTTATATTGGCAAATGCAAACCGCATGTCTTAAAGTATTGGGCACCCTTTCTGTAATCTTTTATTTGCTAGGTCGCCCTGTATTATTCAATGTGTACTTACAAGACAGAGAAATTAACTTGTACAAACAAAAGAAGGATTTTTGTTCTTGGCAAATTAAGGTCCCAAGGAACCAGAGGACGGCTAATAAAGCAAAGTGGTAGACTGGAGCGCAAACATTAACCCCTTAAAGGGGTTATACCATGATTGATGTAAAAAGTGAAAATCAGACATCATATAGTCAATGACAATACCTTACTAACAAAGCTAGAACTAGCCCTGTACTGTACATGGATCCAGAGATCTCCACATTCATTGCTCCAATTTTTCTGCTAGATTTATTTCAGAATGGTAGCACAAGGGGTGTGTCCTTTCTCAGGGGGTGTGTTCTTTCTGCTGTGGGTCTTTCCTTATACTTGTCACAGCTTCTAACAGAAGATATGGCTGGTGGCAGTTGAAGATTTAAACTGAAAGCATGTGACCAGCTCACTGAGGTGGAAGGAGAAATAAGGAAAAGAACAAACAGCAGGGGGCGCTATACAATTACATTTTATTGAATAATTCAGTGTCTATACAAAATTTTTAATTCCAATCAATTAAAAAAGTATTCCGATACAAGTGCTGGTTTGATAAATGTAGAATATTTTCCATGGAACAACCCTTTTAACGGCTGTTGTTATGTCTTTTTAAAGCAGACATAAGGGAATTTAGGGACTTTGCTGCTCTGTTTGCTGGGCATGGTCAGTATGATGAGAGGTGGTATCTTGGGGACACAATTGGGGACTAGGGAACCTCTGTGCAGTCAACCCCTGAGTACTTAGTATTAGGCCTGCACAAAATATCGACAAAGCAATCGGTATCGCGATAAATCGCCATATCGCAATTGTCAATTGGCCGACCCAAAAATGCTGCAATTATATTACTTATTATTTTTCGCTTTATAAGACGCACCAAAAGTGGTGGGAAAAGTCTTATAAAGCGATGGTTGACTTTTTACGTGGCTGACACTGATGCTATGCTGCACAGCGCAGCGGCGATACATCAGTTACAGTGCGGGGAGGGAGGAGGGGCTGGTGGAAAGTCGTTATTTTAATGAGCACATGTTCTTATATCTATTCTATTCATCTGTTCTGTGCAGTGCTATTAAGAAAATGGCAAGTTTTGTATTTTGTACTTTTGCAGTAATGCAGATATGTTATTTAATTTAGTAAAAGATGTTTTATTTTGAAAAACACTGCGCATTTCAGTTCTTGAGTTAAGCATAACTACATTTCAGCATTATCAGTCATCTGTGTGTGCTTTTGCCTTGAAAATCCAAGCAAATAGACCTCTAGCACAATTCCCGTAAAATATCGCATCACATATCGTTATTGCAATTTTTAGGGCAATCGCAATCGCACAAAATTCCCATATCATGCAGCCCAACTTAGTATACAGACAGCCTTGTAAGCCTGTTATTAGGGCCCAATAGGTATTGCCCTAACCGCTGCCTGTGTTCTAGTGGCACAAATTATAATATATTAGCACCAGGACTACCAGCCTTTCATCTTCAATGTTTTCTGGACAACTCAGACAAAAATCAAAGCCCAAAAGCTTTATGGACATGTTACCCCCATTAAAACTTTGAAATAGGTCCTCTGTTGCTCACCGCGTCCGATAAGGTAGCTGTGTACTATGACTCAGTATGCCGCACATGGCCTCAAGTAAGTGGCATCCATTTGTATTAAAGGGGTTTTTGGAGACTTTAGAACTGATGACCTATCCTTTGGATGGGTCATCAGTACCTGATCGGTGGGGGTCTGATACCCGGGACCCCCACCCATCAGCAGTTTGAGAAGGCAGCGGCCTTCTCACAGCTTTCCCTTGGCCAGTGACAACACTTTCATCGGTCGCGTTGCCAAGGCGCAGCTCATCCGCTATACAATGTATGGAGAAGGCTGCCGTGCTCACAGGAGTGCCAGTGTCTTCACAGTGGGTCCCGGGTGTCAGACCCCCACCGATCAGATAATGAGTACTTATCCAGAAGATAGGTCCATCGTTATAAAAGTCTTGGAAAGCCCTTTTAAGTTCCTCTAAAGGTTTAACCCCTTAGTGACCACGCACATTTTATTAAAAATTGCATTCCAACAGCTATAACTTTTTTGTTTTTTCATCAATGTACTTGTATGAGGCCCTTTTTTTTGCAGGACAAGTTATAGTTTTTAATTCACCATTTTGGGTACATGTAATGATTGATTAAGGCCCCTTGCAGATGAGTGTGTCCGGATTATGTCCAGATGCGTTCAGTGAAAACTGCGCGATTTCGCAAACAAAGTCATTCAGTTTTGTTTGTGATCGCGTTCAGTTTTTATCGCGCGGGTGCAATGCGATTTACTGCGTTTTGCACGCGCGTGATAAAAAACTGAATGTGTACAAACAACATCCCTTAGCAACCATCCGTGAAAATCGCAACGCATCCGCACTTGCTTGCGGATGCAATTTTCACGCAGCCCCATTCATTTCTATGGAGCCAGCGTTGCGTGAAAATTGCAGAATATAAAACATGCAGCGATTTTCACGCAACGCAAAAGTGATGCGTGAAAACCACCGCTCATGTACACAGACCGATTTAAAATGAATGGGTCCGGATACCGTGCGGGCGCAATGTGTTTGCATCACGCATTGCACCCGCGTGGAATTCTCGCTCATGTGAAAAGGGCCTAAATCCAGCTGTTTAGCTAAACCCCCCTTTGTTTATGTCAATAAAAAGGCATATTTGTAGTCACTAAGGGGTTAATTTCTATTTGTTGCTGGGAAAGCTGAATGACAACCAATATAACGCTCATTAAAACATCCAGCTTTCCTAGACTCTGGAAAGGCACATCTTTCTAGTTTTTCAGTGATACATCCCCAGCACCCATACTGCTACATAACCAAACAGATTAACCATTCAGGAGCTGGGAAAGCTAAGTGACAACTCTGTCCGCTGTAATGGAAAAATTGGTTTATCATTCCTGCTCATTTCTCTGTGCTCCTACACCACTGCTTGCATGTACTCGACCATCTAATCCCATTCTAAAAAGGGCATATAGGGGATCATTTATCAAACTGGTGTAAAGTAGAACTGGTTTAGTTGCCCATAGCAACCAATCAGATTCCACCTTTCATTTGGACAGTTCCTTTAGAAAATGAAAGGAGGAATCTGATTGGTTGCTATGGGCAACTAAGTGAGTTCTACTTTACATCAGTTTAATAAATGACCCCCATAGTTCTCATAAAAATATTGTATCCTAACTAGAGTTGAGCGAACACCTGGATGTTCGGGTTCGAGAAGTTCGGCCGAACTTCCCGAAAATGTTCGGGTTCGGGATCCGAACTTCACCCCAAACCCCATTGAAGTCAATTGGGACCCAAACTTTTCGGCACTAAAAAGGCTGTAAAATAGCCCAGGAAAGGGCTAGAGGGCAGCAAAAGGTAGGTAAATCCCCTGCAAACAAATGTGGATAGGGAAATGAATTAAAATAAAATAAATAAAATTAACCAATATCAATTGGAGAGCGGTCCCATAGCAGAGAATCAGGCTTCATGTCACCCACCAATGGAAAAGGCCACTTTCAGTGTTTTAGGCCCCAGCACCCAGACAGAGGAGAGAGGTCCAATAGCAGAGAATCAGGCTTCATGTCACCCACCAATGGAGAAGGCCACTTTTACTTATTCAGGCCCCAGCACCCAGACAGAGGAGAGAGGTCCCATAGCAGAGAATCAGGCTTCATGTCACCCACCATTGGAACAGGCCATTTTATGATATTTAGGTCCCGGCACCAAGACAGAGGAGAGAGGTCGCATAGCAGAGAATCAGGCTTCATGTCACCCACCAATGGAACAGGCCACTTTCAGATATTTAGGCCCATGGCACCAAGACAGAGGAGAGAGGTCGCATAGCAGAGTATCAGGCTTCATGTCACCCACCAATGGAACAGGCCACTTTCAGATATTTAGGCCCCGGCACCAAGACAGAGGAGAGAGGTCGCATAGCAGAGAATCAGGCTTCATATCACCCATCATTGGAACAGGCCACTTTCAGATATTTAGGCCCTGGCACCAAGACAGAGGAGAGAGGTCGCATAGCAGAGAATCAGGCTTCATGTCACCCACCATTGGAACAGGCCACTTTCAGATATTTAGGCCCCAGCACTAAGACAGAAGAGAGAGGTCCCATAGCAGAGAATCAGGCTTCATGTCACCCACCATTGGAACAGGCCACTTTATGATATTTAGGCCCCTGACCCAGACGGAGTAGAGGTTCATTTAACTTTGGGTTGCCCCGCAATATAATGGTAAAATTAAAAAAAGAGGATTGAATGAGGAAGTGCCCTGGAGTCCAAGAATATATGGTTAAGGGGAGGTAGTTATAAATGTCTAATCTGCACAAGGGATGGACAGGTCCTGTGGGATCCATGCCTGGTTCATTTTTATGAACATCAGCTTGTCCACATTGGCTGTGGACAGGCGGCTGCGTTTTCCGGTAATGACGCCCCCTGCCGTGCTGAATACACGTTCAGACAAAACGCTGGCAGTCGGGCAGGCCAGGACCTCCAAGGCATAAAAGGCTAGCTCTGGCCACATGGACAATTTGGAGACCCAGAAGTTGAATGGGGCCGAACCATCAGTCAGTACGTTGAGCGGTGTGCACACGTACTGTTCCACCATGTTAGTGAAATGCTGCCTCCTGCTAACACGTTCCGTATCAGGTGGTGGTGCAGTTAGGTGTGGCGTGGTGACAAAACTTTTCCACATCTCTGCCATGCTAACCCTGCCTTCAGAGAACCTGGCCGTGACACAGCTGCGTTGGCGACCTCTCACTCCTCCTCTGCCTTCGCCTTGGGCTTCCACTTGTTCCCCTGTGACATTTGGGAACGCTCTCAGTAGCGCGTCTACCAACATATGCTTGTACTCGCGCATCTTCCTATCACGCTCCAGTGCAGGAAGTAAGGTGGGCACATTGTCTTTGTACCGGGGATCAAGCAGGGTGTCAACCCAGTAGTCCGCACACGTTAAAATGTGGGCAACTCTGCTGTCGTTGCGCAGGCACTGCAGCATGTAGTCACTCATGTGTGCCAGGCTCCCCAGAGGTAAGGACAAGCTGTCCTCTGTGGGAGGCATATCGTCATCGTCCTCCGTTTCCCACCAGCCACGCACCAGTAATGGGCCCTTACTAGATGTTTTCCTCATTGTTACCGTTCACCACAATAAGAAAAAAATTATTTGGCCCAATGTATTGAATTCAAATTCAGGCCTTTTTTTTTACAGGCACCTAACACTATCTGGCTATTTATGTACCGTATTACACTAAGCCAGGCACGGCAGTAACCACAGATTTAGGGGAATATCAATTGTAGGCCTAGTATTTAGGACCTGGATGAAAGGTATCCTTTTACGGACAGATTTACACTTGGAGATGCACAGTAGCGTGTGAAAAAATATATAGGATTATGCTTTCAGCACTTGTATTTTAACACTTTGGATTATGCTGTATTTTAACACTTACTGTAATATACCCTTTAGGCTACATGCACACGACAGTTGTTTTTTGCTGTCCGTAAATCCCGGATCAGTCTTCCTTTTTTTTTCACATCCACATCCGTTCTGTGTGTCCGCAAATTTTGTAGGTTGTGTTTCCGTGTGTCTTCCGTTTTTTTTGCGGGTCCGCAAAAAAAAGGAAGGCTTAAACCAGTTTCTTAAAGTACCTGTAAAAGTGCCCTGGTTTCCAAGCAACCATCCGCAAAAAAAACGGATGCGGATGACAAACGGATGGCTTCCGTTAGTCATCCGCATTTTTTCCGGACCCATTGACTTCTATGGGTCCGCAAACCGTTTTCTGCGGACAAAAATAGGACATGCCATATTTTTTATGCGAACGTAAAATGCGGACAGCGGACAGGCAACGGAAGAGGCATCCACATTTTTAACGGATCCATAGAAATGAATGGGGAACCATCGGATCCGCAAAAAAAATGGAACGGAGGCAGCAAAAAACCACTGCTGTGTGCATGTAGGCTTAACAGAAAGAAATACACTTGCACTCAGTTCACACTTTCGCGTAAAACGCCGCTTTCGAACGCGCAAAAAAACGCACAACAGTACAGGAACCATGCATTCCAATGGAGGTGGTTCACACTTGCGCGTTTTAATGCGCGTTCGTAGGCGCCTATAAACGTCCGACGCATAGGCAAGTATGTTCGCGTTAATTTGGGCGTTTATCCAGCGTTTGGTTCCAATAGACTTCAATGGGAAACGCCATAGGCATGTTGTTCGGGCGTTTGTGCCGCGTAAAACGCGCCTATGGATGCGCGTTTTACAAAGTTTGCAACATGCTGAATCAGCCACCATGGAATGTCACACCTCTAAAGCACTCAGATTGGCCAAACTATATCATTGATCATTGGCCAACTATGCAGTCAATCACATAAACGCGCGTCAAACGCGCCTACACTATTTACCAAAACGCTTGAAAAAACGCGCCTACACGCCAGTCTTGAACGCACCAAAAACGCTAGGCTTCAAAACGCTCAGGTCTGAACCCAGTGTTGGAGATGCACGGTAGCGTGTGAAGTTATTGAGGATGACCCTATCAGCACTTGTATTTACATCTTGAGTGTAATATACCCTTTTACAGACAGAAATACACTATGAGATACACAATAGTGCGTGCAAATGTAAAGGATTATGCTTTTAGCAATTGTAATTTAACACTTTGTGTAATATACCCTTTTACCAGTGCTCCAGACTAAAAAAAATATCAAGGAGCCATTGGCTCCTAACCTGAAAAATTTAGGAGCCAAATTAAATTATTAGTTGCCAAATTTAAAATACATATACTATAGCTGGGATGCTAAGGAGCATGGAGTTTTCTAGGCTACAGCCCACTCAGTTTCCCACCTATCTCTGGAACAGGGCCCCCACCACGCATGTGCGGCAGGCCCTCTCGGCTATTTCCAGAACTCCCATAGAAGTGAATGTACAGTGAACTACGCAAGCATGATCGCCTCTCCATTCACCTCTATGGAAGTTCCAGGAAGTGCATACACTACCTGCTGCTGCATTTATTTCAAGAGCTCCGTAGGGTATGGGGCCACTTTTTCATTATTGGAGGGGTTCCCAGACACCTAACAGTCTATACATGAAGATATCTTCACCAGTCCTTCAATGACCTAGGGCATTCCTACGGTGAAAGGAACAGCACAAGTTGGGTGGAGGGTCAGTGCCAGGCGGTCAGTGACTGGCAGGAGCCCCTCTACTAGGCACATTACCCCCATGGCTTCTCTGTAATAAGGTATACAGTAGCTAGTGGCAGCACATCTGTACAGAGATGGACCTGGGTGTGTGATGGATAAGAAGGGCAATGACATACTTTGGAGTGGAGGCTCTCCATACAAGGCAAGGGTAATGTGCCTCACTCCCTGAGATCCACCGGCTGCCTTGCTTTCACTCAGACAAAGAAGTTTTAGCATGGGATCAAGCAAGCACTGTGCTCCGTCCAAACCTGCCTACTTCAGGCACTGAGAGCCCAGGAACTGTGACTGTCCCAGCTCCCACACCTTCACACAAGCGCCCTGAAAGTCACCGAATACTGCAGCCTATTAGCGCTGTCCATCAAAACGCCCGCCATCCTAAGCCCCGCCCACCCATTGGCGACAGCCTATCACAATGCAGGAGTGCCAGATTAGCCAATCAGTGAGCAGAATCCAAAGTCTTTCACCTGCATGTGAACGGACACCTGATTGGAGGGTGAGGTTTGTTGCTATTCTGGCCGGGCTGGCGATGGAGATTCTATGTGTGACGCGCACTGTTGATGAAAGGGCAGCGGAGGGTCTAGGCGCAAATGGCGACAAGACTACAAAGTCTTGTCGCCATTTTGCAATTATAAATCACATTGGCGACCATTTTGGTCGCCATCTGGAGCTCCGTTTACGGAAAGAAATACACTTGGAGATGCACGCTGAGTGTAATATACCCTTTTACGGACAGATTTACACTTGGCCTGCAACAGCTGGAACACCAGATTCAGGGTATTGCTATATTGGCAATTGAATTTCACCCCAGAACAAAATATATGTTTTGGCAGACACTGTTATACTTTGCCAGCCAGTGCTGGGACACCAGATTCATGGTATTGCTATTTTGGCAATGGAATTTCACCCCAGAACAAAATATACCCTTTTACGGACAGATTAACACTTGGCCTGCAACAGCTGGAACACCAGATTCAGGGTATTGCTATTTTGGCAATTGAATTTCACCCCAGAACAAAATATATGTTTTGGCGGACACTATTATACTTTGCAAGCCACTACTGGAACACCAGAGTCAGGGTATTGCTATTTTGGCAATTGAATTTCACCCCAGAACAAAATATATGTTTTGGCGGACACTATTATACTTTGCGAGCCACTACTGGAACACCAGAGTCAGGGTATTGCTATTTTGGCAATTGAATTTCACCCCAGAACAAAATATATGTTTTGGCGGACACTATTATACTTTGCAAGCCACTACTGGAACACCAGATTCAGGGTATTGCTATTTTGGCAAGTGAATTTCACCCCAGAACAAAATATATGTTTTGGCGGACTCTATTATACTTTGCCAGTCAGTGCTGGGACACCAGATTTTGGGTATTGCTATTTTGGCAATTGAATTTCACCCCAGAACAAAATATATCCTTTAATGGATACTATTAAACTACTTGTCCAGCCACAGCTAGAACACCAGATTTACTGAATTTCTATTTTTGCAACTGAATTTCACCCCAGAAAATAATATGTCCTTTGACGGACACTATGAAACTTGTCCAGTAACAGCTGGGACACCAGATTTACGGTATTGCTATTTTGGTAATTGAATTTCACCCCAGAACAAAAGCTATCCTTTGACGGCCACTATAAAACTTGTCCTGCCACAGCAGAAACCACTGATTTGCACAACTTCACTGCACTATTGTCGCGCAACAATTTTTATGATAGGAGTCTATGGTGTCGCATTGCGACATGCAACATGCTGCGACTGCGACAGTCGCAGAAAAACCCACCTTGAATGGATTTTTTGCGACTGTCGTGTCACAGTCGAACATGTTGCATATCGCAATGCGACACCATAGAATCCAATTATAAAAATTGTAGCGCGACAATAGTGCGACAAATGTCGTCGTGTGAACGTAGCCTAAGGGTATTGCTATTTTGGAAATTGAATTTCACCCCAGAAAAAAAATAAATATTCTTTGCTAGACAGTATTACACTTGGCTAGCCACAGCTGGAACACCAGATTTAGGGGATTGCTATTTTTTTAAGTGAATTTCACCTCTCAATAAAAATATAGAAATTGCTATTCTGAGTTTCTAGGGGTGACAATAAGCACAGCCAAGCCCCTGATGTAGGATATAGCAAAAAAAAAAAACCCTACTATTGATGGATTAATGGACTTGGTGGCAGCTTCTGCTGGCACACCACAAGACAACAAATGGCCGGCGACCACCCCAGAAATAAGTGACAGAAAAACGCTCTGGGCAGCCTAAAAATCAGTGAGCAATTAACTAGCAGAAGTTGAATGATTCACAGCTGTAGATCGATCACTTCATTAAGTGTTTTTGCTGAGTTAGGCTACGTTCACACAACGACAAAAAGTCGCACTATTGTCACGCGACAATTTTTATAATGGGAGTCTATGGTGTCGCAGTGCGACATGCTGCGACTGCGACACGACAGTCGGAAAAAATCCATCCGGGATGGATTTTTTGCTACTATTGTGTCGCAGTCGCAACATGTCGCATGTTGCACGTGCGACACCACCATAGACTCCCATTATAAAAATTGTCGCGCGATATTAATGTGACATCAATGTCGCGCTACAAATGTTGCAGTGTAGTGGTTCCCAAATTGTCGTCGTGTGAACGTAGCCTTAATCCCTGCCTAATCTCGCCCTAACAGCAGCTGCATCCTATCCCTACACTAATCAGAGCAGAGTGACGTGCGGCGCTACGTGACTCTAGCTTAAATAGAGGCACTTGGCCAATCACAGCCATGCAAATAGTAGGCATGGCTGTGATGTCCTCTTGGGGCAAGTAGTATGATGCTTGTTGATTGGCTGCTTTGCAGGCTTTCAAAATGCGACATAGAAATCGCCAAACTACGAACCCGAACTTTTACGTAAATGTTCGGGTCCGTGTCACGAACACCCCAAAATTCGGTACAAACCCGAACTATACAGTTCGGGTTCGCTCAATTCTAATCCTAACACTACGTGCATCAATTATGTCTTACTCCTGCCATAGAGAGCTGCCTCAAAGCAACCATGCTCTCCCATCCCCCAGTCTATAGCTGCGGACAGCCACATAACACAGTACTGTCCTTCTTAATTCATGGCCATCTTGTCACTCTGAGCCCTACTCATACTTAGGGCTCATGCACATGACTATATGTATCTTAAGGTCCGCAAAAAATACGGATGACATTGATGTGCATTCCGCGGAATGGAACAGCTGACCCTTCATAGAACAGTCCTATCCTTGTCTGTAATGCGGACAATAATAGGACACGTTCTATTTTTTTGCGGAACGTTAATACGGAAACGGAATGCACACGGAGTAACTTCTGTTTTTTTTTTAAGGACCCATTGAAATAAAAGGTTTTGCATACAGTCTGCAAAAAAATTAGAACGGACACAGAAAGAAAATACGTTTGTGTGCATGAGCCCTTAAAGGGAACCTGTCACCAGGAAATTCCCTGATAAACCAGGCATGCTGCCTTGTAGGGCTCACTCTGCTGCAAATAATGACACCTTTCACTTGGTGATCTGTTGCTTTATTGTAGAGAAAAAGTACTTTTAATCCATATGCTAATGAGCTGATTGGAGTCCAGTAGTTTATATGAGTCCAGCGGTTTTTCTATTCAGAGCTGTAGCCACTCCCCTATTCACTTCTTCAGTTGTAAAAGAGGCATGGTTTATTTATTGATCTGAAGAAGTGAATAGGGGAGGGCTACAGCTCTGAATAGAAAAAACACTGGACTCATCAACTACTGGACTGACATCAGCTCATTAGCATATGGATCAAAAGTACTTTTTCTCCACAATAAAGCAACAGATCACCAAGTGAAAGGTATCATTATATTCAGCAGAGTGAGCCCTACAAGGCAGCATGCCTGGTTTATCAGTGAATTTCCTAGTGACAGGTTCTCTTTAAGCCTCATTCACACGTCAGTGATTTCCATCAGTGATTTTGAGCTAAAATCAGGTGCGGCTCTAAACACAGAACAGGAGCAGACCTTTCCCTGTACCTTATGTCTGTGGAGGCTCCAGTCCTGTTTTTGGCTCACAATCACTGATGGAAATCATTGACCAAACACTGACGTGTGAATGAGGCGCTAGTGTTTTTTTTTTTCCTGACAGACACTACAGTTGGCAGAAAAAAAAGCTAATTTAAGCATTTTTTTTGTTTATTTTACTACTGTTCACTGTTTCTCAGGTTTCTACGTTGGTTTAGATACCTAATAAGTGTAGATATTGGTTTTTTTTGTTATGTATGCTGACAAAACATTTTATACTATACAATGGCTTTTTAAAAAAAAAATTTAAGATTTTTTGAAATTTGTTTACTTTTTTTGAGGACCCATTGAAATAAAAGGTTTTGCATACAGTCTGCAAAAAAATTGGAATGGACACAGAAAGAAAATACGTTCATGTGCATGAGCCCTTAAAGGGAACCTGTCACCAGGAAATTCGCTGATAAACCAGGCATGCTGCCTTGTAGGGCTCACTCTGCTGCATATAATGACACCTTTCACTTGGTGATCTGTTGCTTTATTGTGGAGAAAAAGTACTTTTAATCCATATGCTGACAAAACATGTATGCTGACAAAACATATTTTATACTATACAATGGCTTTTTTGTTTAAATCCATTTAAGGGATTTTATTTAATATTATTATTTTAAACTATTAGTGGAATTCTGCATACTAATCTGGATTGCCAATTGTCCGTAAACTCACGTACAGTCCAAAAAACGTGTTTATTCTACATTCATGTGGCAAGTAACATATACAATATAAATTACATAGTAATTTACACCCATTGAAAAAAAAAAAAGAATAAACGGACCCAGATAGAATGGTCGGATTGCTGCACAGCTCAGCATGCAGTTTCAATGGGGCCACAAAAGATGCGGACAGCACGATGAGTGTTATCCGTAGTTCCGTTCCACGGCCCCGCAAAAAATATTCATGTTCTTTTCTTGTCCGCAATCACTGACAAGAATAAGCACTTCTATAATGGGCTGCTTGTTCCGCAAGTTGCGGAACGCACACAGGTGACATCCATGTTTTACGGATCCGTAATTTGAGGACCGCGAAACACTGAGCGGCCCTCTGAATTTGCCCTTAGGCATATATTTAAATGATTACAGTTCTGGTCTGATTAGACACAGGGTCTTGCCACAACACACATGAGAATGCTCTCCCCCCCTGTTGTAAAAAGGCTCTCAGATGCTACTTTTGGGTAGTGTACCTCTTGGTGAGAGAACTTTGACTGTTAGACATGCCTTTACAGTGCACTTGAAGATATTTTATCCTGCTGACAGACTTTTAGAGGGGTCCATCACTGGACTAAAAGAAGCAGGATGGCCATTTTAATGAACTGCCCTCCATCTAGGTCCTTCTGATCTAGCTGTTAAGAGGTGCTGGGTGTAGTCATGTGAGGGCCTGAAGACGTGGCAAACAAGCCCACAAGTAGAAAGGATGGTTGTATCTGCTGAGAAGCATCTTCCCAGAGTTTTATTGTCCACTACCCAGACACAGGTGGCACCTTCATTACACACCCGTTTCTGCCTGGACCATTTCCAGGCACTTAGCACATAGGGATTTGGTGTCACGGTGCCCATCACGTGTTCTGCCATTGACAGTCAACCACTGCCACCTCTGTAGCAGTCCAGGTTTCTCAGTACACCGCTGCAAGTAGATTTGAGCTGTATTTTCTTTAGCGAGTAATTCAGGTTCCAGTTGGGATCAGACAAGTATGGATGCTGCATGGTGAGCGCTTTAATCCTGACTTTGCTGTGGAGCGACTGCTGGTGTGATGATCTGTGGAGCCATCGCATACAACAGTCTGTCACCCCTAGTAGTGATACCAGGGACACCAACAGCTCAGTGATATGTGAACACCTTACGGCCACATGTGTCTCTCATGGCAGGGCTTCCGGCTGGCATTTTTCAGCAGGATAATGCTTGTCCACACATAATAAGAGTTTTTCCGGGAACGTCTCCCCAAGATTGCACCTTTGACCGGTCTCCAGATAGATCACCAATCGAGTATATATCTACAGGACCGCCTGTGGACAAATGTGCTGCAGGATACCATACAGAACCTGTATGTCTCCATGCCCAACCATATCTCCTCTTGAATCCAGGCTAGAGGCGGCCTAACAGAGTACTAGAGCCTCCTTTCACTACAGTTTTCTCCAACAAACTTACCCTTTCCATCTAATACTGTAATCACTTACATATATCATTACATTCACACAGACAGTCTCATTCCATTCCAACAACTCCTTCTTGGTGCGTTATTTAGCACTTGAATATAGTTGTTGTATACTTTTGTGTTGGCTTCAATTCCTTACTAAAATACTGAAAGTACAGTATGGGAAGGAGCGTGACTGCATAATCAGACTACACACTGCAGTCTGTAACGAGAGATACACTGGTCTACGCAGGACTCCCAGATTGGATATTGATGGCCTAGCCTCAACACTGGTCATCAGTATAAAAATCCTGGACAACCTCTTTAATATGAAACTGTAGCGTAACGACAAGGAGTAGTAAAGGCAACATCAGGATCCGTTTATGTGTCCACGATCCATTAGCCGTGTAGTGTTCAATCACTTATCTGCCGCACAGCTTTTTCGACAAACACATCAGGCATAAGACAGGAGCTATCTGCGCTCTTAGTGCTCATACACATGAGGAAACAGAGGTGGATTTTGACATTGCATTTAGGAAAAAAAACTTTTGTCCACTTAGTACCCGAGAAAGATCAAGGGACTCCCATCCAAACACCTTTCGTTAGAACAGGAAAGAGGAAGATGTCAAACAATTCTTTTTCTGGACATTCACATCTCCTTTGATATTCCTCTCACCAAGCTGATGGTGACAATTTCTAATGGTCCCCAGAACTGGATTTGGCCACATGTTTTTTTGGGTAACATTGTCCTTTTTCATATGGATGGTGAACAAAAAATATTCTCACGCCACAGGAAATAAAACTGCAAACTGATTTGTAAAGATCGTGTTTAATAAGGTGGTATGCAGCAGACAATATTTTAGGAATGTCGCTCCAACACCTAACAAACCATAAAAAGGAAAGAAACTTTACGTTTTATGGAGCCTAAGTTGTCTTCCTTCTCCATCACATAGATAACCATCATGTTAAAGGGAACCCGTCAGGTTAGACATGGTGTTTGAGCTGCAGGCAGCCAGTCATAGAGCGGGAGGAGCAGAGCGATGTATAGTTTTACTGAATCTTTTCCCATAAAACTATATATCAATCTGATCAGCGCTTCTAGCTGTATAACATGCAGCCTGCAGATTATTTCGCATTTTCATGGTGACAGGTTCCCTTTAAAGAACTTCAGACAAAAGGGAGGGTAGTAGAGCGTTACTAGTATCCCCACTTCCTCAACTTAACATCTTAAGAGTCAGTCATCCCCTTGTACTTTTCATGGAGCTCAGCCACGTCGTCTTGTGATACCCGCAGCCACCCATCTTCTTTCACGTGGTAGAGATTCACCACTCCACCCGAGTAAGCATCACGATAGGTTGCCTGGTAAATGGCGCGCCGTGCCAGTTCTTGGGCTTCCTCTGCTTCTAGCTCATAGTTGTATCCTCTATCCAACACTCCATAAGCATACATAGAGCCTGACCCCACTGAGAAGACGGAACCTGACACTCGGTTTCCTTCGCTGTCCACATAATAAAGACCTGCGGAGAGGAGAGCGGTTTAAACATAATTAAATTTATCTCTACAAAAGTAAAACTAATGCTTTACCTAAAAAAGAAAGGCAACACAAGCCATGCCATACACCTTATGGTATCTAATCTTTTCCCAGGATCACAATTTGGGGTCCCACTGACGATGAGAAAGAGCTTCCAGAGTCCCTCTTTTGAATAGGGTGGGCTGCTATTTCATTCAGTCTCTATGGGATCAATGGAGCTAAGTGAGTACAGCGTTTGGCTATCTTCACCAGTCCTATCCGCTTTGAATGGAGCAGCAAGGCACAAGTGCGACCATACTGGCTGGGGACACGTGTGTTTAGTGGGACCCTCAGCGATCAGAAAATAGCGCCTATCAAGATGCGATTAACGGACAACCCCTTTAAAGAAGAGGTGACTAATCCATACATCTCTAAGGAAGAATGCACCATGAAGATCATCAGGGAATGTCAGAGAGCACATATGCCTTCAGAAAATGACGAGCTCTGTGTACATTACCCACGCTGTCCCCACAAGGGTATTATACAAGTGCAGGCCATCCACGTACCTGGTCCTCTCTTGTCCCATCCACAGATCATGGTTCCCATAGACAGGCCCATGCCCTTGTATTGGTATACCATGTTGGCTAGGAGCTTGGAAGCTGCAGCGACGGATATACGTTCCTTGTTCCTAAGTTCATAGATGCGACACTGACGGGCAAGGAGCCTCTCCCAGAAACTACAGTCAGCCGCGCCACCTGCCATGGTGCCCAACAGGTAGGGGTTGATCTCAATGACTTTCTTCACGGTCTGTGAGGCGATGTAAGAGCCAGCCGTAGCTCTGGAGTCAACAGCCACAATGACTCCATGACGGAACTGACAAGAGAAAGGGACACGTGTTATACAGCATCTTGTATGTCTATAACCATGTACATTAGATGAGAGGGAAATATATGGGTGATAGTCATACAAGGTGGTACCACAAGAAAATACATGTACTGATCCCGAGTTACAGGCTGGATTATAATCCACAAGTTCCAACACACAATCCTAAGGCTTTATTCACACACTGCAGATTTGCTCAGTATTTAGAACTGAAAACCAAACAGGTCATCAACATAAAGATCACAGAAAAACCCTTTAAAAGGGTATTCTGGTTCTAACAATGTATCCCATATCCACAGGACCTACCGCTAGGACCCCCAAACATCACAAGAATGGGGGCACTGTATCCTGTGGAGCCCCCTGAAATGGACGCAGTGGCTGGTCGGAAATGCACCCATTCATTTCTATGGGATCCAGCCGAGTACAGCACTGACGGTATCCCTATATACGGTACATTCACATGGTGTCTCTTCTACATAATGCATTCTGAAGCGTGGGGACTCTGAAGGATCTCTACACCCATATGAAGGGTGAGGCAAACCTTAGATTGGTGCAATCAAAAAGTGGAGTACTTGCCTGAAATGTACTACAGCCATGGGCAAAATAAACTTTAGGGGCCACAAAATCTATCCAAAGGGTTAGGCGGCAATCACAGATTTGTTATGTATCCCCCCGGATAGCCCCTCTAATGGGGAGGCAACAGCCCCTGTCCAGTTCAACTGTAATAGGAGATTTCAGTATGAACAAGGAGTGAAGGAGGCAGAGAGCGTGACAAATTATAAGCACCATGTCTGGTAATATGCCCCCTGACAACTAGGTCTGGTAATGTGCCCCCTGACAACTAGGTCTGGTAAAGTGCCCCCTGACAACTAGGACTCTTGGAAGAAATGATGACTATTGCTTAGGCTGTAAGTGCTCTGGGAAGGGCACCCATCATCCACACATCTCCATACCGCCAGTTACTGTGTACCTTGAAGGCCAGGGTGGTTGTTCCGTGAAGAAACTCAATCCCGGGTTCAGCAGTTCCCTGCCCGAGCCCAGGGACGACCTGGAAGCTGAGCCCCTCGGTCTGCAGGCCGCAGCTGGCGGGGACATCCCGGAGCCGGTTCCACAAAGCGCCCTCAGAACTCACAACACTAGCAAGCGCCATGTTCCCAGTGTAGGAATTAGACCGATGCGGCGCGCAGAACTCTATCGGCTACAGCGTCCCTGACGTCTGACGTCATAATGACAGTGCGATTCTGCGGCCATGTTTGAAAAGGGCATGACTAGCATGGATAAGCTCTGTCGGAGCCATGTTAGATAAGGGCGTTAAGGAGTTTCGTATACAGACATGAACAGTTGATTATGATTTAGGTGAGCATCTGATTTGGAGAATAAAGGAAAACGTTTGGGTGTAAACAGAAATGCGTGCAATTTTATGAACGCTATAAGAATTGTTAGCATAGTTCATAACAACCAATCAGACTGCGTCTTTTATGTACACACCTGCCCTGGAGAAGTGAAAGTTGTGAACAGATTGGTTGCTATGCGCAGCAGTGAGCCTTCTGCCTCTACTCCATACATCCTCGTGTGCAGTATGTAGGTGTTCCCCCCAGACTTATTGCACTGCTGTTCCTTCACACATGATTTTTGGGCTTCTTAAAAATAAAAAAAAAGCATGAAATTCCTGTTTTTTGGTGACATTTTTGGTCAATGTTTTTCACATGCGTGATAAAGGCAGAAGTCTGATCAGACTATGTAAAGTAAAAGAAAATACAGTACAGTACACTATATAGTGTACTGTACTGTATTATACTGACATCAGACCCACTGGATCTTTAAGAACCAAGTGGGTCTGGGTAAAAAAAAGTAAAAAAAAAAGTAAAAATAAAAAAAAACCATATCACTGAATAAAAATTGAAAAAATAAAATACACTACACATATTATGTATCGCCGCGTCCGTTAAAACCTGCTCTATAAAAATATCACATGACCCAACCCCTCAAGTAAATACCGTAAAAAAAACAACAAGAAAATGGTGTAAAAAAACCAATTTTTTGTCACCTTACATCACAAAAAGTGTAATACCAAGCGATCAAAAAGGCGCATGCCTCCCAAAATAGTACCACTCAAACCGCCATCTCATCCCGCAAAAAATGAGCCCCTACATAGGACAATCGCCCCCCCTCCCCAAAAAAAAATATATAGCTCTCAGACTATGGAGACATTAAAACATGATTTTTTTGGGTTTAAAAAATGATATTATTGTGTAAAACTTAAATAAATAAATAAAAAGTATACATCAGGGGCGTAGCTATAGGGGGTGCAGAGGTAGCAGTCGCTACCGGGCCCAGGAGCCTGAGGGGGCCCAAAGACCCTTGTGCCGCATAGGAAGACACACAAACCACTGAGAGAAGGGGGCCCTAGCAGAGCTCTTGCTCCAGGGCCCATGAGCGGTTAGCTACGCCCCTGGTATACATATTAGGTATTGCTGCATCCGTAACAACCTGCTCTAAAAACTAACACATCATCTAACCCCTCAGGTGAACACAGCAAAAAAAATTATATAAATACTGTATCAAAAGCCATTTTTGTCACCTTACATCACAAAAAGTGTAATAGCAAGTGACCGAAATGTCATATGCACCCCAAGATAGTGCCAATCAAACTGTCATCTCATCCCGCAAAAAATGAGCCCCTACATAAGACAGTCGCCCCAAATTTTTTTAAAAATATGGCTTTCAGAATGTGGAGACACTAAAAAAAAATCATTTCTTCAAAAATGCTTTGTTATGAAAAACTGAAACATAAAAACCCCAAAAAGTAGTCATATTTGGTATTGTCACATCCGTAACAACCTGATCTATAGAAATAGCACTCGATCTAACCTGTCAGATCAACTATGTAAATAAAAAATAATAAAAACGGTCCCAAAACAGCTATTTTTCTGCAAATTTTCCATTTTAATCCATTTTTCCAGTAACAAAGCAAGGGTTAACAGCCAAACAAAACTCAATATTTTTTAACCTGATTCTGTAGTTTGCAGAAACACCCCATATGTGGTCGTAAACTACTGTATGGCCAAATGGCAGGGCACAGAAGTAAAGGAACGCCATATGGTTTTTGGAAGGCAGATTTTGCTGGACTGGTTTTTTGACACCATGCCCCATTTGAAGCCCCACGATGCACCCCTAGAGTAGAAACTCCATAAAAGTGACTCCATCTAAGAAAACTAGACCCCTCAAGGTAGCCAAAACTGATTTTACAAACTTTGTTAACCCTTTAGGTGTTCCACAAGAGTTATTGGCAAATGGAGATGAAATTTCAGAATTTCTATTTTTTGTTACCTTGCCCCCAAAAATGTGTAATATAGAGCAACCAAAAATCATATTTACCCTAAAATAGTACCAACAAAACTGCCACCTTATCCCGTAGTTTCCAAAATGGAGTCACTTTTTTGGAGTTTCTACTGTAGGGGTGCATCAGGGGGCCTTCGAATGGGACATGGTGTCAAATAACCAGTCCAGTAAAATCTGCCTTCCAAAAACCATATGGCGTTCCTTTCCTTCTACGCCCTGCCGTTTGTCCATACAGCAGTTTACAACCACATATGGGGTGTTTCTGCAAACTACAGAATCAGGGTTATAAATATTGAGTTTTGTTTGGCTGTTAACCCTTGCCTGGTTACCTGAAAAAAATAGTCAAATTGGAATTTTTTTCCAAAAATTTTAATTCTGAAATTTTATCTCCATTTTCCATTAACTCTTGTGGAACACCTAAAGGGTTAATGATGTTTGTAAAATCAGTTTTGAATACCTTGAGGAGTGTAGTTTTATGAATGGGGTCATTATTGGGTGGCACTTCAGACCTGAACTGGTCCCTAAAAAGTGGGTTTTTGCTTCTAAACTTCTAAGCCTTGTAACGTCCCTGAAAAATGAAATGGCATTCCCAAAATAATCGATACATGAAGTAGACATATGGGGAATGTAAATCGATGTAAACTTTTTTTTGGCAGTATTACTATGTATTATAGAAGTAGAGAAATTGAAACTTGGAAAATTGCAAATTTTTCCAAACTTTTGGTAAATTTGGTATTTTTTTATAAATAAAAATGAAATTTTTCGAATCTATTTTACCACTGTCATGAAGTACAATATGTGACGAAAAAACTATCTCAGAATGGCCTGCATAAGTAAAAGCGTTTAAAAGTTATCACCACATAAAGTGACACTGGTCAGATTTGCAAAAAATGGCCGGGTCCTTAAGGTGAAATAGGGCTGAGTCCTTAAAGGGCTTCTGTCACCCCCCTTAACCCATTTTTCACTAGCTGACATTATCTATTTGCTAATGTCAGCTGAGTTGAAATATATCTTTTTTACCTTTTCTGAAGTTGTCAATTCTGTAAAAAAGCCACTTTTATAATATGCTAATCATCTTCGCTACCAGCAAGTTGGGCGTGTACTTGCTGGTAGCCGCCGCATCTAGATTAGTTAGGAACGCCCCCTTCCTCGTTTGATAGACAGGGCCAGCGTTTTCTCCTCCTCGCGCTGGCCCGGTCTGAAGATGAAATCCCGCGCCTGCACCGTACCGCTCAGTAGTCGCGTTGCGGCAAAGCTCGCGTCCTTCACTCAGAGCGCCTGCGTTTTTGCTGATCCGTGACAGATCCAGCAAAAACGCTGATGTGAAAGTAGCCTTTAGTCCAGCACATTAAAAAAAGAAGAAAGGTTTGGTTCATCAAGGAACATGAGAACATAACTACTGAGTCATGGCGGGAGAATCATGGAAAGACAACCATACAGACCTGATAGAAGAGAATACCTCAGTCCACAAAAAGCTCTAGTGGGAGAGATACATACCTTCACATTTCCAGCTAGGTGTAAGGATACTTTTACACTTGCGGCAGGACGGATCCGGCAGTTGCAGAGCTGTGGGGGCATGTAACAACTATCTCTGAGGGTATTGACAAAGACTGCCTTTCTCCTCCCCCTGCTCTGCAAAGGAAGTGAATAAAATTGCTGCCCTGGCTGCAGTCTGACTTCTGAGATACTCATGTTGTGTCTGTGTGTGTGTGGGACTACAAGTCCCAGCTGTACAATGACACTGCTGATACACACAGGATCTTCCCCCTACCTGTTCTTGTGCAATGCTCTGCAGACACTTCCTCACAGCCAACAGAAGAATATAGAGGAGAGAACTCCTCCGGTCTTTGTCAGCTTTGTGCATGGTGAGGATCCTGTGCACAGCATTTGTCTCTTCACTGCTTGGAGAACAGGAAACACAGCAGCTGCTTATTACCTGAGGCAGAGCCTCCAATCCTCAGTCTGTGCAGCTGATGGCAGAAGGGGTTAAACTTTGCTAAAGAATCCAGTGGGAGGGGAGACACAGGGCAGACACCTACAGTCTGAAGCACTGGCAAGGCTATTCTGGCAGACAAGTGGAGAATCGGCAGACACAAACAGCCAGGGTGTGTCCAAGTATGAAGGGTGTCTTAACAGTATTCTTCAGTTTTATGGCAAATCCGGCCAGGGTGTGTCCAGGTGTGAAGAGTGTCTTAACAGTGTCCCTCAGTGCAGCAAAGCCTAATGGCTATAGTCACAGATTACCTTGCTGACTCCTATACTTGGCCATACAGATTTTAAGTTCTTCTTCTCTCTTTCCGTGGATCTTGCAGAGATCTGTTAGTCTGAGTAGCTTTCTTGGGCCTTTGAGGAGGGAGCATCAGGTACAATTTTCTTCATCTCTAAACTCTCACTAATCACCCCCTAACTGAGCTGCAGTTCCTGGTTACACACCCAACCTCCTGCTAAAGACTGAGCTAGGATTATTATCGTCTATACATGGCTATGCTTGGTCCATACATAGAAAAACAATACATATCATAACATTAAATTAGATTAGATTAAAGGACAAATCATTTGCAGATACCACCTTCTCTGGGGTACTGCAAATACAAAGTGCTAACCCATTATCTAACGTCTGTACGTTATTACATTTATAGGATACCAGCACCGTACCTGTACAGAGCTGGAAACTATGACAGAAATCCTAGCGCCGTACAGGTATGGTGCTGTGTACACCCGATCCCTGAGTGAAATCGCTCGGTGACCGGGGCACGATGGCTGCTCTGCATGGCAGGCAGCTATCTTTCCTACGGGCACAGGGAGGTTTTTCCACCCCCTGCAAGCCCGATCGCTGCCATCGGCCGGTTTCTGCAGACTGGCCAATCGCAGCTCCAGATGGGTTGTACAGGGGTGACTAGTCAGCACCAGTCTTCCCAGAGGTCAGGCAGGAGACACCAGTGTTTGGCGTTCCCTGCCAGCGCTGCGATTGGCTGAAACAACGCTCCAGCCAATGGCAGCACAGGAAGAGGCTGACCTTCTCTGCAGGCAGCCATTCTAGCTGGTGACTGCGTGCAAAGAGGTTCTGTGCTTCTCGTTGGCTTGTTGGCTTCTGCAGAATCTGTCCTCCAAAAGCGGTGCTGCTGCAAAAGCGTGAGCGAATACATGTCTATTTTTTTTTCACTTTACATATCATTGACTTGTCTATCATCCTGTGATTTCCACAATTCCTCAACTTTTTGTTCTTCGTGTAGATATGCTGTTTGTCTCTTTCCCTGTCTTAGTGTCAATATTCTTTCCTGTGTTTCCTTTCCTTGCTACGTCTGTTCCTGGCCAAATCTGTTCCTCATAGTAGCTTGACTGGTCTTCTGCTACTCCTAGCCAAGCGACGGTGGTTTCTGGTCAAGTCTGTTTCTTTTTCCAGCCAGCCTGCTAAGTCTGATCTTCGTAAAGTACGTTCAATTACTCCACGTGTATATCATATATTTATTTGTACATTGCTGCACCCCCACAGATCAGCATTGTACAGCCACAGTTCAGCTATTCCAGGTGCTTCAGTTCTGATTCAACGCTGCATGGCCACATCTCTGCATTATAAAGCAATATTCCTGTTTAGCTACCTGAAGCCAGGGCAAGTCTTGTTTGATTTGGTGCATTTCTTGATGTCCACCTACCTTGCCCTCTGCCAATCCAGTCAAAACAGTTGTGTTAACTAGTGCAAGTATATTGCCTCATTCAAGCGTCAGTGATTTCCATAAGTGATTTTGAGCCAAAACCAGGTGCGGCTCTAAACACAGAACTGGTGCAGATCTTTCCCTTATACCTTATGTCTGTGGAGGCTCCAGTCCTGGTTTTGGCTCACAATCACTGATGGAAATCACTGACCAAAACAGTGACGTGTGAATGAGGCTTAACTCTGCTACTCCATGTGTTAAATTAGTAATTCAGTATTGCACGTAAGACGCTGATGTTTCATGTTTCATTAACCATTGACTCTGCTATTCCATATGTCAACTCGTCTATGGTGTCAACTATACAGACACGCTTTCCGGAGCCTGCTTACTTCTGGAGTCTGTTTTAATCCTTGGACTTCGTTCATACCTCCTTGCTCTTTGTTGAGTCCACTTACAGAGGGGACCCCGTCTCGTTTTCATGTCGACATTGTCACTTGGGAGTGTCTGGGGCCGGGACATCGGTGTAACAAATTTACTTTCATTTACACCTGAAAACAGCCAGGCTGTCAGGGGCTGGAGTAGTTTTTACACTAGGCGCACTTTCCCTGCCAGTGCAATTTTTTGTAAATGACCCCCACTAAATTTTGGTAAAACTTTTGATATGTCTCTATGAGTTTTGCCAAAACTCAGTGACACTTCAGGGATCCACATTGATATCTTGTATTACTGTATGCTGAATCTGAACCGTTGCTCATCATCTGTACTGTCAGCTTTCAATAAAATACTGTTAAATGGTAACAAGTTCCCTATGCATTTCCCTGGTCAGGAACACTTTGTGAATAGGGTGCAAGAATCGCTTGTAGAAATATTTAGAAAGTTCATAGAATTGGAAATGTCAGGCAGTGATGATGAGTGACCAAAGTAATGACCTTTTACAGGTAATGAAAATAGAAGGAGGACAAATGATTTAAGGGGCACCGCACAGGCTGCATTACGGTGCTGGTTAGAGTGGGTTTATGGCTAACACATTGACAGTTTATAATATTAAAAGATTAAATAGTAATATGCAGGTAGGCCGGGGAGGTGCAGCTCTATCCTGTCATTGGTTGCTACTAAAGCCTTTGACAGGGTGGTGTGGGACTTTCAATTTTATTAGCTGGACAAAACATCTTAATTGTAATCCTTGTGCACGTATTAACGTCAAAAGAGACTTAAAGGGGTTGTTTAAAACTATAACAGACCTCCCAGAGTGGACAACCCGCTGTGTTGATCATACTTACCTGGTTCCATCTGCTGAGTTCGGTTTCGGTTGGTCCATGGTCAGCTATTCACTCCCCTACTGCACTGAAATAAACATCCTGTTGATGGGGAAAGCGGCGGCACTTTACCGCTGCAGCCAATCACTGGCCACAGTGATCACCTGCGTCCCTTGCGAGTGATTGTGGACATATGGATGCGTACATTACATGGATATCATCCATAAGCTGTCCGTATCCATATGTGTGTTCTGCAAATTATGCAGTTCATGGACCCATTCAAGTCAATGGATCTACCAAAAAATGCAGATGTCACACAGATGGTATGCGTTTAATGTGGACTGATGGTTTGTAGACCACAAAATGGATATTCTTGTGTGCATGAGGCCTTAATTTGGTTGTCTCACTTCAGCAAGTGGCATTTATCATGTACAGAGAATTAATACAAGACACTTCCTAATGTATTGTGATTGTCCATATTGCTTCCTTTGCCTTTTCATTTTTCCATCGCATTATAAACTGCCCGTTTCCATGGTTATGATGACCTTTCAATCAGTGGTGGTTGCTCTTGCACACTATAGGAAAAAGCGCCGGCCTCTCTGGTGGCCCGGGACCACAGGAGTGTGCATAGGCTAGTGCTTTTTCCTATAGTGTGCAAGCACGACCACCACTGATGAATTAAAAGGTGGTCATAACCATGGAAATGAGCAGTATATAATGTGATAGAAAAATGAATCCAGCCAGTAAAGGAAGTAATATGAATAATAACAATACATTAGTAAGTGCCTTGTATTAACTTCCTCTACACGATAAATGCTATTTGCTGAAGTGAGACAACCACTTTAACCAGGGGCGGATTGGCCACAAGGAAGTTTCACGGTGGGCCGATGCTTAGGAGGGCCACTCAAGCCCTCCTCACAGCCATGAGCCAGGTACATAATAATCTGATTTGAGTCATGTCCCTATTTAAAGGGTCATAAATTTCACCCAAAAGCCAAATATCCCTAACATTCTGAGAGGCAGTGAGGGCCGGGCAGCTCACTGCCAAAAGACAACTTCAGGGTCAGTTATTTCATTAAAAAAAATCCCAAATCAACAAATAAAGTACATTAAAAAATGTTTATTATCAATTGCCCTACACATTTACCCAAAAAATTGGCAGTTACACTTTCAGGTGAAAACTCACTGTCTTAAGGGGTTAAATAAGGTATGTAAGGTAAGAGTACTGCTCTGCATCAGTGGAAAGACTGTTTATGTGCTTCTGAACTAATGCTGCAGCATCATGAAGCTGCTTCCCCTCATTTATCATCTTCTCTTCCTCTTCATGCTTTGGCATGCACTTTAGCACAATCATCTTATTTCAGGGGATGCTGAACAGGGATTGGATCTCAGTATTTACAATATTTACAGTGTATTATGTGTCTTCAAATACCATTTACCTCCTTAAACTAAGATTAATGCAACACCGCTATCAGCATTGAGGATTTTGTAGATGAAATGGCACTACAAAGTGTTTGTGGATGGGATGCAACTAATTCAAGCCTAAATCTGTTTCCAGCCTACAATTTAACCGTCAAACGTTCTCCTAACTTTCTTCAGACATTCCAAGGTTCTTCTTCTCACCAACGTGACTCTGGACCCCCACCACAGGCACATGGCACAACCACTTTGGCCTTCCGTTATGCAAGGGGTATTGCTGTTGCAACTGATTCACGTTCTTCGGCTGGAAAACTTGTCTGCAGCCCAGATAGCCGCAAGGCTTTCCTAATTCACAGTCATCTACTGGCCACCACTTCAGGAAGTTCAGCTGACTGCCAATTCTTTGGCCGAGCTTTGGCCAGAGAGTGCAAGCTGTATAAAGTGAGGAATGGGGACATGCCAAGTGTTCGTGGAGCTGCCAGAATGTTGAGTGTCCTCATGATGCCATTCCGAGGAACTGATATCTGTGCTGCAGTTACTCTTTGTGGCTGGGATCGGAATGGACCTTGCATCTGTTACGTATACAATGATGGAACCCGCCTTTGTTCTGATATCATTTCTGTGGGATCAGGCTCTCCATATGCATATAGCATAATTGATGAAGGCTATAGGCCTGGAATGGAGGAAGAAGAAGCCCGTCAACTAGCCAGACGTTCAGTGTGTCATGCAGGGAGAAGGGATGCCTATTCTGGCGGATTTGTGGATGTGTACTGGGTTAGAGAAGGGGGTTGTGAGAGGGATGCCAGGGAAGACCAGGTACAACTTTATGCGAAAATGGAAAAAGAACAAAAGGAAAAGATGTAAAACTAGAACAAAATGAAATCAGGAGTGCAGCCTGACTGGTAATGCCAGGCGTGCAAACTAACCTTTCCAATAAATAACATGCCTACGTGAATGCATTTTTTATGTGTATTACAATATGATTCTTTGCTTAACTATATACTATTAATTTCTCAGCACTATGTTGTCATATTTCAATTTAGGGTTTATCTGATGCTGTATAGCTTTTGAGTTGTAGCAGCCTATTTTGCCAATTTGATGAAGGCTCTAGCATGCATCATTGTGTATCTACCAACATACATGTTACTGTATCTACAAACTTACATAGAATAAATGCCTACTATACAAAAAAAACTTAAAAAAACCTAAAAATCTATGTGAAATATGTGTATTATTCATCATGCAAATGTAAGATCAGTGGCAGACTTGTAGATATTATTAATGTATGGTACCTTAAAATGTATTGGTGTGAGTAAAGGAGGTATTTTCATAGAGGAACCCATAGTGACCTAGAAGACTTCAATAAAAGCAGAAGACTAACCCAAAAGCTGGATGAATTACTCAGTTGTGTCTTTGACAGTTCTTGGTTTTGTAGATGTTGCTGTTTAAAGTGCACCTGTCTTTTGACAGTAAAATTTTAAATGGGATTTTCTGGGAATATTGATTTTGAAAAACAATTGACAGAGCCTGCCCCCTGAAATACAAGATTCATACTTAGCTCCTCCGGTTCTCCACGCTGCCTCCATCCTCCAGTCCCCGCACTGTATACATCTGGCAGTGCATGGGCATGGTCATTTGTACCCTCCAGGCAATGGCTGGCTTCAGTGTTGATGTGGCCATAAGCAGCATGTCATCGCTGATGCCATGGAGCCACGTGAAGCAGGTAAGTATGAATATTCTACTTCAGAGGGTAGACCGCTGGCACTTGACTAAAAATCTTTACCAGAAAACCCATTTAAGGAGCCTTTTCCTATTGATCAGAAAATTACCTGGAGATGTAGTTGTTCTCTCGTATGAAATCTTTAATATTCTGTTCAGTTGTTTCTGAGCTTTCTTGCTCTAACAGATGCTGGATTTCCAAAAGCGATTTCCACTAATAGCAGCTGTTATCATGCTCATAGGGGTTGTCACAGAGCCTTCAACAGACCCAGACATGGTCTGTATAAAGGTAAGGGGTATGTAAATGTTTTCAATAATTTGGTTATGACTGCAATGCAGCTAAATTTAATAACTAGTCCTATGGCTAACCTACAGACAGTAGAAGAGGGGCAAAAATGCACATGACTGCAGGATCTGGCTACGCAGAGGGCTTTTTTGTAGTCTGTATATACACAGGCGTCACAAAACAGTATAGCTTTTTATAATCAAGACTTTAAAAAGTTGCATCATTTCTGTTTTCGATTTATTCAGGCAATAAAAACTATCAAAGGATAATAAAATAAAAGGGCACAGGACTTTAAGTAGTACCACATATGTCACCAGACCCCTTTAAGAAAGATTATCTTTCTTTCAAAAACACATCAATAGGTGCTATTGCTAGGGGCCACACCAATCTGCAGTATGGATGTACATATAGAAATTATAGACATAGCTGATGGGTTCTCCGGGCTAGTTATAAAAACTGCATTTTCTTCTAACCTGTGGAAGAAAGACAGCTTGGTTAATACTTAAGGGCCCTTTACACCGGCCGACAATTGAACAGATCATCGTTAATCATCGTGATGATCTGGCGGTATAAATGTACTTCTGATTACCTGATGAATGAGCAAAACACTCATCCATTGGGTAATTGTATCTTTTGTGCAGCACGATCAAAACACGATCTGCTGCTGGGAAACAACGAGACAGTATGGGGAAGAGCGATGGTATTAGCGATCGCTCCTCCCCTTACTTGAGGAGCTGGAGAAGATCAGTGTAATGTAAATACAACGATCTCCTCCTCTAGCAATCAGCAGATTGTCGGGAAGGAGCGTTTTCTTCCCGACAATCTGCTAGATCATCATCCCATGTAAAGGGACCATTCCCCGTTCCTCACTCCGTCAATGTTGCACTGCAGTTCCCGCGGCTTCGGGATCTTCCAACCCAGGTCCCGACCGGATGTGTGCTCCTTACTTCCTGTTCAGCTGCATTTACAATTATGCAGCTGAACAGGAAGAGAAGCGCACACATCTGGTCAAGACTTGGGCAGAGGAGCCCCCAGCCTGGGGACAGTGACATTGGCAAAGTGTGGGACGAATAACCAAGCTGTCTTTCTTTCACAGGTAGATTCAGATAGAAATTAAAAAATGATGTGTCACCACTACCGATATGTGTTTTCGTAAGTACTTGTGTACTTCTTGAAATAAGAATTCTGAAGCATCTTTTCTTAGGTGTCTGCATTGTTCTGTCTCTGTGTTATTCATCCTAGAAGTGTATGAATTGACAACTGGGTGTCTCTACACAGCCTGCCACTGGCAGCACTGATTGGACAATGTCAGATTGTGCGGAGCTACTAACTAGTAACACCCACTTGTCAATTTATTCATACATTTGTTACACATAGATATGAGGAAAGATGCTCCAGAATTGTTATAATATTGTGAATACAAGGAAACTAGGAAGAATACAGGGTGTTTTAATATCATTTTAACATCATTTTTTTCACAACCCCCTCTTTTTTAACTTTTTTCCTATCCTCATTTAATTCTTAGCTCTTTATCCAATGTTTCACTACTATTCCCCCCTCCCTGTACATTGGGAGTGACCTATATTGAAATACGTTTTTTTTATCATTACTACTACAAAAATAAATATAGTTTTTTTTAACATACTTATACTATCCCTGTCTTTTGTTTATATCTTCTGGTGACCTGATATAGAGTGCCTGTCTTCCTAGTTTCCTATACGCCTGCCTCTTCTGACTAGGGTGAGTCAGTTCAGACACGTGCACCTTGCATATTGTCCATACAGGAGAGCCACCGTATTTGCTTCTAAACAATTGTGAATACAAGCATTTAGTAAAATAGACATGTCAGGAATGCTGATAGATCCTCTTTAAACTCTTGATCTCTGCACATCTCACATAATGTATGATATTTTCTCTTACTTATACAGTATACAAGAAAAAACCATACAAGAAAAAGAACATACAACTAAAAAAATTACCTGAAAATGTTGAACTAGAGTGAGCACAGTAATTTGACTAGAAAAGCTTGCAGGTATCCCATCTCTGACAGGAATTCTAGCTGGGTTACTTGACAGTTCTAAAAATGCTTTCCTTCTTTAGTTCTGACTTACTTTAGATAGGACTTAAAGAGTATCTGTAACCTCTCCTGACTAGGTCTGCAGCTATCGATTATTTTTGTAATCAAGTATTATATTGATTAATCCAACGATTAATCGAGTACTCTTATAAGAAAAAAACTATTAAAAGAACGTTTTCCTTTAAAAAACAAACTCATTATCCTCCCCAATTCCATCAGACCTCGCTGACTTCAGGCTCCCCAGTGCCATCAGCTGCCCCCCAGTGCCAACAGCTGGCCCCCCCTGTGCCATCAGCTGGCCCCCCAGTGCCATCAGCTGGCCCCCCAGTGCCATAAGCTCCTCACCCCCTTCCCAGAGCCATCAGGCCAGACACAAAGTCTAGTGCCCCTTTAAAATAATTATGAAGCAAAACACCTCTTATAATGAATAGTAACACTTCACAACACAGTAGTTAGATAGTTCCTCACAGACAGCGCTGTATATCTGTGTACTAGGCATGGACAACGCTGTATTATCTGGGTAGTGACCGGAATGGAGTTGCTCTGTACAGCAGCGCTCACATACAATTTAAGTGCCTCCGCACAGCCTCTACAGGGCGGCGGCCATTCACAGCGCTCAGACAGACGCCTCTGTAAACTTTGCATTAGGGACAATGTAGTCTTTCTGAGAAGGACCTGGTAGACACTGAAACTACATATCCCAAGATGCATTTCCCGGCAAAGTAATGGCCGATAGCTGGGAATGTGCTTAGCTGCTATTTGGTACAGGACGGGTAAGTGACTGGCGAGTGTGATACATGCTGTCATGTGGGAGACACTGCAGTAGCTGATAGAACCTGGTGGGTTAGAAGAGGCTTCTAGTGAAAGCTTATGGTGTGCTGTTCCTTTACTATTCCTGCTAGAAGCTATGAATGAATTACTAGCAGTTTGCAATGAAGATGGGTGTTACTAGTTGGTGGTGTGTCCCTGTACAGTCTGACACTATCCAATCAGTGCTGCCAGTGGCAGACTGTGCAGAGACACATCCCCACCGTGTAATACCCATCTGGGCCTTCACTGCAAACTGCTAGCAATTGCTCCAGAATTGTTATTACATAGGGAATGCAAGTAGTTACTAAAACAGACATGTCAGGAAAGGTTACAGGTTGTCCTTAACAATTTTATAGAAAATCCTGGCGGTTTGGAGTTTTTGCTGGTCCATGATTACCATTTCATGGACCATTTGCTCAGCCTTATTGCAGATACTAATAATTTATTCATGGCAATATTTTTTTTCTTGAAATTAACAGCAAACGAATTGACTAATGTATAATCAGTCACACCAATCATACTTATCCCAAATCATCTGTCCTATATTCCCCAATTCTTTACCACCAGAGATGAGCGAACTTTAAAAATTTGATCCCGTGCTGAGCCACGCCCCCTGCACTGATCACATGATGGTGACGTCACCCCAGGTCCTTCGGCTGTTCAACAGTTCGGGTTCGTGGAAGCCGCCCCTTATGGATTCCATATGCCGCGATAGTCCGCGGTAGTGGAATCCATAACGGGATGCGGCAATTACCACAACCCAAACGCCGAACTTTTTTTTAAAGTTCGCTCATCTCTATTTACCACCAATAGAATGAAATTACTTTTGTTAGTAGTATAAAGTTGATTAGCATTTAACATGCATACAGTATATTAAAATTATCCTACCTACTAACCAATCATACATTTTTTTATCATGGCTAAATTTTTAGAAAACACATGAAACCAATTAACGTGTTAGAAAAATGCATAGCTTTTATGTGAAAATCTGGAAGACTGATAATTTCCGTTTCCTACAAAGAGGGAGAATGCGAAGAGAGAGTTGCAGTGGAGGAAAACTATGGGGAATTAAAGGTTCTATGGTCATATTTTTTGTGCAAGCCTCAGTTTGCCCTTTTACAACTCACTGACCACTGTTTTGGAGCTTTTTTCCCCCTGCTAAACAGTGCCTCCCCCTGCTTTTTAAAACCCTTTTTTTAAAAGGCATTTTTTGTTCACGCATTTTTTACATGCACTTTTATTAAAGGGGTTATCCAGGAAAATATTTTTATGACATCATTAGGATAGGCCGTCAGCGGTATCAGATCTGCGGGGGTGTGACACCCAGGATCCCCACTGATCAGCTGAGGTTTTGAGCACCACAGCCTTTTCCCAGGCCTGTTACATCAGTCACATGGCCTAGTTGCAGTTCAGACCCATTCCATTCAAGTCAACAAGGCTGAGCTGCAATACCAAGCACTGCCACCAGGGCTGGTGTCAGCACTCGGCATACCCGGGCAAGTGTCCGGGCTCACCAGTGGTTGCAGTTGTGACCGGGCACCTAAGCCTGGGGGACCCACAGGGACCTCCTTGCCAGTGGAGCTGTATCTTTCACTTATACCAGTGAGCGCTTCCATTACAGAAGCATTTACTAGTCTGCAGGAGGCAAGGGCTGTACTCACACCTCCACAGGGCAGTAGTGCACGCACTATGGCCTGACGCTGCGGTTAATCAAGTGACTGTGCAGCAAGGGCCCACAGAAGATGAGGGAGAGCGTTAATTTATTTTAAAATCTGATACATGGGGGGGTGACATGGAGGTCTAAAAGGGGTCTGACATGGGAGCCTCACATGGTCTAAAGGGGGTCTGATCGTACTGAGCCAGAGAATGATGAATGTAACACGGGATTGTTTTTTTTTTGTTCCAATTCCACCCCATTTGGACTTTTCCAGCTTCCCAGTAAATTGCATTAAATATTCAATGGTGCGAATAGAAACTGCTACTTGTGCTGCAAAAAAACATACTCTGATAGGGCTATGTGAACAAAAATATAAAAGTTATGGATCAGAGGTTAAAAAATGGAAGCGCAAAAACAAAATATCTTCTGTGACTTCAGGACGGACATAACCAGGGCTTTCTTTCTCAGAGAAAAGGTGGTGGAACTCACCCCCCCTCCGCTGGCCATGCCCCTACCCACCCCCTAAAACTGCCCCTTTAGAGAACAGGGATGCAAGTAAAATTTGGGGGGGGCTATAAAATTCCAGCCCAGCAAAGAAACCCCCCAGAAAGATGGGGATGGCACTGTTAATGGGGGACCTGGGGATGGCGCTGTTAATGGGGGATCTGGGGATGGCACTGTTATGGGGTGGAGGATCTGTGGATGGCACTGTTATGGGGGATCTGTGGATGGCACTGTTATGGGGGATCTATAACAGAGCCATCCACAGACCCCCCCTTAACAGTGTCATCCACAGACCCCCCCATTGCCGCTCCAGTACAGTTATAAAATGTGTAATTCAATTAATAATGATTCATGCTACCCCCTATGTAGTATAACATTCAATATATCCTACACTCACAGGGCTACTGTTATATCTTAATGCAGGCCGGCCGTGACTGACTGACGTCATGTGCCTGCCCGGCCTACTTTATGAATGAAGCAGGCGGCGCAGCCATGTGACGTCAGTCAGTCACGCTGCCGCTCGTCTGCCCAGCTGGCCTGCATTACGATATAACAGTAGCCCTGTGAGTGTAGGATATATTGAATGTTATCAGCACAATTAAGAGAACTGCCAAAAATTGCTGTTCTCAATAGTCCCAAAAACGTCCTTTAAACTAAATCAAATAACCACGGACTGAACCGAGGGTGAGGGAAATTGAATCACTATGGCTAGCTATATATTGAATGTTATCCTACAGAGGGGGCAGCATGAATCATTATTAATTGAATCACACATTTTATAACTGTACTGGAGCGGCGGGGCCAGAGCACAGTGAACGCACCGGCCCCGCCGCAGTTGCCGGTCCCCAGCTCCTCCTCCCAGTCCCTCCCTGCTGATACATCGCAGCCTGCGATGTCAAAATGTCAGCATGGTAGGTGGCGGAACGCTGTTCCGGTGCGTTCCGCCAGGAAAAAGGCCTGGACATAACACCGGTGTCCAAAAAAAATAATCATATTTTGCAGCTTGATTATACTTTACAAACAAACTAGCTCAATAATTTGTATTAATGAGCGATAATGTTGAATTTATAATCTTTTTTTTTTTTTATCTATAAACCTAGATGTGTCTTATAGTCCAAAAAATATGGTACAGTATGTAAAGTACAGTTTATACAACATATATCTGGTGGTACACTTACACGAACGGTATATTAGTTGTACACTAGATGAATCAGGACCAGGTCTCAAGACCAACAGGCCATGAACTGTTTGTAACAATCCATATAGCATGCATCCCATGAATATGGACATCCTTGCCTGCAATAAGAGTGATTGGACAATATAATTGGAAACTGCACATAATACAGCTTCTCAATATTGTGGCCAGTGCACCTCCAAAGGTGGTGATACACTTTAAAAGTGCAGTTTTTGATTCCAAATTTTTAATAACATCCCATAACATCTTGAATATTTTAGTGCCTTGAGGTGATTGCAGGGTATAAAATCTGCATTTTATGCTGGGAGTTTATTATTGCTGTGATATTTCCTTCCTTTTTTTTTTCTTTTTAAATGTTTTAAATTCAAAGAGAATAAATATCTCCTTACCAGTTTTTCTTCTACCTCGATATTCATTTGGCTTGTGTAAAAAATAAATACATGAGCAATTGCTTAATGTAGTAGTCCTCTAGACCCTGAAAATCTTTGTGAATGCAGAAGGGTTGATAGCACCTTATCAATACATGACATCAGTCCTTGTATGGACCAGTGGGTGACTACTCTGGTCTCCACAAGGGCAACGAATTCCAGTGTAAGGAGTTGCTAGGTAACAGCCTCAGCATACTAATAACTAAGAACAACTGCAGAGCAAATACAGCCCATGAAAAATGATCCCTAATCAATGATAATAATGAAAGTTGGTTTATCAGTAAGTTTGATATCAGTCTTCCATATGCTTGTTTTATATTTCTTGTCTTTAGGCTAATTTGCATGCAATAGCTATTGATTTTAATGTGATATTAACTTATAAAAATCTCTGGTTACTCTTGTGGAGAAAGGACAAAAAGTTTTGGTCAACAGATTACAGTGGACTTTATCTATGTACGTCTTAAAGAGGTTTCCGGGAATTTGATACTGATGACCTATCCTCAGGAGAGGTCATCGGTATCTGATCGGTGGGGTCTGACAACCGGGAGCCCCGCTGATCAGCTGTTTGAGAAGGCATCAGCGCTCCTGTGAGGGCTGCAGCTTTCTCACAGCTTACCAAGTATAGCGCCTTACATTGTATTGCAGCTGTGTTTGGTATCGCGCTCAGCCCCATTAAAGTGAATGTGAATACCAAGCAGAGCTACTATTAGACCCCTTGCAGACGAGCGTGTGTCACGCAGCGAGTCCACAGCGCAGCACCTGTCCTGACCTCCCAGCACTGACAGGGTCACATAGCATTATATTGATTTATGATGGTATGAAACCCTTACAGTCCTGGAATGTATTAGATAACACTGACATACTGCTGTTAGTGTCATCTAATACATTCCCGAACTGTAAGGGTTACATAGCATCATAAATCAATATAATTCTATGTGACCCCGTCAGTGCTGGGAGGTCAGGCCGGAAACTGCACTGCGGACCTGCATCGTGACACACGCTCATCTGCAAGGTGGCCTTAAGATGGCCATACACATTACATGGAAGTTGGTTGGTGGCTGAACAAACATCTGGTGAACGTTCGTTTCGCTGATGCAGCCATACACATTTTAGTGCAGCTGTTCAGATTGCCCATTCACCTTCAATGAAGCTGATAGACCAGAGATCTTTCTTCTGACTGTTGGACAAAAATATGGGTGACTTGGTTTCAACTGAAAATGGTCTGTCATTGGTCGGCTAAAACTATTGTTTGTTGTTGAATTTCTACAGACTAACATTCGTTTTGGTTGAAATTGCCCGTTTTGATCAACTTTAGACTGTGTATGGGAACCTTTATTGTACACAACTGCTTTAATTTTATTTCACCACTGAATAAAGCAAGTAACACAATTGTTTTCTTAAAAGCTTTGCCTTCGATTCTCCACAGATGCCATTGAAGAAATCTCTAATAATTCTTTGTTCTTGCTATCAAAGACAGAGTATACACTCTTATTTTTAGAATGTAACACATCTAAAGACTTATGACTTATTCATCCAAGACAGGCTGGATTTACTGAAGGAGATCATGTCAGACACTTTTATTTGATTTCTTTCACTGTAACTGAAGTGACAATGCATGAGGGAGCACAAACAACTGGTTCACACATGGAATGGTTTAGGATTGAAATCAATTATGCCTCACTGAATACTGTCTTGGTTAAAACAGACTTCAAACTCAATATCAGGTATTCAGCAACTCCAAGAGTAGAAAACGTAACGTGCACATATACTCAAGTGGGCCAGCCATTTTGTGTGCTGAACCAATATTTATTACAATGCAGCCTACCCAGTCACAGGAAACTAAAAAGAGATAATTAATAGTCAATGTAAATGAACCAGAGGGTAATTGGTTTGCATCTTGCTGCTATGAAGACAAATATATTCACAGTGTTGGTAAAACATACACGCACAGGAAATACACTCTCACATACTATACGCCCTGACATAATACGTTGCTTATTTAAGCTTTTTATTTTAAAAATAAAATGTTTGCTTTCCACAAATGGCACATGTCTTACTGTGTCGGATACACCCGCAGCAAGCGGTGGGAAGACTGGAAGTTAATGCAACTTTGTAAACACAATACCTCTAGGAACCTTTAATGTCCGCATGAACCACAACCGAGATGGGGTACTCCATGGTTCCCTTCTACAAGTCTACTTTCTGGAGAGGAAAGGAATTCACTTCCAATATTCTAAGCCTCTCTACTGACAAGAGGAATATAATGATCATTCTGCAGGTTACTCACAAGAAAAAAGTAAACAATCATTTGGCAAAGAGAATTTTTAGTCGTCTGCAGTAGAATTTCTTCTTTTCGCACCGTAAATTTCTGCTAGTGTCCGAAAATGAGGACCCCAATCCCATATATCTTCACCCACGAGTTCTTCTTCTAAACCTCCAGTGCTGCTGGTCAAAGAGCTGAGTGATCCAGCTGATGAACCTCCACCCTCAAAACCATAAACCTGGATGGAATCATAGGGTGGTGCCACAGGATCTCGCTCTGCTTCTCTCAATCGAAGTGCCAGAAATCGCTGCACATCAACAGGGGCAGTTTGAGGTGTGCGTGGGGCTGGTTGGTGAGGGACTCGAGGGAGAACATCCATTCGAGGGGGGTGAAAGAAGCCTCCACTTAGGCCTGTCTGTGGAGGTTGTAAGGCTGACATGTCAAAAGCCTGAGTGTCTTGCTCTCCACCTCCTTCATCATCATAAGTAATGATATTCTCTCTGATATCTTCATCCTCACACAGAGACAGAGGAGATGGCTTGTGTCTTCGCTGCAAGTAGAAAAGGGACACCAGGGCTGATGTGGAAAATGATGGAGGGTAGAACATGAATGACAAGAGTGTACAAAGTTATAAACAGGTAAAAGAGGTGTCAAGAATAATTGTGGTTTTAAGTAAATGGTAGACAAAGAAAATGAAAAAAAAAAAAACGAGGATGAAAAGAGAACAGAAGTTTTATTATTAACATGGCCTCAGAAATTGTTAGATTCCGTTGTTTCACAGCAGCAAGGAATTAAACTGATTTATATATATTGTAGATAGCCCATCTTAGGATGGTGACTGCAATCTATATATAGAAATATCAATGCTCATTAAAGTTACTTAGTGGAATTAAGAATAACAGTTGTAATAAAAATGATATACGCAAAATACCGAGGACAAATCAATGTGGACTTTGCGTGTTGTGTTGTCCCACTGGCCTATTTTCCTAGACACTGGTGGAATACCCTCCCCCCCTCCTCCTTCATCATGCGTGGGCAGTAGGAATCTATTGGCACAGGAGTATAGACTCTCTTGTACTTGCTAGCACCCCATAATGCTGTACATTTCTGTACAGATTTTGAAATATGGGTGCTCAAAGCAGCAGGAGCCACTGTGCACAGAAGCCAGTGAGCACCCCACTCCCTCGGCTTGGTACTGCCCAAATGTCCACGTGTACGCTGAAGGCAGGAGTGGCCGGCCACAGATTGTTGAAGCAGAAACAGCTGAGCTAAATGTGCAGGTTAGTATAGCGGGAGCAGCAGGGTGAGTTTGCATGAGATGCCCCCCCCCCCCACTTAGTATTGCCCATATGATGCTGTACATTCCTATACAGCACTTGGATTAGGGAGCTGACTGTGAGTGTATCAGAAGATGCTCTTTGCTACATTGGTGAGTGAGTGGTGTGGCATCTTTCTCCCTTAACCACCAGTGGGTTGAGTGCGGGCCACAGTATCCTCTACAGTATAAACAATTAGGTCAATTTCCCCTATATTGGCCCACATATATACAGCACTATTTTATGTGCTGATTTCTGTGCATTTCAGCACCCAAACCACAACATATAAAATGTAACACATTTTACATCAGCAGGCATCAGATAGGATTAGCAAGCTAATTTAAATATCTTTCCCAGAAACCCAGAGGGGCATTGCCTGGTCTACAATACTCCACACATGTACTACGCATACTAGGAGTTCTCCGTAATGAGAGATTACGCACACTAGATAACACATATATATTGCCAAGAAACCCACAGTAGCATACTAAGTTCTCTCTCTGCAACTTTGGTTCGGTTACAATTGATTCATAGCTGATTTCTTTCTAAAATTCCGCAAACCTGAAATCAACCGAATCTTTAAAGGTTCACTCATCTCTAATGCGTACCAATCATGTCTTTTATTGAGTACATTTACAACCTATAGATCCCCGTTTACCAGCAGTCAGCCTCACCAAATTTTTCCTGTAGCTTCAAATAAGATTTGCATAACAATGAGGAGGAAGTTTAAACTCCTTATTCCTCCCTGCAAATGTGTTTCAGTGTTTTCATCAATATTTCTGGAAGGCATTTACATGCACAGCCCTCTTCAGGTCACACCACAGCATTTCAACAGGGTAAGGGCTCGTTCACATCACCGTTTGTCTTTTCCGTTCTCTGGCTCCGTTAAGGAGCAGGAGAACGGAAAGGACGGATGCTGTACATAACTGACACCGAACTGACACCAACGGAGCCTAAAGACCCCATAGACTTTAATAGGGTTCGTTTGGTGTCCGCTCAGAACATGATTTTTGAGCGGACATGAAAGTACTGCACGCAGTACGGATCCAGTTAACTATAAACAACTCAAGTGACCTGTGTGTTGAACTTTGGGACAAGGGGTGTGCCAGTCGGTGGACAGGGATGTTTCTTAATTTTTTTTTTTAAGACATGCTATTGTATACAGTATAACTTTCAATACTACTACTACTACTACTACTACTTTCAATTGATTTTTTTGCGCGATTGCATCGTTTTTTTTTTGCTGAATGAAAAAGCACAGACATCTAATCTATTCTTTGCCATCAAGTAAAAAACGGACAGGAATACAACATAGACAAAACTTATGTACTTTTTGACATTACTCTTTTTGTACAGGAGCCTATGGATCAGTTGAATTGATCACTTTTTTAAGTAAAATACTGTGCAGTTTAACTGAAACAAAAAATTTGGTGTGAAACAGCCCCAATGTCTTCTGAAAGCAGTTTGCAACATGGCATGATTCACATGGAGAAGAACAGATTTGTCAGTAACCATGCTTTCAGTGCCTTTATTTAATGGGCAAAGCACCTGTGGAACTTATAATTCCAATCTCATCTCCGTAACTGAAAGACATTTTGTCAGCTACCTCTTGAGAAGTAATTAACCCAGAGATTCACTTACTTTCTCTGTCTCCACTTTGAATGTTTACTCAATGTGCTCAATAAAAGACATGAATGATGCAATTGTTTGGGTGTTATTAGTTTAGTTAGGTTTTGTTTGTCTATAATTGTGATTTAGATATCAGTCTGCATTTTATTAGGAATCAATGCAGAAAGCCATGTAATTCCAAAGGGTTAATTAACTTTTTCTCACAACTATATATATGCACTTGCTTTCATAAAACACAATTATATTCAAATTACCTAGATATGTCTTTGAACAATATCTCAAAAGCAGAAAAAGGTTGCTAAAAAGATGGAAAGATAACTAGATATTTACCCAGAAGGCTAAATGCACAAGCCAATATAGCCAGCAAAGCAGGAGTACTGAGTCCGGTAGCTGATCCTGTGGTCATATGACAGGTCAAGACAGCCCCACCTGTCTCACAGTGACATAAAGAGACTGTCAGGGTGTCAGTACTACTGAGAGGAGGATCTCCGCTGTCTTTAATCTCTATAGGCACTAAGAATATGTCTCTTTGTGACCTCCAGAATCCACTATGTTTCACAAGCAGTGATGCACTTCCATCTAGAAAAGAAGACAGTTTCGCTATCAATTTGATACATGTCTATTTTGGGTTTCATGGAAAGGTGGCAGAAAGTGACCATGCCTTTGTTGTCTTGAAGAGTAAAGTTTCCATCAAATGCCGAACTAGGGCTTTGAATATGAAAAACACCATTTTCAATGTCCGCATCCTTCACTCGAACTGTCTGGATGACCTATAAAAACAGTAGACAATAGCCAGATGAAATTTTAAAGACAGGGCTGGACACAGAAGGAAACTGACTATGAGGACTTATACTCACTATATGAACAATAGTGTTCACAAAATAGCAGACAAATATAATTGAACTGATAAATCGCTCTTTTTGGTAGAATTGGTATTTCTACATAGCAAATCATTTACTTGTAAGAGTAGTAGAGTAATAGAAAACAAAGCCAGACCCAACAATTAGGACATGCATGCTGCTCATCCTGAGTAAAGTGAGGAGCTAAATTAATGAAGCCATTTATTCGAACGAACGATCAAAGATCTGAAGTTACCAGTGAGAACTGTTACAATGAGAAAATGATTACGTGAAGCCAAGTTACCAGCAAGTCCCGTTGTTGAAAAACAAGACATGTCCTGAATAAGTTAAAAACTTTAAAGAAACACACTGACTGGCTCACAGAGAAATGGTGCAACATTTAGTTGACTGATGAAAGCAAAATTGTTCTTTATGGGTCTAGTGGCTGCACCCGGCACACCCGCCGATCCGCTGTATGAGGAAGACGGAGCTCACAGTGCGCACGTGCCATCTCCATTCTCTCTTCCTGTCCTCTGTCAGCAGCAGCGGTGAACAGGAAAAGAAAAGGGAGACGGCACGTGTGCACGGCGCGTGCCGTCTTCTTATACAGCTGATCAGCGGGGGTTCCGGGTGTCGGACCCCGGCCGATCTGATATTGATGACCTATCCTAAGGACAGGTCATCAGTAGTAAAAGCCCGGAGAATCCCTTTAACTTAACCCCTTCCCGACACATGACATACTATTACGTCATGGAAGTCACTGCGTGCCCGCATCTTGACGTAATAGTACGTCATGGTGATCGAGCGGGCACCGAAGCAGTGCGCGGCCGATCACAGGCCAGGGTCCGGCAGTCCCTGCTGTATCCGCCAGCACCGCTGTTTACAGCGAAGCCGGCGGATTAACCCCTTCTATGCCGCGGTCAGTGCTGACCGCAACATAGAAGGGGTTTGCTGCAGGTGAGGGAGCCCATTGGGTCCCCGATGGGTGAGAAGGCAGCCCGATGCCGTGCAGAGGCTGCCCAATGCCTTCCACGGCATCAGGACCTGCCTTCTACGGGTGCCCAGGAGATCTAGCCTCAGGCAACCTGTTAGTGTATTACTCTGTGTAATACCCTAAGAGGCAATGCATTACAATACAGATGTAGTGTAATGCATTGTGGAGGGGATCAGACCCCCAAAAGTTAAAGTCAGAAATAAAGGAAATTTTTTTTTTTAAGTGTATTTAATAAAAAAAAAATTAAGTTTCAAGTAAAAAAAGAAAAAAACGCCCCTTTCCCCTGATTTTATAACAAAAAATAGAAAAAATAAAAAACATTAGGTATCGCGGCGTCCACAATGACCAGCTCTATAAATATATCACATGATCCACCCCGTGCGATAAACACAAAAAAAAAAAACGGTGTCAAAATTTTTTTTTGTCACCTTACATCACAAAAAGTGCAATACCAAGCGATCAAAAAGGAGTATGTCTCACAAAATGGTACCAATAAAACTCATATCATCCCGCAAAAAATGAGCCCCTACATAAGAAAATCGCTAAAAAAATAAAAAAAAACTATAGCTCTCAGAACATGGAGACACTAAAACATAATTTTTTGTTTCAAATATGCTATTATTGTGTTAAAGCAGTGGCCACTGGGGGCCCGGGCCGCTGGCTGAGTTTTTTTTTTTTATTCATGTGGCAGCACTGTGGAGATGAACGCTTCCATTGTGGAAGCGTTCATCTCCATATTCATCTGTATCGCCATCCTCAGGACAGCAATACAGATGAATGGAGCAGGGGAGAGGCGTCTCCCTTGCCCGTTCCTCTGATAGGATACAGGCCTAGTGCCTGTATCCTATCAGAGGCCGGTGCAGGCGGCGTAATGACGCCATCGCGCCGCCTGAGCCGTACAGCGCGGGACACAGGCCGGAAGAGGCCTGCATCGCTGACAGCAGCATAAGGTAAGTATGTGAGTTTTTTGTTTTTATTATTTATACTATACTGTGGCAAGAAGGGGGTGGGGGCCCTGTATACTGGCACAATATGGGGGGGTCGGCACTATGGAGAAGAGGGGAAGCAATATGGGGCCATATATACTGGCACAATATGGGGGGGCACTATGGGGCCCTATATACTGGCACAATATGGGGGGGCACACTATGGAGAAGAGGGGAAGCACTATGAGGCCATATATACTGGCACAATATGGGGGGGGGCACTATGGAGAAAAGGGGAAGCACTATGGTGGCCCTATATACTGGCACAATATGGGGGGGCACTATGGGGACCTATATACTGGCACAATACGGGGGCACTATGGAGAAGAGGGGAAGCAATATGGGGGCCCTATATACTGGCACAACATGGGGGGGCACTATAGAGAAGAGGGGAAGCACTATTGTGGCCCTATATACTGGCACAATATGGGGGGGCACTATGGAGCCCTATACACTGGCACAATACGGAGGCACTATGGAGAAGAGGGGAAGCACTATGGGGGCCCTATATATTGGCACAACATGGGGGGGCACTTTGGAGAAGAGGGGAAGCATTATGGGGGCCCTATATACTGGCACATTATGGGGGCACTATGGAGAAGAGGGGAAGGAGCACTATGGGGGCATCTACTGGGGGCCCTATATACTGGCACACATTATAGGACAGCACTATGGAGAAGTGGGGGACAAGAGCACTATGAAAGCATTATATAGGGGCATTTAATACTGGCACCCATTTTGCTGCCACTATGGGCAAGGGAGAAAAGGAGCATTATGGGGGCATCTATGTGGGGCAGTCTATAAGGGCATTTTATAGTGCCACATTATGGAGGGCACTATGGAGACAGGGAAGGAGCACCATGGGGGCATCTTCTGGGGGCACTATATAGAAGTATTTTATACTGGCACAAATTATAAGGTCACTATGGGCACCTAAGCTCAGTGTTTTTTGTAGTGGCACACAGTATGGGTCATTGGAACACATGAGGGCACTCTGGGGACATTGGCTCTACTGGGGGCACTAAGAGGAGGTTTCTTTTTTTACTGCCACACAACGGGGCATTTTTTGTACTGGTGCACATTATGGGGGGGGGGGGGTTTCTACTGTCACACATTATAAAGAGAATTATTACTATCGGGCAATTATGGTGGGCTATATTACAACTGGGGGACTATGGGAGCATTATTACTTGTGGGAAATAATTACTGTTGGGGGCACTGTAGGAGGACTGTTACTACTAAATGCACTCTGGCAAAGAAATAATAATTATTGTTGGGACTTTGCAAGCACCATTACTTTGGGGGCCCCTAGCACAGCTTCAGCTTAGCACAATTACACCATGCCGTACAATATACATTATAATCCATACACCATGCCGTACAATATACAGCATAACACCTACACTGTGGGGTTATTGTGTATATTGTACGGCATGGTGTATGGATTATACTGTATGCTGTGTACAGCATGGTGTATGACCTATACTGTATATTGTATGGCATGGAGTATGGATTTTATAATGCATTCTGTACTGCATGGTGTAGGGGTAAGGGTCCATTCACACGTCCGCAATTCTGTTCCGCATTTTGCAGAACGGAATTTCGGACCCATTCATTTCTATGGGGACACACTATGTCCTGCCCGCATCCACAATTGCGTTCCTGAAAAAATAGAACATGTCCTATTCTTGTCCGCAATTGCGGAAAAGAAAAGGCATTTACTATCTAGTGTCGGCGATGTGCGGTCCGCAAAATGCGGAACGCACATTACTGATGTCCGTGTTTTGCGGATCCACAAAACACACGTGGGAGATCCGGGAGGGGGGGGGGGCATAACATTTTTTCGCTATGGGGCCCAGTAGGTATCGCCGCGTCCGTAACAATCAGCTCTATAAAAATATCATATGACCTAAACCCCCAGGTGAACACCGTAAAAAATGAAATAAAAACCGTCAAAAACTTAAATAAATAAGAAAAAGTATACATATAAGGCCTCATGCACACGACAGTTGTTTTTAGCGGTCTGCAAAATAGGGTTCCGTTGTTCCATGATCCGTGTCTGTTGTGTTTCTGTGGTCCGCCAGAAAAAATTAAGGGAAAAAAAGTGTAATTTTAATATCTCCACCCTTGATAATGGAATATATATGCAGGTCACGGACGCGGATGACAGATGTGCCTCCGCATTTTTTTACAGTTCCATTGATTTCAATGGGTCCACAAACCGTTTTTCGCGGACAAGAATAAGACAGGTTATATTTTTTTGACGGTCAGTAATCACGGACCACGGACGTAGAGGACAAACGGTGCATTTGACGAGTTTTCCACGGACCCATTGAAAAGCAATGGGTCCGCAGAAAAGCACGAAAAATGGCTCAACGGACACGGAATCAAACAACAGTCGTGTGCATGAGCCCTTAGGATACTTTCACACTAGCGGCACAGCTATCCCGCAGGCTGTTCCGGCGGGTGAACAGCCTGCCGGATCCGCCATGCTGCAAGTACCCGTTTGCTGCCATGCTGCCGCTCCGTCCCCATTGACTATAATGGGGCGGGGGCGGAGTTACGGCGCAGCACAGCAGTGCACGGCCAGAGATCGCCAGACTTAAAGTACTGCAGGTCCGACTTTTTAGTCCGGCGATCTCTGCTGTGCACTGACGTGCTGCGCCGTACCTCCACCCCCTGCCCCATTATAGTCAATGGGGACGGAGCGGCAGCACGGCAGCGCACGGGTACTTGCGGCATGGCGGATCCGGCAGGCTGTTTACCCGCTGGAACAGCCTGCCGGATAGCTATGCCGCTAGTGTCAAAGTACCCTTAGGTATTGCCACGTCTGTAACTTTCTGATCTATAAAAATGTCACATGACCTAACCCCTCAGGTGAACGCTGTAAAAATAAATAGATAAAAACTGTGCCAAAATTACCAATTTTTTGGTCACCTTGCCCCATAAAGTGTAATAATGAATGATCAAAAAATCATATGTACCCAAAAATGGTACCAATAAAAACACCAACTCTTTCTGCAAAAAACAAGCCTCTGCACAAGATGGTCAGCAGAAAAATAAAAAAAATATGGCATTCAGAAAATAGAGACACAGAAACATAATTAAAAAAAAAAATGCTTTATAATGTAAAACTTAAACAAACAAACAAAGTAGACATATTTGATGGTACCAATAAAAACATCAACTCTTCCTGCAAAAAACAAGCCCCTGCACAAGATGATCAGCAGAAAAATAAAAAAAATATGGTGTTCAGAAAATGGAGACAAAAAAACATATTTTTTTCAAAAATGCTTAATTATTATTTTATTATGTAAAACTAAAACAAAGAAAGTAGACATATTTGATATAATTGCATCTGTAACAACCTGCTCTATAAAAATAGCACATGATCTACCCTGTCAGATGAATGTTATAAAAAATAAAAACGGTGCCTAAACAGCCATTTTTTGGTTGCCTTGCCTCACAAAACACGTAATATAGAGCAATTAAAAATCTTTTTTACCCCAAAAAAGTACCAATAAAACTGGCACCTTAACCCCTAGTTTCCAAAATCGGGTCACTTTTTAGGAGTTTCTATTGTAAGGGTGCATCAGGGGGGCTTCAAATGGGACATGACATCTAAAAACCAGTCCAGCAAAATCTGCCTTCCAAAAACCATATGGCGTTCATTTTCTTCTGCATCCTGCCGTGTTCCCTTACATCAGTTTATGACCACGTGGGCTGTTTCTGTAAACTGCAGAATCAGGGTAATAAATATTGAGTTTTGTTTGGTTGTTAACCCTCGACGTGTTAAAGAAAAAAATGGATTAAAGTGGAAAATCTGCCAAAAAAGTGAAATTTTTACATTTCATCTCCATTTTCCTTTAATTCTTGTGGAATACCTAAATGATTTACAAAGTTTGTAAAATCAGTTTTGAGTAACTTGAGGGGTGTAGTTTCTACAATGGGGTCATTTAAAAAGTGGGTTTTGGAAATTTTCTTAAAAATGTTAAGAATTGCTTCTAAAATTCTAAGCCTTCTAATGTTCTAAAAAAATTGAATTACATTTACAAAATGATGCCAACATAAAGTAGACATATGGGGAATGTTAAGTAATAAATATTTTATGAGGTATCACTTTCTTTTTTAAAAGCAGAGAAATTAAAATTTTTAAAATTGTGAATTTTTCTAACTTTTTAGTAAATTGGGGATTTTTTCATCAATAAAGGTGAAATATATTGACTCAAATTTATGGCTATCATGAAGTACAATGTGTCACAAGAAAACTATCTCAGAATGGCTTGGATAAGTAAAAGTGCTATTACTACATAAAGTGACACTTGTCAGATTTGCAAAAAAATGGCCTGGGCAGAAGGGCAAAAACTGGCCCGGGGTAGAAGGGGTTAAACTGGATAAAAGTTGTTATTGTTTGATGTGGAATTGAATGTGTAGTACTTCCAGTGCATTTGCGGAAATAAGTTATTGTAATGATTTTGTGATTTATTAGCATTTTTAAACTCACTGCTATTTAAACACTACTATACTTTTTAAGTCTCTAGTACAATCCGAAACATCGAAATTGCAACACCAAGAAGGAAATGTTGTGAAATTATGAAAATTTCAGGATAGACTCGTTGCAAATAATAAAACAAAATATTCAAAACATCTTGATTTATTGAACATCGAGTATGAGCTCCACACACAGAAATACACGCTATTCCACACCTTGCCGTGTTATTAGTCAGGTTATTAATGGTTCATTGAGATATATTCTGCTATGCTGAATGCCCTTGGGTAGGCAAATAAACAAGATCTGCAGCTGGCAACTGCTGACCAATAATGTTCCAGATGTGCTCAATGGGAGATAAGTCCAGAAATACTGCAGGCCATGGTAACCTGTTTAGGCTACGCAGGATGCTCACAATTGCTCACGCTGCATGTGGATTGGCATTGTCCTGTTAAAAAATGGCTCCTGGGACACTATGAAGAAATGGCGCACCACTGGTTTCACGACCAAAACAATGTAATGGTGAGATGTTAGTGAACCTAAAATGAAGACAAGAAGAGTATGGCTACTGTACCTTATGCCATCCCACACCATAATTCCAGAAGGTTTGATGTTTCCTTGTAAAGGCTTATTCATATTGCCCATCGCCATCACTGCATCCGAGTTAAAGTGGGACTCATCACTGAAGAGGACAGACCTCCATTGCCATCTTGCTGTGCACCATGATAGCTTTTAAGAGCAGTGGCATAAGGTCAACCTGTAGCTTTACATTTGGCTCGTAGCCCAGTGTCATGCAAACACCTTCTGATTGTTTGTATAAACACTGTTTGCCGCCCAAGGCTTGGGATGTGACATTCAATTTCTGTTGCATTTCAGAATGAATCTTTATGTGCCATTCTTCTAATCAGATGATCCGTCCATGCAGATTTCGCCGCTGCAGTTCTTGCTATCATTCCAGTTCGTCGTTGTTTTACCAAACACCTGGACCAAGGAGACCAAGGTCTCTCAGTTCAAAGATTCTGTCTCTTTGTGACATGTGGCTATATCTGGCATGTCAACAAACAGAAAACATTGCACAATCATCCCACACAATACTGGAGATTTTCTGTGGTTAAAATCTCCCCCATGCCACAGATTGGAGCTAGGTGCTTGAAAATGTTTTCATTTGCAGATCTTAACAACAACTGCTACCTCCTCCAATTTTCATTACCTTACGCCTTCTTCTTCTTGGCGTTACAAATTCAATGTTGAGGAGTGTATGTACTTGTGGCGAAACCAACCTCGCCACAGTGAACTGGAGAAGTCTAGTTGCCTGCCTCTTGCCTTCTGACTATGGCCCTGGGTTGTATTGCCCGTTAAGAACTGATTTGAACTTATGGACTTTTATTGTACAGTGCTGGCCCTTTTAAAAACAATGTACGGACACATGGAAACTTTTTGGACAGGTAAAGCCATGCTGCCAAGGGATAATAAAGGGACCTCACCTAACCTTTTAACCCCCGGACGGATTCATGTGATTTTTACATATGTTGCTCCCCAAGTTATGCTGATCACAGAAATATAAGTTTTATCCGTATGTGATGTAGTAGGTGTCCTCACTCATATTTTCTGGTCCTGTCCTGTCATTAGATCATTTTGGGATCAGATCTTATCCATTGTCAATAAGGTAGTGTCATCCTCGCTTTCATTGACACCCGAGTTGGTGCTTCTTTGGCTACCCACACCATCCTTTACCCCCTCCAGACACAACCTAGCCACTCACCTGATTCAGGCAGCTAGACTCCTGATTCCGGCCAGATGGCTTGATCCTGAGCCACCTACGGTTACTCACTGGGAGAACAAAGTTGATCATATCTGTCGTATGGAGGAGTTGGCTAGTTGGGCAGCACGGGACCATTGGAGATTCTTGCGACTATGGGCACCTTGGCTGAAGTACAGAGGGAAATGTGGGCAACCCACCCCCCCTTCCTCAATTAGTGGAGTGCAATAACTGGGTATCAGATCTAGACATGTATGCTCTTATGGATCTATGACTAAACTGGTTTGACATGCGATTATAGGAATGCTTCTTTCCTTGCCATGAATCTTTGTGCTATAGGTGCGTGAGACCAGGAGGGCTCAAGCGACAGTTGACCCTTCCTAAGTCGTTGAGTCTTCCCCCCTTCCCCCCCCCTTCTCTCCCTCCCTCCCCCCCCCTTTTTTCTCCCTTCCCCGTTATTGCCTGACTATTAATGTCCGACTTCAAATGGGTTACTTCTTTTGGCGATACGGGTGTTATTTATTGTTTTACTTACTTGTGTTTGACAACCTCTGTACACTCCTGTATCTACTCCTGCCTTTGGCTCCTATGCTGAGGTTGTCACGGCAGTGTTGTAACTTTTTGCTTATTTGTCTCAATAAAAAGATCATTGACAAAGAAATATAAGTTTTATCCGTATGTGATGTAAGATCAGGGAGTTATTAAAATGTATAAAAAAGTGTAACTTTTCAGCTTGGAGATAATTGAGTAGATCCTGTATTGACTCAATTATCTCCTAAGCAGAGGTGAGGAATATGCTGAGTGTCTGTATTGTCCCATTGTATCTGATTGGCTGCTGTACTTGCATTGTATGTGCTGTAATGTGTTTATTGGTTGTTCTGCAAAACCCTGTGGGCTGTAATGTGTTTGGGAATTGGGAATAAATGAGGCTGTATGGGCCAGTAAAAGGGAGTTCCTGCTTGACCCTCAAAACGAAGTGTTCTCGGGGGGAATTGGCGGGTATGCTGTTGCAGTGCGACTGCCAGGAGTGTAAACTGTTCCTAGGGTTTTTCCTGTTCGGCTGCTTCCAGGGTTCGTGTGTCTCTTGTTCGGGAGTTGGTGAATTCGTGTGGTTTGCAGTTCGGGAAGTTGGTGATTGCAGTAACTGCCGGTGTATCTGAAAAGGGAATATCGCCTACACGGAGTTGTGTGCGTAACGGTCCGTTGCAGTACTACCACTGGAAAAGGCCACTTTTGGAGAAAAACACCCCTTATCCAGACCAGATTTTCTGTGGCAGATTTTCAGTTCCACCATTTATTATGCACACTGACCATCTTGTTTCAAAAGACCACTGCCCCAAAAGACCACTTTTTATACAATTTTGGGTGGTCATCTGAAAGGATTCGAAATTTGTGCAACTTAAAATACATTTGGTTGCATCTCATCTTGTACCTATTATGAGCTGCATTCACAACTCCTCAAGCTTTAATGTTGAAATATGCTAGGTTCAAATCTTCACAGGGTTTATTGTAGTTTTTTGCATTCTAGTGATAATTAGATCAGATACTCTACAGTAATCTGATGTAAAAAAAAAAAAAAACTAAATGTCCCACTGCATTTAAGATAAATTATAACCATAAAATACAAATTATTTATTTGAGGGTGGGTGACTTTTTATAGTGATAGAAGCTCGGATAAGGCTGGGTATACAGCTCTCCTCTCATTCATTGGTCTTTGGAGGAAGGACTCTACTCTGATGTACCGATGTATCACTTACTTTATTGTACATTGGTACTCTTTCGCTGTACTCATTGTAATAATATATGGCTTCAATATGAACACGTGGGGAAGTTTATAAAAGTAAATGATAACTTATATATACTAAACAATTTAAACGATTGAACAAACTCAGGTCTATATTTATTGCACTGGTTAAAAAGTTGCATCCAAAATTGCGACATAAGCCTTCTCTCTCCAAAAAATAAAACTGGCAAGAAAAATGGTCAAACTGTCAATGTAAATTTAAACTCTTAAGTTACAAATGGTGTAAATTAGTGGTCCAAATGCATTCTTCATATGAGAGGTAAATAGAAATTCAATTCCATTTGCAACCGATTTATTAAGAGGCCTGTACCTTTTTAGTAAATGAGGTGCAATTCCCATCAACCTCCCTGCTTAATTTAATTGCTGTAAAGTATACCATTATTAATAAATGTAGGCCATTAATTGTCTTCTACAGACTATCCAATTAATGACATTAAATTAAAAACATTCCCCTTAAATTAGATAGCTAAGCTCAGATGTATCTGATGACAAGCTTTTGGACTGCTTCCAATGACAAACAGTAGAATTGTGAATGCAGCTCTGGAGTTTAACCCATTCCTGACTGCCCACTGTGTATATACATCCTATCTGCACATGCTCCGTGCAGATAGCATGTATATACACGTGCAGGCAGCTCTGGGATGGGATTAAAGGTCCTGCAATCTAGCAGGAGCAGGTAGCGTCTCAGCTGACAGACACATCAGGGATCCTGAGGAGAAGACAGGAGCGGTTTATTACTGCTTCTGCCCTCTCCTGTGCCGGCAGGAGAGTGCTGAACCAGCGCATGGTGGAGGGAGCAGGAAGCCGCTTCCTCTGTTAGTCACGGCGGTCACGTGACCGTTGGGGGTCTCTGGAGCAGGGGCAGAAGCAGAACTGCAGGGTCTAAGGAAACCCTGGTCAGCTCTACCTTTGTCTTATGCCCCCACACGGCAAATAATACAAATTAAAAAATGTTTTAAAAAATAATAAAAAATGCAGTCGCTAACAGAAACCGTCACCATAGCCCCGTTCTCTCAAACCTATACATGGTATATATGAAAATGATTGTCACAAAATAGGAAACCCGTTGCAATAATTAATTTTTGGGTCAGTTTTAATATTTAAGAAATAAAAAGCTATAATTAAAAAAAATACTTTTTAATAATAATTAGCAGTTTTCCTCCAAATTAAACCTAAAAAAAAAAACCTCTAAAAAACATTCTGATAAAAAGTCCTAAGTGTCAAGTAAAAAAAAAAAAATGCTAAAATTATTTTGATAGTCAAACAAATATAAACGCTACGGTCACTAAACCACCATGTGCACAAAATCACAAAAAGTTGCCTGGACATTCAGGCCTTTTTTGGCCCGGTCATGAAAGGGTTAATAAAGACTATAACTCAGGCTTCATACAAGATCCTTAGTTACATTATAAATGTAACTAAACTGTTAAATATTATTAGGTAGTGCGCCGTATCAACGGTCAAAAGCTAAATTTTACCGTTTCTGGCTGGAATGACACTTTAAAGTGGTATACGTATAGCTTGAGTCATTGCAAATAATGATGAATGTCAAAATGTGGCCTGTGATGCTTTGCCCAACATCTTCTCAGGATATGGAAGTGAATATGTTACGTGAAATTGTTGGCAGTTCACATACTTTATGGTCCATAAATTAGCTTCTACCATAATTATTATAAACCGTCTGTGTAATTAAGTAAATAATTTTGGAATTGTTAAGAACTAATTAAAACAAAACACACAACTAGTAAATTACAAGAATCCTTTTCAGCAGAGCAACTCTGTTTCTGCAGCCTTTTTACGAATACATAAAGATTTATATAGCAGAGCACTGCAAACTTAAAAACCAGGCTTTGTTTCGAAACTAGATTTATTTCCAGACCCTTTGTGGTCCTTTGGGGAACTCTAACTCTAAATAATTTCTTCCAGAAACCTGGTTCCCCACCTGTTTTTCCTTGCCTTACAACAAAGCAGAACAGGAGGTAAGGGAATTACTAGGGAACAGGTGAGTTATTCCATATAACAGAGCCAATGAGTAACCTGGCTCTGTACAACATTTTGTCAGATGGAAATTGTTTTAATATTTCCATCTTTCCCGTGAACTGTCAGTACTGTTTTAGCTTAGTTATAGGGAACCTGTCAACATGTTTTCACATATAAAACTGAATGTACCTTCAAGCTTGTCTACCTTTATAGTTCCTAGCGATCCATCCGTAACCTTCTCAGGACTAACATGTCCTATTATATCACCCTCTAAAGCTTTCCCGCCGTTATGCTCATTTCCATAAATAATTCCTTCCCCTCACACCATCAGAGCCTATTTCCCTCCCCCTAGACTTTGATTGACAGCAAATCTTCTCCCTCACTGCTTGTAATCTCGTCCAAAATCGCGCAATTGCCCTTTCTTAGTTAGACCAATTAGATACTTTAGTGTATGTCCCCTCCTCCTCAACTTACAAAGTACTTGAGGAAGTCACTCCGCTTCAGCGGAAGTAATTAGGGAGTGTGCATTACTGCGGGCACTACATAGATCACGTGGTAGCGTGGAAATACCTATGCAACGTCGTCTTGCCCGTACTGACTGTTGCGCATGTGCGAGATTTTATCTATAGGGGCGTTTCTTAGGCGGAGCTGAGGATCTTGACTCTGAGAAAATATGACTCTTCTCTGGTCACACAAGTAAGATATGACTCTTTTATGTTAATTTGCATAAAAGTTAGGAAGTACAAAATGCATCATACTTATTTAATTTGGCTGCAGATGAAATTAAAAGTGTAATTTATATGTTTAGGGCAACACAATAAACATTTAGAAATGCTCAGTGAGGGTAGCATAGTAGAGGTGACAGGTGCCCTTTAAATAAGTGTGACATACATTGTTAGGGAAAGTGCAATATAAAGCCTAGTTACAGGAATAAAGCTATACTGGGTTAAAGTAGAACTCCTATTACTGGCCCCTATATCCTAGTTACTATATAATAAACTAGGACTATCCTGCAGATGCTGATTCTGGTGACAATATGATGGGCAAAACGAGTGTCGCCTAAATCAGCTACTTGTAGCACATCTTTTAAATGCCTGAAACTACTCTATGGTGCAAGGTCTGCTTTTAGATTGTGTTATATTCCATCACAGCCACAAAAATTTACATCTTTATGTTGCTTGGCTCATTTTAACGTATGGTCTGAACTTTCAAATCCCTATAAATGAGATTAGAATATTCACTCCAAATCATGCTCCTTTCACTCTCTTCCAGGAGACACAGTCTCCCAAACCTCTAAATGCTTACACAAAATAATATTTTTTTTTTTGAGAATATAAATACTTTTTAACGCTTTGGATTTTATGTTCCCTTGCCTACTTTATCTGGTCTGCTATGTTACACTTTAGTCTGATGTTTTATAAGCCTGTATGTACAGTACTGTAAAGAACAAACTTACAAATAATCAATTGCAATTCTCATTTAAAAATAAACAGCATTTCAAACGAGTTCTACAGTAAAGTTTACCCACTTGTATACTTTTCCACAATAGAGAAACACACCTGTCCAGCTTGTGCGTTGTCACACACATGTGGCTTATACATCTCGGCCAGGGTTGGTGGATTGTCATTTATGTCTAAAACCTGGATCACAACTCCAACTTGTGAGACCTGGGAAGGACTATCTGAAACAAAAACACAACACAGAGACACAACAAAAGAAAAAAACACAACACAGAGACAAAAGAAAATACACAACACAAATACACAAAACAAACATATAAAAACATCAAATGATACATGAATACACAAAACACAGAAAAGAACACAAAAAAATAAATTAGTGAATCTATGCATTAGTGTAAAAATGCCTTTAAACTTTCCCTAATACGCAAGAACAGATGTTTCTAGTTGGCTGTTAAGCTTGCTAGCTCCCTTCTTTGTACCTCCCAAAATATACTGTTATATACATACCACCAATGCTTCGTTTTAAGGCAACCTACTTCCAAATGAGTGGTTTTCACTGTAGCCTGCTTGAAACTTTGCCATCACCATCTAAATTGTAACTCTCCTTTATCTAAAAGGTTTACTGGTTCTTGAAAGACCCTTCACATTAAAGAATGTATCAGCAGCTTGGCTCTGTACCCTACGATGGACCAATAGGGAACTGATCTTTTCACTGAAAGCTATCTGCTCAGAGGAAAAATCAGCGTATATATCAGAGCATGTTGCCATCCACATCAACTATGTTGGTTTCTCATATACTGCATCAAGGTTTCTGACAGCTTCCTGCCTATGGGATTCGAAACCCTCCTAAGCTCAATCTTACTCCATTACCCTAGAGTATGTTGCCATTCAGATTCCCAACATCCAAAGCTCTACACTCTAACCACATGGCTCTTTGACCCAGCCCTCCAAGCCAACAATCCGGCTGTTTCTTGATTTACTCAGTATATCTGATCGACAGCTACTAGGGCCTTAACTTCTAATTTTTGGGGACTTGTTTACTTTTTGCATACTGGATGGTACATTTTCTGTGCTATATAGTTTCTCACACTGTATGTTCCTAAATATTATACTGTAGTTCTGGGTTGAGCAGCTAGTTAACCCTTCCCCTGTTGGTCAGGAGAGTATAAGATTTTCTGTGCCTCCACTTAAAAAGATCTTGAAACAAAACACAAAATGTCTCTAAACATTACCTTCATGTTCTGCTCACCCACTTGACTCTTATTGCTCAGGTCACTCATACCACACTGAAACTAGTTCTCGATCATTACAGCTGCTGCTTAATGACCGTATACCTTTGATATCATACCTGGAGAGTATTCCTTGATATGTGCTTACTTTAGTGTTGCAAGCGCTAACCTATTGGATTTTCCAGTATTTGTATTTTTGATTATCAGTGTGTCCTAGGATACCTTTTGACTTTTTATTGTATATAAAGTCATATGCCAATTAATAGTCCAATAAGAAAAAATAGAAATAAATCTGAGGGCTCAGTGAGAGAATATGTCACCATAGTGGTTGCTTCTAGAGCACAAAATGCTCATAAAGGACATTTAAAAGTGTTAAAATGTGGATTTATAATACAAACATTTTACAATAATGTGCTAATCACTTTGTGTAAACATGGTGAAACAACTGCAACTTATAAGAAACCCATCACTATGTGCCTTCATTGCTTAGGAGGCCAGTAGAACGTGGATCTAGTAATATACATTCCTGAAATGTAAGGTGTCCTCCCTATCCCCAAAGAGTGGCTAGCTGCCCAAGGACGCATTGATGATCCCTCTCACCGGTCTCGCGGGCTGTTACAGTGATGCTGTGCTCTTTCTTGTTCTCCCTGTCCAAGAAGACACTTGTTCTGAGGGTCCCATCTTCTGGATTTATTATAAACAGTTCTTCAGGGTTGGAGAGTGGCTCAATGGAGTAACTGATTGAAAAATAATATGGTGAAAACTTGAATAGAGTAGCAATGAACACTGATAACATTCTACTTTTTTCCCCTGCTTTCACCATACATGTTCTATGCTTTAGATTTCGGCCTTCAATGTTTGAGATGATATGTAACAATTGGATTTGAACAGACAGGAGTGGAAGTTAATATTTCTTCCCTAGTGCGTGCCTCTACAATAGCTGAGTGCTGGACTACAAGCGATAAAGAGAGGCACAGTATATTGTCACTTGTTAAAGGGAACCTGTCACGTTAAATACGCTGTCTGATCTATGGCTAGCATGTCATAGAACAGGAAAAGGAACAGCTTAATTAAAAAAAAAAATTCTGCGTAACTTGTCATTTTATTGATTCCCGCAAAGCTTTTTATCCATCTACCCAAGGAGTTTTATCAATCTTCACCTCCTGATGATGCTATTGATTAGAAAACAAGTTTTAAGGTCCTGGTCTCCAGCTTTTTGTATTAATAAGGGCTCTTTCACACTTGCGTTTTTCTTTTCCGGCATAGAGTTCCGTTGTCGGGGCTCTATACCGAAAAAGAACTGATCAGTTTTTTCCCCATGCATTCTGAATGGAGAGAAATCCATTCAGGATGCATCAGGATGGCTTCAGTTCAGTCTTTTTGACATCTTAGGATGGAGATAATACCGCAGCATGCTGCGGTTTTATCTCTGTCCAAAATGCCGAAACACATGCCGGAATGCCAGATCCGGCATTCATTTCCATAGGAATGTATAAGTCCCGGATCCGGCATTAAGAAATACCTGAAGGACGGATCCGTCATTCCGGTATGCGCATGCGCAGACCCTTAAATCTGAAAAAATATTACAAGATGGATCAGTCTATCCGCATGACAAACAGAGAGACGGATCCGTCCTAGCAATGCATTTGTGAGATGTATCCGCATTCGAACCAGTCTACAAATGCTTTCAGTTGTCATGCGGTTAGACGGATCCGGCGGGAAGTTCTGGCTATGGAATTGCCTGCCGGCATCCTCTGCCGCAAGTGTGAAAGTACCCTAACATTTCTAAGAGTAGCTGTGTTTATATATAATAATAATACCATTGAGTCCTTATTAAAGGGGTTGTCCAAGACAATGAAAACGCCCTACAAATGATTAAAAAAATAATGTTATACTCACCCATTTCTCCAGCGCCACTCTCTGCTTAGCTGGTCTGGTTCTACTACCGCTGTTGGTTTACAAGCATCAGCAGTGAAATGTTGGTATACAGGATGTGACTGCCGCAGCCAATGACTGTTCTCAGTGGTTTGTTGCTGAAGCCTTTGATTGGTTGCAGCAGTGATGCTCTGTATACCAGCACGTCACAACTGTAATCATTGTCCTCGGTGTTAGATAGGAGGTCACGTACTGTATATGGGCATGGGCATCTCTGCTTGTAAACTAGTAGAAGGATTGGATCATCGTTGCAGAGAACAGTCCTGGAGAGAGTGGTGAGTATAACATAATTTTTTATTTTAATCAATTGTGGGGCCTGTCTGAGATTTTTTTGTATCTCTGACAACCCCTTTAACGTTGGCACTGATTGTATTGGAATCTAATTTGATTAGATCATAGACTTCCTCTACTTAGCTACACCATTTTTAATCGAGGTGTTGTAGAAATCTGTTCGGTTAAACTGCAGGCCACCTTTATTTGAATATACAGGTGAAACTCGAAAAAATTAGAATATCGTGCAAAAGTTCATTTATTTCAGTAATGCAACTTAAAATTAGAATATTGTGAACAGGTTCAATATTCTAGGCTCAAAGTGTCACACTCTAGTCAGCTAATTAATCCATACCCCCAGAGCAATGGGTACCTGAGATTGTGACTTTGGGGTTTTCATAAGCTGTAAGCCTTAATCATCCAAATTATAACAGATAAAGGCTTGAAATATCTCGCTTTGCATGTAATGAGTCTATCTCATATATTAGTTTCACCTTTTAAGTTGCAATACTGAAATAAATGAACTTTGCACAATATTCAAATTTTTCGAGTTTCACCTGTATTGCAACTTTGTATCTATGCAATCTGATAAATAAAACTGAATGTAATTTTACATGTGGGCAGGGGAGGTGATGACCATCATCTCACCCTTCAATTTATACTAAGGACAGACCATCAACATCTGATAAGCGGGGGTCCAACAACTAGCACCCCCACCAATTAATGGGGTTGTCTGAGTTATTTTTATGTTCTTTGTATGTTTCTAACTAGGCAAATGTAAGGGCTTTACCAAGCACTTACTTCATCTGCAGAGGCTGCTTTCTCAGCTTTCACTGCGGGTCACAAGACCTGTGATATCAGCTTCTCTCCCTGCTCTGCTGATGTTTCATGCACAAGCCTGAGAGAGCAGATATGTGTCTGTACAGGAGACAACCGTGCTGGTCACGCCCCCCTGCACTGCCGTCTGGCCTCTCCCTGGATTCTTCAGGAAAGATTAACCCCTTCAGCAGCACACACACACACAGGGCTAAAAGCTTTCCTGAGTAGCTGCAGGCAGTGAAGAGAGACAGGATCCTCATCCTGCAGACACAGAGCTGACAGGCTGGAGGAGTTCTGCAGAGCATTGCACAAGCACAGGTAGGGAGAGAATCCTGTGTGTTTTAGCAGTGTCATTGTACAGCTGGGACTTGTAGTCCTACACATACAACCTGCTGCTGAGCATCCTAGCAGGCAAACATGTCACTCAGGGCAGCACTATCATTCACTCCCTTTGCAGAGCACGATAAGGGGTACAAATATTCATGAGGAAACTCCAGAGATTGTTGTTATTACACGTGAACAAAGGGCCAGAAAAGAACCAGGGAAATGAGGAAATATAATTTCTTTGCCTAAAACTTGCTTAGCTTATGCATATAATACTGACAATCAGATTTACAGTGCTATTTTTTTTTCATAACTCAGACAACCCCTTTAATTCTTTCAGAGTAGCTTTGGCACCAGAAGTTGGAACTGGGCACTAGAGGTCAGAATTGAAACTACAACCATTCACTTCAATAGGAACAGCACTACAGTAACCAGTTTTGTCTTCTACACAATAGACAGAGCTGAGTAATTCCAGTTGCGACTTCTGGTGCTGAAGCTATTCTGAATCATGAGATTGGCCGGGGTGCAGTGTTTTGGACCTCCATCAATCAAATATTCATGGCTTATCTTTAGGATAAGCCATTAATATTAAAAAGTTGGAAAACCTCTTGAAGATATTATATATTTTACATGATTATAGACAACTGTTGTGTCTTTTATTCCTAACTTATAGTATTTATTCTGTCCATTTACTGCAGTTACCTTAAAACACACCTAGACTTCTGTAAGAAAATACAAAATTGAGGAAGGAAGGGTGTGCCACCACTGTTTCCAACCTGCAGAAGTGTTTTACTAATAAAAAATAGATATGACATTTCAGAAAATACAAAAAAACAAACACACATTATTTCCCTTTAACATACTTCAGTTACATAGTAAGAATATGTGTTACCTGATAGAACTGCTCTGTAGATCAGGGTCACGGGCCTCGACTACCCCTACAAGTGTCCCTGGAGGCTGGTTTTCCAACACACTTAAGGTATAAGGGTTTTGGGAGAAAAGTGGGGATTCATTTACGTCTCCCACAGTCACCCTCACAGTTGTGACATCCTTAAATGGTCCTCGACGAATATACTGAGGATCAATCACAGTGTTCATCACTTCAACACGAAATGTGAAAGAGCGGCGGGACTCAAAATCTAGAGGCTGGAAACAATTAAGTTACTACTGATTATTAGGAAATGCAAGGATAGTTGTATTTGACAAAACGGGTGGAGTATGTAGGAGTAAGCATGTGCACAATAGGTAATGTTTATCTTTAATATGGCAAATCCTAATGTGTATTTTACAAAGAACCCAAGGCAGAAATCCTAGGTTAAGATTAAGATTTCTGCCACTGGTGGATACACACTATTGTTCACTGGAGTTAATTTGCAGCTTTTCGACATAGAATTCAGGGCATGCTAAATATTCTGCAGTGACTTTTTTGTGTGCTGCAAAATTGCATTGGATGCAGAATGTCAAAGGACTTGATTAATCCTCATCAAATTCTAAATATGTGACCATGACCTAGATAATTCTTGTCAAATGCTGAATGTGTGAACATAGCCTATGAAAAAACAGCTCATGGTAGTAATGTGGGTCTTTGAGTTTGGTGATTTCACAAAGGGTTATTTGTCAAGATGAAGTATTGAGCATACAGTATTTCTGTGTCAAGTAGACCACCTTTTCTAATGTTATGGATGTAACTAGTAGGCTAAAAATAGGCCCTTTAAACTACATGTAGCAATAAGACTAGCAGCCCTTTTTTTTGAGCAGCCTTCCCCCTGTTTGGCCTGATAGGAATATTTTATGGTTGCCTCTCTTTGAGGTTTTCTTTTCACTGACAGGAGATTTATCTGGTAATATTTTACCTTCTGTACTCTGAGAATCCCATCTTGTCCTGCGGAGTCTGACATCACACTAAAAGTGTCCCCGGCATCGCCATCCAGGATGTTGTAGGACATCACTGCATTCTGACCAATGTCTGGGTCATGTGCTCGTAGTCTGCCAATCACATATCCTGGAGCAGTGTCCTCTAGAACAGTGAACTGATACAAACCTGTAATAGAATAATGGTGTGCTCATTAAGTTTTTGCTAGGACTTTAGGTTGATTCACATAAAATCTTGGGTTCTGTGGCAGAAATGTGGTAGAGTCCTCCAAGCTCCTAACACCAAGATTTACAAACTCCCTTCCCAAATTTACTCCACACTAAATAAGCATCCACCAGATCCTTTATAATATATCATCAATCTTAAAAAAATACAATTGAAAATGCATTTTGGTTTGTTCAGAATTTTCAGTGTGATTCCATTTTCCTGGAACAGATGAGAACTTATTATACACAGGCGATGTAAACTGGGAGGGGAGGCAATAAAAGTTTGGTTTGCAGGCAAAAGGCCAAACTGTGCTTTCCAGTTATCACAGAGGTGTAATGGACTTAAAAAAGCCAAACCGTACAGCTTTTCCAGGTAAAGTGGAGATGCTAATGGAATTAATGCATGCCACAGATGCCAAATCTCTGTGCCACCCAATGCTGTTGTAAATATCGATAGACCAAAAGATACACTTCAAAAGCAGCCTTGTCACAATTCACCTTTTGTCATAAATAACTTATGTTCTCATGATCAGAGAACTTCTTTGGCACTTCTTTGGTTTCAAGTGCCAGGATTTTTCGGCCTTAGGAAACCTACCATATCACATATTGGTCGAAAGGATTAATATTATTTGTGTTTGGTATGCCTGGATTGGTAAAAATATCCTGTAAAACTTGCCAGTCACATAATCTTTCTCAGAGATACCTACAAGAAGTTATGGCTCAAATTAGAATTATGCCATACAACCTTCCACATGTTGCATGTAATTAACCAGCCTCACATGACCAGTCACAAAATTGGGCAGCATAAGCTGTCTAATACTACTGTTAGTGGGGTGTCCATATTGACACTTAATAATCTATTTTACATATACAGTTAATGTACATTATGTCCAACAAAAAGGTGCCAGGGCCCTCCGAGGGAACGGGCAGTGGCAAAAATGTTGCTGTAGCTGGCAGAAGTAGCAGCAAAGAAGGGTGGGTGGTAACAGCAGCCACAGCAACAGGCCAGAGCTGCCTCTGTCATCCAGCGGTCATGTTTTGATGACCAATCGTGCTGTCCTTGAATGGTTCCTCTGGAACCACACTGACCAAATAAGTGAAGTGTGAACTGAGCCTAATAGTGATGCCTGTCACCTGCCTGTCATATTGATGCACAGTAACTGTTTTACTACCAGAAAGAACTAGCTATGCAAGTTGTTGCAATGCATAGTGATGTACAACGAGAAACACTCTCCCTGCAGGCCAGGATACAGCTGATTTAACGGAATGAATCAAATTTTTGGGAAAAATTCGGCAAAGGGTCCAAATAGAATTTTTTAAAACTTCACTCATCTCTAATTACCTTTTATTTGTTGTCTGCCACTGACAGAGCAAACTGTAGGCCTCATCACTCTCTAAAACAGGTAACATTATTATCATCAGTAATGTCCAAATGACCATGTCCATTTGGAGTACACAGTTAGGCAACCGATTCCTATAGCGGGAGGGTGACAATACACCTCTGATGACGCTTATCTTGGTTAAACAACAGGATCAGAAAGAATAAAAGCTGTATGATTCCTGTTTTGCCCAACTGAAATCATCAGAGGACTGCTGGGCTGCCTCCATGGACAATGAGCTCAGTGGTAGATTCCACCTGAGCTGTTGGCAAAAATCTCAATGCCTCAAACATCAGGAGCTGGTCTTTAAACATGCTCTACTTCCCCACTGGCTACTGTATGTTCACCAATTATTTAAGATTAGTTGTAACTCTACAAAAAGATTTTACAACAACATAAAAGTTCTGCTCTTACTTTGAGGGAATTTGGGTGGGTTGTCATTGACATCTGTCAATGTCACAGTTACAGTAGTAGAGCCTGAAAGCCCTCCAACATGGCCTCCCATATCTTTGGCCTGTATGACAACCAGAAATTCATCCTGGGTCTCCCGATCCATGTTTGGGATTGCAGTACGTATCACCCCTGTGGAGAGAGTAACAATAACTGATGCACCTTGAATACTATATGGTGAGTTAGTATCGAGAGTGGAAAATTACCAAGGCAATTCATATATTATTACATCTATGATTGCATAAGGTGAATATCTATAGACCTAGTTATCCTCCTAGATCCCTGAAAGGGTTACCCAAAAACTCTCAGTAGCCAATTAGACTAATTCAGCATGTTAACTGGAATCCAGAAAGGTGGCATATCAATTTTGTACTGCAAATGTAACTTCTTTGTTGAAGCATGTTAGAAACATAATCTGATTTGTCATTATGCACATGCAAAGTACGTAACATAATGTGTCCAAAACCCTCAATTACTAATCGAAAAGTAAATGAATGATGGATTACATTACTTGATTATCTGGTTCTCTGGACTCCTGCTGAGGTGCTGCTTTACAATCAGGCTGCAGGAAGCCATTCAAATTTGCAAGACAGGATTGAACCGTATTTATTGGAAGTTGATGCACTGTAAGCATGAAATAGGATCTGAGCGACATTAACAAGGATCAATTTGTGATGGCTAGATGACTAGGCGAACGCATCTCTAAAATTGCAGGTCTTATGGGATGTTCTCAGTTCTCACTGTGTTTATTACCTACCACAAATGGTCCAAGCTGTTTTGGTGGGACCTACACAATATTGTGGAGATAATTATAATGATAGCATAACAAAGAACTAATGCTGATTGAAACTACTGTGCAATGTGTGAATCTAACTACTTCATTCTTCCTCCTTTAGTGTATAATTAATCCTGCTTTCAGTTACCTGTTTGTGGGTCCACAGAAAAGTATGGTTGCCCTTCTAGCACAGTGTATACAAGTCGAGCGCTGTTCCCATATGTCGGGTCGTCAGCGTCGGTGGCGGTCACCTGGATCACAGAGGTTCCTGTGGGAGTTAATTGGTTTACTATTTTGTCTTCTGAACACAGTAAATGCTTGTACTGATAAACTATCCTCGGTTATAGTCCTTTGTAATCCTTTGTAATTTCGAAATAAATTTAGGTTAGAGCTCCTGTTGAGGTTCACCTAAATACACTGTATAGAACACTCCTAGGCTTCCTTTATAAATGTATGCATACAGCAAGGTTGTTAAAAAAAAAAACCTCTGGCAATGCCTCCTGTTGGTGACTCCCTTATCCTCTTTACTAATATTCTCTACGGTACTAGAGATTAGAGGCCATTTTCCCGCAAAATAGGATGGGACTGCACTGCCCTCCAGGAGATTGAGTGTAGTAAACTTCTAGAGGCTGAGGCTGTTAATGGACACTGCCTAAACTATTATTCTGTATCCTTTAAGAAGCAATGAAGAAGCACAATGGGAAATCACAGTTCAATGTGTTTCTTTATACATTGAGTAGATAACATATAGATATTTGATAAAACATGCATGGTATGTACCGTTAATGCCTATAATGTAATTTAGCTAATATTAGTGATAATTGTGGCATTGAGATTGGACAGAATCCCTGTCCTCTAACATTTAGGAGTTATTACGTTTACTGACTTTTATTTCCCAAAATGGCTCTCAGTTCTTCATCCATTAATTCCAACTTATCTTCTGCAAACTGTCAGCACAATGGGATAGCTACGCATTTATCACTGTCACTTTTGCTAGTACTAAAAAAATGCATCCTTGCACCTCAGTGCAGTTAAGTGCTAGCGTAGGTTTAAACACAAATACCTCAGTTCCCCCCTCACCTACGTTGGACATCTCTGGCACAGAGGCCCTGTAGGGCGGGTGCAGGAAAACAGGGGGGTTGTCATTAATGTCCTGCACCTTGATGATGAACTGGGAAGGGGGTTCAAGTGGTCGAAGGGTAAGTTTGTCCACAGCCTGCGCCAACAGCACGTACTCCTCCTTCTCTTCACGATCGAGGGACTTGGTAACATGGATATTGCCAGTTTTATCATCAATGACAAACACAGAACCGGCGCCTTCTCCGGTCAGGAGGTACTTGGCTCGTCCTTCCCCACGATCCGCATCTGTGTGCAGCTGTAAAGTCATAGGATGCATTATATAAAGTGATAAAAAGATTAATTAATAGACTTTATTTAGACCTAGAGGCTCCATCTGAACACTTCCCTTGTTATTAGTCATTTACTAACGCCTCAAAGGGCACACAACAGTTTTATGCTGTAAGCGGCCCACAAAATCACTTATGGAAGTTGTATGAATGATCTGTGCACCTGGTTGTGGACAAAAACCATTATATGTTAAATTGGTTATAAAAAAGCATAAGATGCAATATTCAGATATAGCTGAAAGGAAGGCATGCAATTTGGCATATGTAAATATCTTTCTTGGCTGTTATAAACCCTTCTTACTGTTCAGAAATATTTGTAGGCATGACATGACATGACATATTCAGCTAAAAAGTATTCTGCGCGACTCCTCCACCCAAGTTGTCTGCAGGTTTTTTGTTTTTGCATATATATCAGGAAACTCCCCCAATGTGAGCACCAACATGCCCTATAGATTTCAACAGCCAAACATATACCAAGAGAATGTCCTTTTATCATACATGTTGTCCGGTTTATGTCAGTTTGCATAACTGTATTGCACAGCAGTGTTGAATACACATTTTATAGTAGTCGAAGGCAAATTTATGCCATTGTATAATAATAATAATTATCTTTATTCATACAGCACCAACATATTCCATTGCATTTTACGATTCAGGCGGTACACGTACAGACAAAATGAGATCGTACAAAGTAAGAAAATATATTAATTCATACAAGAGGTGTAAGGCTGGGTTCACACGGGCGTGACGGATTGGGGCCGGGTGCGTGGCGGGAAACCCGCGCGAGTGTGCACGCAATTTCAGTCAGTTTTGTCTGCGATTGCATTGCGTGGTTCATTTTTTTCCACGCAAGTGCAATGCGTTTTGCACGCGCGTGAGAAAAAACTGAATGTGGTAACCAGACCCGAACTTCTTTAATGAAGTTTGGGTTTGTGTTAGTTGTAGTATAGATTGTATTATTTTCCCTTATAACATGGTTATGAGGAAAAATTATAGCATTCTTAATACAGAATGCTTAGTAAAAATAATTAACCGCCTGCCGACCGCTACACGCACGGATGCGTGCAGTGATACTACAGCCTGCCAGCGATGTTCAATCGCTGGCAGGCTGTAGATGCAAATTAAATCGCATCAAAGCAGTATATCAGACGCTGTTTTGTTAACAGCGTCTGATATACCTGGTCTTCTGGTGGTCCCATTTGCTAGAATCGACCACCAGAGGACCAGGTAGCTATGTAAAGTAGCACCAAGCACCACTCTACATCCCCCCTGTCACTTATTAACCCCTTGTTAACCCCTGATCACCCCATATAGACTCCCTGATCACCCCCGTCACTGATCAACCCCCTGTAAGGCTCCATTCACATGTCCATATGTGTTTTGCGGATCCACGGATCCGCAAAACACGGACACAGCCAATGTGCTTTCCACATTTTGCAGATCCGCACATTGCCAGAACTATATAGAAAATGCCTTTTCTTGTCCGCAATTGCGGACAAGAATAGGACATGTTCTATATTTTTGCGGAACGGAAGTGTAGACTTGGAAGTGCGGATCCGCAATTCCGGATCCGAGTGGGACAAAGTCTGTCCCCATAGAAATGAATGGGTCCGCAATTCCGTTCCGCAAACAGAATTGCGGACGTGTGAATGGGGCATAAGGGTCCCCTATCACCGCCAGTTAGTTAGCTACTTGTTAGGTAGTTAGCGCCTAGCCCACCGCACCGCAGTCACTGATTTTGGTAGAGATTTTTTCATCCACATTGATCGATGCGAATGAAAAAATCTGTGCCGTTCATTTTTTTTCTTTTTTCAGCCCAGAGGCTGAACGGAAAAAAAAAATCTCTTTACCCGTATGCTCAATATAAGGAGAATCGCAGAAACTCCTAATGCTGGCCATACGTGTAATGATTGCGGAGACCCTCAAATGCCAGGGCAGTACAAACACCCCACATGTGACCCCATTTTAGAAAGAAGACACCCCAAGGTATTCCGTGAGGGGTATGGCGAGTTCATGCAAATTTTTATTTTTTGTCACAAGTTAGTGGAATATGAGACTTTGTAAAAAAATAAAATAAAAAAAAATATCAATTTCCGCTAACTTGTGCCAAAATTTTTTTTTTCTGTGAACTCGCCATGCTCCTCACGGAATACTGGGTGTCTTTCCACAATGGGTCACTTGTGAGGTATTCTCTGCCCTGGCATTCTAGGAGTCCTAAGCGTGAGAATCCAAATGCGTAAAAATGCCCTGTGAAATCCTAAAGGTACTCATTGGTTTAGGGCTCTGCGCATCTTGGCTGCAAAAAGTGTCACACATGTGGTATCGCCGTACTCAGGAGAAGTAGGGCAATGTGTTTTAGGGTGTATTTTTACATATACCCATGCTGGGTGAGAGAAATATCTCTGTAAATTGACAACTTTGTATAAAATTTTTAAAAGTTGTCATTTACAGAGATATTTCTCACACCAGTATGATATAAAAATACACCCCAGCACACCTACTCTCCTGAATCGGCGATCCATGTGTGTCACTGCAGCCAAGATGCAAAGGACCTAAAACTAATAGTACTAGGATATCACAGGGCATTTACGCATTTAATTCTCACGCTTCAAGTTCCCTAAAATGCCAGGGCAGTATAAATACCCCACAAGTGACCCCATTTTGGAAAGAAGACACCCCAAGGTATTCCGTTAGGGCATGTCGAGTTCACAGAATTTTTTTTTGGCACAAGTTAGCGGAAATTGATATTTTTTTTGTTTTTTGTTTTTACAAAGTCTCATATTTCACTAACTTGTGACAAAAATAACATTTACATGAACTCACCATACCCTCACGGAATACCTTGGGTATCTTCTTTCTAAAATGAGGTCACTTGTGAGTATTTATACTGTCCTGGCATTTTAGGGGCCCCTAAAGCGTGAGAAGAAGTCTGGAATCTAAATGCGTAAAAATGCCCTGTAAAATCCTAAAGGTACTCATTGGAATTTGGGTCCCTTTGCGCATCCAGGCTGCAAAAAAGTGTCACACATGTGGTATCGCCGTATTTAGGAGAAGTAGGGCAATGTGTTTTGGGGGTGTATTTTTACATATAACCATGCTGGGTGTGAGAAATATCTCTGTAAATGACAACTTTTTAAATTTTTTTATACAAAGTTGTCAGTTTACAGAGATATTTCTCTCACCCAACATGGGTATATGTAAAAATACACCACAAAACACATTGCCCTACTTCTTCTGAGTACGGCGATACCACATGAGTGACACTTTTTGCAGCCTGGAGTACAAAAGGCCCAAATTCAATGAGTACTTTAGCTTTTACATGGCTACTCACAATTAGCCCCACCCAAAATGCCAGAACAGTAAACACACCCCACAAATGACCCCATTTCGGAAAGTAGACACCCCAAGGTATTCACTGAGGGGCATAGTGAGTCCGTGGGAGATTTTTTTTTTTTTGCCAGAAGTTAGCAGAAATGGAAACTTTTTTATTATTTTTTTTTTTTTCTCAGAAAGTGTCATTTTCCGCTAACTTGTGAAAAAAAATTAAATGATACATGAAGTCACCATGCCACTCCGCGAATACTTTGGGGTGTCTTCTTTCTAAAATGGTGTCATTTGGGGGGTATTTATACTATCCTGCCATTCTAGCACCTGAAGAAACATGACAGGTGCTCAGAAAGTCAGAGCTGCTTCAAAATGTGGAAATTCACTTTTTTGCACCATAGTTTGTAAACGCTATAACTTTTACCCAAACCAATAAATATACACTTATTGGATTTTTTTTTTTATCAAAGACATGTAGAACAATACATTTTGCAAAAAATTTATCTAGAAATGTATTTTAAAAAAAAAAAAATTTACAACAGAAAGTGAAAAATGTCATTTTTTTGCAAATATTTCGGTAATTTTTAATTAATAGCAAAAAAAGTAAAAATGTCAGCAGCAATTAAATACCACCAAATGAAAGCTCTACTAGTGAGAAGAAAAGGAGGTAAAATTCATTTGGGTGGTAAGTTGTATGACCGAGCAATAAACGGTGAAAGTAGTGTAGTGCAGGGAAAATAATACAGTGAATAGACGTTTATCTCCTAGCAACCCTTCGTGAAAATTGCACTGCATCCGCACTTCCTTGTGGATGCTTGCGATTTTCACGCAGACCCGTTCATTTCTATGGGGCCTGCGTTGCGTGAAAAACAAAGAATATAGAGCATGCTGCGAATTTCACGCAACGCAAAAGTGATGCGGGAAAATCACCGCTCATCTGCACGGCTCCATTGAAATGAATGGGTCCGGATTCAGTGCAGGTGCAATGCGTTCACCTCACGCATTGCACCCGCACGGAAAACTCGCCCGTGTGAACCCAGCCTAAGGGTCCGGCTCAGAGAATGTGAGAGGCCTGCCTATAAAATGTGTAAGGGTCCGGCTTGCAAGAGCATATACTCTATGAGGAAATAAAAATTACCAAAAAGTGTTGTTGTTTTTTTTGGCAATTCTCCAGCCATCTATTATAAAACAGGGTAGTATATATAGAGCTACATGAGCCAGTCATATGGTAGATATGTTGAATGAAGATCAGATTCTAAGAAATAATGTAGAGGGTAGGGGAATGGTAAGGGGTCAGATCAGAGAATGTGAGAGGCCTGCCTTTAAAAAGTGTTTTTTAAGGGTATGCTCAAAGTGTCAGCTTAATATACTGTCCTATGTAAGGAAACATACTTACAGCTACAGATCCGTACTAGGAGCCAAAACAGCATTACAAATGCTATGCCGTTTGGCTTCTATGTGCCCTAAAAGAATGCACTGGATGTATTGTATATGAATCCAGTGTATTCAAGAATGGAGCAAAACCCCCCACCCCTCACGGGACTAAAGTGGAAACTTCATGTTTAGGTAGGTTAGTAGATAGTGGAAACAAAAGAAGATATAGGACACAATCTTAGACAGCGGACAATCAATGTTTGACATATTTGTAGGCACAGGAGAGTTCCTAGGACTGAACCATGAGGAATCTCAACAGCCAGAAGAAAAGGCAAAGAGGTACAGCTGGCAAAAACTAAGACAGAGCAGTGTCCTTAAAGCCAATCAATGGAAGCATGCTGAGGAGGAATTGATGATCTAGTGTCAAATGCCCCAAAGAGATCCAGAAGAATCAGTACAGAGTGGTTACATTTAGCTGTCAGGAGATCATTAGACACATTGGTAAGGCAAGTTTTTTTGTAGAGCGTAGCACGCAGAAACCAGATTGTAAGGGGTTAGGAAGAGAGATAGCAGGGAGATAGCGAATGAGAATAGACAAGGTGTTCCAGCAGATTGAGATGAAGGGGAGATTAGAGACAGGTCAATAGCAGTGCAGGACGAGTCAAGAGATAGTTTATTCAGTAATGGGGTTATAACAGCATGCTTAAAAGAGGAGTCAAACGTAACAAAAGAAAGAGAGGTCAGATATGTATAGGTATATAGTTCTATACATGAGGACCATATGTTCAGTAGACCAAATTAAACAGTCCAACAGAGCATAATTAATTGCCTTAAAATAAGTATTTTGGCTTTGACATTAACTAAAATTATTATTAATAAGAATACTCACAAGCGTATGATACACCAAAATTATTAAGAGGCATGCCTTAAAAATCTTGGCACATCCCTGGCAGGACCGTGCACCAGAAACTGAAATCTACACAACGAGCTAGCATAGGTTTAAGGTGTAAACTGTGCACTGCACATGTTTGTAAATGTCTGGGGCCACAGAGGTCAGCCCGTAGCCCTCCCCCTCTTGCCCAGATATTTGTAAAACTGGTGAGGGTGTCGAAAAAGTTGCAAATTTTGGAGCAAAACAGAACTTGTAAGTTTGTGACTTTTGTACGCCAGAAAACTGGCGTAGAACAATGATACATTCCCTGCATATGGAAGTTATATCTTCACTGATTCCGCTTTTATACAACAAGGTATACTTTACATGTACACTCCTTTTTAAATATTAGTAGTTTTATTCTGACGTCTGTCCTTAGTCCACACTGAAATTACCATATAAATGATGCTTATGTGCCTGTATTATTTTCTTGTGAGTGCAGGACATCAGTCAGGTAGTGACAGGTCCTATCACAAATCTGCCAGCTGGATTTATAAGTGTGAAGCATTATACAGTAGCGCAATATTTGGTGCAGTATAAAGATCTATATATCTTTTTATACACTCATTTGACATAAAGGTGTCCACACGCACAAGATAAAACCTGGCGAACCAGAATATTTCGGCAGGGACCAACTGGCTGCCTAATGTGTATGGGGACTGCCTGACTCTCCTCCATTATTTGAAAGGATTTCAACCAGTCAGACAAGAGATGGGAAGGTCTGGCAATAGGCTAGTTCAATTCTCTCCAATTAAAATACACATGCAAACTCAGCCAAGCATGCATGTTTGTGGGGGAGTCAGTTATTTCTTTAATGTGTATGGCCAACTTGCGAAAAAGTGGAATTTAAATACAGACTATTCTGAGTAACTTTGCATTGATTTACTTATCCTGTACCGATCTTGTGCCTTACAATTCATTCTCATCCATAGCTGCATTCAAAACTGCACGCTGGCCTCTGACATCACATGTCCCATTTGGTTTAGTATTTGTACAGAGCGTACTCTTGCTGATTTGCATTCTGGTCAGTAAAGTCTTTACACCAAGTACAGTGCAGTAGTCTGAAGCAAAAAAAAATAAAAATGAATCTCAGCTGCATTGTTGGGTTGTGTTTGTGCTGATTCAACAGCAGCATTGCAAGTATAAGGCCGCATTTACACTGTGCTGATGAGCAGACAATTATCAGAAAGGAAGTATAGCAACGGAGAGAGGCGCAGACGTGGTGTAGTGTGTATTGAGTCAGGGGGAAGACTGGAGGCTGTAAGGGTTAATTATTTCAGGAGAGGACGTAGGGTTAGTGAGCTATTAGGGGGGAGGAGTTGTAAGTTCGCGGGCTGTATATAAGATGAAAAAGGGGAGGGACTTGGGCAGTTCCTTTGTGATGGTAAACAGCAGCATTCACCTGCAGTGATCACCACTACTGTATGGAGATGAACAATGGCGGCAGCAATCGCTCGTCTTCATACAGATTCATAGCTTCTGGGCTGCAGATCGCTGTTCACACAGCACAATCTGCTACCGAGAAATGATGATTGTGGTGTCCGCACCAAAGATCATTTCACCTGATGAAGGACCATTCTGCTCATTCATCAGGTGATCTGCAGCACCTTTACAGGGGCTGATTGTCAGGAATGAGTGTTCATAGGAATGTTCATTCCCCATAATCTGTCAAACTCGGCAGTGCAAATGAGCCCTAAGACACAAAGTTTCATGGACACAGCGTTTGTCAGTGTTTTTCACAATTTTTGTTCTGCATTTTTTGGTAGATGTTTTCCTCCATAGGGTGTTCAATATAACTTGAAAAACATCTAGAAAATTGCTTGTGTAAAATATGCCCTTTAACATGAGCTTGCTGTGTTTTACAGTGGCTGTTAATGGGCTTATTCTGCTGTCCTGTAAAAACACGGTGAAGTAGCTTTCAGTAGAGAAGGCAAAAACTTTCAATTTAATTGGTTCTGTTTTCTGGATATGTGGAATGAGCCGCCTCTATCGGTCCCACTGATCACATGACACCTGTCAGTTAATAGTGCTGTTAAGTCTTACTAGTCCCTGTACATCAGATTGTGACAAATGTTACATCATTAGGGCTGTTTTCATCTGTAACTAGGACTTCTGGGACAAAAAAAAATTATTTTTTGAATGGGTAGGCGGGGTACTGTATAAAGAAGGGAGTCTGCTGCGGACTGGGGAGTCTGCTGTAATTCCTGTAATTACATTCCTGTAATTTTGCCCACTGGCCCCTGGTATTGCCAATACGACACAGGTGGGTGAGTGTTAGGTCCCGAGGTACTTGAGAAACCTTGACGTGGTGCTCGGGCTTAGACATGTCCTTCACAGCAGGACATGTTGACTAATTTCTCAATTTTAACATCAGTTTGAGGGCTTAGTAAGACCGGTGTGCACCTGTCTTGGCGCGGGCGGCGGCGGGGCCCATGGATTGTGTGTACGCCACTGGTTATTGCTATATTGTTATATTATTTATCACATCCACACAATTGCCATCTTGTGTAGGATGTCTATTGTGATACTTGTGGTCCGCTGCAGGCATCCTCCACCGTATACATTTTTGCTGGGGATCGCCATTAGCAACGGGCCACAAGTGCAGGATCTGCTCCCCTGTATATATATTCACGACTGCATTTTTGGGTTGAGCACATCCTGCTTTATGCCACCTTTCAGTGTATATATAATTTTTTGGAGGTGTATAAACTCCTATGTAAATGTAGCCTGTTTTCCATCCACAGGCTACATTTAGGTGCACCTGTGAGGCCTGGGCCATATCAGCCAGTCTCGGGTGGGGCTCACAGCCCTCTCCCTCCTCCCATTGCAGTCATGGTTACATGCTGGAGGTAACTGAGGAGTCTGCTGCGAGTCGGCCTAATACATTTCTGTAATTTTGCCCACTGGCCCCTGGTATTGCCCATACGGCACAGGTGGGTGAGTGTTAGGTTCCGAGCTACTTGAGAAACCTTGGTGTGGTGCTCGGACTTAGACATGTCCTCCACAGCAGGACATGTTTTTTTTTTTATATATAATTTTTATGTATTTTAACTTTTATCCCATCATACAAGTTGAGTCAAAACAATGTGTTCTGTACACAGCAGGACATGTTGACTAATCTCTCAATCAGTTTGAGGGCTTAGTAAGACCGCAGTGTGCACCTGTCTTGTCATTTGTTATTGCTATATTGTTGGCTTACTTTGTGACTGAATTTTGCGTCCAAATTTTGGTGTAATTTTGACAAATATTGTACTATCTTAAATCATTTCCAATTTTAATCCCATAATCCCATTTCCAACAGGCCACCTTCTTTCCCTGGTAAGTCACATGTTCCCAGACAAGGCAAAAAAAAGTGTCTCCACGAACATACCTCTTGTGGAGCTTATATTATCAGGAGTAGCGTGAATATGAACTTTTATTTTTTCAAAATTGCAAGTTCACTGAAGGTGGAGCTCCACTGTGAAGTGCTCTCTGCATTGAGTTGCTTCACAGCTGCTCCCATCTTCTTTAAGTGACAGCTGTAGTATCCAACCAGGAGGAGAGAATATTACCATGAAACATCTCCAGGGCATTTGCAAAATCAATGCCAGGCAGAATAAAAGTTCATATTCACACTATTTTGAATAATAAAAACTCTATAAAATGTATATTAGCATTTCTCTCCCCAGCCCATACCTAGAGCTGTCAGCAGTTTTGCAAGGTACAAACTGCTGACAGACTCCCTTTAATAAATGCAGTGCAAGGCATGCAGCCAATTTTTTAGTGCAAAGTACACAACAATTATAATTTTGATTAGAAATGCTTCCCCTATGTGTGTTAAAATAGTAAAACACATAACTATTTGCCACAGGAAAAATAAAACTCCAAGGATGCTTTCACATGTGACGTTTTGATGCAGTTTTTCAAACAAAAGCAAGAATTCCTCTTGAAAACATAAGATGGCAAGGTAATAATGTGCTATGAAAAAGAGCTATAATATCACATTCTGCTTCTTCACCGAAAGCATTCTGAAGGAAAGATTTATATATTTCCAATTCACCCTGAGCCATGACATAAAGTTTGCAGTTTAACTCTCAAGATGAAGATTAAATAAGATATTTTTCTTCTGATTTGTGATAACAGAAGTACTGAAGATTAAAGGAAAAAAAGACGAATAGGCTGTTCTAAGGATGGAAAAGGCAGAGGTGAGTAAAAGAAATAATGGAGAAACAAAGAACAGTCTCAAGCCCAGTGAGAAACCATGTCCACGGCATCTAGTTAGTTTTTTCAATCACCGTGTTCAAGGGCCATTCTTGACAACCAGGTCTAGACAAAGTGCTGCAGAATTTCAGGATCTAGTAATTATAGCTGAGCTTTACATTCACATCCAACCATTTACCCGAAGGATCCTACAGATCCATGATGGGGGCACATCACTATAGCTTAGAATTTGTTTTTCAAGCTTTGTAGATAATTAAGTGAAAGACTTTTGAGTCTGGTACCTGAAGCTGAGTGAATCTGCTATGTTTCCCTGAAGAGGCTCAGTTAATCTCATATGTCCCACAAAAAGATATACTATGCATTGCATGAGACTCACGTGTACAGCCAACAGGACTACTGCTCATTATGGACTAATGTGGAGTTGAAGAGAAAAAGCTATCATATGGACAAGTTAATGTAGAGTCAACACTGGTAGTGTCAGAAGTCACAGTGGGAAACATTGGTTGCAGGTCAGTCTTAAGCTGGCCATAGATCATACTCTCTGATTTCAGCAAGAGATGTCAGAAGATGTCAGGGGAAAGAAGGAAGAACTGTTGACTATTAACATACCCGATCCTTTTATGCAGAAGGTAGATATGCTTATGTCAAAGGATAATCTAAGCATGCATATGTATGGGGAGCTGTCAGAAGGTATAGCTGTTGGCTGACAGCTATGTAATGTGAATGGCCATGTGTATGTCATGGTGCAAGCAAATGCCAAGCTCATACCAGAACACGGGTAGAGAATAAAAGCTTTTGCTCTGGTTAAGCACAAATAACTGAATGAGCTCTAGAATGACCCATATCATGTTATGTGCACATGCTATACAGCCCTTTAAGAGTCTGGGAAGAAGCCTATAGGACACCAGTAGAAATGATGACACAGCTAAATGACAAAAAAAAACTAACTCTGAATCTATCGACTAAGCTCTCAGATCTACTGAGCAAATGTGCTCAACCAAATCAGTCTGTACTTGGCAGTGATCTTTCAATAGTAATGAACATATTATAATCTTTTGATTAAGGTGTTTAGCGGAAATTAAGAAAATTTAAATACTTATATTACTATACATAAATTTCCAAATACATTCAATTAGTTATAATGGCTCGTTTTGTCTGGGGAGCAATCATTAGGAGAAATAAAATGGCTGCCGTCCTATTAGTACACACACAACCAGTCCTAATCACATAGGAGGACTGGTGACTTCACAACATTGAGGTAAAGAGCCGCCTCCTCTCTGCTTGTCAGGGATTATGATCCTGAATACATCTGATAAAATATTCAGCTGAATCTCTATAGGAATGGAGTTCTTTAGGAGACATGATGTACAGAGAGGAGAGGATGGTGGGGATGTGGCTAATGTGCAGCAGCACTTGTATGCAGTCTCCATTACCACAGCAACACATTACCATAATCTGTCCTGTATGTCCTCTCTGTACTTCATGTATCTTCCTGAACTCCATTCCCAAAGAGATTCAGCTAAAGTTCTTATCAGCCATATTCAGAATCATAATCACTGACAAGTAAGAGGATGAGGCAGCTCTTTAGCTCAGTGTTCTGAAGTAACTTCTCCTGCTGTACAGGTTTTGCGATCTAAAGATTGCTCCCTGGGCAAAACAAGCCAATATAACTAATGAAAAGTATTTGGGAATATATTTATAATAAAGTAATATTTAAGTATTTTCATTTTCTTAAATCCTGGAGAACCCGTTTAAGCTGACCCACCTAAATAGCATTCATTCACTATAATACTACAGTATACAGTGGTGCTTCTAAGTTTGTAAACCCTTCAGAATTTTCGATATTTCTGCATAAATTTGACCTAAAAGTACATCAGATTTTCACACAAGTCCAAAAAGTAGATATAGCTAACCAAATCAAACAAATGAATCAAAAATATTAGACTTGGTCATTTATTTATTGAGGAAAATGGTCCAATATTACATGTCTGCAAAAGCATGTGAACCTTTGCTTTCAGTATCTGGTATGATCCCTTTGTGCAGCAATAACTGCCGCTAAACATCTCTGGTAGTCGTTGATTAGTCCTGCACATCGGGGTAGAGGAATTCTAGCTCATTCATCTGTAAAGAACGGCTTATTATGTTGGTGGGTTACCTACCATGAACTGCTCACTTCAGGTCCTCCCACAACATTTCTTTTGGATGAAGGTCAGGACTTTGACTTGGCCATTCCACAACTTTAACTTTATTTTCCTTTAACCATTCTTTAGTAGAATGGCTTGTGTGCTTAGGGGGTCGTCGTCGCATGACCCACGTTCTCTTGAAAGTCAGCTCACGGACAGATGTCCTGACATTTTCCTTTAGAATTTGCTGGTATAGGTGAGAATTTGTTGTTCCTTCAATGAAGGCAAGCTATCCTGGCAGCAAAACAGGCCCAAACCATGGTACTACCACCACCGTGTTTCATGCTCACCAATGTTGTTCACTGTCCTCATTATGGTAGACTCATGAACATTAACATTAGCTAATGTAAAAAAAGGCTTAAATTGCTTAGAGGTTACTTTGGGTTCCTTGTGAACTTGCAGACTATTACACGCCTTGCCATTGACCCGATGAACATAACTCCTCTTCTAATGGAAACATAAGACATTACATTTTCATCCGTTAAAGAGTGTGTCCAACGATCAGCTTGTATGAGCACTACCTTCTCTTATCTATTTACCTGCTCGCTGTCGTAACTGCAGCGGTGAGCAGGTGTACTTGCAAGTATGGCATCCCCATTCACTTCTATGGGACGGCTCATGTCTGTTCAAGTGAATACTACAGTGCCGTCCCATAGAAGTGAATGGGGATGCCATAGTTGGAATTACACTTGCTTACCACTGCAATTGCTGCAGCGAGCAGATAAGGGCTCTTTCACACTTGTGTTTTATCTTTCCGTCCTAGAGTTCCGTCCTCGGGGCTCTAGGACGGAAAGATACTGATCAGGATTTATCCTAATGCATTCTGAATGGAGAGAAATCCGTTCAGGATGCATCAGGATGTCTTCCGTTCAGTATGTGAACGTTTTTTGGACATTGTCAAAACTGTAGCATGCTGCGGATTTGTCTCCGTCCAAAAATCCGGAAGATATGCTGTAACGCCGGATCCAGAATTAATGCCCATTGAAGTGCATTAATCCGTATCCGGCATTAAGCTAAACGTCGTTTATATAAAATGTAAATTTTCTTTGCATTGTCATTTTTTGACAGCCATAACTTTTTTATATTTCCATATACAGAGTTGTATGAAGGCTTGTTTTTTTGCGGGATGAACAGTAGTTTTTATTGGTACCATTTTTGCGGTACGTATGACCTTTTGATCGCTGTTATTCAATTTTTGGGGAGAGAGGTGACCAAAAAATGGCAAATCATGTGTTTTTAATTTGTTTTCATTACGGCGTTTACTGCACAGGAATTTAAAAAAAATATTTTATAGTTTAGACAATTTGGGACTTTGCGATACTTGATATGTTTATTTTTTATTGTCAATATATTTTTATATGTAAAATAGGAAAAGGGGGTGATTTAAACCTTTAATATTTATTTTATTTTTTACTTTTTATTAGCCCACTTAGGGGGCTAGAACGTGGTATCTTTTGGTCCATTGTACTATTCAGATCACTGCAAATGGTGCACCACAATAATATGCAATTGACAATACAAGACTAAACCCTCACACTGATGTTAAAAAATTTGATTTTAGCCAATATATTCCTGTAACATACATAGTAACATAGTATATAAGACCAAAAAAAGACAGTTCGGCCTGTTTCCTACTAGTTGATCCACAGGAAGGCAAAAAACCCTGTGAGGCAGAAGCCAATTTTCCCCACTTAAGGGGAAAAAAATTCCTTCCCGACTCCAATCAGGCAGTCAGAATAACTCCCTGGATCAACGACCCCTCTCTAGTAGCTGTAGCCTGTAATATTATTACACTCCAGAAATACATCCAGTCCCCTCTTGAATTCCTTTATTGTACTCACCATCACCACCTCCTCAGACAGAGAGTTCCATAGTCTCACTGCTCTTACCGTGAAGAATACTTTTCTATGTTTGTGTACAAACCTTCTTTCCTCCAGACGCAGAGGATGTCCCCTCGTCACAGTCCCGGGGATAAATAGATGATGGGACAGATCTCTGTACTGACCCCTGATATATTTATACATAGTTATTAAATCTCCCCTCAGTCGACTTTTTTCTAAAGTAAATAACCCTAATTTTGATAACCTTTCAGGGTACTGTAGTTGCCCCATTCCAGTTATTACTTTAGTTGCCCTCCTCTGAACCCTCTCCAGCTCTGCTATGTCTGCCTTGTTCACAGGAGCCCAGAACTGTACACTGTACTCCATGTGTGGTCTGACTAGTGATTTGTAAAGTGGTAGGACTATGTTCTCATCACGGGCATCTATGCCCCTATTGGTGCAACCCATTATCTTATTGGCCTTAGCAGCAGCTGCCTGACACAGGTTTTTGCAGCTTAATTTGCTGTTTATTAAAATTCCTAGATCCTTTTCTATGTCAGTGTTACCGAGTGTTTTACCATTTAATATGTACGGGTGACTTGCATTATTCCTTCCCATGTGCATAACTTTACATTTGTCAGTGTTAAACCTCATCTGCCATTTCTCTGCCCAAGCCTCCAATTTATCCAGATCCCTCTGTAGCAGAAAACTGTCCTCTTCAGTGTTAATTACTTTACACAGTTTAGTGTCATCTGCAAAAATAGATATTTTACTGTGCAGGCCTTCTACAAGATCATTAATAAATATATTGAAGAGAATAGGGCCCAGTACTGACCCCTGAGGTACCCCACTAGTGACAGTGACCCAATCTGAGTATCTACCGTTAATAAACACCCTCTGTTTTCTGTCACTTATAGAAGCTGATTAAATTTGTTTGACATGACCGATCCCTCATGAAGCCATGCTGATATGGCGTTAGTTGCCTTTTTTCATTGATGTACATGAACATATCGGAGCCACACGCACCCCGTCAAGGTATCTCAGTGTAGCACGGGACCGCTAACCTACCTATAGCGTGTGAACACTGTCCGATAAGTGCCCAGGTCCGACTCCCAGCCAAACTCCCACATACTTCCAAAGTAAGATCACTAATACAATGGGAAGAGGGAGGAGGCTGCGAGCCCCACCTATAGCAGGCCATGTGACACAGGCTACCAGGTGCACAGAATGATACCAACGATAAGCATCCGTACATTCAATACATATCAAGAAAAATCACAGAATTCAGTGACCTTACTGGGAGGAAATGCTCAAACCCCAAATACTGTAGCGTATTTATAACTGGGGGAGCAGATCCTCCACATGTGATCCGTTGCACCTATTGGACCTTGGCACCTATAGGACAGTGTTCACACACTATAGGTAGGTTAGCGGTAGGTCCCGGGCTACACTGAGATACATTGGCGGGGTGCGCGTGGCTCCGATATGTTCCTGACAGGAATATATTATTCAGGCCCCCAGAGCGTTTCGCTTGGGGGACACATGGGGGCAATGACACCTTAAATTTTTTGTATTTTTGTGTATTGTTTTTGTTTCTCTCCCGCCCCCCCCCCCCTTTTTGTTTTTTCCCGCTCTTTTATTTCAGATTTACCTCAAGTGTTAAATTTTCTGTCAGAATACGGCTGGTTTTATCCAGTCTCACCTGAGCCTTGGATGACAGAGAGGGATCTTCTCTGATTGGTGCAGCTGGTTGCTGAGGGAGATTTCCAGACAGCTGATTGGTTTTGATGCTAACGGGGGGAAAGTATGGTCCTTAAAAAGAGGGTTTCGGCGACGCTTCTGGGCCAGTGTTATCAAGACCGGATCGTCGCCCCGCCCTCCCTCCCTATTCTTATGCTTTATGTCGCTTTGCTTTATTAGAGAGGCTGTATCACTTAGCTATTGCTGAGTGGATTTTGGTAAATATTGGGGTTTTTAATGGTTATTTATTTAATGAAATTGAAGTTTTAATTATTTATTAATTTATTTACCCTTAATAAAGCATTGTGGCCATTTTTATTCCAACACTAGGTGTCATGTCGTTATTTTATTGGCTACTATAGTTCAGTTATTAAGTTTGTAGGGGGTCATTTGCCTCCATGGCTAAAATCAAATTTTTTAACATGAGTGTGAGGGTTTAGCCATGTATTGCCAGTTGCATATTATTGTGGTGCACCATTTGCAGGCATCTATCTACTCTTATATATTCATCCAGACATTATTTCATCTTGTGTAGGATGTTTTTTGTGGTACATGTGGTCCGCTGCCAGCATCCTCCATTGTATGCATTTTTGCTGGGGATTGCCGTTAGCAACTGATTACATGTGGAGGATCTGCTCCCCCAGTTATAAATACGCTACAGTATTTGGGGTTTGAGCATTTCCTCCCAGTAAGGCCACTCTAGTCTGTGATTTTCCTTGTCCTATTCACCCTAATAAAGATCTATTAGGGTGAATAGGATTTTCACATGTTCTCTGCTGTGCTGTGCTTTGTGCACAGAGCAGCAGGGAGGTTACCATGGCAGGCCTGAATCATGACCAATTATTAGACCAAGTGGCCAGTGTGAAAATTACATAATTATATACATTTTTAAAATATAGATCGTAACATTGAAAAATTTAAAACAAGTCACCAAAAATTATCTGGGCTCTGTTCACATTTTTTAGCTTTACATTTGTCCATATATAGGGAAAATCTACCAACATACTGTATGTACATCCCAAGTATATGACAGTGTATACCAGGCATCCTCAAACTGCGGCCCTCCAGCTGTTGCAAAACTACAACTCCCAGCATGCCCGAACAGCATACAGGTATCAGCCTACAGCAGGGCATTGTGGGAGTTGTAGTTTTACAACAGCTGGAGGGCCGCAGTTTGAGGATGCCTGGTGTATACCATATAGTTGAATATGTTGATCACAGTTTCTCGTGAGCAGTATACTTTTTATTTTTGCAGGACTCTTTCATAGTGCTGTCAACTACATTTTTCAGTACTGTGAAAAAAGGTATACTGACACAAACCACCTAAACCACACTTGTCTGGCATATGGGGGTCGATTAAAGCTGGCTGCCACTGCATACTATATGCTTAACGTATATCAAGCATGAAATACAGACCTAGTGTTATGTACACTGAAGATGCAGTGCAAACCTCATGAACACATGATCTGCACAACGTTCAGCTCTCTTATAGTTGAATATGATTTAGATTACACTCAGTACTAAATAATCAACAGCATTGTTCTAACCGCACAGACTGCCTATTGTATGTACATATTAATATAATGCGGTGCCTAGAATACAACACTAAAATAAGCAATGCTGAATGTTACACAATGCTATGGACAATGAATACTTTTTACTCATCTCGTGTGTTCAAGCTCCAGTTAAAATAAATTGCAATAAAGGGTCAACTACTCACTGCAATCTTCCCTTAACCCACTGATATCTATTAGTATAAAACCCACAGTCAAAAATAGATTGTGTATTCTAGAATATATTAGTGCATATCCCAGCTCCATATAGAAATATTTTTATTGCTAATTTTAAGTAGATTAGGAGAGTAGTGGTCTAGGAAAACTGAGACACGTATGAGACCTATAAAGAGTTTCAGGAGTTCCTTAGGCGAGGCCATCAGAATCTGATTGGTGTGAATCTGATCAGCTGTTTGAAGAGGCCGCGGTGCTCTGGTACCAGGCACAGCTTCACATTGTATGGTGCTGTGCTTGGTATGCTGTACGCTTGTGAGCACCGTGGCCTTTTTAGACAGCTGATTAGTGAAGTCCGACCCCCACAGATCAGATATTGATGACCTAGTGTAGACAATTAACCAGCTATTTGGCCAAAGAAGTAATCCGGGAGGATGGATTTTGCTCTAGCCAGTGTGGTACACATGAAAACCAAGGGCAAACAATCCAGATCAACCGGAAAAGTAAAATTTCCTTTTTCTTTACTTGATAAATAAAGTCACAAATCACAGCAGTGAGTACAAAAAATATTGACGCATTTTGATCTCGTAGGCGTATAGTGCATATCGAAAAGTGTCAACATTTTTTTTTTAATCACTGCTGTGATTTGTGACTGTTTTATTTATCCAATAAAGATTTTGCTTTTCTGGTGGAGCTGGTTTGTTTGCTCTTGGTTTCCACTGATGACCTACCCTGAGGATAAGACATCAATGTTCAGCTCCTGGAAAACCCCTTTAAGCGCTTACTCACATCTGTCTTGGAGGCTCCCTCACACATTGCTCTAAAAAGAGTGCATAAAAAAGTAGATCCTTGAATGGACCCCATTAGATATAATTAGGTCTGTTTGGCTCTGCTCCTTTCAGTTATGTGCCAGATCAGGGCTTCTGTTATTTTCCTTGTTATACTCCTCTATCACTGATGTGAATGTGGCCTAAATTATGATGGTATGATGTTTGTAAAAACCGCAAATCTTTTGGGACCCTGGGTTCAGCCTGCTCCTCACTTGCAGCAATTACGTTTTCTTCTAAATCAAGCTCAATGTTCAGCGCAGTCAGCTGTGGGATCCACAGTCTTGTTCCCACAGAACGCAGTTGATTTCTAAAGTCTAATCCTGGTTCACCTTAAAATAACACTGTAAATTACCTGTCTAACAGCTCCATACAGTTCTCTGAACAATATGCACAATACCTTTATATTTAGCTACTGTCAAATCAAACACCTACATTAGCAAAGTAATGCTATGACTAAGGGGGCCTTACAAGCTGTCAGTGTAGGTACTGCTCAAAGCTATGGCTCTAAATGATGTCCGATTTCCCAATTGCTGGCCATAATGAAAGTTAATAATATATACTGATTGGTCAAAAAGTATCACCTGACCAGGACCAGATGTTGAAAGAGAACCATTTTGCCATTTAATTTTATTTAACTAATTTAGAACTTGATGGCAGAAACGCATCTCCAAAAAGTTGGGACAGGACCATGTCTACCATTGTGTAGCATCCCTTATTATTTTAACAACAGTCTGCAAATGTCTGGGAAGTGAAGAGATAAATAGATTGAGTTGTGGGAGAGGAATGCTACCCCATTATTGTCCGATGTAGGCTTCTACTTGGGTCTTGTTTGCCGGAATTTTTGTTTCATGATGTGCTAAATGTTTTCTATTTGTGAAAGTTCTGGACTGCAGGAAGGCTAGCACCTGGACTCTTCTTCTGTGAAGACATGATGTTGTGATGGATGCAGTATGTCGTTTAGCATTGTCTTGCACACAGATGTAAGGCTTTCCCTGAAAGAGACATCTGAACTCTATGCCGGATCCTGAAAACGCTGGTGCGAAAGGACCCTAAGGACTGTACATGGTCAGATTATTGGTCTAATTATCGAGAACAAACCTTTGGAAATACACTCCTTCCTGTAGTTGCCCCCAGTAAACATGCCAGTGATCACTCGACAAACAAGGAAAATTGTCCCCAAACATAAATTCACTGTTCCGCTCCTCTTATTTTTATGTTTTTGTTACTTAAAATGACCTCATGGACCACGTACTAGTTTCTTGGCTTGTATCATTTAGACTTACAAGCAACCCATGTGTCCTGTATTTTATGATAAATATATATATATATAATCTATATATATATATACACACACACACATATATATATATATATATATATATACACACACACATATATATATATATATACACACACATATATACGGTATATATATATACTTCCTCCCCTACAACTGTTTGGGGGGGCAGACTGTTATACATGTAATGGTGAACTTCTAAATTCCAAGTATTCTACGCCCGGATAAGAATTTTCTACGCGAGTGCAAAGCCTTTTAATGCGTTTTGCACGTGCGGGGAAAAATCGCCATGTTTGGTACCCAGACCCGAACCCGGACTTCATCACTGAAGTCCGGTTTCGGGTTGAGTATTCTGTAGATTTTATTATTTTCCCTTATAACATGGTTCTCAATACAGAATGCTTAGTAAAATGTGGATGGAGGGGTTAAAAATAAAAAAATTAACTCACCTTATCCACTTGATTGCGTAGTTGCCAATCTCTCCTCTCTTCTTCATTCATTAGCTGTCGGCTAAAGGACCTGTGATGAGGTCACTGAGCTCATCACATGGTCCATCACCATGTGATGGACCATGTGATTGGACCATGTGATGTGATGTCATCACAGGTCCTTTAGCTGGTAGCTAATGCTTGAAGAAGAGAGGAGAGATCGGCAACTACGCAATCAAGTGGATAAGGTGAGTTTATTTTTAACCCCTTAATCCACATTTTACTAAGCATTCTGTAGTGAGAATGCTATTATTTTCCCTTATAAACATGTTATAAGGGAAAATAATAAAGATCGGGTCCCGTCTTTTAGCAACCTTGCGGGAAAATCGCACTGCATCCGCACTTGATTGCGGATGCTTGCGATTTTCCCGCAGCCCCATTCACTTCTATGGGGCCTGCGTTGCATGAAAAATGCAGAATATAGAGCATGCTGCGATTTTCACGCAGCGCAGAAGTGATGCGTCAAAATCACCGCTCATGTGCATAGCCCCATAGAAATGAATGGGTCAGGATTCAGTGCGGGTGCAATGCGTTCACCTCATTTTCTGACTTTTCTTTATACCCTTTCTCTTTAGTATCTTCTGATGTCCCTTTCCTCAACCTCCTAGACTTCCTTTGCTCTTCACCTCCTTGTTTCATTTCTTATTCTGTCTTTCCTCTTCGCTCCCACCGTTAACAATTTTCATACACTCTGCATCTCAGGAGCAAATGGCCTCCCAAAACCTTTCTCTTAACTGAAAGGGCCAACATAGCCCTGAAATGCGATCCATTGTGCTGAACCTCTATGAAAAAAACATTTTCAAGCAGCCATCTTGCAGCAGACTCATCTCTGCTCAGTTAAACCACTTAAACTTGAATTCTTGGCTTCCTTCTGCCTGAAATCCTGCAGCACCAGCATTTTAATCTCATGTTTCACTTCATGAGAGTTTATGTACTCTCGCACTGATGGTTTTACGGTCCTTTTCAAGGCATATATTGCTTCTCATATTTATACTTTTTCACCTCCCTTTACTTACTTAACAATATATACCATTATTTAAAACTCCTAGATTACTTTGTTGGTGGGGTGTTTGTTGTAGCAGGGACTAGATCTTTTCTTGTCAAGGGGATCCTCCCTCCTGTCCTACTTCTTCCTTTGTTGGTGGGGTGTTTGTTGTAGCAGGGACTAGATCTTTTCTTGTCAAGGGGATCCTCCCTCCTGTCCTACTTCTTCCTTTGTTGAATTAACAGACTCCTCCACAACCACCAATTGATAGACTCCTGGGAATTTATCATTGTACATGTATCTGAGGTTAGTTTTTAGATTGGAGTTGCTATACACACCTGTGCCAAATTTGTTAAAATGGAGCACAGTAATAATAAATTTGGTGCAAGTGCAATGTAGTCGTGCCATGTAGTGGTCCCCAACGAAATCCCACATTTCTAGTTCCTCAATCCAGGGTGTAAACTACAGAGTGGCAGCTCTGTTATTCTTCATTGCCAATAAATTAGTATCACTACCAGATCTAATGTTGGAGTTTTCAGATTTATTTTCAGCTCCCCAATTTTAAAATTAATCTTTCGGAGGCCCTGAACATCACTCTCTTGTCCTCTTTGGCATGCATCTGTAAAGGAGTACTTACTGCTCTAGCTAGTCCAATGGTTCTTTTTTACTTGGTTCTTTTTACCAAGGGTTCTTTTTCATTTTTAGCACATAGTCACCATTCATAACTCTTACATGTGCCAACAAACTTACTTTGCACGCCTAAAGATTGTGGAGAAATAGATCTCTTACCAGGTGGCCACACATTATTCTTACATTATTCAAGGGTGCTACCAAAGCTATATGGGTCCAATCTGAAGAAAGATTCTCTAAGATACCTCCTTCTTTCTCTGGTTAAATCAGGCACCTTTAGCTCATCTACGAAATCCTTCTACTATAGGACCGATAATCAGATGCTGTTCATATTTACTTAATCCATCCCCTTTATTTCTGATTTTAGGCAATCCAGACTTTTCTTCTGGACTTGATGACTTCAGAGAAAGCATGAATGGTCCTCACCAGAAACACTCTTGTCCATAATGCAACCAAATCTCTTGGGATACTGAAAAATATGGCAACTGTATCATTTCTTTTCCACACTACCTCCTAGAGTTAATTTCACTAGTGACCCTTTTTCCTTTGAAGACCTTTGTATGGGGTCCGGCCCCATTCACCATACCTTATCAATGAAGGTTTCCATTCACCTTCAATAGCTGTTGGTCAAACACCCGCGCAACCAACAGCTGTCTCCCAAATTGATTTACCCTTGAAACCTACATATAGTTATGCTGCTATTTTTAATTAAAACAAAATTTAAAAAAAATGGTCACAATGGACCAGCTAGTTCTACTGACTTTAAGCGATAGGCTGAACAAATATAGTTCTAGTATGTCTGCACTGCATATATCTCCTATCTATCTATCTATCTATCTATCTATCTAGATGGCTTTATCAGATAATGCAACAAGTCGGTTACTGCAGTAACATGGATCAAACCTTTTTAGTGCATAGAGGAAATGGCGAGTAAAGAACAGCTGCAAATAAATCATTCTGCTGCCATTCCTTGTTGCGGTGTGCTGAAAACTGTGTAAGCATACTGCTTTTGATGTATATGCCAAGAAAAAAGACCTGAATAGAAACAGAAAAGGCAAACATACTGGCCATAGAGAATATTGCTGCTCACAGGATGCATTCTTCTAACAAGAAATCTACAATAATTTACCATTCACAACCATTTAAACGCTTGTCAAAACATTCCTAAATTACTTTTTAACTTTAGATTAGCATGTAGTAGGGAAACTGAAACCTTAACATCTGTCAAATGTATCTCCATGACCTCTCTTGTTGTTATTTTTTGGGTTATCCAGTACTTTGTGCAATATAGTAAAAATACTGTATGTTACTACAAGCGGATTATTATCTTTATCCTACTACTGTGTTTAGAACATGCATGCCAGAATAATGTTCAGGGCTGCAGGGGGTGTCCACGAGAAAATCTGAACAATGCTAATACACATGAGTATAGCCTTGTGATCTTAAAGGGGTTGTCTTATGAAGACAACCCCAACTTATTGTCAAGGATGGAGAACAGTTAGCAGGAACTGATAAATAACGACAGACTGGCTAGATCCAAAACTAAGGAGCATATAGGTGAGCCCTTTAAAACACTAAGAGCTCTCCCTGACTGCTACACATGCAAAGGCCTCAATGGTAGACGATTGCATGACCACGTACCTAAGACTGTGTGACACCTGAAAACCCTATAGTAGTGAGGGAACACGGCCACCGGCTCCCTGCACTGAATACGGAGGGAGTCAGGGTCACCTAGAATCAAGCCAGCAAGGAAACACAATAAAGGGAAAAGACTTATCTGAGCAAACAGCAGCAGCAGCCTCCAGCAGTGAATACTTCATCCAGGAAGTAGTATAAACCGCAAGGAGGAGCAGTAAGGGAGAGAAAATAAAGCAAGCCAATTAATCAAGATAAGAGACAGCTGAGGGAGAGAAAGGAACTGAGCAAAGTGAAACCAAAACAAAGAACGTCATACAAAAGACAGGGAGGAACCCGGTGACACTTATATGTTGCTAAGGCTCAAGGACATCACAGAAAGAGGGGCCCTCAGTAGGACCCCATCTATGAGCCAAAGCCATTCTGTAAGACCAGCTCCCGATCTGGCAGACATAAGCCAATCAGGCCAATGCTAATACACATAAGTATAGCCTTTTGATTTTAAAGGAGTTGTCTTATAAAGATATTCCAAGTTCAAATGTTATATGTGTTACAACATAGCCATTCTCTAAAACCAGTTCCTGTTCTGGCAGACATACGTGTATGACATGGACTGCCACTATGAATTCACAATCCACGCTGCATTTTCATTTCCACCTGGCTTCTGTGTCATTTTTTTTTTTAAAGCAGTTTGTGGATGGGATTTGGTTAAATCTCATCCACTTTGTAAAATGGTCCAGATTTTCTGCCCAAAATTCTGATGTGAAAAATCTGCTGCCCATACAACTCATAGACTTTCACAAGCACTTCCCTGTGCCTCCGATTACATACTGCGGCATATCGAGGTTCTTCTCTGTCAGTTTCTGACAAATGAAATCATGTCATGCTACATCTGAGACTCTTTTGGGGAGAATAGTTCTGTAATACGGAGCACCATGGAGTGCCTATAGCTTTGTAGTACAGAGCCGCAGGGACTCCATGTGCCTTTATTCAGTCTCTGTGCCGGTCTCTGAACAAACACTGCAAACCCCAATAACCATGAAGATGTATGGATGCTTCTCTGTAGCATGTCCTGGAAGACTTGTGAAGGTAATACGAATGCAGCGAAGCAAAGAGAAGCCTGCTTCTTGCCAACGGTACAACTTTCATCCTAATTATCTACGTAAGAAGTCTTGGAGTCGAGCACTACGGCTGCTGTCAGCTAATTATAATATGTAATTGATTATGCATTTTTATTATAATTTATATCTATTATAATAATATTTATCCTAATTTATGATCCAATCCCATAATGAATTAGCCAATGAAACCGAAAATTGTATTTGAGAATACATATAATCTTTGTGGTATTCAGTTTTACATTTGGCCATGAGCTGCAGCTTTAACATTTAGACAAAGTGGAAGTTTTCCGATCCCCCCTCATATAACACACTCAACTAAGAATACAAATGCCTGCAAATTCCTTTTCAATATAAATATAGATATATGGATGGAAAGTTTACCCATTATATAGAATTTATTTACCAGAGGAGAGATTAAGGGACTATTCTCCAGCGCGTCTCATTTCTCCCAAAGTCATGATTCTCGGCGTAGCTCATTCATCTGGCGCTGAGCTATTTAAGACATTTTATCTGTCCCAGGTGAAGGGAATAATAACCTTTGATGAAAAGATGCTTAAGCGAGTTGTTTTTCAATTGGTGCCTGGCGCTGGAATGGTAAATGCTTGTCCCTTGTGCCTTATTTTGGAGTTTTTACATATGCAAATTTCTAAAAGTGATGGCATAAAGGATTGTACATCATTTAAAGGTAATGAAAGTTACATGTCCTGCACAAAATAATGGTTTCTTTTTGACTAAAACTGTATAATAAATACACTTTTGCCGTCACCAAGTGTCTGTGGAGAACAATTAATAGGGTACAAGCTATAGCTGACAGTGTTTTTCTTAATCACATTCAGTTGTAGAGAAATGTAGTTCATTTTATGTATCCCACAACTGTACGTGCAGTCTGGTACTTTCAACTAGTAACATGATTTTCATGTATGCCTCCAGAAAGATGATCAGGCAGCATCAAGCCTTCTGTACTGAGGCTAATGGAGGAACATGACCCTGAGTTTTCCACTGTAATTATTCATAAGGGAATCTTCAACAAGCCTGTTGGCTGAGGAGCAGCCCGATACTTGACTGACAACCTCGGATTTCCAATGTCTTGAATAGATCAAAAATGATCACTCTAGACAAGCTGGGAGCAAGTAGGTGAAATTGCCCCGATAAGGAGTCCAGGGTCCAGTGCAGGTTCATGGTGACTGGTCAGAAGCTGAAGTTTTAGAGATTGCCTGGAGTTTCACTTTAAACCTGGACTAAAGTTTCCGATCATTGTGATGTCCATGCTGTGCGCGTGGGCTCTTAGAAATGTTCCTAGAGTTACTGCTTTAAAAAATGATTGAAGCAAAAAAATGTGTAATTAAACATTCCAGTACATCTACCCCACCAAGTTCACATGCTTCCCACCTCTGCAGCCTCAGATGCTAAAGCCCTCATTAGGGAACACATTAGACTTGTCACAACCTTTATTTTTAAAGATTATTAATAGTAAATTTTGAACTAGTTTCTCATAAACTGAAGATAAAGGAGCACATTTATTAGGAACAGTTTTTATATAGCAGTGTAAAAAATAAGATTGTTGCAGTTAACACCTTCTAATAAACTTTGCCCATTTGGTTTGTCCTAAAGTTCAGATAATGAGTCAGAACATGACGTAAATAGTGAAATGTTTTGGGCAAAGTTTGACTTTTTGATGCCAAAAACTGTTGCAAGGCTGTTAGTAAATTCCTACCATTTCCCCCCATCCCACCCAGGCTGTTTCATTTTCTCAGCATCCTAAATTGATAAGACTCTGTTCATACTTGGCTGGGGTTTATTTTTTACAGCAAGAATAGCGGAATCTGCAGAATAATTTTTCCTGCCCAAAATACCTGAACTCCAACACAACTCTGATGAACCCCATTATAGAGCAATGGAATCTGTCCATCGGCCCAGATCCATCATAGCTGTAATGGCTCTATTAAAGGGAATCTTTGAGCCCTATTATGTGGTGTATACATGTATACAGCACCTGCCGTTGACCTCAGAAATATGTATGACGATACTCATCCTCATTCCCCTGCTAGGCCCTGGAATGCATTGAGGGTGCACCTCTGCAGTCTTCTCAATTATGTGTGCATGCTGATGAGTCCTCTCAACTCATTCCAGGGCTGGCTTACCGCCTTAGCATGGGGGGGAGTATCCACATACAAGTTACTGATCCGAAAGCAGTGCCATGTGCTTTACACATGTATTACTAAGGGAGAGTGTCACCACATTTTTAGGCATCATTGCAACAGTTTCTGGCACCCTGTAGGTGATTTAGTATAACTAATAGAGTTGTTTCGGTACCAAAATTTTGATTCGGTATCGATACCATAAAAAAGTATTGCGATACTCGATACCATGCAAAAAAAAAAAAATGCCAAAAAAAGCTGCGTGCATTCCACATTTTATGGAACGTCCGGCCAATAATACAACAGTCCGATCCTATTTTTTGGGGGGACAAGGCGAGTAAAATAAAATGGTGAATTATGCAGTTTTTCTTTTCTTTTTCTTTTATGGGCGTTCACCGCTTAAGAGGATTTTTTTTAATAGTTTGGACTTGAGACGTAGCGATATGTAATATTTTATTTATTGTTTATATATTTTATATGTAAAATTGGGAAAGGGGGTGATTTATACTTAATATTTTGGTGTACTTTTTTAACTTTTTTTTTTTACAGTTTATTTATTAACTATTTCCCCCTTAGGGGCTAGAACCTGGGATCTTCTCATCCTATTCACCCTGATAGAGCTCTATTAGGGTAAATAGGACTTAACCCTCTTCCTGCTGCCCTGTGCACACGGCAGAAGGGAGCAGACTATGGCAGCCAGGACTTCAGTAGCGTCCTGGTTGCCATGGTAACCGATCGGAGCCCCAGCATTACACTGCTGGGGCTTCGATCACTGCCACTGCCACCATAGAGGAGGAGGTGAGGGGACCCTGTGGCCACTGCCACCAATGCTTTTAATACTGGGGGGAGGGAGGAATGGGGGGGCGCACTGGCCACCAATGTATTTAATAATGGGGAAAGGGGGGGACATTGGCCAATGTCAAATACTGGGGAGGGGCGCACTGGCCACCAATGAGGAGTGTCTTTTACTATACAGATGCAGGCAGAAGAAGCTCATTGCCGGCACCTGCCTGTGACCGGGCGCTGCGATCCGCGGCAGTTAACGCCTCAGGTGCGGCACCTGAGGGGTTAATTGCCGCGGATCGCAGCGCCCGGTCACAGGCAGGTGCCGGCATGGAGCTTCTTCTGGCTGCATCGGTATAGTAAAAGTCACTCCTCATTAGTGGTCATTGCTCCCGCCCCCTCCTCCGCCCCTCTCGCTCTATTGGTGGAAGCAGCACAGGGGGCGGGAGAGACTGCCTCCTTCTCCCTGTGCTGCCGAGGAGAACATGGCCGCGCTGAGAGCAGCGCAGCCATGTTCTCTGATACTGGGCTGTGCAGTAGCGCAGCCCAGTATCGATAAAATACTAATCCTGGTATCGAGCTCGATACCAGAGAAAAGTATCGATTGGGTATCGAAAGTTCGATACCCGAAACAACCCTAATAACTAATATATCTTTTGCTCCTTTTGTTCATTTTAAAAGGGTTTTCCAATATTTTAATATTGATGACCTATCTTCAGGATAGGTGGGGTCCGACACCAGGCACCCCCACCGATCAACTGGTCAAAGAGAAGGACGGCATTCAGACAGCCTTCCCTTCATTGATTACCTGCTCATCGTCAACAGTGCAGCAGTGAGCAGGTGTACTTACAAGCCGCACCATCCATCTCAATGGGTCAGCTTTTTCCTATACATTTGAATAGAAAAGAACCATCCCATTAAAATAAATGGGTCAGCTCGTAATTACAACTGCCCACTGCTGCGCTGGTGACAAACAGAGCACGGCCTTCTCTTTAACCAGCTGATCAGCGGGGGTCGGGGGTGCTGGGTGTCAGACCGCTGCCAATCCGATATTGACCTATTTTGAGGATAGGTCGTCAATACTAAAATCCTGGAAAACCCATTTAATATCCCCAGGAAAAAAATCTTTTGAGACATATTCAAATTAGTTGAGGGGCTGTCCCTGGGGGTAACTGTGTCCAGGCACTTCCATCTCCTCTGAGCCCAGCTCCCCCCCTCGATATTTTCTCTCCACATCCATCAGCTAGCCCCTTGATAAAATCTTGCGCAGGCTGGACTCGTCTCACATTTCTGGGGCCCCAAGCAAAGTTCTGTCACAGCTGTAAGCTCCAGCCCATCGGCCTAGCAGTGCAGCCTGGGCACTGCTTTACAGCAGGGGAGGTTAGCGGGATGATATGGGTGGAGATTCATTTGTGAGAGGAGGAGCTTTGCAGGGCCCCCAGACACAATTTTGCTTGGGGCTCCAGAAATGCCAAAGCCGCCCATGACTACAGGGCACCAGGAACTGTTTAATGCATGAAATTTGATGACAGACTCCCTCTAAAAATGGCAACCAATGACTAATGTGAAGGGTATCTGATAATTAACAAGCTTTGTCCATTGCTCTAGCTTTTAAATAAATACTATTTGACCATTTTCCCATTTTAAGTGGAAATGATATTAAATATTTGTATTACGGTTTAACAGAATTTCTATATTTGTACACATGATATATTAGCTCACTGTGGGCACTTGTACTACAAATATTTCCTTATTCCAAAATCAACCTGCCCTTGAACTGTCTTCAGACTTTCACATGTAATATCCTCCATGCCGCATTATATAGACAACCACTAACACTTCAACTTCGGTTTAATCTGTCCCCCAAAACAACCAGAATGGCTGCAAAAAAGACACAGATTATGTCATTTCTACCTTTGTACTCATTTGCATTCTGTAGCAGTAAGCTTGCAAGGGTCCAAGTGCTGTAGCTAATGAATACTGAGGACTCCTAAGCTCTGTGATACAATGGAGAGGACTAAATAAGTTGTGGACTTAGGGTCCATTCAGACGTCCGTAAGTGTTTTGCGGTCTGCAAATTGCGGATCGGCATCTTTTGCAGCCCCATTGAAATGAATAGGTCCTCATCCAACCCGCAGATGCGGACCCAGAACTACGGACCCTAACTGTAGTAAATGCAAGATAAATATGACATATTCTGATTTTGTTTGTCTTTCGAACTGTCTAGTATTATAGTTTTTTTTTTAGCTGTTTTTTTTTTTTTTTTTAGGAGGGGGGGGGGGGGATGCCAGATGCAAAATTCCCTTTAAAATCTATCCTCCATAATAATAATAATAATAAAAAAATATTCCGACTCCACACGTGCAAAGATATTACTGGGACTGGGAAAAGGAAAGAGATAACTGCATCATCTTTGTGGATACAGTCCACATCAGGAAAGACGACAGATTGCAAATCACATTTCCAAACTCGCCAATTGGCTAACTGATGCCTACATCTACACAACAGATCAAATACCAATACTATACTACTAGCAGTAATGCAAAGTAACGTGCCAATACATCTTCAATAGCTGTCAGCTGAAAGCTATTCCTCCCGACTCCCCCATACACTTGCATGCTGTTTCCTTAAAGGAAATGTGTCACCATTTTATTTTCCAGTTAAAACCAGATAGTAACACATATCCCTTTTTTCTAATCTGTTTTTATTTTCTGATTGTAGATTTAAAAAAAAAAAAAAATTCCTGAACATTAGGGCATAATCAGTAGATAACCATGCACTTTTTTCAGATGCGCTGCTCCGTTCCCCCATCTGTGCCCCCCGTTCTCTTTTGCCGCCCTGCATGCTAATTAATAACATCAGTACAGGGAAGATGAGACAGCCATGTTTCTCTAGGGGTGTCTCCTTCTCCCTGGGAAAAAAACACCTCATCTTCTTCCTGGCTGTGACACGGTATGCTGCGATTGGGCTGCTCATCTGAATAAACGACATCTACTGATCTAGCCCTCAGTAGATCATTTCCCGAACCCGAGTTTGGGAAATGTTTTTTTACAGTAGAAATTTATTTATGAAGTTACTATGCGAAGTCTCGCGAGACTTTGTGAAGTAATAACTTCAGCTCATAGGAGCCAATACATTCTAATACTGTACTGTATTATGCGAATTAACTTCGGATGCTTCATCCGAAGTCGATTCGCTCATCCCCACTCACAATAGATGATGGTCACAGCCTCCCTCCCGACCTGCATAGGTCACAGAGCATGCCTGGAACATTCTCTCATAAACAGGCCCGTATTTGCCACTAGGCACCGGAGGTCCAGTGCACGACACCACTGTGAATTCTTGTTCACTGTAGCACTGTTGTACTTTAGTGGGGCAGTGGGAAGGGGGATTCAGGGCACGGGCAAAGCAGGACTGATACAATAAGTACTTACTATGGTCGATAGTTTAATCTTTTCAGTTTGCAAACTCAAGAGTTACTGAAGTAGGGGGTAGCAAGAAGAGAAACAGCAATTCTGCAGTCTTTTATGCGTACATGACATTAATCGTGTGATTGATTTCTGCGTTACTTAAGAGGATAGGTTTAACAAGTGCCCTTATACCACAGCTAATGTCATACAGTGCCCAGGGGTGTACCTGGAGGGACTGTTTAATGTGATGTTGTCCTCAGGTATTATTATATATATTCAGGTATTATCCTTTTATCCATGGTAGTCATACCCAATGATGGTATAGAGGTGTTAGGCTAGTTTCACACCTGCAGTGTGAATTCAGGCTGTTCCTGCAGAGAATGCAGTGGAACCCGCACTGTCAGATGCCGAGAGAATGCCCGCCAGGCCCATTAAGTATAATAGGGACGGGCGGAGATCCGGCCAACAATGCGGAGTCAAGACAATAACTGGTGATCATAAATGTGCCTATAATAGGGGTGTGTTGAGGGCTTACAATAGCCTAATGTGTAAATATGGCCCTGCCCATAAAAATCAAATAAATCATCCTCTGTCCATTGTGTCTACAGGGCCGGCGCCACCTGTAAGGCGACCTAGGCAACTGCCTAGGGCGCAATTTAGCAGGGGGCGCCGGCGCTGAGAATCGCGATGTGGATGCACTATAAAAAAAAAAAACAGCGGGCGGCAGGAGCCGGTGGCACTAAAATAGATGGACTCACTCAGTCTGCGCACGGGCGCAGTGTCTAGGCAGCGATTGCGCACACCATGGAGGCGGGCGCTCGGCCGGCCGGCGGCCTCACAAAAGATATCACGTTGTCTTTGGCCTTGCCTCCTGGCTGCAGTCAAGCTCCTCCAGGATCCACCCCCGCCAGCCAGGTTGAATAGCAGGGCAGCGACGCGCAGGGAAGCAAGCTGGACTGACGTCACGTCGTCAGACGTCAGCCAGCGTCAAGCGCGCCTGCCCGCCACTGCCTGTTAGCTCCTCAGCTCCTGGCCAGTAGTAGTATAGTAGACGTAGTAGAGGTGAGGAGAAAGGACGGTCGCGTCGGTCAGACCGGGTCAGGTCCCGGTCACTACTCACTGCCGACTGCCTGCCTGGAGCCCTGGACACTACACAGTCACTGTCAGTCGACTGTCACTCGCAGACAGTCAGTCACACAGAGTCAAAGACAGTACAAGTGAGTACAGTAAATTATTAACTGTTAATAATAACATACATAACATGATGGGGGACCTGGGGTGACACAGTCTATGGCATTGGCATGATGACAATTGACATCATCAGCAGCTTGCTCTCGCATATTGGTTTCTGAATTGATTTGCTGCCTTCATAAAGAGGTTTTGCATCAGGCCTCATGGACTTAGTGAGGTGTGCACAGTGCAAAAGCCTAAGGGTACGTTCACACGACGACAATTGTCGCGCGACAAAAAGTCGCACTATTGTCGCTGCGACAATTTTTATAATGGGAGTCTATGGTGTCGCAGTGCGACATGCTGCGACTGCGACACGAAAGTCGGAGAAAATCCATCCGGGATGGATTTTTTGCGACTGTTGTGTCGCAGTCGCAACATGTTGCATGTTGCACGTGCGACACCACCATAGACTCCCATTATAAAAATTGTCGCGCGACATTAATGTGACATCAATGTCGCGCTACAAATGTTGCAGTGTAGTGGTTCCCCAAATTGTCGCGCGACAATTGTCGTCGTGTGAACGTAGCCTTATTGCCCATGCCCTGCCCCCATCACAGTAAAGTGAATGCACACGGTCACCTCACTGAGTGCTCCATGAGGCCTGATGCAAAACCGGCACTTTATGAATGTATGCTTCAGAAACCAATATGCAAAGCAAGCATGTGATGTATCATCATGCCATGTGGACTGTCACTTAGCAGTTCACTGTCCACACAGTCACACACATGCGGCGCTGACGGCAGAGAGTGGATGCATGTGTGTGACTGTGTGGACAGTGAACTGCTAAGTGACAGTCCACATGGCATGATGATACATCACATGCTTGCTTTGCATATTGGTTTCTGAAGCATACATTCATAAAGTGCCGGTTTTGCATCAGGCCTCATGGAGCACTCAGTGAGGTGACCGTGAGCATTCACTTTACTGTGATGGGGGCAGGGCATGGGCAATTAGGCTTTTGCACTGTGCACACCTCACTAAGTCCATGAGGCCTGATGCAAAACCTATTTATGAACGCAGCGATTCAGAAACCAATATGCGAGAGCAAGCATGTGATGTCATCATGCCATAGACTGTCAGCCCACATGCATCCATCACCTATGTAAAAAATGTTATGACCACTATAAATAAATGCAGTGGATTTTTGTTAGGGACATGAGGCCTCAGAGGCTGTGTGCAATAGGCGGTGGCTGCGGCACAAATGCTCTCTCTGGTGACATGCACAGAGCTATTTTCACACAGAGGCATTGCTTCTAGAATAGAATAGCTCTGTGCATATAAAAGGCTAATTTCCCAGGCCGCAGGGCAGTCCGGCAGGTTGTTCCGGCGGGTTAATAGCCTGCCGGGTCTGCCCTGCCGCTCGTACATGTGTGCCGCCATGCTGGCGCTCCGTCCCCAGTTTGCAGCACGAAAGCGCACGACAAGAGATCATCTGATAAGGGGGGGGGGGGGGCGCCGTCAATTTTTATCTTGCCTAGGGCGGCAAAAATCCTTGCACCGGCCCTGTGTGTCTATGACCCAATTCGCTGCTGTCAGTGCCAGGAAGTCTTTTTGCCAGTGTGAAAACTGCACGGTTTAAGGTTTTCTTTGATTTTCTTTTAAATATAGTGCCCCTGCTGTATCCCCCATTATTGCTGTAAAAGCCGATGCCAGCGGATTAACCCCTTTTATGGCGCGGTCAGCCCTGGCTGCGGCATAGAAGGTGCATATGGCGGGTAAGGGAGCACATCGGGTCCCCGCGCTGCAGTATCGCCCCCAACCAAAACCAGGTTCCCTTTCTCTTAGACCTTATTATTCCGGCCTTGCCCCCATGGTACAGTTATCTTCTGTCGTGATCTCAATCTCACCCTGGATCCCATGTTTGACAACTCCACTGGACACGCTTCACTTTCTTATTCGGCCATTAAAAAAGTTAGAAAAGCGCTTATACAACTGCAATTGTATGACTAGTGGCGTCTCCAACACCCCGTAGACAAAGATTACACCTTTTACTCTGCCCCACACTCCTCCTATAGCCAAATCGACTACATTCTGCTGCAACAACAAGCACTCTCGTGGCTTGACTCCACACAAATAGGCAATATCTTGTGGTCGGACCATGCCCCAGTTTATTGCTCTCTGAACCTCCCTGTTCTTAGTAAATGGGAGTGGACATGGCGTTTGAAACAGTCTCTCCTTGTTGACTGGGTATGCGCTGCTGATATTACCAGCTCCGTAGAAAACTTTTACAACGATCATCACAGGGACCCCACTTCTCTCCCAAGACAATGGGAAGCCTTGAAATGTGTTCTACGTGGGGTTCTCATTAAACATGGTTCCTGTCTTAAGAAGGAGAAAGCACATTCTCTCAGCCTTGCTCTGCTTCCCTCGAGCTGGCCCACAAACGCACACTTTCTTTATCGACCCTCCGCGATCTCTAGAATGCTTGCTTGGATGCTAAGCGCCTCCTAGAATCGTCCTACAAGTGCATGATCCAACTCTGCCGCAGTAAATTCTATGAATATGGCAACTAGAGTGGCAAGGGCTCTCAAGGAAAAACTAGCCACCAATCACATTCCCACAATCAAAAATCCTGCGGGCCGTGTGGTCCACATCTCCGCACATATTGCCTCTTCCTTTCACTCCTTTTACTCTGAACTCTACAACTTACCCCAACCTGCTCCAGGTCGGCTAGAACATGGACCTGAACCCTCCCCTCAGTACTTTAGGCTATCTGAACTGGAGTCTGCTAGTTTGGAGACTCTCTTTACAGAGGCCGAACTCCAAATGGTCTTTAAGTCTCTAGCGGGGGGGGGGTTTGTTTGGTAAGAGCCCGAGTTCACAGCTAGGTTCTATAATAAATCCTTTTTAAAGATGCTTTCCCCCTTTCTGCTCCGGGTCTTTAACGCTGTGTCCCCTGAGTTTCCCTTCCCAGTACAGGCCACAGAGGCTTATATTGCGGTCATTCCTAAACCTCGTAAGGACCCGCAAACATGTGCCAGCTATCATCCTATCTCCCTCTTGAACGTAGACCTTAAAATGTATGCTAAACTACTGGCTAACAGGCTGAACACCTTTCTGCCCTCGATCATCCATCCTAATCAGGTGGGGTTTATGCCGGGATGGGAGGCTCGGGACAACACACTGAAGACATTGGATATCATCCACCATGCAAAAACATACAATATCCTCCTCATGGTCCTGTCCCACACTGCCCTCTCTCACATAGGCCTAGGTTCGGGATTCCTATCAAAGATTCTTAGCTTATATCAACAACCCTCAGCATGAGTCAAGGTCAATGGTACCCTCTCCCCCTCCTTCCCCATCCATAATGGTACACGATAGGGATGCCCACTGTCCCCGTTACTTTATGTATTGGTCATGGAACATCTCATGTCCTCCATCCGTAATAACCCAGATATCTCAGGAGTGAAGATAGGCCACGAATACAAATGTGCGGCTTTCGCGGATGACCTCTTGCTTTACATAACTAACCCCAGCATTTCCTTACCATCTTTGCTCTGTGAGATGTCCCGTTTTGGGAAACAGACCAACTTTAAAATCAGCATGGCCAAGTCTGAAGCCTTAAATGTTTCCTTACCTGGACCCATGGTCTCTTCTCTTAAAGCCTCTTTTCCCTTCACCTGGCTGCCAAATGAGAAAACATACTTAGGCATAAAAATCACTGCTGATGTCATAACTTTTTAGACTCAATTTCACCCCTCTACTTTAACGATTCCAGAAAGACCTAGAGTCCTGGCATGGGCAGGATTTCTCCTGGTTTGGCAGGATCAGCATCTTGAAAATATATCTTCTACCAAAAATACTCTACTTCCTGCACACTATCTGGTCCTAGATACGCCGTTGCTTTATGAAATTCGTATGGTTTCCCAGCAAACCATGAATCAAATGGAAAATAATGACCCGTTCTACGTGTCATTATTTCCCATTTACTAATGATAGTATAAGCGACAGTCCGGGAGACCAACCCCTCCCGGACTGTCGCTTATACTATCATTTTACCGCCTACGCCAGACTATTGGACATGATGCGCACTGACACATTCAAATTCTGGGTACACATAGCACTGAACGCCTCATCTTGTCCTCTGACAGTACTCCCCTGGTTGGTGGGAGCTCCACTCACCACCTCTTCCACATTGTCTTTCATGGCCTACCATACTTTTGCGATTCTAGCATCCATTAGCCATCACACCTCTCTCATAGACTCTAAGGGCCCCCTCACCTTGATTACTGATCACTCAAGTTTCCCCCTAGGACACTCCCCCCTCATCTTTTTTCAAGGCACGAAAATACGCCCGCTTAGGTTTTGTTATGTCCTCTGAGGACACTCCCTGAAACCTCTTTCTCAATTGTCAGAGACCCCCAACCCGTCAGCACGACACTCTTTCGAATATTTACAACTTCAGCACTTCTACTCCTCCACACGCCCGATCCACACACTAACCTGAAAAATGTCGACCTTTGAATAGTTATGCCTAGCTACTACATGCCTAGATACATGTATGGTGGCATTGTCCTGTCCTACGCCCCTTTTGGGACTCTGTGCACAAGATAATCTGTGAAGTAACAGGCATCCCTATTTCAAACTCCCCTGAATCCCTCCTATTATATGTATTTGATCTCAACATTTCTGCCTACAAGAATTCACTTCTTAAGTACCTGGTTCAGGCAGCAAAAGCAGTCATTCCAAAACCCTGGAAATCCACCTCCCCACCATCACTGGAAGAATAGTTCGAGAAGGTCACCCTATACCAAGGGATGGTGGATCTAATTATCCTAACCCCCTCAGATTCCTCAACATTTCTGAGAACCTGGAATCCGTGGGAACCCCCTCTTTCCCTCCCCTCCCTTCCCGTTCTGTGCACAAACCTGAGGAGCAGGAGGATCAGGTCTGCCTCTGTATACAGAACACCAGCGAAGGTGGTGCTGGTTGGAGCAATAAGCCATGGCCCCTGCACTGCCTGATCTGCTGGCTTAGGCTGGGTTCACATCACGTTTTCCCATCCATTTACCCTATACAAAAGACGTATACGTTAAACAGATGCCTCAGACTGATGCCACAGAGTGGCATCCATTCACCATAGAGTTCTATTGTAAAAAAAAAAAAAAAGAATGTGATGTGCGTTTTGGAGGCATAAAATGTGATGTGAACGCACCCTTGGCTGTCTGCCCTGTGTCTCCCGAGAGGAGACTGGATTCTTCAGCACAGTTTAACCCCTTCTGCCATCAGCAGCACAGACTCAGGGTTGGAGGCTCTGCCTCAGGTACTGAGCAGCTGCCAGGTTTCCTCTTCTCTAGGCAGTGAAGAGACAAATGCTGTGCACAGGATTTTCCCTCCCTCCTTACCCTGCAAACACAGAGCTGACAAATGCTGGATAAGTTCTCCACTCTGTACTCTTCTGCTGTCTGCAGAGCAATGCACAACTTGTAGTCCCACACATACAACATCCCAGCAGTCAGACTGCAGGCAGGGCAGCAATTTTATTAACTTCCTTTGCGGAGCAGGGGGAGGAGAAAGGCAGTCTTGGTGACACCCACAAATATTCATGAGGAAAACCTCAGAGATTGTTGTTACACCCCACCACAGCTCTACAACTGCATGTCAACAAAGGGACAGAAGTTTGTGCCTAAAACTTGCTTAGCTTATGTATATATTGCTGACCATCAGATTTGCAGTGCTTTATTTTTTTATATTACTCGGACAACCCCTTTAAAGCCTTTTATTCTTTCATGTATTGAGATCACAAAAAAGCATGTTATATACATCAGTTTTATAAATACATAATAATGCCCTTTTGTAATCTGCGATGTAAACATATTGATAAATGCCCCCTAAATTTCTGTTAGATGATACAAAACAGAACAATTTTCCAAATGGAAGAATTTTACAGAAAATCTTCCTGTGTCTAGATATTACTGTTACATATTTGGCAGCCCATGTGTTCTTTTTATCCCTCTCAAAACATTCACCTCATGTGTCCATTGCTGGTGAGAAAAAGCCACTTGTAGTGCACTGATTCTTTTTTGGCTAGTCTGCACAGTAGCAGAGATCACTCTGTCTCTCTACAAGAGGACGCAGGCAATGGGACATGAGCTTCTGAGCATGTGTGACCACTAGCACTGGACAGATGGGGTAGATATTTAAAAAAAAAATCAAAAGAACATCAGGGGACATTTGCGTAATCTAAAAGCAAAATTAATTTTGTAATTGTGGAAAAACCCTTTAAGCAACTATAAATATTATAAATTACCATATACACAGTACTCATTAAAACTATATTAGTGTTACAGCACACTTAAGGCGCATTAACACTGGTCCAATGTGCGGACAATTGTCAAGAAGAAAATGTTCCTATTCAACAATTCCCTGCTTGTTAGTGGAGGTAAAGGGAAGTATTTACATGCAGCGTTCACCTCCATAGTATGTGGACGAACGATGGCTACTGCTATCGCTTGTCCTTATAGAGCTGCACTTAGGGCTGCAGTAAACGATTATTTTAGTAACCGAGTATTCTAACGATTATTTTTACGATTAATCGAGTATTCTAATAAGAAAAAATGAATTAATAGACTGTTTTCGTTTATAAAAACTCATCAGATCCCCTGCCATCAGTCCCCAACCCCCTTCGTTCCCCCGTGTGCGATCAACCGAAGTGCATCAGTTACCCCTAGTGCCATCAGCTCCACTATCACCCAGTGCCATCAGCTCCCCCCGTGCCATCAGCTCCGTTCCCCCAGTGCCATTAGCTCTCCCCCACCTGTGCCATCAGCTCCGTTCCCCCAGTGCTATCAGCTCTCCCCAACTGTGCCATCAGCTCCGTTCCCCCAGTGCCATCAGCTCTCCCCCAACTGTGCCATCAGCTCCGTTCCCCCAGTGCCTTCAGCTCTCCCCCACCCCAGTGCCATCAGCTCCGTTCCCCCAGTGCCATCAGCTCTCCCCCACCTGTGCCTTGAGCTCTCCCCCACCCCAGTGCCATCAGCTCTTCTCCACCTGTGCCATCAGCTCCGTTCCCCCAGTGCCTTCAGCTCTCCCCCACCCCAGTGCCATCAGCTCCGTTCCCCCAGTGCCATCAGCTCTCCCCCACCTGTGCCTTGAGCTCTCCCCCACCCCAGTGCCATCAGCTCTTCTCCACCTGTGCCACCAGCTCTGTTCCCCCAGTGCTTTCTGCTCTCCCCCACCCCAGTGCCATCAGCTCCGTTCTCCCAGTGCCATCAGCTCTGTTCCCCCTGTGCCTTCAGCTCCACTCCCCCAGAGCCATCAGCTCTCCCAGCCCCCCCCCCCCATACAGGCAAACCTTGCGCCTCCCCCTGTATTTGTATGCACACTGTTTACCAATCACCACAAATAATATGTTCACTATATTGTATGGGTTATTACCACAGATACCCAATACTATTTTGTGATATTTACTAAACAAAAGGAATGAAATATCACGGAACAGTATTTGGCGTACTGATACTAAAAAGCTGTACAATATAGTAGACATATTTAGAAATGAGTGAATTTCATATTTTGAAATTCGATCACACTTCTTTTACTGGCAAAAGTTGAATTTCCCTGCATAACGGAAATGGGACTGATCCATTTTGCAGCCCACAGACTTCTATTATGACAGAATGAATAACAGAATGCCTCTAAAGTGGCAGTGTTTTTCGGGTCCGTTTTAAACAGATCCGTTTTTTTGTTCCAGTAGTGTTCCGTTCCGTTTGCTTTGTGATCTGTTTTTTACGGAAAGCATAAAATAATGTTTAAACAGTAAGTACATAAAAAAAATTGGGCTGGGCATAACATTTTCAATAGATGGTTCCGCAAAAACGGAACGGATACGGAAGACATACGGATGCATTCCATATGCATTACGGTTTTTTTGTGGAACCATTGACTTGAATGGAGCCACGGAACGTGATTTGCAGGCAATAATAAGATATGTTCTATCTTTGAACGGAACGAAAATATGGAAATAACGGAAAAAGAATGCATACGGGATACCTTCCGTTGTTTTTGCGCACCCAAATCTGCAAAAACGGAATGGAAAAAAAAACGTTTGTGTGCAAGAGGCCCAACTCTATCTCTGGAGGAAAAAGAACCCAGCACTGACAGCAAACCCTCATCCAAACTGTGGGGCTTGGTGGAGGGAGCATCATAGTTTGGGGCTGCTTGGCTGCCTCATGTCCTGGACACCTTGTGGTCATTAAAGGGAGTCTTTCACCCCCCCAAACCCCATTTTTCAGTACTCACATCTTTCTGTTCTAAATTGCCCCCCCATTAAAAAGCCTCTTACCGCATTGTTTCACAGCTTACCTATCTTCATAAAATGACTTTTATTGCAGCTGTCAATCACAGCTGAAGGTGCCCAGGGGCGGCGTCATAACGGCCGGTGCCCAGGCCGCGAGCTCATCTTCCTAAGTGTCCACGCCCCCTTTCACCCAGACGGCCCGCCCAGTGTCTTCTGCTTGTCCTCCTCCTGAAGTGGCTAAATCCTGCGCCTGCTCCGAGGATTCGGCAGTCTGCTCTGAACAGCCCTCCGATGCAGCGCTTCCAGGAGTATCGCTGAACGGGCCCGCGCCTGTGCACAGGATACCCCGATGCTTGCGCCAGTAATCAGGAAACCAGTGCGCAGGCACGGACTGCCGGATCCTCGGCGCAGGTGCGGGATTTAGCCACTTCAGGAGGAGGAGAAACAGAAGACACTGGGCGGTCCGTCTGGGTGAAAGGGGAGTGGACACTTAGAAAGATGAGCTCGCAGCCTGGGCACCGGCCGTTATGACGCTGCCCCTGGGCACCTTCAGCTGTGATTGACAGCTGCAATAAAAGTCATTTTATGAAGATAGGTAAGCTGTGAAACAATGTGGTAAGAGGCTTTTTAATGGGGGGGCAATTTAGAACAGGAAGATGTGAGTACTGAAAAATGGGGTTTGTGGGGTGAAAGACTCCCTTTAAGGGAACAATAAATTCTAAGGTGTATAAAAACTATTTGCAGAAGACCATAAGCACATCCATTATCTCAAGCTGAAGAGATGCTGGGTGATGCAATAAGACAATGTCCCAAAGCACAGAAGTTTACCATTCAACGAATGGTTAAGGCCCCTTTCACACTAGCGTTTTTGCTTTCCGTCCTAGAGTTCCGTCCTCGGGGCTCTAGGACGGAAAGATACTGATCAGGATAATCCTAATGCATCCTGAATGGAGAGTAATCCGTTCAGGGTGCATCAGGATGTCTTCAGTTCAGTATGTGAACGTTTTTTGGACGTTGACAAAAGCGCAGCATGCTGCGGATTTGTCTCCGTCCAAAAATCCGGAAGACATGCCGCAACGCCGGATCCGGAATTAATGCCCATTGAAGTGCATTAATCCGGATCCGGCCTTAAGCTAAACGTCGTTTCGGCGCATCGCTAAAGTCCTGGTTGCCATGGTAAAATGTAGTGGGGAGCGGGGGAGCAGTATACTTACCATCCGTGCGGCTCCTGGGGCGCTCCAGAGTGACGTCAGGGCGCCCCACACGCATGGATCACGTGATCGCATGGATTACGTGATCCATGCGCATGATGCGCTCTGACGTCATTCAGGAGCGCCCCGGGAGCCGCACGGACTGTAAGTATACCGCTCCCCCGCTCCCCGCTCCTACTATGGCAACCAGGACTTTAATAGCGTCCTGGCTGCCATAGTAACCTGAAAGCATTAGAAGACTGATCACAATCCTGATCAGTCTTCTAATGTTTTCAGACGACTTGCGTTCTGACGGATCCGGTGGGACGGAAGTGCCCGCCGGATCCTCAGAACGCAAGTGTGAAAGAGGCCTAAAGTAGGTTGGTGTTTTGGAATGGCTAAGTTAGAGTACTGACCTTAGATGGGTTCAGTGGGACTGAACAACCGATCACCTATAAGGATATAAATATCACAGCAGGCGTCCAACGCCTGAAAACCCCGATAATAAATTGTTTTCAGGAGCTCAGGATGCCGGAAACAGGCACTGGAACATCACACCGCTGTCCACTTGGGAGTGAGTGGGGCTAGTTACTTCAGCATTGCTCCTATCCAAGTGAATGGGAGCAGCATTGCTGTTACCAGCCTTGAAGAACCCCTTTAACCCTATTGAGATTCTGTGGTATGAGTTGAAGAGCGCTGTGAACACAAGGCATCCTAGAAATGAACTGATAGACTGCAACATATTTGCAGGGAGGAGTGGTTGAAAATTCCTCCTCAACGTTGTGCAACTCTTATTTTCAGCTACAGGAAACGTTTGGTGCAGATGATTGCTGCTAAAGGGGGATCTACAAGTTGGTAGATTCAAAGGTTCCCTTTTTTTTCTCCCTAAACAGTGGATGTGAATTCAATGAGTTCAATAAAACACATGAACAGTACAAGTTTAGTGTTTCTCTAGAATTGTCAAATCGATAACAATCAGATCACATTTTATTAGTAATCAATGCAGAAATCCTGGTAAATCAAAAGGATTTACTAACTTTTTCTCGCAATTGTATATTTAGCTTGTTGAATGGGTATGGTTAATAGCTTTTAGTGGCTCTGAAAAAGGAAAGGTAATTTCTAACACCATTCGAGCTTTAGGATAACCTTGCAATATATAATGGCTCACGTAATGTCTAATAAATCTATTATTTTATACCACTACATTCTGAAGATGTGTATGGTTCTGCTGACTGTGGACTTCAGCATATGTGACAAGAATAATAATAATAAATCATGCAGTAGCTTAATACTATTGGTATGAAGAAAAGTATAAGTCACATTGCCAGGCTAAGCTATGCTCCATGGCGCATTAGCCAGCAATGATATTACCTTCTGAATCAGAATGGGGAGTCAGCAACATATTTTATTTTTGAAAAGTCATAATGCCTCTTTATGTAGTTAACTGAGTGAGATTTTACAGTTATATGATCCATAACACATTGCTGTCCAAACTAATATTCCCCTATTAGTGATATATATTGCTCTTAGGCCTTTTGTGGGTGACTTCCTACATTCTACCAGCTACAGATGCTATTCTGTGCCACAGCTGCAGCTGTGAACGTGCCTGGCCACTGGCACGTTGGGCAATTTTTCAGCAGCATCATTTGTGGGCGGCAGATTGTGCTGTGTAAACAGGCATCTGCTGCCCAAAAACAATGATTCTGTATGGGGATGAGCGACTGCAATAGCCATTGCTAGTCTCCACACAGTGGAGGTGGTTGCTGTATGTAAATGCAGCTCTTCACCTTCACTGACAAGCAGGCAATTATCGGGAAGGAACGGTTACTTCCCATTAATTGCCTACTCAGTCGGCACCTATAAATGCGCCTTTAGACAGCCTGAGCCACTGTGATAAATTTAGTGCGGGACTAGACAGCCTGCCTAAATTTACACCATCTTTAAGATTAGTAAATCTGCCCACTTTTTCTCAAGATGGGTGCAGGCCCCACAAACATTAGTGATGGAAAAACCTGTAGGGTATGGCCACACGGTCAGGTTTCCTGATGCCATTTTGGAGGCCAAAATCAGGAGTGAATTCAAAAAAGAGGAGAAGTGATATCTGTCCTTTATACTTTCTCTCCCAATATGATTGCGGCTTCCAAAACTGCATGCGGAAACCTGACTGTGTGGCCCTATCCTTAGGTTAAACCCCACCTGCTATATTTGAATGTGGGTTCGAACTTCTTATGTATAAAAGGTCAGAGAATATTGATTGAATATAGGCTATGAAGTGTCCTCAGGAAACAGCTAAAGCCATAGTAAGAAATGCCTTTGAGGTTTCGCACCCCCAGAGGCACGAGATAAAGAAGAAAACATCTTTATTTCCCTCGGTCAGTATGCATATTGATTTTTTTGGGAAGTAGCAATCACAGCTGACAGCTAGTGAGAGAAAAGTCATGCATATATAGGTCAGATGAGTTTGTCAGAAGGGAATATAGACTCTGAGATTAGTTAGTACATTGTTACTGCGAGGTATTCTCATGTTAAAGGACAAATCTCTACGGGCTGATTAGACTTTAGCGATTCAGTTTAGCTGTTCTTTGCACCTGGGGGCCTTCTAAAAATGCTGATGATGTGCAATATCTGTAGCATCTTCCATGCATCCCATTAAAGATTGCTAGATGACTTAAAAAACGTTCACACTGTAGTGGTTTATGGGCGCCAACTGATGCTGATTACTGTGTTCAGTACCCCGCTACGAAGAATTGTCACTGCTATGTATCAGTTATGGAGCCCTCAGTATTCGGAAGGAATAATACTGAAAATGGCCTCACTAGAGACTCATCATCATTCATTTTTCCTCCCTTACAAAATGAACATTAAGGATCAGTTCTCTTTAGAAATCTAGTACTTGCCTCCTTTTCTTTCACAAGCCATTCTAAAGAGCGTTGGTAACCGGAACTCACTGCCACATCCTATGTACACTGGCCATGTAAGGCTGCTTTCACATTAGCGTTTTTTTGTGGATCTGTCACAGATCTGCAAAAACGATTCCGTTAGAATAATATAACCGAATGCATCCCTCATGAACAGATCCGGTTGTATTATGTCTTCTATAGCCATGACTGATCCGTCATGAACACCATTGAAAGTCAATGGGGGACGGATCCGTTTTCTATTGTGCTAGATTGTGTTAGAGAAAACAGATCCGTCCCTATTGACTTACATTGTGTCAGTATTCAAAAGTCAGGTATCAGGTCCACGCTAATGGATCCACCATAAACACGTGCTCCAAACGTGCTGTTCTCTTATTCAGGTCACTCGTAATTTCACTCCGAACACCAACTGAAACTCTCCATATCCAGAATCCCTTTGAAAAACCGAAAACAGATAACGCAATACCCCAAGTAAAAGGTTAAAAACAACTTTATTCTACTTACAGGTTTACACCTTGTAGTTAGCGTGACAGACAAACAGCATTGTGTGCCAGGACAGATCCGTTTGGCTCTGCTTCGTCAGGCGGACAACAAAACGCTGCAGGAGGACAGCAAAACTGATGCATTCTGAATGTATCCTTTTCCATTTAGAATGCATTAGGGCAAAACGGATCCGTTTTGGACCCTTTTGAGAGCCCTGAACGGATCTCACAAACGGAAGCCAAAATGATAGTGTGAAAGTAGCCTAAGAGTCCTTCTTCTCCTAATCCTGACCAATACAGATGGGATTCACTCTGCCCCTACAACAAAATCGAGCACATGAGATGTAGACCAGGGGCCCCCACTGTGCTGCTTCTAACTACTCAATGCAGAATTTGCATAAGTATTCATAGCATTTTGGAGTGCCCAGGACATCAAGCTCTGCATAAGAAATGCAGTTATACTATCATATAAAGCTGAGTGTATGTATGTGTGTGTATGTATGTAAGTCACCTAAAGGAATCTGCATCGTCACATTTACAATCACGAAATTTGGCACACAGGTACATCAGGGAAGGTTTTAGACTGGGTCTCAGCTCTCTAGCACGTACCATTCCTGAGATATTCCCAAAAAATGCATTAGCCAATAGAAGCCTGGTCACATGACTCTTATCAGCCAATAGAAGTTCGCAGGCCCTTAGTCTCCACATACACATAGGTTTACACCAGGTTTCCATAACAACCCAGCCATTTTTCTTCACTGCTGCAGGTCAGCTTTAAAGGGGCAGGGCACTGTGGATGACACTGTAGGGAGGGGAGTGTGGGGGTCACAGTTAAAGGGGCAGTTAGGGTGGCCTAAAAGACGGACTTAAAAACCCCGGCCCCAGGTCCCGCTAAGCCAGGCCCATGACCCGGTTAGGCCACGCCCCCTCCCACTCCGCAGCCGATGGGGATTAAAAAAATGAAGGTAAAAATCAACTTCTGTTAGCTGCAGGGGTGGAAGGGAGGGTGAGTTTCTCCCTAAAAGTAGAATTTATCAGGTAGAATTTATTCTACTTACAAAATTGCAGCTTTGTTTCCAGCCCCTGACGAAGCAAAGAGGCGAAACTCGGGTCGGGCATGTGATTTATATGTTTTAAGCTGGAAACAAAGCTGCAATTTTGTAAGTAGAATAAAATTGGAAATTCCATATATACTTGGGTATTGCGCAATTTGTGTCCGTTTTCATTGAAAGGTGTCCCGGTCACTGGAAAGTATCGGTTGGTGTCTGAGATAAGGATTACCGAGATCGTATTAGAGGCGGAAGTTATGGGACTGTGGTCTATGTCTCTGGTGGTTTGAAAAGCGCGGACCTGATAAATTCTTCTTTTATGTTGTGACTTGTGGAAGAGAAAGGACCTACTCTTCAATTTTCAGGACTGCTGCAGACACCATAATTTCGTAACAATTATTTTGTTATTATTATTGAGTTTCTCCCTGCAGCTCATGCTCAGACAGCACAGTGCTGCTGTCTGAGAGTGAGCTGTTCAAAAGGACATCCCTGGTTCCGTCTCGGCGCCCTGCGCCGGACAGAGGACAGGGAGTTTGAAAGCCGGACTGTCTGCCCTAAAACCGGACCTCTGGCCACCCTAGGGACATGCTTGTGTGGAGGTCACAATTAAGGGGACCATCCGCTATGGAGGTCAGTGTTAAGGGGCAGATTGCTGTAGAGGCCACTGTTAAGGAGACGGGATGTTGTGGAAATCACTGTCAAGGAGATGGCGTACTGTCGAGGTCACTAATAAAAGGGGGGCTGCTGTGGAGGTCACTGTTAAGGGGGCGGGCTGCTGTGGAGGTCACTGTTAAAGGGGCGGGCTGCTGTGGAGGTCACTGTTAAGGGGGCAGGCCGCTGTGGAGGTCACTGTTAAAGGGGGGGATACTGATGTCACTGTTATGGTGCATACTCTCAATATCTTTTAATGACACACACAAACATTAAATTAAATAGATGAAATATACCTGTACGAAGACGGGTCCTTCTGCTAGTACTGTATTAATCTAATGATCACAGCACTCGGGCTAATTATGACCGGTTTGGGTGCACGTCACAGTTGTTCCAAACTCCACCTTGTGGAACTCAATTGATACAAGATAGATGAGACAGCACTCCAGATTTCTTGTATGCTAAGTGGATTTATTCAGCCGGACATGGTGGTGCAATTCAATATTACAACGTTTCGGGCATAATGAGTGCTCTTCATCAGGTGTGAGCACATTTATAGAAGCAGGCAGCCAGCTGCCTGCCTCTATAAGTATGCTCCCACCTGATGAAGGGCACTCATTATGCCCGAAACGTTGTAATATTGAATTGCACCACCATGTCCGGCTGAATAAATCCACTTAGCATACAATAAATCTGGAGTGCTGTCTCATCTATCCTGTACCTTCTGCTAGTACTATCATAAATGTAAAGAAAATCTATCCCGAGGTCCTAGTTACCACACAAAGCTGGACCTCTTGGTTACTTCTCTGCCTGTGGATTTGATAATCTACAGCCAGGCTTATATTTAGACACTTTGCCACATCTCTCAGTAGAAAGTATTTCTGGTTATTGAGTGGGGTTTGGATACTATTAAGTTAAATATCTAGTGGGGTCACAAGGGACCGTTTAGTCCAATTTAAAGCAATATTCATAGGAGCTGGTGCAGCTCGAGAAAAGTCTTGAAGACAGGAGTGAGAGGTTAGAAATATGGAGGATGTTAATCTTGGATCACTGGCAGAATGGAGAGCGCGATTAAGGTGGTAGACGGAAATGAGGGAGGAGATGTACGGAGGTGGAGAGCTTAGTGGGTGAGGGTGAGCAGTTTGAAGTTTATTCTGTGGTGGATGGGTAATGAGTGAAGTGACTGGCACAGGCTAGTAGCATCAGTATAGCGAGAGGACAGGTAGATGAGCCTGGCTGCTGTATTAAGACTAGATTGAAGGGGGGAGCGTTTAGTGAGAGGAAGATCCTATGAAAAACCATTTAAATTGGACTATGCAGTCCCTTGTGACCCCACTATTTATTCCACTTAACGGTATCGAAATAACCAGGAATACTACAGAGAGATGTGGCAAAGTGCCTGAATTTAAGCCTGACTGTGGGCTTTCCCTAGGCTTATCATGTTCCCTAATCTGATTCTTCCCCATTTACCCCCAACCCTCATTGTTCAGAACCAGCAGACATTATCCAGGAGTGCAGATCACATGACAGGATGTATATAAAAGAAATCTGTTGATGCTACCATGGCAACCACAGAGCAAGCAGTAATGTAAACACTGCAGTATTGCAGATCAGGATGTATATTGCAGAGGGTCATTATCTAGTCAGCTACATTTTTTAAGTACAAATACCTCTTTAAGGGAATGGATTTTATTGATTGTATTTATAACATAATGATGTGTAACATGACCCAGGCAATTATGCTTTACTTTTGTCTTAACACCAGTTATGCCGTCAGCACCGCAAAATGTCATTATTATTTATTCAAAAATGCCATTAATTCCATGGCACTTTACATAAAGAGGGGGTTACACATACATCATAATATAAAAAATACAATAAACTTGAAACTATTAGACTGGTACAGAGGGGGAGAGGACCCTGCCCACAAGAGCTTATAATGTACAGGGGAAGGACCCAGTAGGTGAGGGTAAAAGCTGTCCATTTAGTTGTATTGTACCAGCCTACTCATTGTAGGTGGTAGGCTTTCCTGAAGAGGTCGGTTTTCAGGCTGCTTTTAAAGGTTTGGATGTTGGGTGAGAGTCTGATGTACTGGGTTTGCAAGTTCTAAAAGTAGGGGAGATGTATGTACATGAGAAATCTTGTAGACAATTGTGTGAAGAACATATGAGAGGGCAACAAAGAAGGAGGTCCTGTGAGGATTGAAGATTACATGTGGGGATGTATCAGGAAACAGGTCAGAGATGTAAGAAGCAGACTGATTGTGGACGGCCTTATATACTTGTTAGTATTTTAAACTAAATTAGCTGGGCAATAGGGAGCCAGTGAAGGGATTGGCGGAGGAGAAATAAGGGGATATGTGGATTAACTTGGCCGCAGGCCTGAGGATAGATTGGAGGGGTGAGAGAGTGCTAGATGGGAGGCCACAGATAAGGATGTTGCAGTAGTCTTGGCATGAGATTACGAGGACGTGCACTAGCATCTTAGTTGACTCAGGGATGAGGAAGGAGTGAATATGAGAGATGTTCTTGAGTTTTAAGTGGCAGGTGGGAGTAAGAGTTTAGATGTGTGGCTGGGACATGGGGGGGGGGGGAGAAACGTACGTTGGAGTGGCCGCTCAACCCCGAACTCTGAGTCTGCACTCTATCATGCGTTTGCTTATGATATACTAAGTTGATATGTATGTTATTGTAGGTATGCTTTGTAGCACCTGATATGATGTTTTACTGCATAACTAACTTCTGGTGGTCCTACAACATGCTGGAATTGCTCTGACTTTATTATCATTATTTTTAATAAACTCCCACCCATGATACTGATATAGTTGGATGGGCGGTTATTTATGCCTGGCATTTGTCTGTTTGTCATTGAGGAGCAAACCAACTGTATTGTGTTGTACCATCCTAATATGTAGTTGTTAGAGCTATGTGGTGGGGAACTGAACCTGCAGTTTAGGAGGGAGGGCTGACTATATTGTGAGTCCATACTGCATATTTTTTATGATTTTATTCTATTTGTTTTTATGATGTAATAAAGGATGTATTCATATTTGATGTGTGCTACTGTATTTCTGGCAGTTTATTTGCGTGATCGTTGCATACTTAAAAAAGGAAGGAAGACACAAGTGGTTAGCGATAGCTGAAGAGGTGGGTTAGGTCAGGGATAACTATAGTGGTGAGATTAGGGATGGGATTGGGCCAAGGGCACAGGTAGTGAGGTGTGATTTGGAGATTAAGGTGGACAGATTTTCTTCAGTGATGGTGGTAAACTGAGTTATGTAGGAGGAGCACTGAGCAATTGTGTAGAGCGGTACTGGGGGTTATTGCTTCAAACTGTCTCGGATTTTGCCAATTTTATCTTTAAAATAAGAGGCTATTTTCAGCTGAGATGAGGAGAGTGAGAGGGAGGATCAGAGTAAAGAGTTGAAGATATTAAACAATTGTTTGGGATTGAGGTAAAGAGATGATACAAGAGTAGATGAAGTAGTCCTGTTTAGTTGAGTGCAGACTTGAAGTTGAGGACAGCTTGTTTGTATGAGGTGAGGTCTTCCTTGGAGTGAGTTTTCTTTCAGCATCGATCTGTGACTGATTGATTTGTTAGGTTCTGTTGTGTGTGAGGGGGCGACTGAGTCAAGGACTGAAGTAATTGTGGTGTTCCCTCATCTACCAGTTTATTTTTTCTTCTACACTTTACATACAGTACACAATACCTTTTTGGCCACGCGAAGTAGGCTCCAAGCACCAATTAGAAGGTGATGCTTTACATAAAATAATGTTATCTGAATAATTGTATCATATTGGAACTTATATTCTCCTTCGATTACCTGACTACAATGGTATTCTGCTTGACACTGTAACAAATCAAACTGTAATGTACTTTCTTTAACCGTTTGAAATGAAAAACTCAATAAAAACTATTGAAACAGAAAACTGCAGCTGTGTCAGCATCTTTAAGGGAAGGTATGGTGGACAGCGGTAAGAGTGTGTCCATCTCTGTGGGTGGCTATGGAGGAACATTGTGTGAGGCCAAAGGAGGAAGTAAGCTAAGTGACTGAGAAAGTTGATGTGATATGGCTCATAGTAAAGAGGGGTGAGCAGTGGGCGCCCGCTTTACGATAAAATAGGGGAACCATTCCCTGGTAATTTTGTAGGAATCTATTTCCTCTCTCATGAGCCATAGTGTGATAAAGCATGTGTGCACAAACATAGGAATTAGTCAAGTGGTTCCAGCACCATAATATAAGTGCAGTAGGAGCAAATAGAAATCTGCTCTATTATACAATCACATTGTTGCAACACTGACTTACAATCTGAATCTGACTGCCAAGAAGCTTCAAAGAGTGAGCAATTGGCTACACATTTCAGTATTGCAACAAAGTTGTAGGTTGCCATCAAGCACAATGTTGAGCAACGAATGCGCTGTATTCCTGATAGGAATGTAGAAAAACATATGCCTTAACCTATGGCAGATGCACACATTATAACACAGCAAAGTGAACTGCAGCCATAAGCAGTACCTCCAAGTAAAAGAGGATTACACACATTCAGTATTCAGTGGAATATCTGATTCCTTCCCTGATAATTTTAATGGGACTGGGTGTATAAATAAATGTATCAGCTTTTATAAAAATAAAATAAAGGTTAAGTTTTAATATCTATGTTGTAAGCCCTAAAAGGATTTAGTGGGTCTCTGTGACTTTTTTTTAATGAACTTAACGCGGATGGAGTCCATGTACAGTTTGTTTTTCTTGCAGAGCCATACACTTGATTGATTGAGTCTTATGGGAAAATCAGACAAAGACAAAACATGCGGTGATTATCTCTGCACGGACCAGTAGTGGATATACCCAATCAATTGAATTGGTCAGTCTAAAACATTGCCCGTCTGAAAGCAGGCTAAGGCCTTGTCCACATTTCCGTGTCCTTGAAAAAAACATCCTTGTTTCATCCGTTAAGATGTTTGTGATTCGTGTTTGGTCTGTGTGTCTGCTTTTAACTTCCGTGTGTCATCCGTATTCCACGGACACTGCTCAGCTGAAAGTTAATTTCCAGAACGTCCCCTATTAGTCTTCTGTGAAAAACAGACGCACCCTGGATGCTATCCGTGTTGTGTCTGTGATTTTCACAGACCCATAGACTTCAATGGAAGCATCACGGAGAAAAGTAGTGCTTGTCTCTGTGATTTTTTTACTGACCCACAGTCCGTAAAAAATACTGATGTGTGAACAGACACATTAAAATCAATGGGTACGTGTCCGTGGAAAATGCCGTCAGCACGCGTCAGTAAAAAACGGAAATGTGGATGAGGCCTAAGGATATGGCCAGACGTTTAGGTTTCCTGATGCAGTTTTTGAAGCCAAAGTAGATAAAAAAAAGAGGAGAGATCGTATCTGTCCTTAGACGTTTCTCTCCTTTTATCATCTAGTTCTGATTTTGGCTTCAAATACTGCATCAGAAATCCTGACCGTCTGGCTGCACCCTAAGAAGTCACATTCCGCTCCCTTGTAAAGCACCTTCATTAACATACCCAATTAAAAAATGTAATGCAAAATTCCTTGTTTAAAGGTCTATTCACACATTACATTTTTCTTGTGGCAATGAACCCTGATTTGAGTGCACCATGTGAATAAGCCCGTACCACAAGTAGGCATTGGTTTTTGATGCAGTTTTTTTATTGCATGTAATTACAGGTCACATGTTAACAACGCATTTCGGCACACTACAGCTGCATACTATCATGTGTGAAAACATACCTAGCTTCCTTACACACATTCATTTCGCTCTGGCATTTTTTTCTCTGGCCAAAGTGCAAGCATTTTTTTTGTCACTTGCGAGGGGGAGCAGTTTTGCAAACAATGTGTTTGCCCGCTAGTTTTTTCTCTTGGTGTCTTTTCTCTATAGAGTAGGTGTTGGCAAAGTGCCTGAAAAAATGCCAAGAACTCCAGCATGCTGCATTTTTAAAAAGAAACATGAAAGACCAAAAATGCTACCTTAGGCTATTTTCACACGAGTGTCAGGCTGTTCCGGCAGGTGAACAGCGTGTCAGATCTGTCCTGATGCACGGCAGTGCACGGCGAGAGGCAGCCGGACTAAAACTACGACCTGCAGTACTTTTAATAAAATAGATGACCGGCACTCACTTGTCTTGAGAAAGTAGAAAAGTTTTATTTGGCCACATCAGTAGAATATCGGTGACACGTTTCGGCTCAAACAGTGAGCCTTTCTCAAACAAGCAGATGTTTGAGCCGAAACGCGTCACCGATATTCTACTGATGTGGCCAAATGAAACTTTTCTACTTTCGCAAGACAAGTGAGTGCCGGTCATCTATTTTATTGTATGGATGGGCTGATTACCCTTGACACGTGCACCACAATCATTTGATGCGGAGTGCCGGCTGATTTTCTTCTTAATGCAGTACTTTTAGTCCGGCAGCCTCTTGCCGTGAGCTGCCGTGCGCTGCCGTAACTCCACCCCTGCCCCTATTATAGTCAATGGGGATGGAGTGGCAGTCCAGGGGCACACATGAACTAGCGGCAGGACGGATCCGACGGACTTCCCTGCCACTAGTGTGAAAATAGCATAATTAACAAAAAAAAGCAGTAGCAAGAAACACACATTATATTTCCCATAGACATCCAGTTAACAGCTGGAGCTGGTATTTTTACCACCAAAAAAAAAACGCACGTGCAAAAAGTCACTAGAAAACTATGAGTGAAAGGACTTGTTCACACGATCGAGTTTTCCGTCCGGATACGATGTGTGTAGTGAACACACAGCATCCGGACTGAATCCTGGCATTTTTCATGCATCATTTTTGCCTTCAGGAAAAATCGCATTGTGTTTTTCATGCAGCCCAGGCTCCGTAGGAGTGAATGGGGCTTGTGTGAAAAACAAAAGGCATCCGGATGCACCGTGTTTCTCAGTGATGGTGGCTAGGAAATGTAGATATCTTCAGTTTTTCTTCACGCGCCTGAAAAATGCATCCAATCCGGATGAAAAAAATGCACAAAAATGACTGAACTTGGACGCAAAACCATGTTTTTTTCCTGAACAGATCCTCCTGACCCAATCTATATCCATCGTGTGAAAGAGACTTTAGCGTTTATTTAGACCTCGCAGTAATCTGCAAAATCGTTACACTGCAAAACATATTTTGCATTTTGATGCGATTCTGTGTTAACAAAGCACTGTCTGAATAAACCGTAATGCACTGTTCACACCTCCACAAAAATGCCAGAATAGCGCAGCATGGTATTGGTCATTGGTGTTGGACATGCCATGTCATGTGACGGATGCTTCCATGAAGGAGCAGAAAAGAGGAAATAATGTGAATATAGCCTCAGTGTAGGCTACACATCGCTGTACTCTTCAGGGCCCTCCTTTTATCCCACCACACAACAGCAAGAGATGAGAAGCTCAGGTCCAGCCGTGGCATTACCATTGCGTGCACACAATGCTTTCCCCACGGCTAGTTAATGCGTACTTCATGACTCTGGCCACGCGCAGGAGCCTCTCGAGTCACGTGTTTCTGCGCCGTGTGGGTAGATGGAGCAGTTAACTACCCTAATCACATGACTATTTAGGTGGCTTTGCGTTACCGCTGATATAAACTGCTGCCCGTCTCCACTGGCTTTTTTACTTGACTCCCTCTGGGTCAACACTGAGAATCCACATAAGCATAGGCTTAATATGATAGATGTTTTGCATTTCTTCAAACTTCTTAATTAGGTCAAGATATAACAGTCTCAGAGAAAGCCGGTGGTGACCATACACTAGAAAGCTGATCATGAACATGCATACCAGGATGGACTATAGTATAGAGCAAGCATGGCCAAGCTGTGGCTCTACAGCTGTTGTAAAACTACAATTCCCACCATGCCCTGCTGTAGGCTGATAGCTGTAGGCAGTCTGGGCATGCTGGGAGTTGTAGTTTTGCAACATCTGGAGAGCCTCAGGTTGGCCATCCCTGGTATAGAGAGACACAAGACGCCAGGTATTTCCATGAAGAAATAATAAAACTCAAACCGGCAGATCATTGTGTCCCCCGACAGTAGACATTGTGGGACAGCCCCATACACATACGATTGTGGGGGGACCCCGAAGTAATCAGCAGGAGCTGCTGACAACTGTCAGATGTGCATGGCTGGCTTGTTTTTAGGTGGATCTGTCAGTGATCTTCATGTATGAAGGCTGTTGTGAGAGGAAGGAAAAGTGAAATGAGTCAGCCATGTTTAGTTTTTTCGGCTGATTCTTTTGTTTTTAGCAGTGCCTTGCAGCCGTTCCCCCTCCCACCTAAATACAGATTAATATGCACTTTCTGCCTAGCTGAATATCCAGATTAATTGCATATTAATGGGGGGTGCGCTGTCAATGGGGATAATTGCCAGCCAAACAATTTTCTGCCACCACTTATCATATGCTTTTGGGCAGCTTATTTTAGTGGAGGAGATTATGAAATGAAATTGTTAAGCTGATGAATTGCATGCAAGAAATGATAGAAACATGGACGATACCATATGCCGTAAGACAGCTTCTTACCTTAAAGGGGTTTTCTGGGACTTTAAAACTGATGACTTACCTTCAGGATAGGTCATCAATATCAGATCGGCGGGGGTCAGACACCCAGCAGGGCGATAAGCTGTACGAGGAGAACGCCGTGCTCTGTACAAGCACTATCTTCCCTTCATTGTTTACCTGCTCGCCGTCGTCACCGCAGCGGTGAACAGGTGTAATTTCAAGACTTTCCACAAAGAATAGGTCATCAATATTAAAATCCCGGAAAACCTCTTTAAACAGAGCCTATCACCAGTTTTCACCACACTAAATACTGAATGAGGAGAGCAGTATAAACATACCTTTTGTGGAGCTTTGATCATCAGGAGTTGTGTAAATATGAACTTTTATTCTGCTAGGTTCTGCTCCTGCTAGTGCCCAGGCTATAGCTTCATTAGGATATGTTCTCTGCACTGAGCTGCTTCAAAGCCTGTCCCCTTTGCTCTGAGTGACACCCGTAGCATCTACAGTAACTAGAGGTTCATTACAGCTGTCAGTCAGAACAACACGGAGGGGCTGTGAAGCAAAGAGCACTTCGCAGTGAAGCTCCATCTTCTGTGCACTTGCAGGAGCAGAACCTGGCAGAATCAAACTTGAAGGGGTTGTCCACTTTTTTTTTATTGATGACCTTAGGATAGGTCCTCAATATCAAATCAACCGGGGGTCCGACTCACAGCACCCCTGCCAATCAGCTGCCTTCTTTCTCGCCGTTGCAACTGCAATGGTACGGCTCCCGCCTGTTCAAGTGAATAGGACAGAGCCGTCCCATAGAAGTGAATGGGCAAGCCTTAGTTGTAATTACACTGCTCTCCACTGCAGTTGCGACGTCAAGCAGGTAAACAGAGGAGGCAGCGCTTGGTGGCTATGCATAGCTCTCAAGTGGCGGTCATGAGTATCTGCCTCCAGTCATTTTCATAATGATCACACACCACAATGCTGTGTCCATTAAAATGTATGTATGTTAATATACAGTAATTATATATATATATATATATATATATATATATATACATATATATATAACCTAGTAGAAATAAGGCTCATTGCAAACAGATTTCTGTTCTCGTGTTCTAGTGGAGGTTTCAAAATGAAAATGAAATTTAGAGCCTCGGTTTCCAACCTGTATGACAGGAGCCGCACTCAGTTTAGGTGTGAGTTAGTAGGTGCCAGTTCTGAACCCCATTGTCACAGGACCAATCACATTCACCAACAGAGAGACATAGGAAACAGCACTTTAGACTTTTTGTTGCAAAAAATTATTATTAACCCCATGAGATTTGTATGATAGTGACAGTAAAGGGGTGGTCATCAGCAACGTTTTATACTCAATGACCCTTCTTCAGGCTTGGCTAAGGAGTAAGGAGGAGTATGTAGCGCCTCCATCCAGACAGGTGCTTACAGAACTAGGAGTGCTGGGGGGATGGTGCAGTCTTTACTTCTGGGACAACACCCCACAGCACTCCTAGCGCTGTAAGCACTTGTCTGGATGAGGTTGCCAAACACTCCTCCTTACTACTTAACCCAACCTGAAGAAGGAGCGTTAGGTCCAAAACCTTTCTACTGGCTACCATTTTACCACAAAGGAATTCATTGATTTGGCACTTGCGGGAAAAAGTCTTGAGTGCTGCTTCATATTTCTTTTGTTTCATTACCTGTGGCACGAATAGACTAAGAAGTAAACGCCTTTTAAGGAGTACTCACACTATCCTCAAGCAGTTCCTTTAATAGACACATTACAGCAAATGAGAGATCTTTGATGTACATTATTTAGGTAGGGGGTCTTGAAAAGCACTGCTTTACAGGACCCCAATTTTCTTCTGCAATTCACTTTTTGTTGAAATGTGGCTCCAGAAGGAAGTGTGGAGAAAGCATCTTATTTTGGGATAGGGCTCACTGTGTACACAACAGAGATGGCCCCATCACTGATCGCACCAGGTAATGTAGGGGGAGATAAGAGAACAACAGGGCTGGTTCTTCAGATGGAGTGAAATATTGTCGGGGGATTTAAAGGAAATAGTCACCACATACCACTATGTCAACCCTTGTAGCATCCAGATGCCACCATCCCTGCCACACCAACACAGCTGTGATGGACAGGACAGGCAGTTCCTGAAGTCTCGCGGGATGGCGTTCTACACATGTGCAGTAAAGGGATGGAGAATAGAGATTGCCCATCTGCCGGCAGTCTCCATCCATCTACTACACATGTATAGAACAAGACTTCAGGGACTGCTTGTCCTGTCTATCACACCGGTGGAAGCACGGCAGAGAAGACAGATAGAGGAGCCTCTCGGTGTAACAAGGTGCAAGGGCATCACCCTCGTTGCACCTAGGTGTAATTTGCATATTATAAAAAGTGTTTTGACGGAACATATGGAGATGCCAGAGATGTGAAGAGACTCTTACAAGCGCTGATGGACATTGCCGACTGTGGGTGTCATAAATAAAGGGTGACTAACGCCACAGATTATTTGCCACCGGATTATTTTGGTGTGGTTGACCTTGACGAGTGGTAGTATAACATATGCATTCTTTGGGAATTACATTCCTGAAGGCCTGCCTTGTGTTGTCACCGCTATGAAGCATTCCTTCTCACATAAGGCATTATGTAAACCCAAGCATAAAATCTTTTCAGTGACATATCAATTTGTGCTAAACATTGGAGCATACTGTCGAAGGAAATACGGCTACTCACCCTTCCAATCAGGACAGGCTCTGGCCCCGCATATTCTTCTATCACAAAGAACTGATTCCAGACCCAGCTACGTTTGGAACGGAGAGGGGGACCAGGGCCCTGAGGTGGTGAAGATGGGGATCCACTGTCTTCACTTAGCCCTGGAGAAGATTCCTCCATGACAGGAACAGTGGAGGAACAGCCCAAAAGTAGTAATGAGAACAGAGGGCAGAACTGGAGGGCAGGCATGGAGGCCCCGCAATAACTCAATGGGGCCAAAGGTCACAACAGGTCACAACAGACTGCGACTTCTCTGCTGTATGTCAGCGTCTTCCATCAAGTAGAGTCTTTTTAGTTTGGATTGAAACTTAAACCATGAAGCTTGAAACTGGCAAAAATAAAAAAGAGGGAAAGAAAAATCAAATGGATTACAAAGTAAAAGGGACATAGGTTTTCAGTGACTTACGATATCCAAGTTTTACACATTTCTTTTTTTCATACAAACTGTAAACGTCAAATGTCTTTTCAGTGCTATACTCAGCCCATAAACTCTGATGATCAATGACACGTATCACAAACAATGGCTGCGGGATCTTCCAGACTCCACGAGAAATGCCAACCATATTACCGTACGTAATAATCTATTTATTCACATGATGCTTTAATCATACATCTGTATTGTCCAGATGAGTTCGACAGGTGGGGGAAAGGAGCCATGTCTGGCGGAGGCTATCAGCAATTCGGGTTCATCTGTAAAGTGGGCATCTTGTGCTGTTCCACTGCCTAGGATGGATCTAATATGGTCACCATAACGGTCACCCCACTTCCAGAGTCCTGAATAATAAGCATATCTAGCTATGCAAAAAATTGTAGGATTGGGGTTAACCGAACACATTTGTCGGAGTTTCAGAAAGAGCTTTAACGGTGCATACTTAAATTATAGATGGCAGGTTTATTTTACTTTTATGGTCTGTCAGGTAGGCTATAAGAGTATGACAGTTGTGTGAGAGTCTGACATCTGAGACCCTGATCATTACCAAGAATGAAGGACCCTCATCTCCCAATTATCATTCTTCATAAAAACAAAATGGGATTATCCGAAACAGCCAGATGATTTAAACCTCGATTCACGGTGAATAAGACTGCCGTGTCTTCGATCCTCTTAGTAACAGGGTGCCCACACTTTGCATACTTTCATGAACTTTCTAATTCACAGGTCATGAAAGTAAAAAAAAGAAGGCGACCCCTTGACAGTAAAGGTTGGCTCCAGAGCTCTTATCTACTGGTAATGTTATGTCAGGGAGGGAAACAGTTTAGTACATAAGACAAAGGGAACTCATGTGAGTAAATTCATTGTGTGCTGCATCGGCGCTATTGTTTCTTCGTCTCACCATCGGCTCTTCTACCTCCTGCATCCCTGCAGGCCTGATATTTCATGTGAGAAGGTTCTGACTCTTCTTTTCTACCTCTGCTTCTCCCACAGACCATAGGAGGCTATGTTTTGCTCTTTTTTCTGCCGATTTCATTGTCTCATATGATTCCCACTGTTCCTCTGTACCGTCTCCCTATTGAGCTCCCCCCCTTATGTACAACTTAGTTCCCCTGTTTGGATTTTGCTGCGTACAAATTGTACCATCTGTCTCTCCTCTTCACTTCTCCTTCCCCTTCTCCCCTCGCTTCTCCTCTCTTCCTCTGTCTCTTTGTATGCCCGTCATGTTCAACACTTTACGCTTTACTGCAATAAGAAGAGGATAAGAAATCATAGGGAGAGACTGAGAGAGGAAAAGGAGGGGGGAGAAAGAGGGATAGATAAAGACACCAGTAAGGAAGAACAAAACAAATGGGCGAGAGGGAGAGAAAAACAAAGATCATGATGAGGGTGGGGGGGGGGGGGACAATAGGGGTGAGGGCACAAGATTGCTATTAGACAGCAGCTTGCCTGGACACAATTTGTGCCACTGCAGAAGTTCTGTGGCTCTGAGGGACACCCATGACCATCTGGTGACACGTCTCAGTGATGGCAACACATCTCCTGCAGTCCCTCATAGGGGACTCTAGCAGGTGACCAGAATTTAAACAAGTCACAGTAGCCGTCGCTGTGTGTGTCCTATGGAGTTTTTTGGAGTCACATACTAGGATGTGGGTATCACTTTAGAAATATCCAGTCGTCCTTCTCCTCCACGCTCAGATATGTCATTGTCCTTCTGTCAGAGTCTTCTCCTCACCACCACTGTTTTTTTAATGCCACCCTCCCGCTATCTCTATTCCAACTGCTTGTAAAATTCATGTCTCTTTTCCCTGTAGGGTTCGGCGGATTATTCTAGGATGGTGAATGCTGGGTATTAACTTCCACATATAAAATACGATTTCTCCTGCCTCTGCATCTGTGCATCAGACGAATTAAACTCTTAAATATACATGTCAGGTGGATCGTCTGCCAAGAAGTGTGTGCCGAATGTGCTAAATGAGGCACTGATCATCTCCGAACCAATCCCTTCACCTGTCTGACTGCTCCCAAAAACTCCTTCCAGAACCCCATTTACGGTTCCCATCTTTCCTTTAAGTGCGCCCCGTAATGAGCCATTAAGCCATTTGCTGCATATGATCCCATTCTTCAATTACATCTCCCAGCACCTCCTTTTATCTCTCTTTTTACAATGCATTATATTGCTTCAGCGCGTTTTGCTGCGATTCTTCCATTACTTATTATACTGCTCCACAATCCACCCTCTAACTCTCCAATGGCTCCGCATAAATTCTGTAATCGCTCCACAATCACATGTACGCCTGCGTTTACAGCCCAGTGAACCCCTCGCCATATATACGCACCACGCCATAGGTTGTCACCGATACCCCCTCCTCTTTTACGCCTGTCCGTAGAGCTGGACAAGATGTACAATATACAACTTATTGATCATATCCACGACCTCACGCCGGGAACACGAGATAATTACTTCATTCGGATTAATGGGCGATCAAGATGAAGCAACTGTCCTAATGAGGCATCTGCCACCTTTAACCCAGGTCATCTAGATGGCGCCCAGCAGAAGAGGCGGGACTAGCGCATACTATACCTCGCCTTATTAACCAATCACAAGTGCTTACACAGGGTTGTCTTCCCGCCCCTTAGACTTCTTGCTGGCAGGGAATGTGCTGAACACTCATCTGAATTTGGTTCTACAGATGGCCCTGTGCTGAGTGGCACTTTGATGCAGCAAGGGGGCAATTCTGGTGACAAATGCCCTGTGTCATCTGATGGGTCGGTCTCACATGAAGCTCATTATGTCTGTGCCCATATGCCCTTTACTTAGTAAATAGAACTTTCTCTAGCCCCCCCTTGTCGTGAACCCCTCCTCCTGCTGGTGCACAGTGTATGCAGACAGCTGGATACTGTGTTACATGCAGTCCCATGTAAGTGCCATGCTGATGTATGACCTATGCCCACATGCAGGCGCAGCGCGCTGCATGCACAGCCTGTGCTCACGTCTGTGCCCCCTGCTCCTGCTTAGTACCCACTCACACACGTGTTGGCGGGCACATACATGTACACACACCACCGACACACACTCAGCCAGAAGTTTGAACGCACCGTGTAACTCCAGACTTGTGAGGCAGACCGCGCCAGAGACCTCTGCAGAGACTGCTCGCCCGCCACAGAGACCGCTCCAGCTGTCAGGCAGATGTGAGAGAACCCGGGAAGACTGCTGCAGAGACTGCTCCACATCTACGAGAGGCTGCCGCCGCCGCCGCTGCTGCAGAGACCATGTGATAAGGAGGCACAGACAGCGTGAGGGCAGAGAGAGACGGGCACACAGGTTCCTGCAGATGCTGCCCTGGTTTTAGAGCGAGTGATGCTGAGAATACGAGTTGACATACACTCCCCCCCACCCCCAAATAAAATCCTCTGCACTCCCCCTCCTCCTTCTAAGTCTCTCTCTCTTTCTATCTCTCCTCCTCTTTCTTCCTCTTTCTCCTTTCCTCTAATACAAGAGGACACAAAGAACAGAGAGAGACACAGACAAAGTGACAGCCACAAAGCAGAGGGGCAAGAGATAAGCAGACAGCAGCAGCAGCAGGACGTGGACATGGAGACCACAGTTGGATGGAGAGATAGATAGATAGATAGATAGATAGATAGATAGATAGATAGATAGATAGATAAATGCATGATACAAGGATATATATTAGATGATAGAAGGATAGACAGATATTAGATGGATGGATAGATAGATGATAGAAGGATAGACAGATATTAGATGGATGGATAGATAATAGATAGATGATAGAAGGATAGATAGATATGAGATAGATAGAAAGATAGATAATAGATAAATGAATGATACAAGGATAGATATTAGATGATAGAAGGATAGATAGATATTAGATGGATGGATAGATAGATCTGAGATAGGTAGATAGATTGATATTAGATAAAGTGATGGGTGACAGGGCTTAGTGAATGGGCATCTGGCATGGCTGGTTTTGGATGCATTGGGACTCTGGGGCACAATCTACCAGTATACAAGGAGTAGGGGCTAGTGAGGGGAGTACAGTAATAGAGCGTTGTGCTAGCCCTGCATGCCAGTACATGATGTAGAGGAGAACAGAGCAGGGCAGAGGAGGGTACTCGTGATTGTATGAGGGCAGACAAGTGTCTTATACTTGGTCTCCGCAGAACCCTCTGTATTATACGTGGCATATGTCGCTGAGAACAGTACACAGCATTGGCATATTAGCGTGGACACATTCCCTGCTAGAGTGGGCAGCTGGCGGGAAACTAAGGGAGTTCCTATAGGGAACACGGACACCGGCAATGTGCGTTCCGCAATTTGCGGACCGCACATCGCCGGAACTATAATAAAAAATGCCTTTTCTTGTCTGCAATTGTGGACAAGAATAGGACATGTTCTATTTTTTTCGGGAACAGAATTTGCGGATCCGGAAATGCAGACAGCACATAGTGTCCGTTCCAGTCCCATTGAAAATGAATGGGTCTGCAAAATTACAGAACGGATGCGGACCCAACTTGCGGACGTGTAAATGAACCCTAAGTATTCTTATCAGGCTCACAAAGGGTTATACAAAATGGAATCTTCTTGAAATCGTGCTTGAGTGCGAGAGTCTCACGTAATGCTTGTTTAGCTTCATCCAAAGCACAAGGACTGTAGAACCGTAAGTTTTAAAGGGATTTCCCCACAAATAAATATGAATTTACTCTGTTACATCTGTCAAAAGGCAAGTTTTTAACTAAATACTTAAAGGGGTAGTCTCTCAAGCTAAAATTAGCCACTTGATTTTACTTAAAATAAGAAAATCAACTCACCTACTAAGCATCCATCTGTTCCAGCAATGAGGGTACAGTCCCTGCTGCTTTAGGTCCCCTGTGGATCTACTAGCTAAAAAGTGATGTACATAGTGGTTTTTTTTTTGCTGCATTGTATGTTTAGTGGTATCGGTGCTAGTATGCATTCTTTTTTTTGCAGTATATGGACACCTTTGACAAGAAAAACTAATTTTTATATGTAGGTAATTCGTTTTCTTGATTTAAAAAAGTTGTACTAGTTTTCAGGCTGAAGTCTTCATTTCTTCATTGTTTTATTCATTTTCAGACCTCCAGATATTTAGTCTGCAATCTGCTCTTAGTTTCAGACTTTTCTCATGTTTGCATGTCCTTCCCAGTAATACATGCTGGATGTGAGATCTGTGTGTCCAGAATGCTTCTGTCTTCACTAGCCTTTAGTCCTGGAATGATTTCCTCTTCTACAGTGTATATATTGATTGACACTGATGCTCCCTGTTTGTGTGTTTTCTTCTTCTCCCATTTAGATTCTGCAGTGCTCCCTCTCCTATTTAGATTTTTTTGCAGAGCAGCGGTACACTGCAAGAGGGGTTCACAAATGTGTTTTTATATGGTAGTATGCGTTTCATGTATTTCTGTGCCATATAGGCCATATACAGCCACCACTAGATGGGGCTAATGTCAGCTTCTCTAGTCTGAGACAGCAGAGAAAACAGATGCAAAATGTAGAGCTAACATACCAGCTACCCCTGGACTTAGGTGCCAGCCATGGCAAGGCTAAAAGGGCAACAGCAAACCTACAAAAAGAAGGCCAGAAGAGAAAGAGAGGTGCAGACTAGAAGTTCTGTAGAGGTGAATTGCACTAAAAAGGCTTATAGGGCCCAATTTATCATAAGTGTACACCAGTTTTCTGGCATGAGGAATTCACAAACTGCATGTCGTACTTTTAGTCAGTCCGCCTCTCGCCGTGCGCTGCCGCCAGAGCTCCGTCCCCACCTCCATTATATTCAATGGGGACGGAGCGGCATTCCGGGGGCACATGTGAACTAGCTGCAGGACGGATCCGACAGGCTGTTCACCCGTCGGAACAGCCTAATGGACTCCCCTGCCGCTAGTGTGAAAATAGCCTTAAATTATTTGTTGTTTCAAAAGTCGCATAGACGCCCGTGATGAGAACATAGTCCTGCCACATTACAAATCACTAGTCAGACCACACATGGAGTACAGTGTACAGTTCTGGGCTCCTGTGAACAAGGCAGACATAGCAGAGCTGGAGAGGGTCCAGAGGAGGGCAACTAAAGCATGCCTCCCAACTTTTAAATATCGTAAAGAGAGACAATATGTGCAGCGCGCATCATGTCAGTTTTTTTTATACTAGGCCACGCCTCTAACTCCGCCCAAAGCATAATTACTGACTCTGTCAGAACTGAGGCAGCTGCAACATGTGCTTCTATATCCATTTAAATATTAGCACAGAAATAATCAGATTATAGATATTTACACAAAATAATAAAGTTCTGGTCTAATATAAGGTAGAACCCATACAGACACTTCAGTACGGAGCAATTTAGTAAGTTTATTAATGCACATTTATGCAGTGGTGTATCTTGGTTTTGTGCTGCCCTAGGCGAGACTAAACTCGGGCACCCCCTAATATAAATTTGACCCGCCCCTTCCTGTCAAGGCCAAACCCCTTTCTCTGTAAACCCCGCCCTTCCTTTTAGGCTCCATCCTTTCCTGTATTCCTGTATTTAAAAGTGAATAACGACAGCCACACCTCACACCCCTCCCTTTATCCCACTAAGTGTCATCCACAGATCCCCCCCCCTTAAGTGTCATCCACAGATCCCCCCCTTAAGTGCCATCCACAGACAGATCCACCCCTTAAGTGCCATCCACAGATCCCCCTCCTTAAGTGCCATCCACAGATCCCCCCCAGTGTCATCCACAGATTCCCCCTCTTTAGTGTCATCCACATATTCCCCCCTTAGTGACATCCACAGATTCCCCCTCAGTGTCATCCACAGATTTCCCCCTCAGTGTCATCCACAGATTCCCCCTCAGTGTCATCCACAGATTCCCCCTCAGTGTCATCCACAGATTCTCCCCCTCAGTGTCATCCACAGATTCCCCCTCAGTGTCATCCACAGATCCCCCTCTTTAGTGTCATCCACATATTCCCCCTTAGTGTCATCCACAGATTCCCCCTCAGTGTCATCCACAGATTCTCCCCCTCAGTGTCATCCACAGATTCCCCCTCAGTGACATCCACAGATTCCCCCCTCAGTGTCATCCACAGATTCTCCCCTCAGTGTCATCCACAGATTCCCCCTCAGTGTCATCCACAGATCCCCCCTCTTTAGTGTCATCCACATATTCCCCCTTAGTGTCATCCACAGATTCCCCCTCAGTGTCATCCACAGATTCTCCCCCCAGTGTCATCCGATTCCACAGATTTCCTACCTGCCCAGCGCTGTTGTAGGTAATTTATTCACTCCACTTGCCTGAGAAGAGAAGCGCCGGAAGACTCACAGGCGCACTGGCAGGCGCATGCGCACTTCAATGCCTCTGCCAGTGCGCCTGTGTGAGTCTTCCGGCGCTTCTCTCAGGCAAGTGGAGTGAATAAATTACCTACAACGGCGCTGGGCGGGAGGAGCGGCGCCGGCGCACCCCCAGCAGCGCAGCCCGGACAAAAAAAAAAATCTATCACTGAGGCAAACAAGGCATCTTGCCGCCCCATTGGAAGTGCCGCCCTAGGCAAATGCCTTGTTTGCCTCGTGATAGATACGCCACTGCATTTATGCATTAATTCCCCAAATTAATGTCAAAAAGAGGGACATTTAGGGATCAAAGAGGGACTTGGGTCAATCCCTCTAAAAGATGGACACTTGGGAGGCATGACTAACTGAAATGGGGGGACTACAGTACCCTGAAAGATTATCACAATTAGGGTTATTCACTTTAGAAAAAAGACAACTGAGGGGAGATCTAATAACTACCGTATTTTTCACCCTATAAGACGCACTGGCCAATAAGACGCACCTAGGTTTTTGAGGAGGAAAATTGTAAAAAAAATTTTTGAACCAAAAGGTGTGCCTAATGGTGTTATGTGGGATCTGTGGATGGCACTGTTATGGGGGGTCTGTGGATGGCATTGTTATGGGTGTCTGTGGATGGCACTGTTATGGGGGACTGTGGATGGCACTGTTATGGGGGTCTGTGGATGGCACTGTTATGGGGGATCATTTGATGACACATAAATAGCATTTTATGCTATGTGTCATCCACATATCTCCCATAACATTGTCATGTCATCCACAGACCCCCATAACAGTGCCATCCACAAATCCCCACAACAGTGCTATCCATAGAATGACCCCCAATAGGGAGGAGGGGCCGGCATCTAGCCCTGTAATTACAGCGGGCCGGTGCAGTCACTGTATTCTGCTACACCGGGCCCGCTCACTGTAGGAATCCTAACTGCAGGCAATGCTGTATGCTGATTAAGGTAACAGTAGTCTTTTATGCAGCCTGTACTTATGATACTAACTTTCCGGCAGGCAGCAGGCAGGAGGCTGAGCTGGCGGGCGCTGACAACGTAACTGACTATGTCACGCGCCAGCTCCCCCTTCTTCATTCATAAAGTCGGCGGTGCCGGCACGTGACATAGTGAGTTACGTTGTCAGCGCCCGCCCGCCGGCCCAGCCTCCTGCCTGCTGCCTGCCGGAAAGTTAGTATCGTAAGTACAGACTGCATAAAAGACTACTGTTACCTTAATCAGCATACAGCATTGCCTGCAGTTAGGATTCCTACAGTGAGCGGGCCCGGTGTAGCAGAATACTGTGACTGCACCGGGCCCGCTGTAGTTACAGAGCTGGATGCCGGCCCCTCCTCCCTCATCCCTGCCTGCTAATACACCTGCCACCGCGCTGCGCAGCATGCGGTCGGCGGTATACAAACTGAAGTATTCACCCCATAAGACGCACTGCCTTTCCCCCCCCACTTTTGGGAGGAAAAAGTGCGTCTTATAGGGCGAAAAATACGGTATGTATAAAATATATCAGGGGTCAGTACAGAGATCTCTCCCATCATCTATTTATCCCCAGGACTGTGACTGTGACGAGGGGACATCCTCTGCGTCTGGAGGAAAGAAGGTTTGTACACAGACCTAGAAGAGGATTCTTCACTGTAAGAGCAGTGAGACTATGGAACTGTCTGCCTGAGGAGGTGGTGATGGTGAGTACAATAAAGGAATTCAAGAGGGGCCTGGATGTATTTCTGGAGTGTAATAATATTACAGGTTATAGCTACTAGAGAGGGGTCGTTGATCCAGGGAGTACTTCTGATTGCCTGATTGTAGTCGGGAAATAATTTTTTTCTCCTAAAATGAAGAAAATTGGCTTCTGCCTCACAGGGGTTCTCCTTCCTCTGGATCAGCTTTGCAGGATAACAGGCTGAATTGGATGCTGGATGATGTGTTCAGGTTTTGAGATTTGGCAGAGGAATTAAACGGATCCTTTTTGATTACACATCAGGATGCATCCGTTCCTTTAGGATGCGGTTGTGTGAAATCGAAATGGAACAAACCAGATCCTTAACTAAATACATTGAAAGTTAATTTTTAGGATCCTAAAAAAACAGATCTGTCACCACTGACTCACATTGTTTTTTGTTCTGGTTTGTTCCATTTCGATGACCGGACTCAAAACCGGAGCTTGCAGGTTTTGTGTCTGGACACAAAATGTAATGCTGACGGAACGGAAGACATCCTGAAGCATCCTAAAGAGATCTCTTTCCATTCAGAATGCATGGGGACAAAACCCGATTTTGAGATCCTCTGCCAGATCTCAAAACCGGTGTAACATTACATTTCCCTACTTCGTGAGATTTCCCTACCGGTCGCACCGAAAGTGACGTTAGTAGGCGTTCCTGGTGTTGTGAGGATCTGCGCATGCGCAAAAGGACATCGTAGGGAAAATCTCACAGCGGAGTTCGGCTGCACACGGGACACTCCGCTTTCGCCGGAGAGCCTCAGTAGGGAAATATTACGGCCCAGTGTGCAAGCGAGCTAACACCAGAAAATCCATCAGATCTCCGCGCCTGCGCAGTGTGGGGGTAGGAAAAAATTACGGCGCACTGCGCAATCGCCGAGGGGAGATCTGATGGCCATTTTTTCTGTTAAATAAATAAATATATATATATATATATATATAGACCTCCCTATATAATGCGCAGACATCCCCCATATACTGGGCAGAACACCCTATATAATGCGCAGACAACTCCCATATATATATACATATATTTATTTATTTAACATAAAAAATGGCCATCAGATCTCCCCTCGGTGCTTGCGCAGTGCGGTGTAATTTTTTCCTACCCCCACACTGCGCAGGCGCGGAGATCTGATGGCTTTTTTTGGAGTTAGCACGCTTGCGCACTGGGCCGTAATATTTCCCTACTGAGGCTCTACGGCGCATGCGTAGTGTCCCGTGTGCAGCCGAGCTCTGCTGTGAAATTTTCCCTACAATGTCCTTTTGCGCATGCGCAGGTCATCACAACGCCAGGAACGCCTACTAACGTCACTTCCAGTGCGACCGGTAGGGAAATCTCACGAAGTAGGGAAATGTAACGTTACACCGGAATGCCAAAACGCAAATGTGAAAGTAGCGTTATTGTGTTCCAGGAGCTGTAAGTACTGTCAGATCTATGACAGAAGCACCAGCCAGCTATGTGAAGGGGTTACACAGACTCTAAAAAAGCAAAATGGTTGTACATGTTTAATGAAGACTGTTTAGAAAGTTGCTTTATTTGCATCTGCAGAGCTAATGAACAATTAAAATGAATTTAGTGCAGAGATGTACATAGCCATTAACTGCACACGTTATGCTATCTCCTATGTGTAACATTTCTCTTGTCCACTTTCTGCTAGAAACCATAAAGTTGGACAGAGGACAGTCATGGGAACAACAAACACTAAAATAAAGCTATGATGCTAGAAGTCTCTCCCTTTAATTTGTAATGTGCTGTATTTCTATGATTGCCGACTATGGCTGAAGCGGTCCAAGATGATGCGCTTGTCAATTTCCTGCTCCGTTTTCAAAGAGAGCAAAATGGGGTCAACACCCTAGATTAGCAGGTAGCTGATCCCATTTCCACCTCTCAGTTATATAACTTGTCTGCCGTTGCGGGCTATTATTAGTGAGGATTGTCGCCCACGGTTTGGCAGAACTGTAATACTGTAAGACGGTGGCTGTTTGCATCCACAATTTGTCTTGTGTTTCATTTACTTCTGTTGTTAAAGTACTTGAGTACTAGAAAGTATGACACAAATAGTAGCAGTATAGACCTATATATGCTGGTGGTCTCAGTAAAAGGTATAAGGAGCTCCCCACTTTTTTTTAAAGGCAATCTGTCAGCCCCCAAAGTACAGTAAGCTGTGTATAGCGTAAGTGATGCCGAGTCCGGGTATGTCATTTTTATCTTCATAGTCACTTGCATTCCACCGCTGTGCTCCCACAAACCACCAGGAAAATCCATTGAGAGGACTCCTCTTTGAGTCCTCTCTATTGTATGACTGAGCTCAGGAGTCCTCTCAATGCTTCTTACCGCTGGTTTGAAGGAGCACAGCATCGGAATACAAGCAAGTATGGAGAAAAAGATGACATAATTGAACTCAACGTTATTGACACTATACACCATTCACTCTAGTTTAGGGGGTGTTTGGGAGCTGACAGATTGCCTTTAAATGGGTTATTCTTCGATACGTATTACTATGCAATGAATAGGGCTCTGCAAATTGAGTATTACTGCAATATACATGGAGGAAGAATATTGTAAGGTTTGTTATGTACATTACATTTTCCTCACTGGTAGCGCCCCCTGCTGTCTATCCTTCTGGTCCACCTTCCCCTGCATTCAGTGGTGGGCTAATATTCTCAGTAGCTTCCCTGCCCCATCCCTCCTCTCAGTGGTGGTGTAGTGATCTTATAGTAAGCAGGTCCAGTGGTCCAGATTTCACTCATTTATCCTTACTTCATACACGTATACAGCTATATCTCTATATACAGTGGAAAGGGAAGTGGTGGAGGTATTACATACCATATATATCAATGGGGCTAAGATGGGAGAGACTATATTTTATGCAGGGGAGGAAAGAGTTAAAAATAATTACTTGCCGTACATACTGGGAGATGCAGGTGCTTGATGAGCTACTACCCAGTCACAAAAAGGGAAATCCTCCACGTAATGTGCGTAAAAAAAAGGTGTCAATTTGTGTAATAACCCCTTTAAAAAAAGGAACATCACTATAAGCCCTCATGCACATGACTGTAGTTTCAGTCCACAATGGGGCCGCAAAAGATGCGGACAGCACACCTTGTGCTGCCTGCATCCGTATGTCCGTTCCGCGGCTCCCGCAAAAAAATTAGTGTATGTCCTATTCTTGTCCATTTTGTGGACAAGACTAGGCATTTCTAACAGAGGGCATGATGCACTGATCCTCAAAATGCAAAATCCCCAAAAAACGGATATGGCCGTGTGCATGAAACATCACACAGAGGTATTGGAAAATTCCTGTGTGTGATAATACTGAGCCATCAGACTTGTGCTCAGCTCCTGGGCTAAGCACTGCAAGCCATTTCTTATCTGAGATAAAGTGATTGTGTAGAAAATATTTTCCTGAATGTAGAGACTTTAGTTTTTTACTTTCCCTGTTGAAGGACAATGCGGACACCAACATAGGCTAGCTGCTACTAGGGTACAATTACTTAGATGCAAATTCATGCTTAAAAAGGTATCCATACGAACTTCTGGAAGTGAATCCCACAATACAGTATCTTGAGAATGGTGACCCATCTGCATATGTGCAGCCCTCTCTATTCCAAATGAGCACGCTTGGCTAGTTTCAGAATTCCCATAGAAGTTCAATCCCATTTATTCTGCCCGCAAGATGGGGACAGGAAGAATGTCAAGCCATTGCAGAGGACCGGAGCGGCAGGGAGCAGGTAAGAATGAATCACTTTATGAGGCAGGCTGTGGGCACTAGGTAAAAACACCTATCCTTGAAAAACTCATTTAAAGGGATTATCCCATGACTAACGTAAAAAATGAAATTCAGAGCTCATATAGTACATGACAATCTCTAACAAAGCTAGAACCAGCCCTGTACCTCACATGGGTCCAGAGATCTTCCCATTCATTGCTCTGCTAGATTTATATCAAGCTGAAAGCTCAAGGGAGTGTCTTATCTAAGGGGGCGTGTCTCAGCTCTCCCAATCACAGCTCAGGAGGCAGTTGAAGGATAAAACTGAGCATGTGCGGCCTTCTCAGTGGGCAGGTCAAAGAAATAAGAAAAAAACAAACAGCAGGTGGCGCTATACAGATACATTTAATTGAATAACTCAGTGGCTGTGCTACATTTTTAATTACATGCAATTATAAAAGTATTCAGATCCAGGTGCTGGTTTGAAAACTGTAGAATATTTTTCATGGGATAACTCCTTTAATAAAACCAGCATACCATGGAATGCTTGGAGTTATGGAGATAACATATCTAAGGTGTCATATTCCAAACAGAAAGTGCGATGTGTTCTGTTTCTATATCCTGACACTTTTTTCTGTTAACCTGATAATTCCCTCTGAACCATACAAATGTCATTTATTTTATTTTATGTTTTAATTTGTTGCAAAATTACAAATTATAGAAAAAAAGTAAAAAATAAACAGGGAAAAAATGTTTCTGGGGTGAAATTGAAAAAAAAAATGCAATTCCATGTTTTTTGGGTTTGTTTTATAGCGTTTATTTTGTGCTAAAAATGACATGGTGACCTTATTTTGCATGATTACAGTGATACTAAATTGATATAGTTTTTATTTGTTTTTCTGCTAAAAAAAATCTTTGAAAAAATTTCTCTTTGCATCTCCATATTCTGTCACTCATAACTTTTTTTTGTTGCTGCCTACAGAGGTGTCTCAGGGCTTGTTTTTTACAGGGCAAACTTTAGTTTTTATCAATTATTGTCTGGGTACCTAATTTTTGATCAGTTTTTGAGTTATCCCAATCCCGGTCACTGTGGCTGGGTGTCAGCTTGATGCACCTCCGATGTTCCAGGGTTATGAACAGAGGTTGCACTACATTTTTTCGGGAAGATTAAAAATACTCCTTTTAGCATTTTTGAGAAATATTAGCCAACGAGTACAAAAATTGCAGTAATTCAAAAAAATAATATGTAGGCGTACATAACATTAACAGATTGCTATTTGTGAAGGGAAACTATTACTACTCTACTTATAACTGTGTGTATTTTGCAAATTTAGACAATTATGAAACTTATTTTTAAAATGCAGCCACAAATGCCGAGGCAAACATTATCTTCTTCTGACTACACCAGCATGTCAGCGCTGAGCAGCTGAGCCTCTCATACTTGATGAGAGGGGCAGAAAAAAGATCAGAAGCTCAGCTGGTCCAGTTTAGTCAGGGTCAGTGGGGTAGCATGGTTTGCCAGCACACGAAGCAAGCCAAGTATTGCACCCCCTAACCTATGGATATGCCCCTTTTTCTAGAACCACGCTCCACAGTATAACAAAACCAAAATTATCAATAATAACACTATATAAAGGCCAAATAATACCGTCCCACCATGGCCATGCCCATTTAGATTCCAGTCATTAAAAATCCCGTTTAGGTCCCTACTCAGGGACTTGCAGGAAATGTCTCCACTGACTGGAGTCATTCTCTTTCCTTTTTTTTAAATCCTGCACAGATCACTATGATGACTTCTCCTGACCACACAAAACACACCTATTTAGTAATAATGCCTCCTTTTATGTGCCCGCTCAATCATCCCTGGTCGTTATAATGCCCCCAGAAGTTATAATTCCCTCTTTTACGGATCAGTAGTTACAGGGCCGCCATCAGGGGGGGTACAGCCCATACCCCAGCCGGTCCCGAGCTTTTTTTTTTTTTTTTTGTGAGTCAGTGAGTGACTGTCACTCACTGACCGCTGGGGCCGCCGCATCAGTGCATAACTAAAGTTGTTCAGAGCAGGCTGGGCACCTTCACAGCAGCAGCGGCGCCCATACACCGCCCCCCACCCCCCGTGCACGTACGCCCGCTGGCTCGCTATCACTCTATGATCTTACTGCCTAGTCTCAGTACAGCGCGCAGGCTGTATTAAGACCGCCCACATACTGAGTCAGAGCAGGGAGCGGCAGCAGTCAGTACATGACAGGCAGGACGCACAGAGCACCAGTGGCAGAGTGGTCATCCAGCACCCATCCCAGGCCCAGTGCACATAGTAGGACTAGTAGTCACAGATACAGATCATCAGGCTTAGGCTATCAGGTGTATGGTTTTCTAGGACTGCATTTCCCGTGCCTCATCATAATTCATTGTCCCTTCCTGTGTCTTTCCCAGCAGCCAGCCAGAAGTGATGCATTGATATCCTGCACCTCCTGGGCTGAGTAGAGGAGTGAATGAATAATTCCCCTGGCCTGTTGTCAGTGGGGGAATGAGCTGATAATTATAATTGACAATTTTATTTAACTCACAGGAGGGGCTTCTCTAATACTAAGGGGTAACTACTGTTTGGTTGCACTAAGGAGGAATAACTACTGTCTGGGTGCACTAAAGGGGCATTCTACTGTGAAGGGGCACTAAGGGGCATGATTACTGGAATTGGAAATAAGGGAAATAACTATTGTGAGGGGGCACAGAGGCATAACTACTCTGTAGGACACTAAGGGATGTAACTACTTTGAGAGGCACTCATGGGAAATGTCAACTGTTTGGGGTAATAAAGGGGCATAAATAGTGTTTGGGCACTAATGGGGAATAATTAATGTGTGAGAGCACTAACAACATTTTACTGTGTAGGGGCAGTAAGGGAGCATAACTACTGTGAAGGGGAAATAAAGGGGCATAACTACTGTTTGGGGGCACTAAGGGGCATACCTACTGATTGAGTGGGACGTTGGGTGATGAGTGCAGGCGTCTTACAAGCCACTGCCGAGGGAGGAGGGAGGAGTTGTGGTTATTACTTTTTACTGTCTTTGTAGTTGTAAAAAAAATAATGAAATTGGGGGTGGATCCTTGGGGTGGAGGGGGGGCGGGGAAGCGGAGTTAGAACGGATTCTAAAGGGGCGGAGTTGGAGCGGGCCACGGAAGGGGGGAGGGGGCCCAGCCCTTGAGCTATGTAAGGGGCCCCAAAATTTCTGATGGCAGCCCTGAGTAGTTATAAAGTCCCCTATAGTACTTCCAGTAGATATAATGCCCCCAGTAGTGCCCACTGTACATACTGTATAATGCCCCCAGTAGTACCCTCTGTACATGCTGTATAATGCCCTCTGTACATATAATGCCCCTCATAGTGCCATCTGTAAATTTAATGCCTTCAATACATCACTACATATAATTGCCCCGGTAGTGCCCACTGTACATATAATGCCCCCGTTAGTGCCCTCTGTACATATAATGCCCCGTAGTGCCCTCTGTACATATAATGCCTATCATAGTGCCATCTGTACACATAATACCTTCAATACTGCATCACTACATATAATTGCCCCGGTACTGCCCACTGTACATATAATGCCCCAGGTAGTAGCCTCTGTACATATAATGCCCTCGTAGTGCCCTCTGTACATATAATGCCTATCATAGTGCCATCTGTACATTTAATACCTTCAATACTGCATCACTACATATAATTGCCCCGGTACTGCCCACTGTACATATAATGCCCCAGGTAGTACCCTCTGTACATATAATGCCCCCGTAGTGCCCTCTGTACATATAATGCCTATCATAGTGCCATCTGTACATTTAATACCTTCAATACTGCATCACTACATATAATTGCCCCGGTAGTGCCCACTGTAAATATAATGCCCCTGGTTGTGCCCTCTGTACATATAATGCCCTCGTAGTGCAATCTGTACATATAATGCCTATCATAGTGCCATCTGTACATTTAATACCTTCAATACTGAATCAGTACATATAATTGCCCCGGTAGTGCCCACTGTAAATATAATGCCCCAGGTAGTAGCCTCTGTACATACTGTATAATGCCTCCGTAGTGCCCTCTGTACATATAATGCCCTGCAGTAATGGCCTTCTTTACATATAATGCCCCCTAGTAGTGGCCTCTTTACATATAATGCCCCCAGTAGTCCCCCCTTTACATATAATGTCCCACAATAGTGGTCTCTTCACATATAAAGACCACCAGTAATGTCATATTATACCCTCTACAGGCTGGCATAGATTTCAGCTATAACTTTCGCCACTTTCTGTTGAAAGTTATAGTAAATGTGGCGGCGGCGCAAAACCCCTCCTACTTCTTCTAAGCCCCTTTGGGAAGGTGGAGAGAAGCCTATAAAGTCGCAAATTATGGCGCACATATGGCATGTGCCATAATGTGTGACTGTTTTACGTAATTAGCTTAATAAATGTCCCACAGTCAGTCCACATCATATTTGGGCTACACTGGCAGCCACGCAATCAGTTCTCTGCATCTTCAGTATTACAGTGGCCCGTTGGCACTATTATCAACCTCACAATAAGCGGTTCTGCTCTGTAAATCCAGGGCCCACATATTAGATGACAGAGAAATGTCTCCAGCTCTTTGTGGGGATAGTGCCGATGGGACAATTTAATACTGGCGATGCAGAACATTGATAACCCAAACATGATGTGACTGAGGCAAACAATGCATCCTGACTACACTGCACCAGCATGCCCTGGCTGAGCAGCTGAGCCTCTGATTTTTCTTCAGTCCCTCACATCGGGTATGAGAGGCTCAGTTGCTCGTCCAGGGCATAGTAGTGCAGTCAGAGCGGCAGAGCCAAACTCCAGCTCCTTGTGTAATGTAATTGTAATAGAACATTTTTTTCTTTTTCACTTTTCAGTTTTAAACAAGAACTAATAAAGATATATTTTTATATGAAGACACTGTTAGTTAGAGACCCCTAAAGGGATTCTGTCTAGTTCTTCTGACCGTTTAGTTTATTGATTATTATATCCCGAGGGTCTCTATGAGGGTCTCTATGAGGGCTTTCGATAAGACTTTATGTAATAGAACCTGGCTTAGTCAGAACACAGACCTAGGCAGAGAAATTGGTGGACAGTTGGAGCTGAGTGCTTGGAGACAGTGAAGCAAGAACACAGGACAGGTGAGTGTAGCAGTAGTGCGGCCTCGGCCAGGGGTGCACCGCCAATGAGGTAAGGCCATTGCCTCAGGCAGCACCAGGTAGGGGGGGCAGCGGAAAGGCCTTGGGCTTAGTGCTTTCATTGTGGAAGCGTTCATCTAACAAAGCTAGAACCATATTCAACTGTATATCTATATTAACCAGTAGGTTTTGTAGCACTATATGTAATGTTTTCCAAGCATGCCTTTAACAGTAAGGCTGGAGGGAAGGGGTTAGGTTGAGAATTTGGCATGGGGCGAGAGTCATTTCAGTTTTCGCCTCAGGCAGTAGAAAGTCTAGATTCACCCCTGGCCTCAGCTAGTAGCACTTGATTATAGTTCTGTCTTGCGTCTTGACACCAGAGTAGACCTCTTGTCTGGCAGGGACTTTGCCTCCTCACCTCTGATGTCTCCAACAGCTGGCTCCGCAGTCCAACTTACTGGTTCTAATACCCGATTGCTGGAAGCAAAGGTCAGTGCAGTCCGCATGCTGCGGTTTGCTTTCCATCCTGGGATGCGGAGCAAGACGGATGCGACATGACCCACAATGCAAGTCAATGGGGACAGATCCGTTTTCTCTGACAAAATCTGACACTGTAAAAACACTGTCTTGGCTATGTTAAAGATAATACAACCGGATCCGTTCATAAAGGGTGCAGACCGTTGTATAATCAGTAACGGAAGCGTTTTTGCTGAGCCCTGCTGGATCCAGCAAAAATGCTAGTTTTAAAGTACTCTCAGTAATCTATATTCTGCAGCTGGGAGATTTCATGGTCACTTTCGATCTCAGGATGCATATTTTTATGTGCCAGTTGCCCATTTTTACAGAAGATACCTGAGAGTGGTGGTACAATTCAGAAGAAGGTGAAACATCTTCAGCTCACCACCTTTCTCTTCTGGATCTCCTTAGTTCCCTATACCTTCACAAAAGTGGTGGTTGCAGTAGTAACCCAGACATCCCAACCTGCGAAAACTCTTTTCAGGGAGGTGCACTTCTCATTTCAGGGAGGTTTTCTTTTTTTTCTTTTTCTTTTTTTTTCACGAACTTTTTATTACATTCATCAGCCCCCCAGTGCCTCTCATCAGCCCCCCAGTGCCTCTCCATCAGCCCCCCAGTGTCTCTACATGAGCCCCCCAGTGCCTCTCCATTTCCGGGATATATTGTTTTACATGCGGGCGTCAGGGAGACTTGAGATCCCTGGTAACCGCACTCACAATTCAAGGTCCGTCTGTTGCACCTTACCTCAGCAGCTGGCTAGGGAAAGCCTCCTTAGAAGATCTTCCCAGACAACATCTTCAGAACATGGACAGGTGCACACCGGTCTTACTAAGCCCTCAAACCTCCAGCATGTAGCCATGCCTGCAATGGGAGGAGGGAGAAGGCTGTGAGCCCCAACCAAGACTGGCTGATATGGCCCAGGCCTCACAGGTGCACCTAAATGTAGCCTGTGGATGGAAAACAGGCTACATTTACATGGGAGTTTATACACCTCCAAAAAATGATATATACAAAACAACTGAAAGGTGGCATGAAGCAGGATGTGCTCAACCCAGGATGCAGTTGTGCATATATATACAGGGGAGCAGATCCTGCACAACATTTCACATGCAAACAAAAGAACTGAGAAATGGGGATCATTGTAAATTAAAGTGGTATACCTACTATAAATGAATAAATAGAAGCTCTTTGCGCACATTTTTGATCAAACATGTGTCGGGCCTATCTACCAGGTGTCAAGTTGGCTTCGGCAGATGGGTCCCTAAAACTAACAGAACTGCCTCTCTTGGACTTACCTAAGCCTACAATATTCCTGAATTCAAGTATTGCGCAAACTCGCAAAGAGCTTCTATTTTTTCATTTATAGTAGGTATAATTACAATTTTAATTTAGAATGATCCCCATTTCTCAGTTCTATTGTTTGCATATGAAATGTTGTGCAGCCATGCTTTTATTAGTTCTCTGTGTGCTTGCTTTATGGATATGCACCTGTGACCGTTAATGTGCTAGTCTAAATTTTCTTGTAGCATATTTGAAAAAATTCAGCCTCACAGCCTGGATGTTGACCAGCCCCTGTAGAGCTCTCTGAAGCAGTCTTTACTACTGTGCTCAACTCTAGAGCAGTTTAGACCCTGAGCGCATATGCTAGAACCAGTGGATCTTTGCATCAGGAAATAGAATTAGATTCCTCAAATCTATCACTAAATGGTGTCTTGAAGTTCCAACAAGGAGGCTTAGACAAGGGACAGAGTGTTTCTGCCTTAAAACATGGGGCTATGTCTGACTTTTTATGTAGATCTTTGTCACAAGACCCTTTCATAATAAAGTAGAGTTGAGCGAACACCTGGAAGTTCGGGTTCGCCAAAACTTCACAGCAAAGTTCGAGTTTGGAACCCGAACTTGACCCCGAACCCCATTTAAGTCAGAGTAAGAGTAGGACAAGTGCCCTGCAAACAAATTTGGATAGGAAAATAACTTAAAATAACATAAAATACATAAAAATTTAAAATAAACGTTCTAAACCTGAGCACAAGTGAGTGACAGTGGCACCTGCCAGCCCGCAAACAGGATGTGGCAGCAACGCCACCACATCTTTCACCTCACCAAGAATCTCCACACTATCCCATGGAAGCGTTCAGCTGCCCATCTTCCAATTAGAAATAAAAAGAGGAAGTACCCCCCTTCCCACCCGCGATCCCTGGCTCTTAATGCCAGGATTTCAAAATTCCTGGTCCTTCGAAATGCTGTCATTCTGTCTGGTGGAGATGGATGGAGACTTTTAAAAAACGTATGGCGGTGGCTGTCCCACAGTACGTGGTTCCCAGCCGCCACTAGTTTTCCAGGCGAGCCATCCCTTCCCTGCACAACCAAGTTGCGGACAAAATCAGGTGTGCACTGCGCAACGCCATCTGTGGCAAGGTCCACATAACCACCAATACGTGGACCGGTAGGCACGGGCAGGGAACTTATATCTCCCAAACAGCACACTGGGTAAATGTAGTGGCAACTGGGCCAGAGGCGGATAGCAGTTTGGCGCATGTCCTTCCGCCCCCAAAGATTGCAGGACATTTCTATTTGCCTCCTGTTGCCTCCTCCTCCTACTCCGGTTCCTCCTCCTCTACCACCTCCTCATCCTTGCAGCGTAACACCTTGACCACCAACATCAGCACAGCGAGGGGGGAACGACAGCAGGCTGTTCTGAAACTCATTTGTTTGGGGGACAAACCCCACACCGCGCAGGAGCTGTGGATGGGCATGGAACAACAGACCGATGAGTGGTTGGTGTCACTGAGCCTCAAGCCCTGCCTGGTGGGGTGTGATAATGGGCGAAATCTCGTAGCAGCTCTGGGCCTAGTCGGTTTGACACACATCCCTTGCCTGGTGCATGTGCTGAATTTGGTGGTGCAGAAATTCCTGAACACCTGAAAATCAATTCAGTTAATCCAGCTCTTAGATTCTGGTGGGACAAATTCACTTCTATTGGTGCTCAGGCTGTGACAGGCAAATAATGTGACAGGCAAATAATTTTATTAAATTTGTCGGTTAGATTGTTGGGAAACATTTCCACGGATATCAGGACTTTTTATTATATATCGTAACAAAAACTATACAAGGAACATTTCAAAAAGATAACATTAACCCGACCAGACTCCCACCCTACACCCCCCTCCCTTTCACTTAAACCACTAATTAATGCCCATTCACAAACTATTTACAAATTGTCAGATAAATGAAATAAACAAACAAAACTATATACCTGCCTTAGCCTTAACTTATAAGGCCAGTCATATACCTGTGGCTCGGAGGGTGGGTTCCTGCACCAACATAGGCCAGGTACACAATTGTCCAGCCAGGGCACAGTTCTGGAGGAGGAGAAGAAACTGTGTTCACAGCAGGGTGGCACCCAAAGCAGCTCACGGCCATCATTTGAGCGTGGCTGGGGGCATACGGAGGACACAGATGATACACCTCCCACAGAGGACACTTTTTCGTTGCCTCTGGGCAGCCTAGCAAACATGAGCGACTACATGCTGCAGTGCCTGCGCAACCACTGCCGAGTTGCCAACATTCTAACTTGTGCAGGTTACTGGGTGGCCGCCCTGCTGGATCCCCTGTTACAAGGACAACATGCCGTCCTTAATTCCGTCACTGAAGCGTGATCGGAGGAAGCCATCACTGGTAGACGCCATTGGCATTCACACCTGACGCCACAACAACCAGCACCACCAGCAGATATGGAACGTCTTAGCAAAAGGCAGCATTTCAGCAAAATGGTGGAATAGTATCTGTGCACACGCCTACACATACTGACTGATGGGTCTGCCCAGGGTCATAGCTACAGGGGAAGCAGGGAAATCATCTGCTTTGGGGCCCTAACTAAGAAGGGGCCCATCCACGAGGAAGACTTTGTCAGGGCCCCCTCAACAGTATTATACAATGAAATTATATACAGTGGCAGTATAGATAGTGTTGAAATCAGGTGGAACAGCTGCCTGGCCTGAGAGAGTAATCTTTAGTAGCCACAGGAATGGGGGCGGCATGAAAGGAAGGGTTTGTGAAAAAATTACTGGGGGGGGGGGGGCCCATTCAAAAGTTTGCTGTTGGGCCCAGTCATTTCTAGCTACGCCAATGGGTATGCCGCATCCAACTTCTGGGTCTCCAAATTGGGGACATGGCCTCAGCTTCACCTTTATGCCCTGCAGCCAGTGTATTGTCTGAACGTGTGTTTAGCACGGCTGGGGCATTATCACAGACAAGCGCAGCCGCCTGTCCACAGCCAACTTGGACAATCTCACATTCATTAAAAAGAACCAGGCATGGATCCCACAGGACTTGTTCGTACCTTATGCAGAATGTATACCAGCCTCACCCAACCATTGTTATACTACAGCGCACTTACTCTTTGTTTTCTTTTTTATTTGTTTTGGGGTATACCCCAATTTATAAAAAAAAAAAAAAGAAAAAAAAACACGTTGGCGACTACCACCTTTGGCTTCACAGCCAAAAAAGGCTTTATGTCAGGCAACAATGTAACCAATTGTAATGAACTAAGTTCCCTGTCTGTTATGCAGCGCAGGGGTACTTTGAAAGGGGAGAAGGAAGGGGTACAGTTCAGCTAACAATCTGAACACAACCTAATTTACAGAATATATTTCCCAGTCAGGTATGCAGTGCAGGGGTACTTTGAAAGAAAGAAGGGGCACAGATCATCCAACAATCTGAAAGCCACCTAATTTACTGAATATATTTCCAAGTCAGGTATGCGGTGCAGTAGTACTTTAAGGGCCAAGAATATAACAGACAATTTTTAGAAATGTACCTCCCTGTCACCTATGCAGAGCAGGGGTTTGTATATGGCAAAACTGGCAAAATGTCACCCACCAATGTAACAGATGATTTTTAGAAATTTACCTCCCTGTCACCTATGCAGAGCAGGGGTTTGTATACGGCAAAAATGGTAAAATGTCACCCACCAATGTAACAGATGATTTTTGGAAATTTACCTCCCTGTCACCTATGCAGAGCAGGGGTTTGTAAACTGCAAAACTGGCAAAATGTCACCCACTAATGTAACCGATGATTTTTAGAAATGTACCTCCCTGTCACCTATGCAGAGCAGGGGTTTGTATACAGCAAAAATGGTAAAATGTCACCCACCAATGTAACAGATGATTTTTAGAAATTTACCTCCCTGTCACCTATGCAGAGCAGGGGTTTGTATACGGCAAAACTGGCAAAATGTCATCCACCAATGGAACAGATGATTTCTTGAAATTTACCTCCCTGTCACCTATGTAGAGCAGGGGTTTGTATACGGCAAAACTGGTAAAATGTCACCCACCAATGGAACAGACGATTTTTACAAATTTACGTCCCTGTCACCTTTCTAGCACAAAAAGTGTGTTTTTTTATAACACCAAAGTAAATGTAGTATGTTATGGTTGTATTGGACTGTCTGAAATGCAGCATAGCACGCAAATTTGCTATCTAGCACAAAAAAATTAGCTTTTTTTATAGCAGCAATGTAACTGCCTAAAGGCCTCAAAAGCAACTATAGGTCGATGGATTAAAGAAGCCGTTAGAATGACCATTCTATCCCAGAAATTTGGATTCCCTGGTTTTTCTTAAAGTCCATTCCACACATGCAGTGGCGACTTTCAGGATGGAGAGAAGCTTGATTCCTGAGATTAAAATTTGTGGCTTAGCTTTCTGGAGTTCACATTTCTCCTTCATCAGTCACTATCATTTGAATACCTTGAATTCACAAAGGATTGACTTTATTCGGTCAGTTTTGAATTTTGCTATTCCCTATTATTTTTTTTATGCCTTGCCTATTTATAATTACACACTGTAAGTGGGGGTGTTATTAGCCTTTATAGTGTAGAGGGACACCTAATTGTTTAATGAGCTACTTATTAAAAGTCTCATCTGTTCTACCAGTTCACAGGGGCACAATTACTCCATGGTTGTGCTGCTTTTAGGACATAAGGGAAAACAGATTAACTTTAGAAATCCAAACTTAGATGTGCATTTTAGGGGGGAACCATCTGAAGAACCTGTATAGAGACACTGTACTAAGATTGCTAGCTACCAAACGGTAATTGCTGTTTGTGTGAGTTAACACACGCCACTTTTTTTGGGTAGTTGGTAGTAAGCCTATTGTGTAGTCAGGAATAACTACAGTATTTAGTTTAGTTAGCACTCAGCTGAATAGAGGTTAATTTGTGTTTTGTGCCTGAATGTAAAGGCTATACATTTATTTTTATTCCGTGCAACAGGCAAAGCCCTGTTTGAATGTAACTATTGTGTCACTGTCTCTGACTGTATTTTGCCTACCGCTGCAGAACTAACTGCTTTTGGTTCACCTTCTTCTGCATTCGGTGGTGTACCCACATGCTCAGTAGCTTTCATGCATCCTTCCTCCTATTAATGCTGAAGTAGTTATCCCATAGTTAAACAGTCCAGATACCTTGTTTTCATTCATCCCCACTTCTAAAATCATAAAAGTATATAACTGTATCTCTCTCGAGCCAGCACAGAAGCAAATGGGAATGGGGGACACAGCATACCATAATGTCATTGGGGCTGTGTGTGAGAGACTCTTTTATATGCAGGGTATAAAATTGTTAACAAGAGCTGCAATGCACTCCTGTGATATGCAGGTGCTTGATGGTCAAATGGGATGAGCTCCTACCCACCCACTGAAGAGACAAGAGCTACAGATGGGGTGAGCTAAATAGGGAAAAGAAAATGACACTGGAGATCAGCATTTTTTGAATTGTACTTAAAATATTAGTGCGCATTACTGTAGACATTATTTTTTTTACCTTGATAGAAAACTCCTTTTGGAAAAGTTATTTGTCCACTAGAGTGACTTGAAAAATATAGCTCATCCTGGACTTTATGTCCTGTGTCAGTTGGAGATCAGAGAGTTGGTCACATGACATCACTTTCTAGCAGGTCGGAGAGTAATTTTTTTAGCTGGAGTTCTACTTTAAGGTGATCGGAGAACCTTGTGTGATTGCATCTAGGAGTTGGGGTCAGTTGTACTTACTGTGCAAAGCACTGATAGAATAGAGAGGACAGAAATCAAGGTACATCTGACCAATAGCTGGAAATTGTAGCATGGGTTTTCACCCTAAAGTTTTGATGCATTTTTGGATCCACCGGAAATGCCACATCAGAAAAATGCCAAAGTTGACAAATTCACTTTAACCCCCCCAAAGACCAGGCCTGTTTGGTGACCAAGTTATTTATTTAGCCTCACATTCTGAGAGACATCATTTTTTCCTTCTACATAGGGGCTTATTTTTTAAAGAACTGTTTCTGGAGATTTATTTATGGGGGATGAAAAAACTGTAATTTTGCCATTATTTAAGCTTTGTGTTTTGGGGGGATTTTGTTTGTATGGCATTCACCATACTGTCCAATACCTTTGCCTGGTAGCCGAACAGCCAAGGTAAAGAGGAATTCTGCCCCTAACTTTAGGAGAATGTAATAAAATCCTACCTACTATAAGAGTCTTCCCACCCTGAATTATGAATAGAGCTCTGCAAGCCGTGTGAACATTTACCTAACTGTGCATCAGGTAATGAGACATTGTAAAGGCTATGTAAGGATCACTCCAGAATCACAAATGATTACACATATTATGACTGCGCATATTTATTGAGACACGACCTAAGCGAGAGCTTCGTTTCCTCAGATAGAGAAGAGCCACGGTACAGCACAATTTGACCCTTAGTTTCACAAACTTCATTGCAGTACAGCCCTTGATGCAAAGTCTGAAGTCCATGTTGTTTTGAATGTCTAAGCTTTTTATTCATGAAATATACATTTCATTTAATTAATAATTAAATCTGATAAAAAAGGCAAAAGGATAACGATGAATGTCCCAACGTTTACCTGATAATCAATATTCATTACTCAGTTATTGACCACAGGACTGGCCATAATCATAGGGTATGTTAATGCTTTAAGAAATATAGTTGAATTGATACAGCAGCTACACACGTTTTATACTGGTTACCAGTGATCATTTGCAATTTCCACACGATTACTTAGGACTCTGCAATGTCTATCATTAACATGGTATGTTTTGTATATCATCTACATACTGTATCTATCCTCTATTCATTTCAGGTACAGATTTACATATACAACAGGGAAATCTATAGGTAATGCATTGTTTATGGCAGGTAAGTACAACAACCATTAGATACTGTTATAATGGTGTCTCTTGGGATTCTATGGAAATTTCCATTGCTTTAACTCCTTAGTGACCACCAATGCGCCTTTTTACAATGGTCACTAAGGGGCCTTAGGCTGCCTTTTCACTGCGGTCCCCTGTGCAGTGGAAAGTGGGGCTCGGCTCTTGCATGAGCTCTAACAGCCTGGATCAGCACTCTTTAACTTCTTACATGCCGCTGGCAATGGCGCCCGCCGCATGTAAGTGGAGCGTACTCCCTCTGTCTCCCATAGACAACCAGCAAATGCGATCGCAGGGTGCCAATGTGTGTAAAGGCTGGCTGCAGCCTGGTATAGGCCCTAAGCCTGCCTTGAGTGTTCTCCAGCAGGCTGGGATAATGCATTGGCATCAACCTCAGGTTACGAACTGTGAATGCGCTAGCTGTCCTGCACGAGATTATGGCACTTCAACTGTGTGGGGGAGAAGGGAGGGGAGTTGGAGGATGCGGGGCAGTGCTGGGCTCCTTCACAACGGGTAGTGCTGGGCTCCTGAAACTCCTGTAACAGCCTCTTTGGCTCCTTATTGACCTAATTAGCATATTTATAAAATCCTTTTTTTTCACTAAACAAAAGCATCCCTAGCTGTGGCACATGTATATTACGGACATGCTAGTGGAGATCTAGCAGGACATGTAAAGGGCTCTATATCCCAAAACTAGCTTACAGAATCCCTTTAATAAAGGTAGCCACTTCTTGGTCTGTACAGATCACTTTACTGCAGTTACCTGCTTATCTGTCATTCTAATCCTGCCTGTAATAATATCACCTATGTGTATCGATAAGAAAGGATCCATAATAGGTGATTGTCAAAGCTAATGTATTCTTTCTTTGTCCTATAACATGCCTAGAAAACTCTCCCATAGAAGTCAATGAGGTCCCCTCCTGACCATTGTGTCTATGGCCATTGGGGCTGCCTTAAAGCAATTTTCTAAGTGCCTTCTAAGGGCTCTTTCACACTAGCGTTGTTTCTTTCCGTCCTAGAGTTCCGTCCTCGGGGCTCTAGGACGGAAAGAAACTGATCAGGATAATCCTAATGCATCCTGAATGGAGAGAAATCCGTTCAGGATGCATCAGGATGTCTTCCGTTCAGTATGTCAACGTTTTTTGGACGTTGACAAAAGCGCAGCATGCTGCGGATTTGTCTCCGTCCAAAAAGCCGGAAGACATACCGCAATGCCGGATCCGGAATTAATGCCCATTGAAGAGCATTATTCCGGATCCGGCATTAAGCTAAACGTCGATTCGGCGCATCGCCGGATCCGGCGTTTAGCGCTGCGCATGCGCAGCAGCCGTTCGATCGGGGCCCCAGTGTAGCTGGGGCTCCGATCGATTACCATGGCTACCAGGACGCTACTGGAGTCCTGGCTGCCATGGTAAGTACAACGCAGCAGTGTACTTACCTGCGCTGCGGCCGCCGGGCGCTCCATTATGACATCACAGGTCCGGGCGGCGCATTGGTCTATGCGCCGCCCGGACCTGTGACGTCATAGGAGCGCCCGGCCGACGCAGCGCAGGTAAGTACACCGCTGCTGAGTACCATGGCAGCCAGGACTCCAGTAGTGTCCTGGCTGCCATGGTAACAGTGAAAGCATGTTGAAGACTGATCAGGAAACTGATCAGTCTTCAAATGCTCTCCGGCCACTTGCGTTCTGACGGATCCGGCTGGACGGAAGTGCCCGCCGGATCCTCAGAACGCAAGTGTGAAAGAGGCCTTAATGCTGTTTAGAACAGGGATGAAAAAAGGAACTAGAGAAAAGCTGCAGGCAGAAAATAGGAGTTTAGGAAGGCCGGGACCACCATCAATCTATAAAGAACATGTACATATCCACTTCTAATTACATCCCAAATTATATATTAATAGCATTAATAAATTCCAATTTATTTAGGAATCAAGCTGTAACAACTGTCCTTGGGCACCAAATAAACTTCTTTTGGACCTTTGGGACCTCTTGTGTTGAAACTTGTGCCCATGGAAGGACCCTCTGGTGGACCAGCCCAACTGAGGGCAGCAACCTCATCTAAGCTGCTTGTGTCAGTGAATGATCCATTATAAGCAGGAGAGCTGTCTGACTGTACTATACTTTCCACTGCAGTAGATAAGTAAGCTTCTTTTTACAATTGCATTAGTTCTCTTCTGTGAGGTGTAAAGAGAATATTGCGCTATTTTATCCAGTAAAAAAATGTGGGGGAGGGTGATTCAAATAGATCATAAATGATTCATCAAATAAATTCTAACAGATCATGATGTACCACAAAGGATATGGCATGGATCCTATAAAAGCTACAGTGCTAGTTTCAACAGAGCCCAATGCAAATAATTTACAAAGCTTACCCTCTAGCAATATGAAAAAATGTGCAATACAATATCAGGAAAGCTTAGTATTCTGCGAGAATACGGAGCGCTAAATGAGCTGACAGAACATTTTGTAACACACCAGAAACTGTTAGCTACAAACAGATAACATTGGATTACAGACTAATAAGATTGGATTTGGTACAAATTCCGAAAGAACAGAAGACTAAATTTTATGTTTCGGGAACTCATGAGCGGTCCAAGCCCAGTTAAGGTTAATGAATTCCTCAGAAGTACAAGATTTTAGTAAAACCTCACAGAGCCTTAAGGCAGACACAACATTAAAAAGAGAGTGACAAACTAGAAAGCTTATAAATGTCATGACAGGTGTGAGGCAAATGTGCCACAAATACTGAGGGCGATCAGTTGTGTACATTTAATGAGTATGCTGGATGCGGATACAAGTAAGGCAATGAGAGACTCCTATAAAAAAATCGAATCTTTCTAACTACATATGACATCAAACACAGTCAATGATTCACCATGCAGAAAAAAGTAAGTCCACTGTTCTACTAGAACTGGGTCTGGATACATAATGGATCCTGACTGGAGATCCCCTAAAGCTGTTAAGCTGGACATAGTGACTTGAGTAATGTCATGCTTTTAAATATGCTTCATCGGTCAAAGGTTTCATGCATGAACAAGCTACTTCCAATAGCGACATGTGCACGGAAGAGAATGGAGTATAAACTCTTATTCCCAACATTGACTACATCACGAATCTACCCACAGTTTCTTCAGTCACTCTATCCATATTAAGATGGTTATCCCTTCATTAGCAATCTAAAGCTCTCCATACACTTGGATTTATTCATGATTTTCCCTTGATATAGGAAGAATTCAATTTTTGGGTATTGGAATTTTTCCATCAAATTGTACCATTGAAATTGATGTGTATTTGCAATGAACTGCCTATATTTTACTTAGGCTTCGTTCACACCACCGTTCAGCCTTTCCATTCTCTGCTCCATTTAGGAAAGGACGGATTTGGCACATAACTGAGCCGAACGGAGCCTAAAGACCCCATAGACGATAATGGGGTATGTCATGTGTCCGCTCAGAAGATGAGTTTGTAGCGGTGACAAAAGTAGTGTCTCTGCTCTAAAATCATCTTCTGAGCAGACGCCTAAAGGACCCCATTATAGTCTATGGGGTCTTTAGGCTCCGTTCGGCTCAGCTATGAACTGCTGCCATCAAACCACATTTATCACAGTATTAAAGGACCATTAATAAATCTGAATAGCCAGAAGTGACTTTGGATTTATGTGAAATTGGAGTAAGATGGAAGTGTAATGATAAATCTGGCCCCTGGACTTCAAGCATTTACTGCACATGGTCGTAATGCTACACTATATCTAAGGGGGAGTTCACACCACCGTTTCATTTTCCATTCTTCTGATCTGTTAGAAGAAAAAAACAGGAAAAAAACGGATCCTGTTGCATCAGTTGCTATATGTTTGAGCCATTTCCGCCTGGGTTCCGTTTTTTTGAACAGAAAAAAAAATCCTGCATGCAACACTTTTTTTTCTGCCTAAGGCCTCTTTCACATTTGCGTTGTGAGGATCCGGCATGCACTTCCGTCGCCGGAAATGCCCGCCGAATCTGTCACAACGCTAGAAAACTGAAAGCATATTGAAGACTGATCAGTCTTTAATATGCTTTCAGTTAACCATGGCAGCCAGGACGCTACTTAAGTCTCGGCTGCCATGGAAAAGAAGTGGGGAGTCGGGGGAGAAGCGACATACTTTCCGTGCGGCGGCCTGGGGCACTCCTCGTTGACGTCACCGGGTCCCTGCATCGCATAGATCACATAGCTATGCTATGTGAGCAATGCGCCGTACGATCCATACGGTGCATTGCTCACATAGCATAGCTATGTGAACCATACTGCCCCGGCCGCCGCACAGAAGGTAAATAGCTTCTCCTCCGGCTCCCCGCTGCTTTTCCATAGCAGCCGGGACTTTAGTAGCGTCCTGGCTGCCATGGTTACCATTCTTTAAAGTTAAACGTCAGATACGGCGATGCGCCGAAACGGCGTTCAGCTTAAAGTCGGATCCGGATTAATTCTTTTCAATGGGCAATAATTCCAGATCCGTCCTTGCGGCATGTCTTCAGGATTTTTGGCTGGAGGAAGATCCGCAGCATGCCGTGGATTTTGCTACGGCCAAAAAACGTTCACATACTGAACGGAAGACATCCTGATGCATCCTGAACGTATTTCTCTCCATTCAGGATGCATTGGGATAATCCTGATCAGTATCTTTCTGTCCTAGAGCCCCGAGGACGGAAAGCAAAACCGCTGATGTGAAAGGGACCTAAAAAAATCTGATTTCAGATGGGAATGGCTGAAACGGATGACAAGTGATGCAACAAGATCCGTTTGTTTACAGGTTCCTGTAAAAAAAAAACTGATCCTATGCATAACTGATGCAACAGAATCCGTTTTTATAACAGGCTCCTGTTTTTTTTTTTTTTTTCTCTTTTGATGGATCAGAAGAATGGAAAATGAGGCACACCTACAACTGCATCAAGATTTTTTTGCAATAACACAAATGCTTTAAAGGGAACCTGTCACCTCAAAATGCAGCACAATCTGCAAGAAGCATGTTATAGAGCAGGAGGAGCTGAGCAGATTGATATCGTTAGACAGATATCGTTTTGTGGAAAAAGATGCAGTAAAGTTAGTAATTTATACATTTCAACTTTTTCTATACCAACTGGGAGTCCATCCCTGTGTACTGATAGCTATATCTTCATACTGTGGTAAGGTGCAGGGTGCCGTCGTGGATGGCAGGTATGTGTCACCGAGGTTCATAGCCTCGGTGAGGTGAGAGCCGTTTTTGTTAATGTCAGCAGCAGCTAGTGCTACTGACATAGTTTAAATAGCATGGCTGCAAAGCCGATCCGGGCCGGCTCTTACCGGGAGCAGCTAAAGTGTAGGGTGGGTGGCTGCTCCCCACGACCCAGTCCTGGTTTTGGGCTGGGTTTAAAAGCTCAGCCAGCTCAGCTGCTGGGAGGCTGTGATTTTCCTGGAGCTGCTAACACTGTTGTGAAGTTCTCTGACCTGGAGGAAAGAGCTTAGCAAGGAGGTGTTTTTCCTGGCAACCTGAAGGTGGAATCTCCTGCGGCTGGGCCGACTGCTAGGTGTGAACCCTCACCTAAACCTCCCAGGTGACTGAACCCTGTGCTGGCCTGTTTTGTTTGGCCACGTGATTTCTGTTATGTGTGAACTGTCACCAAGAGACTGTTTTTCATTTATGTTGTGCAAGTGTGAATAAAACACTGTTTACTGCACATTCTGGACTCCTTGTTTTGCCTCTAAACTGCACCCGCACCGCTATCTACCAGAGCGACTCCCCACATTTGGTGTCGGATGCGGGCATGCGCAGTGAGGCTGGCGTGAACGCCGAAAATTTTTTGTTTCTGCTGGGCACGACTGGATGTCCTATATTAGGCCGGCAAAGTTGCAGCCTGTGATCCCTGACAAAATGGAGGCGGTTGTAAAAGCCCTTGTGGAGGCTAACCTGCAGCAGCGGGAGGCTAACAAGCAGCAGCAGGAGACTAATCAGCTGCTGTTACAACACGTGATGGCTTTGCAAACGGCAGGAGCGTCCCAACACGTCCATGATGCCCGGAAAGCGGTCCGTGCGGCGATCCCAAAGATGACCCCTCGGACGACGTGGAGACCTATCTGGCGGTCTTTGAAAAGGTGGCCGTGAGGGAAAAGTTACCCCGTGACCAGTGGGCTGAAGTGGTCGCTCCGTTCCTGGCATCCGGACCCCAGCAGGTGTTCTCTGATTTGGCAGATGACCAGGCTGCTGATTACCCCACGGTGAAGGGGGAGATCCTGGCCAGACTGGGGGTGAACGTGTTAGTCCGGGCTCAGCGGGTCCACCAGTGGGACTTTAAAGCGGCTGAACCCGCCCGGCCGCAGTACTATGAGTTACTGCACAGGTTGCAAAAATGGCTGCAGCCTGATATTCTAAGTCCGGCTGCTATGCTGGACCGTCTGCTGGCTGACATGTTCTGGAGGGCCTTGCCGTACTCCCTTCAGCACTGGATCGGCCAGGTATCACCCACTAATGCCCTGGACATGGTCGACCTGGTGGAGCGCTATGAGGCCACAAAAACCTTGAAAGGGGGTGTTGTTGGGAGGGGCCGGTCAAACCCCGGAGGTCTCCCATCCAGTCCCGACGACTGGTACCCGAGAAACCTGCTCGGGTGTACCCCTGTAGACCCGGCCCCGATAGTCTGCTGGCGGTGTCACGAGCCTGGCCATGTGAGGGCCGACTGTCCACAGTGGGGAGAACCCATGGAGACTAATTATGGGTACCGGGCTTCCATGTATGCCCGGAGACTGTGTGCGACCGGCACCCCGAGACAATAGACAATCGTCATCTGTGCCAGGTGCAAGTCGGAGATAATCTTGCAGTGGCGCTGCTGGACTTAGGAGCCTAGTAACCCTGGTAAGTGCCGCCCTGGTACAGCCCTCCCAGTATACGGGCCGGAAAGTTGGGGTGGTGTGCATACACGGAGACTTAAAGGACTATCCCACGGCTGTAATGTCTCTGTCCACGGCGGCCGGCACATGGACTTGTGAAGTGGCGATCTCCTCAAAGCTACCCTATGAACTAATAATTGGGAGAGACTTCCTGGTTTTCCGTCACTATGGCCTGAGGTGAAAGTGACTAATAGCCCTGAGACAGGGGTAACCCTAGCTGAGTGGCCTGGTTCCAGTGGGAGGCCAGAGCCCTGGGAGCCCGAGTCCGAAGGGCCTGCGGTAGGGGTGACCACCACTGCTGTGATAGAGGGGGAGACACCCCCACTGAGTGTAATGGTGGGAGACATGGAGGACTTGCCGCCAGGGCCTGAGTTGGCAGACCTCCACGTCTCCGGAGATAATTTTGGGACCGCACAACACCGGGACCAAACCCTAACCAGGGCCTGGGAAAGTGTCGTAATAATTGATGGTAAACCCCAGAAACCTGGGGCTGAATTAATGTTTCCGCGATTCATTGTTCTTCAGGATATGTTGTATCGGGTGAACCAAATCCGAGGTGAGCCAGTTGAACAGTTGGTGGTGCCCACAGCGTACCGCAAGCTTGTCATGGAGCTTGCCCACCAACATGTTCTTGGGGGACACTTGGGGTGGCAGAAAACCCAGGACCGCATACTGCAGCGGTTTTATTGGCCCGGTGTGTTCAAGGAGGTAGAAAATTATTGTAAGTCCTGTCCGACCTGTCAGATAAATAGCCCCCAGCCACATTTCCGTAGTCCTCTGGTACCTCTTCCAATTATTGAGGTCCCGCTTGAGCGAATCGCTATGGATCTAATTGGGCCGGTACCAAAGTCTGCCAGGGGCCATCAACACATTCTGGTAGTTCTCGACTATGCCACTCGGTATCCGGAGGCGGTGCCTCTGCGACATACCTCAGCTAAGCTCATTGCCAAAGAGTTAATGGAAATGTTTTCCCGTGTGGGCCTGCCAAAAGAGGTTCTGACAGACCAAGGGACCCCTTTTATGTCCAAAGTTATGAGGGAACTGTGTAAATTATTGCGTATAAAGCAATTACGGACGTCCGTTTACCATCCGCAAACGGACGGTCTTGTCGAGAGGTTTAACCAAACTTTAAAAAATATGTTAAAAAGGGTGGTGTCTAGAGATGGAAAGGACTGGGACCTGCTTCTGCCCTATCTCATGTTCGCAGTGCGAGAGGTACCCCAGGCCTCTACTGGGTTCTCGCCCTTCGAACTGCTTTATGGCAGACACCCTCGGGGCCTGTTGGATATCGCCAAGGAAGCATGGGAACAACAGCCTGTCCCCCACAAAAGTGTCATTGAGTATGTCGCCCAGATGCAAGACCGGATGGAAAGGGTGTTGCCGCTGGTCCGGGAGCATATGGAGGCAGCGCAACAAGCCCAGAGTAGGGTGTATAATCGCCAGGCTCGGGTACGGAACTTCAACCCGGGAGATCGGGTTTTGGTTCTGGTACCCACCCTTGACAGCAAATTCCTAGCTAGGTGGCAGGGCCCCTATGAGGTGATCGAGAAGGTAGGGAAGTAATTACAAAGTACACCAGCCAGGCGGCGCAAGCCGGAGCAGGTGTACCACGTGAATTTACTAAAGCCGTGGAAAGATAGGGACACGGCCGACGACCACAGCCTCCGGCCAGGGCTTCTAGGTGAAAAGAGTCCAGCCCCACAGTTCGAGGCCTGTGAAGCAGTAACCACGGTAAAATTGCAGACAGCCTGTCTTCCAAACAGGTTCAGGAAGTCAGGAGTTCATCAGTCGGAACACGGATGTGTTCTCTGACCTCCCTGGCCGCACGACTCTCATCCAACATGACATCGTCACTGAGCCTCAGGCCAAGATCCGGCTAAAACCATACCGGGTGCCCGAGGCTCGGCGACGGGCCATCGCGGAGGAAGTGCAACTAATGTTGAAGCTCGATGTCATTGAGGAGTCGAAAAGTGAGTGGGCCAGTCCCATAGTCCTGATACCTAAGCCGGATGGGACGCTGCGGTTCTGCAACGATTTTCGCAAATTAAATGAAGTATCCAAGTTCGATGCGTATCCCATGCCCCGGGTAGACGAGCTTGTTGAGAATTTAGGGCAAGCCCGTTATTTTTCTGTGCTAGACCTCACTAAAGGATACTGGCAAGTACCCTTAACGGAGTCGGCCAAGGAAAAAACTGCTTTTGTTACCCAGCAGGGCCTGTATCATTATAAGGTGTTACCCTTTGGCCTGCATTGCGCCCCGCCACCTTCCAAAGGTTAATGGACATTGTGCTGCGACCTCATCGTCGGTACTCCTCGGCCTACTTAGACGATGTAATCATCCACAGCACCGACTGGGAAAGCCATTTGCCCAAAGTGCAGGCGGTAGTGGATGCCCTGAGGAAAGCTGGTCTAACCGCCAATCCAAAGAAGTGTGCGATTGGGTTGGAAGAGACCAAATACCTGGGATATGTAATTGGGCGGGGAGTCATCAAGCCGCAGGTAACTAAGGTGGAAGCCATACGTAACTGGCCCCGACCGGTCACTACCAGGCAGGTAAAATCGTTCCTGGGGATTGTAGGGTACTACATGAGGTTTGTGCCCCACTTTGCCACGATAGCAGCACCATTGACAGACCTATTGAAGGGGCGAAAGTCTGGGAAGGTTAGCTGGAGTGAGAAGGCGGAGAAAGCTTTCTCCGCGTTGAAGTCGGCCCTGTGTGGGTCCCCGGTTTTGGTGACACCCGACTTCAACCGGGAGTTTGTCGTACAGACCGACGCCTCGGAGGTAGGCCTCGGTGCTGTGCTGTCTCAGGAGGTCAACGGGAAGAACATCCCGTTGTCTTCCTGAGCCGTAAGCTCAGTCCCCGCCGAGACCAGGTATAGCATAGTGGAGAGGGAGTGCCTGGCTATCAAGTGGGCACTCGAATCTCTCCGCTACTACCTGTTAGGGAGGAGGTTCCGTCTGGTGACCGACCATTCCCCTCTCAAGTGGATGAGCCAGGCCAAGGAGAGGAATGCTCGGGTCACCAGGTGGTTCCTATCCCTGCAGAACTTCAAGTTCTCCGTGGAACATAGGGCAGGCCGCTTGCAGGGGAATGCAGATGCCCTTCCCGCGTCCACTGCCTCACATGTGTCCACCCCTCAGGGTTGAACAAAGGGGGTGTGTGGTAAGGTGCAGGGTGCCGTCGTGGATGGCAGGTATGTGTCACCGAGGTTCATAGCCTCGGTGAGGTGAGAGCCGTTTTGTTAATGTCAGCAGCAGCTAGTGCTACTGACATAGTTTAAATAGCATGGCTGCAAAGCCGATCCGGCCGGCTCTTACCGGGAGCAGCTAAAGTGTAGGGTGGGTGGCTGCTCCCCACGACCCAGTCCTGGTTTTGGGCTGGGTTTAAAAGCTCAGCCAGCTCAGCTGCTGGGAGGCTGTGATTTTCCTGGAGCTGCTAACACTGTTGTGAAGTTCTCTGACCTGGAGGAAAGAGCTTAGCAAGGAGGTGTTTTTCCTGGCAACCTGAAGGTGGAATCTCCTGCGGCTGGGCCGACTGCTAGGTGTGAACCCTCACCTAAACCTCCCAGGTGACTGAACCCTGTGCTGGCCTGTTTTGTTTGGCCACGTGATTTCTGTTATGTGTGAACTGTCACCAAGAGACTGTTTTTCATTTATGTTGTGCAAGTGTGAATAAAACACTGTTTACTGCACATTCTGGACTCCTTGTTTTGCCTCGGTACTGCACCCGCACCGCTATCTACCAGAGCGACTCCCCACAATACACACATATAGAAATGCTATTGAGTTCTGGAAGAGCAGAGATATAAATGTATAAAATACAAGTTTTACTGAATCTTTTCCCACAAACTATATATCATGCTGCTCAGCTCCTACTGCTCTGTAACCTGCTGCCTGCAGATTGCACTGCATTTGTGGTAACAGGTTCCCTTTAAGTGGTCACCATATTTATCATGTTTTCAGCTGAAGCTCTCACTGTCTGAAATTCTGATAACCGTACTTATAAAATTCCTTTGTGACACATGGTTTGACCTGTTTATGACATATAGCATGCCCTCTATTGAATTTACGATTTAAGTACTGTAATAGCCACGCGGTATACCACAAAAGCCATTGAAAGCTAGAGGATTATGTCTGTAACTTAGGCCCTATTCACACGTCCGCAATGTAGACTGCATGTATTCCGCAATTTTGCGGAATACATGCGGACCCATTGACTGTGAATGGGGCCGGGAACGATGCGGAGAGCACACACTGTGCTCTCCGCATCCGATTTTGCGGAGCGTGCCGCCGATCTTCCGGTCCGCGGCTCCGCAAAAAAAATAGAGCATGTCCTATTCTTGGCCGCAATTGCGGACAAGAAGAGGCATTTTCTATGGAGTTCGGGCAATGTGCGGTCCGCAAAAATGCGGAATGCACATTGCCGGTGTGTCCGTGTTTTGCGTATCCGCGGCTCCGTGGATCCGCAAAACACTTGCGGACGTGTGAATGGGGCCTTACAATTCGCTAGAACTGCTTTTTCTTAAATTACTTTAAAACTATGAGTAACTAATTGAACGTTTTAATGTTACCATACATTGTGTCGAATGGTAACACCTTTACTGGATATAAACTGTGTTGCTAAATATCTAAACAGTTAAATGGGTTTTCCAGGAATTTGATATTGATGGTCTATCCTCAGGATAAGTCATCAGTGTCATATTGGCAGGGGTCCAACTCCTGGGAACCCCGCCAATCAGCTGTTTGAAGAGACGACTGCGCTCACCTGCGCATTGTGGCCCCCTCACTGCTTATCAAGCACAGCATAGTACATTGTATAGCGGCTGTGCTTGGTATTGCAGCTCAGCCCCATTACCTTACGGCTCCATTCTCACGTCCGCAATTCTGTTCCACATTTTGCGGAACGGAATTGCGGACCCATTCATTTCAATGAGGACAGACGATGTCCCGCCCGGGTCCGCGATTGCAGATCTGCACTTCCGGGTTCGCAATCGCGTTCCCGAAAAAAATAGAACAAGTCCTATTCTTGTCCACAATTGCGAACAAGAAAAGGCATTTTCTATATAGTGCCGGCGATGTGTGGTCCGCAAATTGCAGAACGCACATAGCCGATGTCCGTGGATCCGCAAAACACACACAGACGTGTGAATGGACCCTAAAAAGGATTGAGCTGCACCAAGGCCTTGTGACCGATGTATGGTGATGTCACTGACCTAGGAAGGAGCCAGAGCCCTCACGGAGTGCCATTACCTCTTTGAACAGCTGATTGGTCGGGGTTCTGGGAGTTGGACCTCCACTCATCTGATATTGAGGACTTATCCTAAGGTTAGGCCATCAATATCAAATTCCCAGATAGCCCTTTGTATCATATAATTTCCTACTGCCATATTTTGTAAATTACATTTTGATCTGGCAGCATGAGTTGGAGTAAACCATTAGATTATTCATACACAAGTTAAAGTAGCAGGTGGCACTGCCAATAATACCAAATGTACTCCACGGCTGATTGTAGTACCTCCTTATAAACCGATATCAGCAGTGCACTGTCCTCGAAGCATAGGCATCCAAAAAATCTTCCAGGTTGAGAAGAAATAGGCAGCACTCCCCATCGGTTATTGCTTCTTTTATTTCATCCAATAGACATTACAAGGCGGCTGGGTAGCAGTTAGCCAATTCACAAACAGCGGCGACGGCCGTTTCGCACCTAAAACTATGCGCTTCCTCAGACTACTACATCAGCACGTTCCCACGCGCCGACCTCTTATACCGTGTACCTGGTTGTCATGGAAACCATAAACAACCCCATACACTAAGTAAGAAGTTCCATTTACTATGTACAAACAAAGATATAACATCACTAACATGCCACCATAAATTATAAAAATGCACTTAAGTCATCACGGTCATTTAGACCTAGCTGACCGAGTGCTCCTGTGCGTATTATCCACTTTGCTTCTTGTTACAGGAGACGGCGATGTCTATCCCCACCTTGGGGTGGGGGAGGGACAACTTCGATTCCGGCAAAGCGAAGCGTCTCCACATTTCCCCCATGTACCTCTCTTACATGATCAATGAGTCTACGACAGCCTCTACCTGTTTTTACAGAGTTAGGCCTCATGCACACGACCGTTTTTTTATGCTGTCCGCAAAAAGGGGTTCCGTTGTTCAGTGATCCGTGTCCGTTTTTGTCTTCTGTTGTGTTTCGTGTGTCTTCCGTTTTTTTTAGCGGACATGACCCAAAAGATTTTACCAAAAGACAGGCTGACAATTTTTCCCAAGTGTCTGCCAAGGGATCCGCAAAAAAACGGACACGGAACACGGATGACACACGGATTGCCATCCGCATTTTTTCACGGACCCATTGACTTGAATGGGTCCGTGAACCGTTTTTCACGGACAAGAATAGGACAGGTTATATTTTTTTGACGGACTGGAATCACGGACCCCGGTCACGGAGGACAAATAGTGCATTTGCCGAGGTTTCCACGGACCCATTGAAAACCAGAAAAACCAGAAAATCACGAAAAACGGAGGAATGGACACAGAATCAAACAACGGTCGTGTGCATGAGGCCTTAGAGCGAAGAGTTGGTCGCCATGGGCTTGCAAAACCCCTCCGTGACCAACCCTTGTGGTACGTGGTGGAGGGTTGGTCACGGAGGGATTTCGCAAGCCGACAGCGACCAACTCTTCTACTACACCACGACAGTTTTCATCCATATGCTGTTAAAAAATCTGTGCCTCGTATGGGCAATTTGTCAGATTAAGCCTACATGCACACGGCAGTGTTTTTTTGCAGCCTCCGTTCCGTTTTTTTTGCAGATCTGATGGTTCCCATTTATTTCTATGGATCCGTTGAAAATGCGGATGCCTCTTCCGTTGCCTGTCCGCGTCCGCTGTCCGCATTTCATGTCCGCAAAAAAAATATGACATGCCCTATTCTTGTCCGCAAAAAACGGTTTGCGGACCCATAGAAGTCAATGGGTCAGCAAAAAATGCGGATGACCAACGGAAGCCATCCGTTTGTCATCCGCATCCGTTTTTTTTTGCGGATGGTTGCTTGGAAACCAGGGCACTTGTACAGGTACTTTAAGTAACTGATTTAAGCCTTCCGTTTTTTTTGCGGATCCGCAAAAAAAAACGGAAGACAAACGGAAACACAACCTACAAAATTTGTGGACACACGGAACGGATGTGGATGTGAAAAAAAAAGGAAGACGGATCAGCGATTTGCGGACAGCAAAAAACAACTGTCGTGTGCATGTAGCCTTAGACGCATCAATAGTGAATTAGAAGGGTATAGGAGACAAGCAGAGGAATTAGAGAGACGTCTGCTACAAAGAGGGTACCCTGAAAGGTTATTGGATGAAACAATGCAGGAAGCAGGTACATTTTCCCAATATGAGTTGTTAGTTGGAAAAGGGAAGAAAAGTAAGGCAAAAAAGGACAGAAAAATAAGAGACAATGTGTTTTTTCGTTCAAATTTAGCCCTATGGCTCATTTAATACGAACCACAGTGTTTAAACATTGGAAAATTCTGAGGAAGGATGCAGGATTGAAAGGGTTGGTGGATGAGCAACCGCTGATTACCTTTAGAAGTCCCACAATAAAAGACAGGATTGTCAGAAGTAAGTTTACAGGAGAGAAAAAGAGAAACTGGCTGCAGGACAGGTTGCCTAAAGGTAACTATAGATGCGCCAGTTGCTCTTTTTGTAGGTACAATTACCAAAATAAAATTGTGAAAATTGGTCCCGTAACTCAAAAAGTAACTAGCTTCATAAATTGCAGAATGACATATGTGGTCTACCTATTGATATGTGACTGTGGCTGTTTTTACATAGGCAAACCCACCAGGTGTCTGTTTGAAAGGGTCAGAGAGCATTTTAACTCTGTAAGAACAGGTAGAGGCTGTCGTAGACTCATTGATCATGTAAGAGAGGTACATGGGGGAAATGTGGAGATGCTTTGCTTTGCCGGAATCAAAGTTGTCCCTCCCCCACCCCAAGGTAGGGATAAACATCGCCGTCTCCTGCAACAAGAAGCAAAGTGGATAATACGCACAGGAGCACTCGGTCAGTTAGGTCTAAATGACCATAATGACTTAAGTGCATTTTTATAATTTATGGTGGTATGTTAGTGATGTTATATCTTTGTTTGTACATAGTAAATGGAACTTCTTACTTAGTGTATGGGGTTGTTTATGGTTTCCATGACAACCAGGTACACGGTATAAGAGGTCGGCACGTGGGAATGTGCTGATGTAGTGGCCTGAGGAAGCGCATAGTTTTGTGGTCGAAACGGCCGTCGCCGCTGTTTGTGAATTGGCTAACTGCTACCCAGCCGTCTTGTAATGTCTATTGGATGAAATAAAAGAAGCAATAACCGATGGGGAGTGCTGCCTATTTCTTCTCAACCTGGAAGAACCATTAGATTATGATTAAACCTTTTATGTAGAAAAAAATATTCGATACAGCCGTTCCTCCACATTTTTTACGGTTAATCCATTAAAAACATACAGTATCGCTATGTGAAGACATATATGTGTTTTGATATACTTGCTCTTAATCATAGCTTATGTCACAAGCACATGGAAATGTACTAAAACCACCATAGGCCAATCACAAAATCCTTGTTATAAAATGGTTCATTCTGCTACATATACAGTTGTGTTCAAAATTATTCAACCCCCACTGAAATTGAGTGTTTTGGCCAGTTTGACATTGATTTTGATCATTTCAGTCATGTTGTTTACAATTAAATCAAAGAGGCACTTGTAAGTCAGACAAATATAACATAACATTTATAATGAAATAACCACAAATGTCTTTTCTGTGCTCACATCATTATCAGTTTTATTCAACCCCCAAGTGACATTCAATCTTAGTACTTAGTACAACATCCTTTTCCAGTTATAACAGCTTTTAAACGTGAAGCATAGCTTGACACAAGTGTCTTGCAGCGATCTACGGGTATCTTCGCCCATTCTTCATGGGCAAAAGCCTCCAGTTCAGTCACATTCTTAGGCTTACGTGCTGCAACTGCTTTCTTTAGGTCCCACCAGAGGTTCTCAATCGGATTTAAGTCTGGTGACTGCGATGGCCACTTCAAAATGTTCCAGCCTTTAATCTGTAACCATGCTCTAGTGGACTTGGAGGTATGCTTGGGATCATTGTCCTGTTGAAAGGTCCAACGTCTCCCAAGCCTCAGGTTTGTGACGGACTGCATCACATTTTCATCCAATATCTCCTGGTACTGAAGAGAATTCATGGTACCTTGCACACGCTGAAGCTTCCCTGTACCTGTAGAAGCAAAACAGCCCCAAAGCATGATTGACCCCCGCCATGCTTCACAGTAGGCAAGGTGTTCTTTTCTTCATAGGCCTTGTTCTTCCTCCTCCAAACATAGCGTTGATCCATGGGCCCAAACAGTTCTAACAGAACCACAGAACACTATCCCAAAACTTTTGTGGTTTGTCCACATGACTTTTGGCATACTGCAGTCAACTCTTCTTATTCTTTGGAGACAGCAAGGAGGTGCACCGCCTGGGAGTTCTGGCATGGAGGCCTTCATTACGCAGTGTGCGCCTTATTGTCTGAGCTGAAACTTCAGTACCCGCATCTGACAAATCTTTTTTCAGTTCCTCAGCAGTCACACGGGGACTTTTCTCCACTTTGTGCTTCAGGTAGCGCACAGCAGTCGAAGTCAGCATCTTCTTTCTGCCACGACCAGGTAGCGTTTCAACAGTGCCCTTTGCCTTGAATTTGCGAATGATGCTTCCTATGGTGTCTCTTGGTATGTTTAACATCTTTGCAATCTTCTTATAGCCATTGCCCTTCCTGTGAAGAGAAATCACCTCTTCTCTTGTCTTCCTGGACCATTCTCTTGACTTCACCATGTCTGTAAACACACCAGTAAATGTCTAGAAGGAGCTGAGTATCACAGTCATTTTACATCTGCCAAATTGGTGCTTACTATGCTTGATTGCTGCTCCTTGACATCCAGAGATGTTTTCAATACCTGATCGAAAACACTTGAATGAACCTCTGTTCTTAAGAGTGGTAGTCTTTAACTTCTTACCGACCGCCTAACGCAGGATTGCGTCCTGCAGGCGGTCGGTCTATTCCTCTCTGACGCGCGGGCGCGTCATCTCGCGAGAGGCGAGATTTCCTGCCACCAGCTTACCTTGGCAAGGAGGCAGCACATATCGGTATGCCAGGCTAATGAATTATCCTGCCTGGAGCACATGAGGGGTAATCTAGACCCATCTGTGCTTACTTGGTAAGAATAGAAGGAGAGGGCCTTATACATCAATCAGTAGGTCAGATTTTCCTTTCTTATCACACGGTTGTACACTACTTGTGTGACAATTATATATATCTGTATTATCAGCCCCCTGAGGAGCCTGGAAACAGGCGAAACGCGTCGGGGACTTACCACACATACTTATATTTGGGGTTCAATATAGAGACCAATTTGTCACCGGTACTTACCTAGACCCCCACTTCTAAGTGGGGTAGACTCACTAGTTGAGCACTATTCAATAGGGTATTATTGAGGGCGAGTGTAGGGCCAGCAGGGAAGGCACGAGGACTGGGGAACCCCACCATTAGGGGTGGTCCCTGGGCTGAGCAAGGACAGGGCCTGGGAAGGGTAAGTAGATCACTCTCCCACGACACATCTTAGCCTTTAGTCCCAGCCTATGCTATAGGAGCCCCATTTCATGGTGCTCTCCCATACACATACCCTCTACCACTATTGAGGCCACGTAAATAGTGCTACCAAGGACCATTGGGTCCAATATTTTTTATCCTCCCCAGTTATCTTGATCACGTATGAAGTCTGGGGAGTGCTTTGGATAAGGGAGCTAGTGCTAAGCATCAATATGCACATGTTTATGGGTACACTTATTTTATCTATTAAATAGTAAAAGTTACGTTTTATATACCAAAGGGATTTTTGTTTAGTTTAAGTATTTTTATATATACCCATACTTTGTGTGAAAAATATCTCTGTAAACGACAACTTTTAAAAAATTTTATACAAAGTTGACAATTTACAGAGATATTTCTCTCCCACCCAACATGGGTATATGTAAAAATACACCCCAAACACATTGCCCTACTTCTCCTGAGTACGGCGATACCACATAAGTGACACTTTTTTGCAGCCTGGGTGCGCAAAGGGGCCCTAATTCCAATGAGTACCTTTAGGATTTTACATGGCGGCTCACAATTTAGCCCCGCCCAAAATGCCAGAACAGTAAACACACCCCACAAATGACCCCATTTCGGAAAGTAGACACCCCGAGGTATTCACTGAGGGGCATAGTGAGTCCGTCTGAGATTTCTTTTTTTTTTGCCAGAAGTTAGCAGAAATTTAAACTTTTTTTTTTTCCTCAGAAAGTGTCATTTTCTGCTAACTTGTGAAAAAAAATGAAATAATACATGAACTCACCATGCCCCTCCGCGAATACTTTGGGGTGTCTTCTTTCTAAAATGGTGTGATTTGGGGGGTATTTATACTATCCTGACATTCTAGCACCTGAAGAAACATGACAGGCGCTCAGAAAGTCAGAGCTGCTTCAAAATGCCGAAATTCACTTTTTTGCACCATAGTTTGTAAACGCTATAACTTTTACCCAAACCAATAAATATACACTTATTGGACTTTTTTTTATCAAAGACATGTAGAACAATAAATTTAGAGAAAAATTTATATAGAAATGTAGTTTTTTTTGAAAAATTTTACAACAGAAAGTGAAAAATGTCATTTTTTTGCAAAAATGTCGGTCATTTTTGATTAATAGCAAAAAAGTAAAAATGTCAGCAGCAATGAAATACCACCAAATGAAAGCTCTATTAGTGAGAAGAAAGGAGGTAAAATTCATTTGGGTGGTAAGTTGTATGACGGAGCAATAAACGGTGAAAGTAGTGTAGTGCGGAATTGTAAAAAGTGGCCTGGTCATTAAGGGGTTTAAGCTAGGGGGCTGAAGTGGTTAAGGGGTTGAATAATTGTGTCAATGAAGAAATCACAAAAAAAACATTTAATACTGTATTACAAAAACAATTGATGTCATTTTAGTTGCATTTGGTTCTTTAAAAAGTCCTTGTAAGATTTCATTCTGAACACAATTACAAATGTACACTAAATTCCCTAAAACCCTTTACAGCATTGGGGGTTGAATAATTTTGAACACAACTGTAAAGTGCTTAATACGTAACAACATTCCTCTAGTTTTATTCTTTAGAAAATTTCTGGTTTCCATGCCCAGAAAGCATACCATGCCTCTTCAGTCACCACCCATCTTATTTACACAACCGCAAAAGGGTCCGCATCCGTTCCGCAATTCTGCGGAACGGGTGCAGACCCATTTATTCTTTATGGGGCTGGACGTGAAGTGTAGAGCACACGGCTCCTCAAAAGATAGAACATGTCCTATTCTTGTCCACAGCTGCGGACAAGAATAGGCATTTCTATGAGGGGTGCCGGCCAGGTGTGTTGCGGATCCGCAACACATCATGGATGTGTGAATGGACCCTTAGGATTATTCACTCGTTCTATGCCAAAAAGGTGAAATTCATTTCTGTTGCCATTGAGAAATTTGATGTCCAAAACATGTTATGCTTTCCAGATCTTCAACCTCTCACGGTACATCAGATGGCACTGACCACATACAATAGTCTAAATATGGTGTGTTTCATAATTAATAAAAGAATGAATATTATCTATTATGACTTCCTGTTTACCAAATGAGGGTTAATTACAAACACTGCAAAAGATGAAATCTGGCCTGGAAATCCTCAGCATAAATTAACATGTTGCAGATTCTGTAGTGGATAATAATTGTAAGATTTTATCCATTTTTGCTAGTACTTTAATATACTGCAGATTTTCTGTACGCAAAGGTGTGTTGAAAAGCCTGCCATGTATATGCCATGTGAAAACAAATCTTCATGGTAAGTCCACATCTAACTAGGGTTAGCCAATATATACCGGTATTTACTCACAAATACAGAAATGCAACAGCACTCTGCAACCAGCACTCTGCTCTGCTTCTTTACTAGAGGCATTAGTGTACATTTTGATCAAAACGTAATAAGCCACTCATGGTGCCAAGGCCGCCTCTATGAGTGGTCCTAACGCTAAATCCTACCTGTTGTGGGCCATGACAGCCACATAAATTCAGGGAGTGCAGGCCCAGCATGCATGCTGGATCAACCCTGCTTTTTAACCTTCTTAGTGCCGTAACAGCCTCCATTAATCCAGGGATGCAGGTACCAACATGCATGCTGAGCCCACTATGTACTCCTCCTGTTGGGGGCCATGACAGCCACATAAAATCAAGGGAGTGCAGGCCCAGCATGCTCACTGGATCAACAATGCATTTTAACCTTTTTAGTGCCATAACAGCCATCATTAAATCTAGGGATGCAGGTGCCAACACGCATGCTGAGCCCACTATGTACTCCTCCTTGAGCCAAATGGCTACTAGTAGGTACTATGAGTGCAAATTACGTTTTATACTTACTCTGATTAAAACCAGACTCTAGGGCAGACAAACTAGTCAGGTGTACACGAATGAATGGAGGTTGCCACACCTCCAGTATATACTACACAGAAACACAAGGGGGGGGGGGGGGGGTCAGTCAGCACGTCCCTGTATGCAGGTGCACTTAGCCATGGCAAAATATACATATAAACAGGGGCGTAGCTAACGGCTCATGGGCCCTGGTGCAAGAGTTCAGCTTGGGCCCCCCTTCCCTCAGTGCTTTGTATGTCTTCTTATGCGGCACAAGGGTCTTTGGGCCCCTTCAGGCTCCTGGGCCCGGTAGTGACTGCTACCTCTGCACCCCCTATAGCTATGCCCATGCATACAAATACAGAAATGCAACAGCACTTTGCAACCAGCACTCTGCCCTGTCTTTATACTAGAGGCGTTAGTGTACATTTTGATCAAAACGTAATAAGCCACTCGCCGCGCCAGGGCCGCCTCTATGAGTGGTCCTAACGCTAAATCCTACCTGTTGTGGGCCATGACAGCCACATAAATTCAGGGAGTGCGGGCCCAGCATGCATGCTGGATCAACCCTGCTTTTTAACCTTCCTAGTGCCGTAACAGCCTCCATTAATCCAGGGATGCAGGTACCAACATGCATGCTGAGCCCACTATGTACTCCTCCTGGAGCCAAATGGCTACTAGTAGGTACTATAGTTCAGTTTTACACTTACTCTGATTAAAACCAGCTTCAAGGGCAGACAAACTAGTCGGGTGTGCATGACTGAATGGAGGTTGCCACACCTCCAGCATATACTACACAGAAACACAAGGGGGGGGGGTCAGTCAGCACATCCCTGTATGCAGGTGCACGTAGCTATGGCAAAATATACATACAAATACAGAAATGCAACAGCACTCTGCATACCGGTATTTACTATATGGTGATGTCACCGTTTCTTAATTACCGTGTTTTTTTTAGTGATGTCATAGGAGCGGTCACATTTTATAGTGCTGACCGTTTCTACAACGGGCGCTGTGAATGTCAAGACTTCTGAAGGCTCCTGCTTCCGGCAGGCAGTTTACTTGCTAATGTTCAGCAAGCAGCAGAGTCATGCCGCCGTCTTCTTGCCATGTCACCGCCCACATCCTGTTTACTGAGGCAGCGCGCCGGATTCAGAGCTCAGGTCTTGGTCTTTGAACTTCCGAGCCAGGTCTATGTTAATGACAGAGGAGTGTGTGTCTACTAAAGGTAACATCACTGCCACAAGGAGCAAACCTTCCTTGCCTAGGTGACAGTGCTGAGTGCATAGACAGATGTCATCCTTCATCATGTATGTTCATGTATCACACCACTGTACAGAAGGCTGCTCGCTGGGTATCGGCCGGTGTAAGGCATCCCTAGTATTAGCACTATCAATATTATAATTACCTATCTCTATTATGTCTACATTTATTATTATGGGACTCAGTGTCAGACTGGGGTACCTAGGGCCCACCAGTAAAATTTATTTTGGGGGCCCACCAAATGCATACATTCAAATATAATAAATAATCTAACAAGTTTTTTATATAAACATCGGCTGGTTGAGGTGCTGTACAGTGAATATATGTATGTAGTGCAGTAAGTCTAATGTGGTTATGTGCCACTTGTGCAGGGGGTGGGGGACTAGGGGCCCACCTTGCTCAGGGGCCCATCGGGGGATTCCCCTGTACCCCTGTGGGCCTGTCCGAGCCTGATGGGACTGGAAAGTGATATTACAGTGTATATGTAATGATATTTGCAGTCATGTTGTTGCTGTGTTTCATGAAAAGCTGTATGTAACAATATAGAATCTGCATTTTCACCTTTCCATACTGGAAACACTTAAAGTGGTTATCCGGTAAATTATATTGATGACCCATCCTCAGAATAGGCCAGCAATATCAGATTAGCGGGGTCCTGACACCCGGGACCCCTGCCGATCAGCTGCTAGAAGAGGTCTGCGCTTCATGACCACAACAGCCTCTTCCTAGGCCATGTAATGTCTCTGTACTTTGGTCACGAGGCCTAGGTGCAGATCAGTCCTATTGAAGTGAAAGGGGCTGAGTTGCAATACCAAGCACGGCCACTATCCAATGTACAGCGTTGTGCTTGGTAAGCTGCTGGGAGACCACAGCGCTCACTAGATCGCCGGTGAGCATGGTGGCTCCCTGTAACAGCTAATCGGCGGGACTTCCAGGACTTGGTGATAATGTGGACCTATCCTGAGGATAGGTTATCATTATCATTTCCTGGATAACCCATTTAAAATACTATTTGCTGTTTCTGTTAAAGCAGCACGGTGGCTCAGTGGTTAGCACTGGTGACTTGCAGCGCTGGGAATTTAGATTGTAAGCCCCACCGGGGACAATGTGATGCTAATGTCTGTAAAGTGCTTTGAAATATAACAGCGCCATATAAGTGTGTAAAATAAATAAGTCTCCCCTCCTATATGGAACTACAAAACTCAGCAGTCCATGATAGTTGTAGACCTTCAGGACCTGCCTTGGATTGTAATTTTCCATACAGCTTGGAAGTTGAAAGCCACGGATTGCATACCACACGGCACCTTCTTAAAAGGTCACTTAGTTTTCAAAAAACTTTTGTAATGTCATAGAGATATGTGAAAAGTTTTGATCGGTTGGGGTCTGAGTGCTGAGATAAAATGAGGGGAGAGAGACGTTCACGTGCTCTCTCCTTACTGTAGATTATGGAATTGAGACGAGACCATAGACTTCTACAGGGCCCATCTCCTGCAGCAAATAGAGGGGAGAACGTGATATGTGAGCGCTTTTCTTCCCTCATTCTAGCGATTATTGGGTCTCAGCACTGTTTTTTTCTTCTAAATGGGTATTTATCACAATATATATCGCTATCGTGAGAAATTTCTTAACATTGTTATCGTGAGAATATTTTTTATATCGCCCATCCATACACGTGACTGACATGCTGCAAATAATCTGCAGCAGAACATTTGCTGTCTTTCTGCTTGAAATTTAAAGTAGAAACAATTCCCTAAACAGCGTGGTTCTTTGTTTTGTTTTTTTCCAGATTTCTTTGCATTGCAAAAGATGAAATCTGCAATGAAAGTCCACATCACAAATTGACAGGCTTCAGGTTTAAAATCTGCACACATTTCTATTTCCTCTGCAGATTTAAAATCTGCATCACAGGTCTGTTTGTTCTGCAGTGTGTGGATAAGAATTGCTAAAAACCCTTTGCTAGTACTGTACAACACTGCAGATTTGCTTCACAAAAATCCACAATGGCAAATCTGCAGCATTTCAGTGACGTGTGGACATAGCCTAAAGGGTGATAGCTATGCTTTGCTCTTATTCTTACTCTGATACATGTACAGTACATACGACGTGCCAGAATATACCCAAGACTTAGACCTCTCTTTCCAATACATCTACAACTTCCTTTCCGAATTTGCTTTAGAACTGTATTCATATTAAGAATAGGTATTTATAAAAGATGTTTTTACCTTGTTAACATTGTGACTATAGGAGTTATAACATACAGGACAATATACAGTTCTATACACTGTAAAAAAAAATTACATGTTTAATGTATCTTGCAGACCTCTGACCCATTCAAGTGAATTGGTCTGCATCATACAGCGTGCACTCGGCCAGTACCCGTGTTATTTGCGGTCCGCAGCACAGGCACAGGTCAGACAGGCTCGGGTGCATGAGCTCGTGTGAAACGAGTGGCAGCTAGCACCCAGGACTTTATTACATGCTTGTGGTTTATGGCAAATGGATGTTTTTATCTTGCCTGGATAACAATCTCCATATAAAATGCAAATCCCAAAAAATTGTTTTTTTCCTACTTCAAGTTAAAGGGCTTACTGTTCCTACCCAAAGCTAAAGGAGTTATCCGAGACTAAATTGGACCTCCAGACGTGGCTGACCTGCAGTGGTTATTATACTTACCTGGTCCCCACCGATGAATTCAGTCTGTGTGGCTCCTGGACATCACATGTCACACAAGGAGAGCAGGTCACCGATGTGGTCACATATTCCCCTGTTGCTGAATGTTGACATTACATTGGTGCAGAGGGGAGTAGAAGTGCCGATCTGGTAGCCAACCAGACTAAATCCAGCGGCAGGGACCAGTTCAGTATTATCATCACTGCAGGTCAGCCACGCCTGGAGGTCTGATTTAGTATCTGATAACCCCTTTAAATGGTAACTAACCTATTGATAAACTTTACATCAATCAATAGTATAAGCAAAGATAATAAACTTGCAATATATTTTATCAGAGAAAAAAAAAATCCTCTTTCTCTATTTAATAGTCACTTCCTTTCCCACCTTCCCTCCTAAACTACCAGTCACTATGAATTTTCTGCTAAATCTATCTGGCACATCAAGAGGGTCTGTAAGTTTACAAGAGGATCGGATTACAGAGGCCCATAGAAGTCTGTGGAGCAGGAGAGTGAGCTGCAGTGAGAGAGAGAGGCACAGACACACACACACACAGGCTGGAGCAACTAATAGAAAGCTTTATATCTCACACCAAGCGCTTAAAGTAAACCTGTCACCATGAAAATAGAGTGTAATCTGTAGTCTACAGCATAAGGGTCCATTCACACGTCCGTAAGTGTTTTGCAAATCCGCAAAACACAGACACCGGCTATGTGCGATCCGCAATTTGCGGACAGCGCATAGCCAGCAATATATTAAAAAATGCCTTTTCTTGTCCGCAATTGCGGACAAGAATAGGACATGTTCTATTTTTTTTAGGAACGGAATTGCGGATCCTGAAAAAACAGATCCTGAAAAAACGGATGCGGATCCTGAAAAAACGGATGAGAATCCAGAAAATGTGGATCTGGATCCGTTCCAGCCCCATTGAAAGTGAATGGGTCCGCAAATTGCGGAATGGATGCGGACCCAAATTACGGACGTGTGAATGTTCCCTAACTTGTATTTCATTCATTTAAATTCTTGCTCATTCTGGGCTTTGAAGTCAAAGAGGCGGTCCTATCAGTGATTGACAGCCTTCCCTCTGATAGTTTCCCTTTAATTCACATCAATACTGTTCAGTACTTCTCACCTGATGTTTGAGTGATTGTGAGGGAGAGAGAAAGAGTTATGGAGCATAATCTCCTGTTTTCTCCATGTTTTATGTATGGGAGTCATCATAGCACCTAGTCTCTACCCACCAGCCCAGGGACAACTGAGAATTCACTGCAATCTGTAACTCTCAATGAGACTTCTGCACCTGTCCACAGGTATTTTGGGCCACTCTTCATCAGCAAACTGCTCCAGCTGTCCCAGGTTTGAAGGGTGCCTTCTCCAGACTGCATGTTTCAGCTCCTTCCCCAGATGTTCAATAGGATTTCGATCAGGTCTCATAGAAGGCCACTTCAGAATAATCCAATGCTTTGTTCTTGGCCATTCATGGATATTTTTTAGCTGTGTGTTTTGGGTCATTATGCTGTTGGAGGACCCATGACCTGTGACTAAAACCAAGCTTTCTGACACTGTGCAGCACATTTCGCTCCAGAATACCGTGATAGTCTTGAGAGTTAATTGTACCCTGCACAGATTCAAGACCCTGTGTCAGACCCAAAACATAACCAAGCCTCCTCCATGTTTCACAGTAGGTACAATGTTCTTTTCCTTGTATGCCATATTTTTGCATCTGTGAACATATTGCTGATGTCACTTGCAAAAAAGCTCCAGTTTTGTTTCATCTGTCCAAAGGACATTCTCCCATAAGCTTTGTGGCTTGTCAGTATTTTGGCAAATTCCAGTCTCACTTTTCGAACATTTGCTTTTAAACAGTGGTTTTCACCTAGGTCGTCCAATTTGGCTAAGACAGCAATGGATGGTGTCATCTGACACTGATGTACCTTGACCTTGGAGTTCACCTCTAATCTCTTTGGAAGTTGTTCTATGCCCTTTGGTTATCATTTGTATTAGCCTTCTCTTCTCTTCAATTTGTCATCAATTTTCCTCTGTGTCAGAGTTCAGGGAGGTTGGCTACAGTCCCATAGACCTTAAACTTCCGAATAATATGTGCAATTGTAGTAACAGGAACATCAAGCTGTTTGAGACGGTCTTATAGCCTTTACCTTTAACATGTTTGTCTGTAATTTTCTTTCTAATCTCCTGAGACAACTCTCTCCTTAACTTTCTTTGGTCCATGTTCAGTGTGGTACCAAACAGCACAGTGATTGCTTTTTACCCTTCAAATAGGCAGACTGACTGATTGCAAGTTTGAAGACACCTGTGATGCTAATTACAGGACACACCTTAAAATTAACATGTCCTTATGGTCAAATTATTTTTAAATGCTGATTTGACAGTTTAACTCCTTGAGGACACAGCCTTATTTCACCTTAAGGACCAGGCCATTTTTTGCAAATCTGACCAGTGTCACTTTAAGTGGTGATACTTTTAAAACTCTTTGACTTATCCAGGCCCTTCTGAGATTGTTTTTTCGTCACATATTGTACCTCATGACACTGGTAAAATGATGTAAAAAATTATAAATAAATACCTATAATATATATAAATTTCCAAGTTTCAATTTCTCTACTTCTATAATATATAGTAATACCTACAAAAATAGTTGCTACTTTACATTCCCCATATGTCTACTTCATGGTTGGATCATTTTGGGAATTATATTTTATTTTTTGGGGATGTTACAAGGCTTAGAAGTTTAGAAGCAAATCTTGAAATTTTTCCAAAATTTTCAAAAAACCCATTTTTAGGGACCAGTTCAGGTCTGAAGTCACTTTGTGAGGTTTATATAATAGAAACCACCCAAAAATGACCCCAATCTAGAAACTACACCCCTCAAGCTATTCAAAATGGATAAAATTTCAGAATTTAGATTTTTTGGCAAATTTTCCATTTTAATCTATTTTTTCCAGTAACAAAGCAAGGGTTAACAGCCAAACAAAACTCACTATTTATTGCCCCGATTCTGTAGTTTGCAGAAACACCCCATATGTGACCGTAAACTACTGTACGGGCACACAGTAGGGCGTAGAGGGAAAAGTGCGCCATATGGTTTTTGAAAGGCAGATTTTGCTGGACTGGTTTATTTACACCATGCCCCATTGAAGCCCCCCTGATGCACCCCCAGAGTAGAAACTCCATACAAGTGACCCCTATCTAAGAAACTACACCCCTCAAGGTATTCAAAACTGATTTTACAAACTGTGTTAACCCTTTAGGTGTTGCACAAGAGTTATTGGCAAATGTGGATGAAATTTGAGAACTTCATTTTTTTTTGCCAAATTTTCTATTTTAACCCATTTTTGCCACTAAAAAAGCAAGAGTTAACAGCCAAACAAGACTGTATCTTTATTGCCCTGACTCTGCCGTTTACAGAAACACCCCATATGTGGTCGTACACTACTGTACGGGCACACTGTAGGGCCTAGAGGGAAAGGTGCGCCATATGGTTTTTAGAAGGCAGATTTTGCTTGACTGGTTTATTTGCATCATGTCCCATTTGAAGCCCCCCTGATGCTCCCCTACAGTAGAAACTCCATAAAAGTGTCCCTTATCCCATCTAAGAAACAACACCCCTCAAGGTATTCAAAACTGATTTTACAAACTTTGTTAACCCTTTGGTTGTTAAACAAAAGCAAAGACAGGTGCACTGTCTTAACCCTTTAGGTGTTAAACAAAAGCAAAGACAGGTGCACTTGTGATAATACTAAACCCTCACACTGATGTAAAATTGAGAGGTTAGTTCGACATATCCTACTAGGAGGACATGTCTTAAGCTCGGGCACCGCGCCAAGGTCTCTCAAGTAGCCCGAGGCCCTATAACTCACCTACCTGTGCCGTATGGGCAATACCAGGGGCCAGTGGGCGGATTACAGGAGCATAAGGCCTGACTCACAGACAGCTTACCAGTGACCTCCAACATGTAGCCATGCCTGCAATAGGAGGTGGGAAGTGCCTGTGAGCCCCACCCGAGGCTGGCTGATATGGCCCAGGGCCTAAACAGGTGCACCTGAATGTAGCCTGTAGATGAAAAACAGGCACATTTAAATAGAAGTTTATACACCTCCATACATAAGACTATACAAACCATTAGAAAACGTGGTGTTAAACAGGCAGGATATGCTCAAACCCACATGCGGTTGTGCATATATATAGGGGAGAATATCCTGCACTTGTAGTCCGTTGCTTATGGCAATCAACAGCAAAAAAATGCATACAATGGAAGATGCCAGCAACGGACTACAAGTACCACAATAACCATCCTACATAAGGTAACAATTAAGTGGATGTGAAGAACAATCAAAGACTAAACAAAAGCAAAGACAGGTGCACTCTGTGATAATACTAAGCCCTCATACTGATGTAAAATTGACAGGTTAGTTCGACATATCCTACTTGGAGGACATTTCTTAAGCTTGAGCACCGAGCCAAGGTCTCTCAAGTAGCCCGAGGCCCTATCATTCACCTACCTGTGCCGTATGGGCAATACCAGGGGCCAGTGGGCGGATTACGGGAGCATAAGGCCTGACTCACAGACAGCTTACCAGTAACCTCCAGCATGTAGCCATGCCTGCAATGGGAGGTGGGAAGTGCCTGTGAGCCCCACCCGAGACTGGCTGATATGGCCCAGGGGCCAGATGATGAGGAGGACGCGGATGACAACAGGAAAGTGGGGTCATCCTCGTCCTCACTAGGACTCTCGGACTCAGAGGCAAGCTGGACGTATGCCTCCTCGGCCGAGAATATTCGGCGGGCCATAGGGGAGTGTGTGTCTGCGTGTGTGTGTACGTGTAAATCTTTATTCAGTGTGTGTGGTGGCACGGGTGTTCACGTACTTAACCCTAAAACTAACAGGAAAAAAAAAAGACTAACTAAAAAAAGGGGAAAAAATAAAAATAAATCGATGATCAACCATCCGAAGTTGATCAGCGATGGGGTGTGCAATGCGCTAACAGTGGCCGGATACTAAGAGTGCCGGCCACAGTCAGCGTACGCAAAAAAAAAAGTTGTGGGGGCAAGGACCCTGGGGTCTGGGGTCACACAGCTGTGCTGTGGACCCCAGACACTCTACTTAGGGTTTAGGGTGATGCAATTAAACTTTTTTTCCCCACTAACTTTCCCTGCCTAGCCCAACCTTTCCCTTGCCTTTCCCTAATTACCTGGCTGATCAGATGGGGGGTCCTGGGGCATGGATGGGTGCTGGGGGCAAGGATGGGTGCTGGGGCACAGATGGGGTGATACTGGCTCAGATCCACACATGCAATGCAGCGCTCCTCTCCCCTCCGCTCTGGGACACAAAAGGAGGAGGAGAGGAGGGCTGCTATGATTTGAATCTCCTGCCGGCCCGCCCACCTACCAATCAGAGGTGATCCTGAGAGGTGATTATTATAAGTTATGACTGTCAGAATATAGCAATACAAAATCAGGTCAGTTTTAGTGCACAATGAACGCTAAAAACCAAACCAAAAAACAGTTTTTTTATTTTTTTTCAATTTTTGCCAGACAAATTTTTTTTTTACTGTTTTCCAATATAAGACATTTTCAGGCCGGGAATTTTAATTTTTTTTTTTATTTTTCATTTTGCACTCCCTGCCTTCTAACAGCCATAACTTTTTTCATTTGTCGGTTCACATAGCCATATAAGGGCTTGTTTTTTGCGGGACAAGTTGTACTTTCCAACGCCACCATTTAATATTGCATATGATGTAGTAGGAAGCGGAAAAAAAATACCAAATGGGGTAAAATTGCAAAATAATAGCAATGCCACCACAGTTTTACGGGTTTTTAAATTACGATGTTTGATGTGCGATAAAGATGACCAGTTTGTTTTATTCTACAGGTCATTAGATATCTAATATGTGTAGTTTTTCTTGCGTTTTGATAGTGATAAAAAATTCAAAAGTGGGAACAAATAAGTTTTAGTTTTTTGTTGCCATATTTTGACTTCTATAACTTTTTTGTAGTTATGTGTATGGAGCTGCATGGGGGCGCAATCTGAGCTTTTCATCAATACCATTCTGGGGTGTGTGTCTTTTTGATCACTTTTTATTTCATTTTTTGTAGAACATGAAGCAACCAAAAATTATTACAGACAAGGAAGAACCATGCAGGAGCCTCGTTTCATTCATAAAGAGCAAGGCTGCTGCATAGACGCTCCAGCTCCTCCGATCGCCACACGGGGAGCAGTTTTACTTTCGGTTTGGATCGCGCGCAGGTGCCTTGGTCAGGATTAACCATGGCATCTGAGGGGTTAAATGTCCACGATTGGCATTATTGCCGGTCGCGGACATTAGCCCGGGTGTCTGCTACAAGAAGCAGGCGGCTACCCGCGGCTATGGCGCCCGCATCGGGTAGGAGTGGGCCCATGTTTAAACACCACTTCGGTGACGTACAGCTATTTCATCGGGCGGGAAAGGGGTTAAAAAATGCATTGTGTCCTGCAAAGAATAAGCCCTCATATAGCTATTCGAATAGAAAAATTTAAAAGTTATAGTTTTTGGGACGTGGTGAGGAAGAATCCAAAATGCAAAAATGAAAATAGGCCTTGACATTAAGGGGTTAATATCTGACATGTAAATAAATGTGGTCACAGCCGACATTAAGTATAAGGCCTCATGCACATGAGCGTATTTTCTTTCCGTGTCCGTTCCGTTTTTTTTTTTGCAGACCATATGCGGAACCATTTATTTCAATGGGTCCGCAAAAAAAAGGGAAGGTACTCCGTGTGCATTACGTTTCCGTATGTCCGTTTTTTCGTTCCGCAGAAAAATAGAGCATGTCCTATATTTTTCTAGTTTGCGGACAAGGATAGGCATTATTACAATGGATCCGCAAAAATAACAGATCCACAAAAAAAAACTGATGCCATACGGAACATGATCCGTTTTTTTTGCGGATCCGCAATTTGCGGACCACAAAACACATACAGTCATGTGCATGAGACCTAATTGGAACTTGGCCTCGAATGGCAGCATTTTATTGTATTTGTCGAGTTTTATTCGCAGGACTGCTAAGACGCTCTCATACCTTTACTTCTTCTCTGAGATGTTTTAGCTGGCCGTCTATTAGGCCTTTTTTGCGAGTGTACGGGCTGTTTTTTGCATTTCGTATACAGTCCGTATACGGAACCATTCATTTCAATAGGTCCACAAAAAAACGGAAGGTACTCTGTATGCATTCCGTTTCCGTATTTCCGTTCTGTTCAAAGATAGAACATGTCCTATTATTGTCCGCATCATTGACAAGGATAGTACTGTTCTATCGGGGGCCAGATGTTCCATTCTGCAAAAAACAGAATGCACACGGATGTCATCCGTTTTTTTTGCGGATCTGTTTTTTTGCGGACCGCAAAACCATACGTCGTGTGAAAGAGGCCTTAGTTTGTACATCTGTATTTCAAATACTACTTACTGATATAAGAATTTAAGTGGATCGCTAAGCATTCTTGGCAGATGATGTGTACTTGGTTCTAAATACTTAGGGGGTCATTTATGAAACTGAAATACGCCAGCGCCTCTTCATAACTGTGGCAGATCCACCGCCAGTGCAGAGCTTTCTTAAGACCGACGTCTAAACCACTGGTCTTCATAAATGTGCCCCTTAGTACTTTCTAATGACATTAGATTGGGAATTGTAGGGAATTAATAAGGGAAAGTGCTGTTAACTGGTTTAACCCCTTCTTGATACAGAAATTTTAATTTTTTTCATTATCGTTTTTTACTCCATGCTTTCCCGGAGCGATACCTTTTTTATATTTCAGTTCCGAAAGCTGTACTTTATGAGGGCTTTATAAGCTGTATTTTTGCAGGACAAGTTGTACTTTCTAAGGGCATTTAATAGTGCATGCAATGTAGTGGGAAGATGGAAGAAAATTCCAAATGGGGTGTAATCGGAAAATAATAAAATTAGGCCATAGTTTTATGGGTTTTGTTTTTACGACATTCTTTATGTGTTAACCCCTTAAGGACTCAGCCCTATTTCACCTTAAGGACCCGGCCATTTTTTGCAAATCTGACCAGTGTCACTTTATGTGGTGATAACTTTTAAACGCTTTTACTTATGCAGGCCATTCTGAGATTGTTTCTTTGAGACATATTGTACTTCATGACAGTGGTAAAATGGAGTCGAAAAATTTCATTTTTATTTATATAAAAATACCAAATTTACCAAAAATTTGGAAAAATTTTCAATTTTCCAAGTTTCAATTTCTTTACTTCTATAATACATAGTAATACCGCCAAAAAAAGTTTTTGATTTACATTCCCCAAATGTCTTCTTCATGTATCGATCATTTGGGGAATGCCATTTCATTTTTTGGGGACGTTACAAGGCTTAGAAGTTTAGAAACAAATCTTGAAATTTTTCCGAAATTTTCAAAAACCCACTGTTTAGGGACCAGTTCAGGTCTGAAGTCACTTTGTGAGGCTTACATAATAGAAACCACCCAAAAATGACCCTATTCTAGAAACTACACCCCTCAAGTTATTTAAAACTGATTTTTACAAACGTTTTTAACCCTTTAGGTTTTCCACAAGAGTTAATGGCAAGTTGAGATAAAATGTCAGAATTTAGATTTTTTGGAAAATTTTCCATTTTAATCAATTTTTTCCAGTAATAAAGCAAGGATTAACAGCCAAACAAAACTCAATATTTATTGCCCTGATTCTGTAGTTTGCAGAAACACCCCAGATGTGGTCGTTAACTGCTGTATGGCCAAACGGCAGGGCACAGAATGAAGGGAACGCCATATGGTTTTTGGAAGGCGGATTTTACTGGACTGGTTTTTTGACACCATGTCCCATTTGAAGCCCCCCGATGCACCCCTAGAGTAGAAACTCCATAAAAGTGACCCCCATCTAAGAAACTACACCCCTCAAGGTATTCAAAACCGATTTTACAAACTTTGTTAACCCTTTAGGTGTTCCACAAGAGTTTTTGGCAAATGGAGAGAATTTCTAATTTTTATTACCTTGCCTCAAAAAAAGTGTATAGAGCAACCAAAAATCATATGTACCCTAAAATAGTACAAACAAAACTGCCACCTTATCCCGTATTGTCCAAAATTAGGTCAGTTTTTGGGAGTTTCTACTGTAGGGGTGCATCAGGGGGGCTTCAAATGGGACATAGTGTCAAAAAAACAGTCCAGCAAAATCTGCCTAAACCATATAGCGTTCCCTTCCTTCTATGCCCTGCCGTTTGGCCATACAGCAGTTTACGACCACATATGGGGTGTTTCTGTAAACTACAGAATCAGAGTAATAAATATTGAGTTTTGTTTGGCTGTTAACCCTTGCTTTGTTACTGGAAAAATGGATTAAAATTGAAAAATAGCTGTTTTGGGACCGTTTTTATTTTTTGCTATTTGCATAGTTGATCTGACAGGTTAGATCCAGTGCTATTTCTATAGAGCAGGTTGTTACGGGTGCGACAATACCAAATATGACTACTCCTTGGGGTTTTTTTGTTTCAGTTTTTCATAACAAAGCATTTTAGAAAAAATTATTTTTTTAGTGTCTACACATTCTGAAAGCCATATTTTTTTTTATTTTTTGGGTGACTGTCTTATGTAGGGGCTCATTTTTTGCGGGATGAGATGACGGTTTAATAGGCACTATCTTGAGGTGCACATGACATTTTGGTCGCTTGCTTTTACACTTTTTGTGATGTAAGGTGCCAAAAATGGCTTTTGATACGGTATTTATTATATATATTTTGAGGGGTTAGTTTTATAGAGCAGGTTGTTATGGATGCGGCGATACCTAATACAGTATGTATACTTCTTATTTATTTATTTAAGTTTTACACAATAATATCATTTTTGAAACCAAAAAAAAATCATGTTTTAATGTCTCCATAGTCTGAGAGCCATTTATTTTTATTTTTTGGGGCAATTGTCCTATGAGGGGTATCATTTTTTGCGGGATGAGATGGCGGTTTGATTGGCACTATTTTTGAGTGCATATAACTTTTTGATCGCTTGCTATTACAGTTTTTGTGATGTAAGGTGACAAAAAATGGCTTTTTTTACACCATTTTTTGTTTGTTTTTTACGGTATTTACTTGAGGGGTTAGATCATGTGATATTTTTATAAAGCAGGTTTTTACGGACGCGTTGATACCTAATATGTATACTGTTTTTTTCATTTATTTTACTTTAACACAATAACAGCATTTTAGAAAAAAAAAAAAATGTCTGAGAGCCATATATTTTTTTTTGACCCAGACCTACTTGGTTCTTGAAGATCCAGTGGGTCTGATGTCAGTATAATACAGTACAGTACACTATATAGTGTACTGTACTGTATTTTTAACTTTTCACTAGTCTAATCAGACTTCTGCCTTTAGCAGTAGTCAGATCAGACTTACAGTACCATGACAAGCAGGGCGCCTCTGAAAGCGTCCTGCTGCCAAGATAACCATCACCTGCTGCCAGAACAGAGCAGCAGGTGATGGGGAGGGAGGGGAGCACCCTCCCTCTGCGATCCCATCAACAATCGGCGGCTGCAAGGGCACAGCAGCCCCCGATGGGAGAGGGAGGGAGCTCGCTCTTGTTAACCCCTTCCATACAGCGGTTCGTACGGACCGCAGCATGGAAGGTGTTAAACTGCTGAGATCTGCAGCACAGATGTCAGCAGTTTTTAGCAGAGCAATGTGCTGACATTCTGCTAAAACCACTATGCCACCAACGATTATTACAGAGAAGGCGAGCGGGGGATCACGATTGCGATCCCGCCTGCCGCACCGCCCACGCCGCTCGCAACCACTACCCCGGGCGCAAAATTTCAGGGGGCGCCAGCAGGGCCGCACCGCCAATTAGGCAAAGTGAGGCGATGGTTCGGTCCTGCTGAAAAGTGGGGGGCGGCGTCAGGGCACAGGTAGATGAGCGCTTCCATTATCGAAGCGCTCATCTCCATAGTCATCTGAATCACCGTCCTCAGGTCAGCGATATAGATGGATGCTGCGGGGCAGGGGAGAGGCCTTCCTCGTTCCTCTGATAGGCTGCAGGCACTAGGCCTGCAGCCTAGCAGAGGCTGGTGCAGGCGGCGCGATGACGTCATTGCGCCGCCTGAGCCGTACAGCGTGGAACACAGGCGGGAAGAGGCCTGCATCTCATTGTGGCTAGCCTGATGGAGGTAAGTATAAGTGTTTATTTTTTTATACGGTATAATACTTGTTACTGGCATATAATTAGGTGGGGCACTTTTTACTGCCACATGATTGGGGGGCACTTCTTACTGGCACATGATTGGGGGGGCATCTATGGGGGGCACTTCTTAGTGGCACATCATTGGGAGGCATCTATGGGGGCACTTCTTACTGGCACATTATTGGGGGCATCCATGCGGGCACATCTTACTGGCACATTATTGGGGGGCACTGTAGGGGCATCTATGGGAGCACTTCTTACTGGCAGAATATTGGGGGGCACTGGGGGCATTTACTGGGGCACTATGTATGGGGCATTTTATACTGGTACATTATGGGGGGCACTAGGAGGAAGGGGGAGAGGAGCACTATGGGGGCTTTTACTGGGGGCACTATATAGGGGTATTTTATACTGGCACATTATGGGGGCACTATGGGGACATTAGCTCAACTGGGGGCAATAAAAGGGGGTATTTTTTGCACTGGCACACATTATAAGGGGGAATTTTTTGTACTGTCACATTATAAGGAGAATTATTACTACTAGGGGGCATTATGGTGGGCTTTATTACTACTGGGGGTCTGTGGGGAACATGATTACTAGTATGGGCACTATGAGAGCATTATTAACTGGGTCACAGTTGGGACATGTTGGGGGCACTGTAGGAGCACTATTACTACCATGTGTGCTCTAGCAGAGAATTATTACTATTGAGGGGACGTTTGGGAGCACTATTACGGTGGGGGCACCATGGCACAGTATCAGCTTACCACAATCATTTTTGGGGGACGTTATGTTTACACTATTAGTGTCAGGGGCACTATTTGCTGGGCGCAGTTATTGTAGGGCACTGTGTGCCAATAATTTTTGAAGGGCACTATCTGCATGGTATTAGTATTATCAGGGGGTTTATCTGTTTCTGCAGTATAATATTGGGGAGCACGGCAGGCAGAGTATTGGAGGTGGTAGGATGATTTGTCCAGAAGATGGGAGAATGATGGAAAAGTAGTAAACTAAGATTTTTTTTGTCAAACTGCAGAGACGATAAATGGCTGAAAAATGGTCGTCAGAAGGTCTGAAAGGAGAAGATGAGGGAACAGAACATTTATATCAAAGGAGACGTCACTGGATGTTAGAGGTATGGGGAGCTGTATTACCCTATATGTTCTGTAGTGATAGGAGGGTGGATATAGAATTTAGCCCATCCTGCCGCATCCTAGCCCCAGACTTCAGGTCACACTGTGCATGTTCTGAATTCTGGGGGCTCACACTCATCTACTACATTATCTGTACTCAGAGAGTTCGCTGTGTTATCAGTGGTGTTACGTATGACTGCAAGTGATATCTACTACATTATCTGTTAAAAGGGGCGTGGCCACAGGTTGGGGGGGGGGGGTGGCGCAATACTTGGCTTGCCCCGGGTGCTGGTAACCCACAGTACACCTCTGCTCATGTGTATGAACAACTTTTGTAGTCAAATAGTTTGTAAGACATACACAGCAAGGGTTTAGTCTTTTACAATCAGTTCACTGGTTAGAGAAAGGGCATACAGGAGCATACACAAATATTTGCCATGTTACAGCCATGATTTACATATATATTAAATTGCATGGAGGGGGATTTATATCTTTGCACTGCACCATGTACATTACTGCAGTGTTTACTACTGACAAACTGGAAAAATTGTGGATTATGAACGATAGTGTCCTGGCTGAGGAGCAGATTTCCCTTGGTTAAACCAATCATTTTTAGTACCATAGAGTTTTGGATCTTTAGTGATAATCATTATGTCGATGGGAAGTTTTAGATGAATTGTTCTTTACAGCTGAAATAATTGATTCCAACAGTTAGAAATTACTTTAGATGTTTTACTAAGTAATTTAAGATTTGTTGAGCTATTGCTATGTTTAGGTCTACTCCAATTATGACATTACCTTCAGACATGACCAGCTTATCCTGTCCCTGGATGTAGAACTGCTTGATTGGTTTCAGGAGCTTAAATGCCTATGAGACTGCCTTATCTATGAAATCATTTTAATGCCTTCCAGATTTGTGCACAGCTTCCTTGCATGAAGAATGTCTCCCGTTAATAAAAATAATTATACTTTCAGTTTCTGATGAGCTAGAAACATAAAATATGTGAGAAAATATCATACTTTAGACTTTAGCTTTGGTCCCCCCAGGACGTGTGACTCCTTTATAAGTCTGCAGCATTGTAAGTGTAACACCTAGTGGCTTTTCTCTGCTTGACCAGCTGTTAAGGACATGAACCTTGTGGAATATGACCTTAAAAAACAGTACAGGGTGATAGGGAGATGGATGATAGGAAGGCTAGAAAAAAATGGAATAAAGTAATCCGTGCTTCTCCTGCCCTCTAGTTCAGAAGAAAAACTAAGAGCTTCTCATTCATTGCCCTTAGACTCTTTGCTTCTCTAATGTGATATGCTACTCCCAAGAAGAAAATCTAGGGGGGTGAAAAAATGACTCCACACACATTATCAGCCACATAAGTACAAAATGTAGGCTGGGGTAGCTCAAAACCCCAAATAAGCCCCCAAAATAGATAGAAATCTTAGACTGGACCCCTAAATATGCTTGGTCCAAGCAATAAACTAATACAGACCACAGACCAAACCCCAAAATGAAGGACCGGGACCGGGCCCTGGAAGGTTGTTTGCCGACCCGCGGCAATCAGTCTTTAACGCGGTTATGGACGCGCTTCATTAGTACCGGAGGACCCGGAAGCGGTGAACGATCTGTACTTACCGCTTTCTGGTCCTCGGCTCGGCTGTCGGCTGTGCAGGGCTGCGCACAGCGTGAGGGCGCACTGTGACCTCACACTGTGCGCCGCGCCTGCGATACACAGCCGACAGCAGGATGAACAGGATCGCGATGATGAGAATCAGTGGCGTCCAGGAGCAGGAGAGGTAAGTGTTTTTTTTTTTTTTATTTGCGCTGATGGCTAAAGGCTGACATGGGGGGCTGATGGCTAAAGGCTGACATGGGGGGCTGATGGCTAAAGGCTGACATGGGGGGCTGATGGCTAAAGGCTGACATGGGGGGCTGATGGCTAAAGGCTGACATGGGGGGCTGATGGCTAAAGGCTGACATGGGGGCTGATCTGAGGCATTGGGGGTTATATAGTTATATATTTGAATATGCACCTTGTGTTTTGTTATGCTCGTGAATCAGTCAGCGCCGACCAGCACCCCCTAAGCCTCGCCCACCCCTAAGCCCCCCCCCAGAACCCCCCACCCGGGCCCCAGGGAAATTGTCTTGCGTGAAACTGGTCCTTGGTGCAAAAAAGGTTGGGGACCACTGTTTAGCTGGTAGCTAAAGCTTGAAGAGAGAAGAGAGATCGCCAACTACGCGATCAAGTGGCTAAGGTAAGTTATGTTATTTTATTTTTAACCCCTTAATCAACATTTTACAAAGCATTCTTTATTAAGAATGCTATTATTTTCCCTTATAACCATGTTATAAGGGAAAGTAATGAAGATCGGGTCCCGACGATTAGCAACCATGCGGGAAAATCGCACCGCATCCGCACTTGCTTGCGGATGCTTGCGATTTTCCCACAGCCCCATTCACTTCTATGGGGCCTGCGGGGCCTTCTACTGGAGCACGCTGCGATTTTCACGCAACGCAGAAGTGATGCGTGAAAATCACCGCTTATGTGCACAGCCCCATAGAAATGAATGGGTCCGGATTCAGTGCGGGTGCAATGCGTCCACGTCACGCATTGCACCCGCTCGTAAATCACGCCCGTGTGAAAGGGGCCTAAGTGAATTAAAATCTCAGATATAACCCTTACATAAATACAGATCACAGATCAGATCCAAAATTAATACAATCCTCATGCCAGACAACATTAACTTATACAGACCCCACAGCAGAAAAAAATTCAGACCCCCCAGACCAGACCTCAACATTAATTCATACCTCCAACTAGACACCTAAATGAATTCAGATTTCAGACCTAATCCTAAAATAAATACAGATCCCTGTCAAGACCCAAAATGAATACAGTCCTCCTTAACTAATATAGACCAGACCAGAGCAGAAAAAAATCCAGAGCCCCCAGACCAGAACTCAAAATTAATTCAGATTAGATGATAATTACTGCTTATATAGCTAAGGGCTCATGCACATGAACGTAAGGGCTCAGTGCCTGTATTGCGGACCATTAATGGCCGGTCTGCAATATACGGGCACTGAGCGCGTGCACTCAATTGTACGGATGCGGACCCATTGACCTGAATGGGTCCGCATCTGCCAGATACGACCAAAGATCGGACTTTACCTATCTTTTTGTGGTCAGGAGGCACGGATCAGAGGCCCCTGGAAGCACTACGAAGCGCTTCCGTGGGATTTATGTCCGTGCCTCCACACCGCTAAAAAATTGGTAAAGTCCTATCTTCAGTCGTATCTGCCAGATGCAGACCTATTCAAGTCAATGGGTCTGCTTCCGCACCATGGAGTACACATGCTCAGAGTCCACATTCGCAAACAGTGTGAACCCGGCCGGTGCCCGTTCATTGTGGACCACTATTTGCAGTCTGCAGCAAGGGCATGGGGCACACATGTTCGTGTGCATGAGTCCTAATAAAGGTTGGTCCCTTGATAAGACCCTGTTCTCTCATTGGCTAAAGCTGACCGTTTCGATTAGTATAGCTCTTACACCACGAGGACACTGTATTGATTTAAAAACAAAATTTTTTACTTCCCCTGTAGCCTTGTAATAGTATTTTTTTTACTGCAGCACGCACTGCACAACAAGCAGTTATACTAAGGTCCCTCTTTTCCAAAATTTTGATATGGATGACTTATCCTCAGGATAGGTCATCAAGGTTAAGAAAGTAATTTATTAAGCCAATGGGTAATCATATTCAGCAATCCAACTGTTTTAATGGATGTTATACAAAAAAATGCTGCTTGGTGAATTATTTATTAACCCCTTCACACATTATTACATGTACATGATAATGTGTAAGGGATTGCACTGCACTGAGCCTGCTCCATACACAGTGGGTGCTGGCTGTATAATACAGCAGAAACCTGGCCGCAATGACCAGGATAGACAATGGCACCAAACCCTGTCTGTGGACTGCGCCAAACCCCGTATGTGTGGAGTTAGACAGCGGGAGGGGGCTCACTTTGCCTTCTGATCGGAGTCCCCACAGTGAAATCGTGGGGCCACAATCAGTCACCATGACAGCCTGGGGCATGCTGAAGGTTCCCAGGACTGTCATGATAAACTGCCTTTAAAGCTGTGCATGAGGCATAGCTCAGCAGGCAGAGCATCAGAATGTCATAAACCATTTTAGTTATCTATTATGGTCTATGGGACAAGCAATCAAAAGATCCCAGGTTCTAGCCCCCTAAGGGGGCTAAAATGTAATGTTTAAAGTAAAAGAAATTTTTTAATTTCAAATCACTCCTCTTTTACATATAAAATTAATTAAGCAATAAAAAAATAAACATAACAGGTATTGCCGTGTCCATAAATGTCTGAACTATTAAAATATAAAAATATTGTTCCTGCATGGTGAACTCTGTAACAGAAAAAAATAAAAATACACAATTCACTATTTTTTACTCCCCTTGTCCCCCCAAAAAAATTGAATAAAAGTGATTAAAAAGTCATATGTACACCAAAAATAGTACCAATAACAAATACAGTTTGTTCCTCAAAATAACAAGGCCTCATACTACTCTGTGGATGGAAATTTTAAAAAGGTATGGCTGTCAGAAAATGGCGATGCAAAGAAAATTTAGATTTTTTTTTCAAAGGTTTTTGTTTTTTAGAAGTAGTAAAACAAAATAAAAACTATACAAATCTCGTATTGACCCACAGAATACAGACGTCATGTCATTTTTAGAGCACAGTGAACCTCATAATATGAAAACCCAAAAAACCTTGGCAGAATTTTTTTTTTCAGTTTTACCTCATAAAGAATTTTTTTTCCCATTTTCCAGTACAAGACATGATAAATTAAATGGTGCCATTAAAAAAATCCAACTTGTCCTGCAAAAATAAAGCCCTCATATGGCTGTGTAAATGAAAAATTTTAAAAGTTATGGTTTTTGGAATGTGGGGAGGAAAAATCAATCATGCAAAACTGAAAATGGGCCTAGTCTTGATGGGGTTGAAAGGAATATGTTACCAAGAACTTCATTGTTAAAGGGAGTCTGTCACCAAAACTGGACGTTATACAGTCATGGCCGTAAATGTTGGCACCCCTGAAATTTTTCAAGATAATGAAGTATTTCTCACAAAAAAGTATTGCAGTAACACATGTTTTCCTATACATATGTTTATTCCTTTTGTGTTTATTGGAACAAAACCAAAAAAGGGAGAAAATAAAGCAAATTGGACATAATGTCACACCAAACTCCAAAAATGGGCTGGACAAAATTATTGGCACCCTTTCAAAATTGTGGATAAATAAGATTGTTTCGAGCATGTGATGCTCCTTTAAACTCACCTGGGGCAAGTAACAGGTGTGGGAAATATAAATATCACACCTGAAAGCAGATAAAAAGGAGAGAAGTTCACTTAGGCCTCTTGCACACGGGCGTCATGTTTGACGCCCGGATAAGAGGCAGGTGCGTTGCGGGAATATGTGCGTTTTTCCCGCGCGGGTGAGAAAAAACGCCATGTTTGGTACCCAACCCGAAGCCGGACTTCATCACTGAAGTCCGGTTTCGGGTCTACTGAGAATTGATTATTTCCTTATAACATGGTTATAAGGGAAATAATAGCATTCTAATAAAGAATGCATTGTTAAATGATGAGGAAGGGGTTAAAAATATAAAGTTAACTTAGCTTAGCCACTTGATCGCGTAGTCGCGATCTGTCCTCTCTTTCCCTGCAGCATCTATGATCTCCAGGACCTGTGATGATGTCACAGCACATGGTCCAATCACATGGTCCATCACCATGGTAAGATGGACCATGTGATTGGACCATGTGATGTGACGTCATCACAGGTCCTTTAGATCATAGATGCTGCAGGGAAAGAGAGGACAGATCGCGACTACGCGATCAAGTGGCTAAGGTAAGTTAACTTATTTTTTTTAACCCCTTCCTCATCATTTAACAATGCATTCTTTATTAAGAATGCTATTATTTCCCCTTATAACCATGTTATAAGGGGAAATAATAGAGATTGGGTCCCGTTGCTAAGCAACAATGCGGGAAAATCGCAACGCATCCGCACTTGGTTGCGGATGCTTGCGATTTTCCCGCAGCACCATTCACTTCTATGGGGCCTGCGTTGCGTCAAAAACGCAGAATATAGAACATGCTGCGATTTTCACGCAAAGCAGAAGTGATGCGTGAAATTCACCGCTCATGTGCACAGCCCCATAGAAATGAATGGGTCCGGATTCAGTGCGGGTGCAAAGCGTCCTCCTCACGCATTGCACCCGCGCGGAAAACTCGCCCGTGTGAAAGGGGCCTTAGTCTTTGCATTGTGTGTCTGTGTGTGCCACACTAAGCATGGACAACAGAAAGAGGAGAAGAGAACTGTCTGAGGACTTAAGAACCAAAATTGTGGAAAAATATCAACAATCTAAAGGCAACAAGTCCATCTCCAGAGATCTAGATTTGCCTTTGTCCACAGTGCGCAACATTATCAACAAATTTACAACCCATGGCACTGTAGCTAATCTCCTTGGGCGTGGATGGAAAAGAAAAATTGATGAAAGGGGTCAACGCAGGATAGTCCGGATGGTGGATAAGCAGCCCCAAACAAGTTCCAAAGATATTCAAGCTGTCCTGCAGGCTCAGGGAGCATCAGTGTCAGCGCGAACTATCCGTCGACATTTAAATGAAATGAAACGCTATGGCAGGAGACCCAGGAGGACCCCACTGCTTACACAGAGACATAAAAAAGCAAGACTACATTTTGCCAAAATGTACTTGAGTACAAACATCTTGGGGACAGATGAGACCAAGATAGAGCTTTCTGGTAAAGCACATCATTCTACTGTTTACTGAAAATGGAATGAGGCCTACAAAAAAAAGAACACAGTACCTACAGTGAAATATGGTGGAGGTTCGATGATGTTCTGGGGTTGTTTTGCTGCCTCTGGCACTGGGTGCCTTGAATGTGTGCAAGGCATCATGAAATCTGAGGATTATCAACGGATTCTGGGTCGCACTGTAGAGCCCAGTGTCAGAAAGCTGAGTTTGCGTCCAAGATCTTGGGGCTTCCAGCAGGACAATGACCCCAAACATACGTCAAAAAGCACCCAGAAATGGATGGCAACAAAGCGCTGAAGAGTTCTGAAGTGGCCAGCAATGAGTCCAGATCTAAATAACATTGAACACCTGTGGAGAGATCTTAAGGTTGCTGTTGGAAAATGGCGCCCTTCCAATAAGAGAGACCTAGAGCAGTTTGCAAAGAAAGAGTGGTCCAAAATTCCGGGTGAGAGGTGTAAGAAGCTTATTGATGGTTATAGGAAGCGACTGATTTCAGTTATTTTTTCCAAAGGGTGTGCAACCAAATATTCAGTTAAGGGTGCCAATAATTTTGTCCAGACCATTTTTGGAGTTTGGTGTGACATTATGTCCAATTTGCTCCCCCCCCCCCCCTTTTTTTGGTTTTGTTCCAATACACACAAAGGGAATAAACATGTGTATAGCAACACAAGTGTTACTGCAATACTTTTCTGTGAGAAATACTTCATTTTCTTGAAAAATGTCAGGGGTGCCGTCATTTACGACAGCCATGACTGTGCACTGCTTACATGTGGCTCTAGCACAACTACCCATGATAGAGCTCATGCCTGGGGTCGGAGTGAACTGCGCACGTGCGGGAGCCTGTACTGGGAACTACGCAACGGACTTACAGGGCGGGACAAGAAAGAGGCTGGGGACGAGTAATATGAAAAAAAGGCAGAGCGGCCTGGGCACCTACACCACAAACCCCGCCCCTGGGCACATGCGAGCCCTATTTGCATATGGATTAAACATCGTTTTTTCAGCTGCTGAAAGTGACACCAAAAGAACAAAGGTACCACTGTAATCATGGGTAGTTGTGCTAGAGCCACATGTAAGTAGTGTATAATGTCCAGTTTTGGTGACAGACTCCCTTTAAACCAGGCACATATGGAATATTTTTCCGCACAGGTGTGTCATGGTTCTACCACCTCCATGTCTGAATGATGTCTAAGATAATCGGAGCCACAAATCATACGTTAATCAGACCACTTATGTTTAAGTATTCCAAATAGGAAACTCCTTTAGGCCTCTTACACACAACCGTATGCCCTCCGAGACAAACGGTCGGTGAGCGGGCCATATGTCCTGGAGCAGCATTGATCGTGCGCACGGGAGAGCACAGCATCATAGATTACAATGATGCTATGGACGTCGGGCCACCCACGGGACTATTGTCCCGCACTCTTTGCGGGACAATAGCCCCAAGGCGGGCCTACGTCCACACATGAGAGTGCCCCTGAAACATCGCGTGGCAGGATCTGATGCATTATACTTTAGCTGGAAATAGTTCTCATTATGTGTATTGATTTTATAGAAACATACGAATGAAGGATTTTCCTATTTGGGCAACTTAAAGGGGTTGTTCGGGTTGCGAGCTGAACCCGGACATATCCTATTTTCACCACTCCAGCTCCTCTAACGTGAGCATCAGAGCATTTCATGCTCTGATGCTCTACCTTGCCCTGTCTGGATCGCTCAGGGCAAAGGCTCTGAAATTTAATCTCCATTTTCCTTTAATTCTTGTGGAACACCTAAAGGGTTAACAAAGTTTGTAAAATCAGTTTTGAATACCTTGAGGGATGTAGTTTCTAAAATGTAACCATTTATGAGGGGTTTCTATTATGTAAGCCCCACAAAGTGACTCCTGAACTGGTCCTTAAAAATTGGGTTTTGGAAATTTTCTTAAAAATTTTAAAATTTGCTTCTCAACTTCTAAACCTTCTAACATCCCCCCCCCCCCCCCAAAAAAAAAGGCCTTTACAAAATGATCCAAACATGAAGTAGACATATGGGAAATGTAAAGTAATACCTATTTTAGGAGGTATCACTATCTGTTTTAAAAGCAGAGAAATTTCAATTTTGATTTGCTAATCTTTCCAAATTTTTGTTAAATTTGGTATTTTTTAATAAATAAAAATGAAATATTTTGACCCAAATTTACCACTGTCCTGAAATACAATATGTGACAACAAACAATCTCTAAGTAAAAGTGTTTTAAAGTTTTCATCACATAAAGTGACACATGTCAGATTTGGAGGCTTCCGCCTAGCAGTAGTAGGGCAGCACTAAAGCCCGTCCATCAGTGCCGGTGTCGTCAACGGCAACACTGCTAGGTAGAAGCCTCTGCCTAGCAGTGTGAAAATATAAACAAACAAATTTCACTTTTTTGGCAGATTTTCCATTTCAATCCATTTTATTCCGCTAACAAAGCAAGGGTTAACAGACAAACAAAACTCAATATTTATTACCCTGACTCTGTAGTTTACATAAACACCCCATATGTGGTCGTAAACTGCTGTAAGGCACACATGGCACAGAAGGAAAGTTTTTTTTTGGAAGTTTTAAGTTGCCATGTCACATTTAAAGACCACCTGATGCACCCCTAGAGTAGAAACTCCTCAAAAATGACCCCATTTTGGAAACTACGGGATAAGGTGGCAGTTTTGTTGGTACTATTTTAGGGTACATATGATTTTCGGTTGCTCTATATTACACTTTTTGTGAGGCAAGGTAACAAAAAATAGCTGTTTTGGCACCGTTTTTTTATTTTTTGTTATTTACAATGTTCATCTGACAGGTTAGATCATGTGGTATTTTTATAGAGCAGGTTGTTACGGACGTGACAATACCAAATATGACTACTTTTTTTGTTTGTTTGTTTCAGTTTTACATAATAAAGCATTTTAGAAAAAAAAAAGATTTTTAGTGTCTCCATATTCTGAAAACCATAGTTTATTTTTATTTTTTGGGCGACTGTTTTATGTAGGCGCTCATTTTTTTCGGTATGAGATGACGGTGTGATTGTTACTATTTTAGGGTGCATATGACTTTTTGATCGCTTTGTATTACACTTTTTGCGATGAAAGGTGACAAATAATGACTTTTTTTAAACCGGTTTTATTTTTTATAGTGTTCATCTGAACAAAAAAAAAATCATGTTTCAGTGTCGCCATATGACTTTTTAATCGTTTGGTTTTTCACTTTTTGTGATGTAGCTTGACAATAAATGGCTTTTTTTACACAGTTTTTTTTTTTACGGTGTTCATCTGAGGGGTTAGTTCATGTGATATTTTTATACAGGTAAGTTCTTACAGACTCGGCAATACCTAATATGTATCCTTTATTTTATTTATTTAAATTTTACACTATAGCAGCGTTTTTTAAACAAAAAAATTATGTTTTAGGGTACTTTCACATTTGCGGCATAGCTATCCGGCAGGCTGTTCCAGCGGGTAAACAGCCTGCCGGATCCGCCATGCCGCAAGTATCCGTGCACTGCCATGCTGCTGCTCCGTCCCCATTGACTATAATGGGGCGGGGGCGGAGCTACGGCGCAGCACAGCAGTGCACGGCAGAGATTGCCGGACTAAAAAGTCGGACCTGCAGTACTTTTAGTCTGGCGATCTCCGGCCGTGCACTTCCGTGCTGCGCCGTAGCTCCGCCCCCCGCCCCATTATAGTCAATGGGGTCGGAGCGGCAGCACGGCAGTGCACGGGTACTTGCGGCATGGCGGAACAGCCTGCCGGATAGCTATGCCGCAAATGTGTCTCCATATTCTGAGAGCCATAGTTTTTTTTATTTTTTGCCCAATTGTTTTATGTTGGGGCTCATTTTTTGCAGGATGAGGTGGCGGTTTGATTGGTACTATTTTGGGGGGCATACGCCTTTTTGATCGCTTGGTGTTGCACTTTTTGTGATGTAAGGTTACAAAAAAATGATTATTTTAGCACAGTTTTTATTTTATTTTTTTCACGGTGTTCAGGTGAGGGGGTGGATCATGTGATATTTTTGAGTTGGTCATTACGGACATGGCAATACCCAATATGTCTGGTTTTCTATTTTTTTTCTATTTTTTCTACAATTTTATGTGTTTTATTTGGGGAATTTTTTTTTTACTTGAAATATTTTTTTTTTATTATGAAAAACACATTTTTTTACTTATTATTTTTTATTTATTTTTTTACAACCTGTATTGTAATGCATTGGCTGTTAGCTTTTATGCTGACAGCCTGTCTGTGTGAACCAGTGTAACAGAACATGGCTGGTGTCCTCGTCTCCACAGTAACAAGGGGGCGGGGAGAACCTGGCCGCGCACGCCTCCTCAGCGCAGCTAGCATTCTTCATCCCCTAGACAACGAGCTGCAGTGGAGCTAAGCGCCGATAATGGTGAGTCGGCACTCAGCTGTATTGAATTGTGTAACATGAGTCACGTGACGCTGGCTAGGTCATGTGACTCACCACTTAGAGTTGCCTGTGATTGGTCTTGCTACCCTCACCAGCATTTTCGTATTGTGCCTTTCTGTATGTTTTGGACCTCGGCTCTGTTTTTGACCTCGACCTTGTGACCTCCCGTGAATTAACGTGACCTCTTGGCTTCTGACTCCAGATTGTGTTTTGCTATTGTATTTGCTATTGTATTGCTCCCTGTGTACCTGTGTGACCTCCTGGCTTTGACTTTGGCTTCCCTGACTCTGTTACGGTACTTCTCTTATCCTCTTAGGCCCCTGCACGTATCTAAGTGAGGGACTGCCACCAAGTTGTACGCTGTCGGTTAAGATGGGCCATGCAAGTAGGCAGGGATAGAGGTGGGGTGGAGTTTAGGGCTGCACTTATACCTACCCTTTGTTGTAACACCCAGCCTAAGGGCTGGATCTTACAGGTTTCCGTAGAAGGCAAACTCTAATGCCTATAGAAGGCATCGGGTTTGGCTTCTCTGCCATCGGGTCCCTGCTACTGTAGCACGGGGACCCGATGGGGAAGCGGAGGGCACTCGTAACCTCCGCTAACCCTCTGCATGCCGCGTATACAGCAGGGGCCCGGCTGTCAGTGACTGCCGGGTCCATGCTGCTGATCGGGCACAGGTCCTGCACCCGCTGATCAGCCTGCCGGACATGTACGGTTCTGGTTCTTAAGTCACGTCCACCAGCGCCGTACATGTATGGCGTGGGTCCTTAAGGGGTTAAATGTGAATGAGTTGATTGATACATGATCTGTAGCCCAGAGGAAGGTGTGCAGCTGACAGATGAAACAGGAGTGCACAGAGTGGCTTGGGCCTGCCGGTGATGCACTTAACGGGGTTGTACAAGAATGGGTGGAGTTTTTGAAACCCTCCCTACTTGTACGACCTTGTAAAGGGAAGCTTCCTTACCTGCTTTTTGTCGCTAGCTTCCTGCTTCTTCTCCTCCCGGCCTGCGATGCCCCCCTGGGTTCCCTCTCTGTAAACTTCCAGTTTGACATCGCCTGCAGTTAATCATTGGCCGTGGCGGAGACTGGATCCCCCTGTGTCATGTGACCATTTGTCATTAAGTAAAGGGGAGCTGGTCACCACTGCAGCCAGTGATTGGCTGCAGGTGATGTCATACCCGATGTTTTCAGCAAGGAAGCCCAGCAGAGCATCGCAGGCCTGGAAGAGAAGGTGCGGAGCCATCGCTGGGAAGCAGGTAAGTAAGCTTCCCTTCAGAGGTCTAGCCAAGTGGGTCCCCCCCCCCCCCCCACACACACACACACCAATTCTTGCACAACCACTTTAACTGCTGATTTGCATATAGCTTAAAAGTAGGTGAAATGCTGCTATAATGAGGGTATATGTCACTACTCTTTCCTACCCTCAGATAGTCCAGCAATAACCTGGTGATAGATTCCCTTTAACCCCTTAAACTAAGGTTAGGGCTACATGACAACATGTGTCGTGCGACATTTTGTCGCACCAATGTTGCAACAATTTTTATAATGATAGTCTATGGCAGGCATCCTCAAACTGCGGCCCTCCAGCTGTTGTAAAACTACAACTCCCACAATGCCCTGCTGTAGGCTGATAGCTGTAGGCTGTTCGGGCATGCTGGGAGTTGTAGTTTTGCAACAGCTGGAGGGCCGCAGTTTGAGGATGCCTGGTCTATGGCAGGCATCAGCAACCTTCGGCTTCCAGCTGTTGTGAAACTACAATTCCCAGCATGCTCCATTCATTTCTATGTAAGTTCTTAGAAGAGAAGAGCAACTATGCATGCTGGGAGTTGTAGTTTTACAACAGCTGGGAGCCAAAGGTTGCCTACCCCTGGTCTATGGTGTCGCATTGCGACATGCTGCGACAAGACAGTAGCAAAAAATCCATTCAAGATGACTATCATTATAAAAATTGTTGCACGACATTGGTACGACATCAGTGTTGCGCGACACATGTTGCAGTGTCGTTGTGCCCTATGTGACACATGTCGTTGTGTAGCCCTAGCCTAACAGTATGTTGCTGCTAGTAAATACTATTACAACACTGTGATGATAGGGGCTCAGGAGCTATGCTATGGTCATTACTTGCACTCTGGTCATTACTTGGGTCTTAGAATATGGTTGCACAGAAAAAAAATATATTTTTAATTCAAAAAAGTGATTTGATGATGAAAAATCAGTAAGACATAAAAAACTATATAAATTTATTGTAATCATATCAACCTGCAGAATAATATTATCAGAGTATTTCCTCAGTAAAGCCCATAACAAAACACTGATAGAAATGCTATTATTTGACCACCTTACCTCCCACAAAATGGAATATAAAGTAATCAATATACCATATAAAACCCAAAATTAGGTGTCACTTAATGTGCTAATAACTTTGGAATGAGTATGAGATTGTTTTCCTGTGACACATCGTACTTCATGTTAGTGGTTAATTTGAGTCTTAAAAAGATCAAAAAATTATGGAAAATTTGATAAAATTTGCTATTTATTAAATTGAATTTTTCTGCTTTTAAGATGGATACCTCATAAAATAGTTATTAACTGACACTCACCACATGTCTACTTTATAGTGGCATCATTTTGTAAATGTCTTTTCATTTCTTAGGACATTAGAAGGCTTTAGAATTTTCGGAGCACTAAAAATTTTTAAGATAATTTCCAAAACCCACTTTTTTTAAAGACCAATTCAGTTATTAAGTCACTTTGTGGGGCTTACATAGTAGAATGTCGGTCAATGGCCGGAAATTCCCTGTAGGGGTCCTACCTATACTTTATAAAACTACATACTTTATTTCTTCCATTAAAACTACCTATACTAATGTGAGTTCAAACTATCAGGCTGTAGTTTGGGATTTGCAATGTCACTATATAGGTTGTGGAACCTTGCTCACAACCTACTTATATGATTTATATGGCAATAGAGAGTGGTGTTGATACCATATGGTATATGTAAGAGTTTAACCCCTTACATATGGTGCTTAGTGCGACTGTTCAGCATACATGCATAACTTACATCGTTCACTGGTGTGATTTGTTGGAGCAACGTGCTCCTATGACTTGAAATACTGACACTAAAGCATCTGATGGAGTTTATCTTCTTAGGTGTCGCTGAATACATATCCACACATACCACACACCTCATATACAATGGAGGATCAGATTCACACACACTCTCTAGCCCTTGTCTAACTTATACTTAACATAAAGCTGACTCGCTTTCCCTCAGCCTGCCTAAAACCATAAAACTACCACCCCTTAACCCGACATGTTTCGCCACTATGCGGCTTCGTCAGGAGTTTTGGTGTATTAGCGTCAGGGCCCCTCAGTCTACCTCACTAAATACTATAAGCCCTCCCCCTTCTTCTCACACTGTTATTTTGGGAGGGTAAAAAATACACTTTTCTCGAGTTTGTGAAAAAATTGAATGACAACAGTATTGGTTTGCATTTCACCTTTAAATTCACCAAGAGAACATAAACTTTCTGGATTAAAAAATCAGTAAGGATATGGACGGACGCATTCAGATGGAGATTTTCCGTAAGATAACCTCAACAAACAGTCTCCTCCATCCAGCTGGCATCCTACAGCATAAAAAATCGGTATACCTGTTGGGCAATACTTGAGAGCCAGAAGGAACTGTACCACAGAGGAGACGTTTGAAAAGGAGGATGATAATTTATATAGACAATTTAGGGCTAGAGGATATCCGTGGAAATCCTTAAAGAAGGCCTTTAATCGAGCTAAAAGCTAAAAAAGAGAGGATCTTCTATCACAAAAGCAGAAACAAAGAACTGATGATGATTCCCCTCAGAAAATCATAAGATGTATTGGCATCTGTGACAGCCATCACCAACAAATAATGAATATCCTTAGGAGACATTGGAAGATACTTACCAGTGATGCAGATTTGAGACAAGTCCTGCCACCCTATCCAAGTGTCACATATAGAAGGGGGAAGAACTTGAGGGATCAGGGATCAGTGCCTCCTGGATCCGTAACAACGCAAGTGAACTGAAAGTATTTAAAGACTGATAAGTCTTCAAAATGCTTTCAGGTTACTATGGCAGCCAGGACGCTATTAAAGTCCTGGTTGCCATAGTAGTAGTGGGAAGCGGGGGAGCAGTATACTTACCGCCCGTGCGGCTCCCGGGGCGCTCCAGAATGACGTCAGAGCATCCCATGCGAGTGGGGCGCCCTGACGTCACTCTGGAGCGCCCCGGGAGCCACATGGGCGGTAAGTATACTGCTCCCCTGCTCCCCACTATACTTTACCATGGCAACCAGGACTTTAGCGTCCTGGCTGCCATGGTAACCATTCAGAAAAAGCTAAACGTCGGATCCGGCGATGCGCCGAAACGACGTTTAGCTTAAGGCCGGATCCGGATTAATGCCTTTCAATGGGCATTAATTACAGATCCGGCCTTCCGGCAAGTGTTCAGGATTTTTGGCCGGAGCAAAAAGCGCAGCATGCTGCAGTATTTTCTCCGGCCAAAAAACGTTTCGGTCCTGAACTGAAGACATCCTGATGCATCCTGAACGGATTTATCCCAGACAACGGAACTCTATGCCGGAAAAGAAATACGCAAGTGTGAAAGAGCCCATAGTACATAGTTTCCTCCCTACAACAGAAATGGCTAATGGATCAAAGTTTAAATCCAAAGTCCAACGATGTAAGTTATGCATGTATGCTGAACAGTCGCACTAAGCACCATATGTAAGGGGTCAAACTCTTACATATACCATATGGTATCAACACCACTCTCTATTGCCATATAAATCATATAAGTAGGTTGTGAGCAAGGTTCCACAACCTATATAGTGACCTTACAAATCCCAAACTACAGCCTGATAGTTTGAACTCACATTAGTATAGGTAGTTTTAATGGAAGAAATAAAGTATGTAGTTTTATAAAGTATAGGTAGGACCCCTACAGATAATTTCCGGCCATTGACCGACATTCTACTATGTAAGCCCCACAAAGTGACTTAATAACTGAATTGGTCTTTAAAAAAGTGGGTTTTGGAAATGATCTTAAAAATTTTAATTGCTTCGAAAATTCTAAAGCCTTCTAATGTCCTAAGAAATGAAAAGACATTTACAAAATGATGCCAATATAAAGTAGACATGTGGTGAGTGTCAGTTAATAACTATTTAGTATAGTATAGGTAGGACCCCTACAGGGAATTTCCAGCCATTGACCATTGTGTGTTTTCAGGGTATATCCCGAGGGTCTATACCAGGGCCCATTTATAGATAGTGTTACATAGTAGAAACCACCCAAAAAAGACCCGATTTTATAAACTACTCCCCTCAAATTATTCAAAACTGATTTTACAAACTTTGTTAACCGTTTACAAAAGTAATGGGCTAACAAATAATTTTTCACAAGAATTAAAGGAAAATGAACATAAAATTTAAAAATAATACATTTTTCCGGTAATGCAGCAAGGGTTAACAGCAAAACAAACCTCAATATTTATTTTTTTGATTCTGCGGTTTACAAAAACACCCAATATGTGGTCATATACTACTGTAGTGGCACTCCACAGGGCTTAGAATGGAAAGAGGCCATATAGTTTTTGGAGGGCAGATTTTGCTGGAATTTTTTTGGGCCGCCATGTCACATTTATAGAAATCTTAAGGTACAGTGGAAACCCCTTAAGCTACCTTATTTTGTACTCCCCTCAAGGAATTTATTGCAGGATGTACTGACCGTTTTCAACCCACAGGCATTTCTTACAGCACCAATTGGAGACGTTTTGATTTGGGTACAATCAGTTCAGAACTGAATCAATTTTTTTGGGTTGTGCAAAGAGGTTCAAGGAATTCTGCTCCACTTCGGTAAAGGAATATTTATTTTGCTTGCGGTAAAATCACATTCAGTTACGGTTACAAAAGTCTTGTCTACGCGTTTCGGGCTACAAGAAACAATTCAAGCCCTTACTCATTGTTGTCATTAGACCACCAACTAATGGTGGTCTGTGGATGGCACTATTATGGGGGATCTGTGGATGTCACTGTTATGGGGGGGATCTGTGAAGGACACTGTTATGGGGGATCTGGGGATGGCACTGTTATGGGGGATCTGGGGATGACGTACTGTTATGGGGGATCTGGGGATGACGTACTGTTATGGGAGGATCTGTGGATGGCGCACTGTTATGGGGGATCTGTGACTGACACTGTTATGGGGGGATCTGCGAAGGATACTGTTATGGGGGATCTGTGAAGGATACTGTTACAGCCCCCTGTAACAGTATCCTTCACAGATCCCCCATAACAGGGCTGGCACTGTTATGGGGATCTGTGGATGGCACTGTTATGGGGGATCTGTGGATGGCACTGTTATGGGGGATCTGTGGATGGCACTGTTACATATGTGTCATCCACAGACCCTCCCCACCCCATAACAGTGCCATCCACAGATCCCCCATCCCATAACAGTGCCATCTTACAACAGTGCATTTCTTACAGCACCAATTGGAGACGTTTTGATTTGGGTACAATCAGTTCAGAACTGAATCAATTTTTTTGGGTTGTGCAAAGAGGTTCAAGGAATTCTGCTCCACTTCGGTAAAGGAATATTTATTTTGCTTGCGGTAAAATCACATTCAGTTACGGTTACAAAAGTCTTGTCTACGCGTTTTGGGCTACAAGAAACAATTCAAGCCCTTACTCATTGTTGTCATTAGACCACCAACTAATGGTGGTCTGTGGATTGCACTATTATGGGGGATCTGTGGATGTCACTGTTATGGGGGGATCTGTGAAGGACACTGTTATGGGGGATCTGGGGATGGCACTGTTATGGGGGATCTGGGGATGACGTACTGTTATGGGGGATCTGGGGATGACGTACTGTTATGGGAGGATCTGTGGATGACGCACTGTTATGGGGGGGGGATCTGTGACTGACACTGTTATGGGGGGGGGGATCTGCGAAGGATACTGTTATGGGGGGGATCTGTGAAGGATACTGTTACAGCCCCCCTGTAACAGTATCCTTCACAGATCCCCCCATAACAGGGCTGGCACTGTTATGGGGATCTGTGGATGGCACTGTTATGGGGGATCTGTGGATGGCACTGTTATGGGGGATCTGTGGATGGCACTGTTACATATGTGTCATCCACAGACCCTCCCCACCCCATAACAGTGCCATCCACAGATCCCCCATCCCATAACAGTGCCATCCACAGACCCCTCCCCCATAAAACTGAGCGAGCGGGGAGGGACTGGGAGGAGGAGCTGGGGGACGGCAATTGCGGAGGGGCCGGTGCAGTGACTGTACCCGGCCCCCCCGCTCCAGTGCTGCACTATTAAATTATAAGGTATCTAAATCAATTAGAAGTTCTGGTCCATGCCCCCCACCCCTAATATTACCGACACACGGCTTGTTCAGTTGATAGCAGGCATTCCGGGCGGCCGGCGCGCACTCACTGATGTCCAAGCCTGCGCCGCCTGCTTCATTCATAAAGTGATTGTCCGATTCATATGATTGTCCGATTGACCTTCTGCCTGGTGCCACTCCTCCTCGTGATCGAGTCTACTCACTATCACTTCCTGAGACCCAAGCAATGTCTGATTACATCAATTACAATCTCGATAGGGGGTTTATCCAGAAATCTACTTCACCAGCCGATGCTGGATTCTTCTTTGTACAGAAAAAAGATGAATCCTTACGGCCGTATATCGACGATCAAGGTCTGAATAAGGTCACAGTCAAGAATCAATACCCTCTTCCGCTAATCTTTGAATTCTTTGACAGGATCTGGGGAGCCAAGGTCTTCACAAAATTCGACCTGTGCGGCGCATACAAACTTATCGATATTCGAAAGGGCGATGAATGGAAGACTGGTTTCAACACTCGTGATGGACACTACGAGTATCTCGTCATGCCCTTCAGTCTGTGCAATGCTCCCGCTGTATTCCAGGAGTTGATCCCTGTCTGCCTGCCTTGACTCTCCTGTTTCCGACCTGGATTGCCTGACCTGTACCAGTACAAATATATATAGAGAGATGAAGTGAAAGTAAGGATGCACAATTTAGCAGGCATAAAAAATATACCAGTGGCGTACATAGATGAGAGGGGTCTTCAAAGCAACAATCAAAATGGGTTCTTTATGTTAGCATTGGTATTTGACACTTTAGGACAGAAGGGCCTCTTTCCTTTCTTATTATTACACGACTTAGGGCCTCTGCCTCACCCCTTGTTTTTTTCCAGTTATGTCCCATTCACACGTCAGTGTTTTGGTCAGTGATTTTGAGCCCAAACCAGGTGCAACTCTAAACACAGAACAGGTCCAGATCTTTTTATTATACCTTATGTCTGTAAAGGCTCCAGTCCTGGTTTTGACATACAATCACTGATGGAAATCACTGTCTTGACATTGATGTGTGAATAAGGCATAACAAAATTAGACAAAAGTGTCTAGCTGTGCACCAAATTCATCGTCTAGTATGAATCACTGTGATAAATTTTGGCACATCTTTAGACTGTCTTAGGGTACTTTCACACTTGCGTTGGTGCGGATCCGTCTGTTTATTTTCACAGACGGATCCGCACCTATAATTCAAACGTTTGCATCCGTTCAGAATGGATCCGTTTGCATTAGGTTTAAAGAAAAATGACAAAGTCCAAAACGGATCCGTTTTGAATTACATTGAAAGTCAATGGGGAATGGATCCGTTTTCAAATGCACCATATTGTGTCATTGAAAACGGATCCGTCCCCATTGACTTACACTGTAATTAAAAACAGATCAGTTAGGCTCCGCCTCTTCAGACGGACACCAAAATGCTGCATGCTGCGTTTTGGTGTCCGCCTCCAAAACGGAATAGAGGCGGAATGGAGCCTAACTGATGCATTCTGAACGGATCCTTATCCCTTCAGAATGCATTGGGGCTTAACTGATCCTTTCTGGACCGTTTGTGAGAGCCCTGAAACGGATCTCACAAACGGAATCCAAAACGCTAGTGTGAAAGTACCCTAAGTTTACATTGTCTACATTTAAGACAGTATTAGTAAATCTTCCCAGTGTCGTTTAGAACTGTGCACTCAAAGTTTGCCTAGTCCAGTTTATGCCTGGTTTTACATGGCTATAATTTAGCATCCATAATAGGGACACCTTAACACCCTGTGGTTATACCGAAACAAATTTAGATCATCTCAGGGTTTTATGGCAGTCTAACCCTGGGAACACACCTGAGCGCTTTTCAGCGCGTTCATACGCGCTGAAAAACGCTCAACATGTGAAAAGCCATGCATCCCTATGGGCATGGTTCACATTTGGGTGTTTTACAGCGCGTTTGAACGCGCTGTAAAAGTCCCAACGCCCAAACAAGTACATGAGCTTCTTTGGGGCGTTTTAACGCGCCTATGGACAATGTTGCCATAGGGGAGATTCACTGAATCGCGCGTATGACGCGCGTTTCTTAGTGACAAAAAACGCGCATCCAAAAACACGCGTAAAACATGCGTCATATGCGCGATTCAGAAACGCCTAGGTGTGTTCCCAGCCTTAGTGTTTCGGCTTTCTGTTTCTGAGATCCGTCATGGGCTCTCAGAAGCGGTCCAAAACAGATCAGTTTTGCCCTAATGCATTCTGAATGGAAGAGGATCCTCTCAGAATGCATCAGTTTGCCGGCGTTCAGTCACCATTACGCGCTGAAGGCGGACACCAAAACGCTGCCTGCAGAGTTTTTCTGTCCACCATGTGGTGCAGATCAAGACGGACGGATCCGTTTTCTCTGACACAATAGAAAATGTATCCTTCCCTATTGACTTTCAATGGTGTTCATGACGGATCCGTCATGGCTATAGAAGACATAATACAAGCGGATCCGTTCATGATGGATGCACGCGGTTGTATTATTGTAACGGAAGCGTTTTTGCAGATCCATGACTGATCCGCAAAAAAGCTAAAGTGAAAGTAGCCTTAGTATGGTTCAGTAGAACAATGGGAATTTTCTTTGCTGATATGTAGCTGCATTTGTCTAGCCTTATGGGTCATAAATGTTTCAGTGTATGATAAATGTTTGACCCATTTCATAACTGTTCAATAACAGATTTATGTCTAGACACCCAATCAAAATGTTATGACAGTGTCTGTTGAATCACTGTGTTAACCAACAGATTTGACCTTGGGCTACTCCTAAGGGTATTATCCTAGCAAACCTCTGATATTCACCCTTTAACTCCTAAGGGAAACCACCATGCTGCTACCGCCTAGAGTAGTCTCTGTGTAATGGACAGCTGAAAAGCAAGCGTCAGATACACTGGCACAGAGGGTTCTTGCAGAGTTGTAGCCAGAGACAGGCCGAGGTCAGGGCTGGGGGAGTACGTGCTATACGGTTAATGGTCTGAGGCCAGTGCAGGAAGCGAAGGGTCAATCCAGAGGTCAGGCACAGGTCAGGTCAGGCAGCAGAGTGTCAGAATTCAGTAAACAGGCAGAAAGTTAGTACACAGGCAGACAACAGAACAGACACTTTTGCAGGATACTAGCAAGCTAGGAAACCTAATGCTTCGGCACCTTCCCACAGGGGAAGGTGCTTAAAGTACCCCAGGGTTTCTAGTCATTGCCTCGTGAAGATTAGGGTGTTCACTCTGGTCCTTTAAGGTGCCATAGGAGGAGCATGCACGCTATATGGACACAGAGGTAGAGGCAAAGCAGGCCGCAGCTTGTGAGGAGAAACAGAGTGAGCCAGGCGGCCGGACCCACCGGGAAGGAGAGCACAGGAGGCAGGTCTGTACCACTGGGAAGCCTAGACCCGAGATTGGTAAGAGAAACGGCATAAAACTTAGAAACAAAAAGATGCTGTAATTGATCATACAAGAAAAGCTTATTGAAAGAGAACCTGTCAGGTCCCATATGATGCCCTCTCTGAGGGCAGCATATTGCAGTGACAGGCCCACTGATTTTAGCAGTCTGTCCCTTATCTGGATGTGTGGTGTGATTTATGAGAAATTACATGTAATAATCTTTAACGCTCTGCCAGTGTTGCAGCGAGAAGTATGATGATCGCAACAACCTCTACTGATTGACAGGTTTCCCTGTATTACTATGCTGATCAGATTCCCCGCTGCAGGACAGACCCTTGTTGGCTAACAGTAAAGTATAACATGCAAGTACTGCACATAAATGACAGGCCGCTGAAATCAGTGTGCTTGTCAATACACTTGAGGGCAGCATGGACCTGACAGGTTCCTTTTAAAGAGAGTTTAATTACCTTATGCAGATTAACTGCAGGGTCATCACTGCCTTAACTTCCTCTTACCAAATCTGAATAGATTTTTACAAAGAGAATAGGATAACTTGTTATGTGGGTATAGAGGTAAGTGCATATATTGGGTATATATATATATATATATATATATATATATATACCAGCCTAGTTATTATGCTCTCCCCTACCTTCTGTTTAGGGATTGTTTGTGACATGGGCGTGTGGTGCCATGGTGTATCTGGGGGGTGCTCTCATTTACACTTTGGACAGGAATTCTGTTGTACTTTTGTCTGTACAGATCCTGAGTGAGCCTCAGGGGGCCAATTGGCAGTTATCTGTTACAGATGATGTGATATCCCTGCGCCTTAGGTTGAGGAGGGGGGAGGTGGGCTGCTATGGGCTTATATTAGCCCAAGCCAGGACAAAAGGGCTCTCTTTTGGGCTCATCACCACAAACAGAGGAAGGACTTCACACATGGAAGAGTGGACATAAGTTGATCCCAGCAGCCCCACTGAAGCGGGAGCCATCCCCTGGACGACGAGCATACAAGCGAGAATCCTCCCCTGGAACGAGCAATAACCCCTAGAGACGAGAATCTGGCTGAGTATCATTAACTCCTGCAATATTAACGCTTTCCCACTGCCACCAATCCCTGCATCATTATTAACCCTTTACCACTGCCACCAATCCCTGCAATATTATTAACCCTTTCCCACTGCCACCAATCCCTGAACCCTTTCCCACTGCCACCAATCCCTGCAATATTTACCTCTACATTAACCCTTTCCCAGTGCCATCAATACCCCTACCTTACCCTGCATTTACCCCTACCTTGAACCCCTGCATTACCCCTACAATATCCCACAGCTAGCCCAGCATTTCGTAATAACACCAACACCATATCTTTTTAACCCCTGCCATTCTGTTAACCCCTGCATTGTCTATATTGAATTAACCCATTTTATCCCATAGGGACAGTTTATAGCCAGGTGGGTGGGTGCTGCTATTAGGCGTGTGTGTGTAAGTGTATATTTAGAGAGTGACATTACCATTTTTGACCCCCCCCTATCTGTAATGTGTGATCCTGTGTCATTATGGATATATTTATTACCATATCCTGCAATGTTTGTATGTATTTCCTTATAAACTGCTGTTTACATGTAATGTGCCTGGTTCACCAGCAGGTGGCAGCAAGTCTGTGCAGAGCTAGTTTCTCTGGAAAGGAACCTTCTAGTTCTACTCTAGCCCTCTCTAGAGAGGGAGGAGTTTAGTTAGTAAGTCAGTCTAGCCTACCCTCTCCTGGGGAAAGGTGTCCAAAGCACTGCCTGCTCTGCTAGGCCCACAGGCCCTGTCTGTGAAGTGCTACATGGTTGCTTGTCCCCTCCTTGGCTTGCATTGTCTTAATTCCAAGATAAGTGAGCTTGATGCCAGGAAGAAGTTCCTAGGATTAAAGATAAAGTAAGAGGGGGCGTGGCTAACTGACAACATGAGAGCACGCACTTGAGAGGAGCTCCCCTATCCCTCTACAATCTTCCACCATCCTGACAAACTGCCGACCCCAGGCTCAGAGTGGACGGTGTGTAAACGCAAGAGGAGAGCCCGCACACCGATTATGGGGCCGAACAAGGCGCAGACCGCCTCGGAGAAGCTGAAGGAATACGCCAGGCCTGAGGCCCAAAATGGCACAGCGACTGCATCACCATCCCGTTCGGCGGTTACCCGCGGGCAGGTCGCTCATCTGGCAGCGTCGGAGGAAGCCTCCGAGCCGGAATTCACCCTCAAAGCCGCCTACGACCAGCTGCTAATGGCGATATCATCATGCCAGACCTCGCTCACCGGAAAACTGGAGGAGGTGAGAGTGGACGTCAGCTTACTCAGCCATGATATGCAGCAACTCAGAGACCGGGTCAAGACCACTGAGGACAGAGTATCCGCTCTGGAAGACCTCACCAGGCCCCTGGAGGGAAGAGTGCAAGACCTGGAGAGATCAGTGGGACAGTGGCAACAGAAATGCGACGACCTGGAAAACCGATCGCGTTGCAACAACGTGCGGATCCTGGGCCTACCTGAGAGAGATGAGGGCCGGGACCTAGCGGCGTTCTTGGAGGCATGGTTCAAGGAGCAGTTCCCCGAGGCGCCCTTCACTACCGCGTATGCTGTGGAACGGGCCCATCGCGTTCCGGCTAGGCAGCCTCCACCTCCAGCCCGAGGCCACTTCTGGCGCGCTTATTGAATTGGAGGGATCGTGACCTTATCCTCAGCCAGGCCAGAAGCAAGCAAGACATCTGGCATGAGAATGCCAGAATTTCCCTTTTTCCGGATTTCTCGGCTGATCTTCAAAAGCGAAGAGCCACATTTGTTGCGGTCAAGCGCCGCCTCCGGGAGCTGAATTTACAGTATTCCATGGCCTACCCAGCTCGCCTTCTGGTAATAGATGGCGACAAGACCGTCTTCTTCAGCGACCCCAGGGAGGCTGAGGGCTGGGTTTCGAGGAAATCAGCGCGTTCTCCTCCGCATTGATCCACACGCTGCTTACGCACCGCAAGTATCACTCACCCCCCCGTGCTGTTCATGGGTGGGTTATGTTTTGAGTGTCTCTGACTTACCTAAGTGATATAGTTGCTGTATGCCATGCTTTGGGATGTCTGCGACGAGTGACTGGCCTTTCTTATAAACTCACCCAGATCCCTGAGGATTACATAAGCATAGTGTGGACGATACAACTACATGTCCCATTATCCAGTGTTAATGTTGGCAGTTTATGTTATAGAGCAGCATAGAGGGAAGGAGCATCACCTGTGCGGTAATGACATCCGCCTACACCGTACAGGTCCCCGAGTTTAAAACCACCAAGTTACGTGGTTATGTACCCGACGCTCTCAGGGTACTTGTGTTATTGTTGAATATTGAGTTAATGTATGTTCAAATTTACTCGTGTCAAGTATGGCCAAAATCACCTAAGTTATTAGCAGGAGAGATGCTGACTCGCAGGGCTTTGATGCACGCACCGAGAGAGCGCACACCATGCGAGGGGTTATATGTCCTTGATCTAATATCCTAAAGACCTAACACGGGTAAGGTTGTGAATACTTAATAATTAAACTAATGCCTAACTAGGCTATGCCAGCTATCTTGACCCAGGTATGAAATAAAACTTCACTTTTATTATGACAAATAGAATAAAATATCTCACGCGTGTCTTGTTTAGAACCAAACAGAAAGGGGTGATTAAAAATACAGTCACCACTCCGCCAATATTTGCCAATGTCTGCAGTGATAGGTGAAGGAGATGTGCACACTCTCCTGCCTATTCACTGTTATCTCAAGGCTCAATTGTGGCAGCTTTTGTATAAGCCGTGAGGCTAACTTTTAGCCTACATGCACACGACAGTGTTTTTTCTCGGCTTCCGTTCCGTTTTTTTTGCGGATCCCATTCATTTCTATGGATCCGCAAAAAAAACTGATGCCTCTTCCGTTTCTTGTCCGCGTCCGTATTCCGCATTTCACGTCCGCAAAAAAAATATGGCATGTCCTATTCTTGTCCGCAAAAAACGGTTTACGGACCCATAGAAGTCAATGGGTCCACAAAAAAAACGGAAGCCACACTGAAGCCTTCCGTTTTTCCATCCGCATCCATTTTTTTTGCGGATGGTTGCTTGCAAACCAGGGCACTTGTGCAGGTACTTTAAGAAACTGTTTCAAGCCTTCCGTTTTTTTTGCGGATCCGCAAAAAAAACGGAAGACACACGGAAACACAACCTACAAAATTTGCGGACACAAGGAAGGGATGTGGATGTGAAAAAAAAAGGGAGACGGATCCGCGATTTGCGGACAGCAAAAAACAACTGTCGTGTGCATGTAGCCTTAATCTGTAGCCAACTACAGCATGTGCTGTTCCTAGAACTGTAGCCAGGGGGGGCGCTATTGCTTGTGCGCTCTCCCAGACTACCACTAGATTAAGGAGTCGTCCTTTTGTTAGCGCTAGAGTGTAGCAGTGGCTAAGTACTGCATCCACTTCAAACGCCAGCGCCTCTGAGCTCTGAAGGTGGTTAGATTGCTATCTAGTTTGAGCTATTGTATGAGGGATTGGCAGGGTGGTGTTCTGATCTAAAATCTAAGTCTGCCCCCCAACATGTTTCACCAACATTATGGCTTCTTCAGGGGGATGGGCAGCATTGAGTGTCACCGCTACATTAGAGGTTTAAATACTGAACGCTAGATTGACAGGCCCAGTGTCCTGTCTCTTCCTCGCTGCGTGAAGACAGCCTATCAGATGGATTACCCAAAATACTAAGTGCTTCTCTAATGTCCAATCATAAGTCATTTGCAGAGTGTCATCATGACGCTCTGCGCAGTGAAAGGATGCGCGTACCCTTAAACAGATTCACAGATGAGTTCGTCCGCGCATGCGCTGCGCACTGAAAAGGTGCGCATGGTGTTTGTCATCTGAGGTTTATGCGCTGTGAGTAAAAAGGGGAAGAGGAGGGAGGGCTAGACTTAAAACATTTGCAGTGCGTCATCATGATACTATGTACAATGAATAGATGCGCATGCCCTTAGGTATATTATTAAATGAATATGTCGGCGCATACGTTGCGCACTGAGGGGGAATACATAGTATTTGTTATCTAACATATCTGCGCTTCCCAGGTTAACGCCCACAACTGGACCATGAGCAGAAGTTGTAACCTAATATAGAGTGCACTACAAAACTACACTGGAGACATCACATCAGTGTCTGGTAGCCAGTGTGAATAGTAAATATGCTTCTGTTACAAGTTTAGAGGTGTACATGTTATAGTAATGCAAATAATAAGGTGCTTGTGTCGTGCTATTCAACTTGAAATATAATTCAAAGAAGGGGGGGGGGAAGGAGGGGGGTAATGTGCTGGTTATCTATATATAATATTAATTATTAATGTTACACAAACTGTGAAGGATGAATAATATATGGGGTGTATCAACAGACAGCTCATGGAGTTACAGTGCAGGCGCAAACACCTAGTGGGAAAAGCGCATTAAATGACGGCTCCCTAGCGCATTGGGTAACGGCTCACTAGACTTCAATATATATATGGGGACAATTTGATGAGGAAAAAGGGAGAGCTTTATATATGCAAACTAATTTCCAAAGTGATGTTACTTATTATACACTGTCTAAATAATTAGCAGTACAATACATCATATATAAATGTTCAAATAAATACTGACTGTGTACGGTGCACTCTACATATTGGTTCTCCAGTTTATATAGTGTTTGAGGTACTAGTTATACACTTACTAGTGATCGAAAAAGTTATATTATGTAGTGAGTGACGTCAGCTTAGTTTTTCTCCTATTCACAAAAACGCCGTCAATGCAAAGCCTTCATTAAGGCCTTTTGGGTTCAAACTATTAAGGCGGTAGATCCACCTAGTTTCCTCTCGCAATAAGATGGCATCCAAATCACCCTTTCTAGCTCCCAGGGTCTTTTTGCATATCCCCCAAACGTTCAGCACTTTGTGATCTCCACTGTGATGTGTTCTCACATGTCTGGAGATTGAGGTATCCGCCTTGGTGTTGATGTTGCTGATATGTTGGCAGATCCTTTTCCTAAAATCCTGGGACGTTTTACCGACATAGATTTTGGGACAGGGGCATTGGATAGCATAAATGATGCCTCTAGTTTTACAATTGATGATTTCATATTCCCTTTCGTCCACAGGATTGGTAAAGAATCTGCATTTTCTCACCATGGGGCAATAGACACAGTTGCCACAGGGGTAGGTACCCACTACTCCCGACCTAAGCCAAGTCGCCTTCGGCGGCACTGTCCGTTAGAAGCTATGGAACAAGAGATCCTTCAGGTTCCTACCTCGACGGTAAGTAATGCTGGGATTCTGGGTTATGACTGACCTTAGGTCATTGTCCGCCCATAGGACATGTCAGTGTTTTTTCAAAATCTGAAAGATACGATTGTTTTGTGCATCAAAGGTACCAATACACCTTACAACCTGTGCCTTTGCATCTTCTCGTCTGGTGTTCAGCAAAGCGGTGCGGTTAGTGTTACATGCTCTCGCATAGGCGTGATGCAATACTTTTTTAGGGTATCCTCTGGCACGGAATCGTTCATATAAAGTTTTGCTTTCTTTGATAAAGCTCGCATCATCCAAACAGTTCCTGCGGGCTCTAATGTATTGTCCAACAGGTATTCCGTTTTTTAACGGTTTAGGATGGTAACTATTCCATTGCAACAAATTATTTGTTGATGTGGGTTTGCGATGGACATCCGTCTGGATGTGGCCATCAGGGTCCAGGACAAGTGTAAGGTCCAAAAATGTGATAGTTTTGTCATGTATTTCAGAGGTAAAGGTCATGCCTATGGAATTGGTGTTGAGGACAAACTCTTGAAAGTGATCTGTAGTGCCATCCCAAAGTAAAAGTACATCATCGATATACCGCCCCCAAAAAAGAACGTGTTGGGTAAAATTAATCAGATCAGGTGTAAAAACTATGGTGTCTTCCCACCACCCTAAAAAAAGATTAGCATAATTCGGTGCACATTTACTACCCATCGCGGTACCAACCAACTGTAAATTAAAAATGACCATCAAAAATAAAATAGTTATGAGTGAGTAAAAAATTAAGGAGAGCGCTAACAAAAGGACGACTCCTTAATCTAGTGGTAGTCTGGGAGAGCGCACAAGCAATAGCGCCCCCCTGGCTACAGTTCTAGGAACAGCACATGCTGTAGTTGGCTACAGATTAAAAGTTAGCCTCACGGCTTATACAAAAGCTGCCACAATTGAGCCTTGAGATAACAGTGAATAGGCAGGAGAGTGTGCACATCTCCTTCACCTATCACTGCAGACATTGGCAAATATTGGCGGAGTGGTGACTGTATTTTTAATCACCCCTTTCTGTTTGGTTCTAAACAAGACACGCATGAGATATTTTATTCTATTTGTCATAATAAAAGTGAAGTTTTATGTCCTTGATCTAACACTGGTCTTACCATGGCCCCCCTGAGGATCATGTCCTGGAATGTCCGCGGTTTAGGAGATCCAATAAAGAGGATGGCAATATTTTCACAGATCAGGTCATTTAACCCTCACATCCTGGGGCTCCAGGAGACCTACCTCATCCCGGAAACGGGAAATAGGCTTAAAAAGCCCTGGGCTCAGCATTTACTCAACGCATATGGCAGCTCTCACTCCAGAGGAGTGGCACTCCTGCTCCACAGAAGTCTCCGGTGCGAGATTCATCACTCCGTAGTGGACCCTGAGGGCCAGTATGTTTTCATGTTTGCGCATATAGATTACGTCCCCTATGTGATTGTAATTGTGTATAACTCACCTCCTGCATCTCTCTCCCTGCTGCAGGCTATAGTGGGATTTGTGACACATTACCCCACTGCTCGCCTCTTGTGTATGGGTGACTTCAATCAGGTCATGAGCGAGGACCTGGACAGATTTAGCGGGGGGGCTGACAGGAGGGGGAGGGGAGGAGACTGCACGACCCTCTCTAGGATAACTCAGGAAATGGGATGGATAGATATGTGGAGGGCCAGAAACCCACACAGTAGAGAGTACTCTTGCTTTACCCCCTCCAGAGGCGCTCTGTCCAGAATAGACTACCTATTCGGTAACTCCATAGTGTATACCGACCTAATGGACATTTGCTACGGTCCACAAGGACCCTCTGACCATGCTCTGGTGCTGGCTGAGCTGAAGGTCCCAGATTCCCAAAGCCCAGGCGGTAAGGCGCGTATTCACCCTTTCTGGCTCACCTTATTTGGCCCGTCTGACAGAATCCCTGACCAACTGACCATGTTCTTTGAGGTTCAGAATGACTCCACTGATCCCTTACTGTTATGGGAGACGCTGAAAGCATATCTCAGGGGCTGTCTCAAGTCTTCCATCTCATATGCTAAGAGGGAGTCGCAGCGCAGAGAGGTTGAATTACATTCCAGCTGCAAGGAGGCTGAGAGGGCGTTTATTGAGTCCCCCACTGGGGAGCGCAGGGTGGAGTGGATGTCCAGGGGACGGAGGTACATGATACATTTAGAGGAAAAGAGCAAGAGGAAACTCTTCTTTCTCAAACAGCAGGCGTTTGAAACGGGCAATCAGACAGGGAAATTACTTGCGCACCTAGCAAGGGCCAACACCATGGCTCCTCCAATACTACGCCTGCGGGAGGCTGATGGAGGCATGGCAGAGACAGTTGGAGATATCTTGAAATGCCTGCACGCCTTTTATGCTGACCTATATAGCTCGGTGACTAGTCACTCAGAGCAGGAGTTAGAATCGTATCTAAAAGAGGTATCCTATGCTAGACTGAACGACCTGGACAGGGATATTATGGAGGAAGACATCACGCTGGAGGAGGTGGAGAGGGCCATCGCAGACCTGCCAAATGGAAAGGCCCCTGGCCCGGATGGCATCCCAGTGGAGGTGTACTTTAGGTACAAGGATAGCCTGGGCCCACAGCTACTGAAACTTTACAAAGCGGCACACTCCTGCAGATCATTGCCGGATTCGATGTACGATGCCTCCATTGTAGTTATCTTGAAACCCGGCAAGGATCCGCTGGACTGCGGATCTTATCGTCCAATATCTCTTCTGAATTTGGATTATAAAATTCTGACCAGGATTCTGGCCAACAGATTGAACAGGGTGATAACATCTGTGGTGCACTCTGATCAGTCTGGCTTCATGCCAGGACGATCCACATCGGATAACATTAGGAGAGCGCAAGTCATTGCACAAGTGGGAGTTATATTTTATAGCAGGCCAGTTGAGATTTTTGAGGTCATGGGTCACTGAAGCCCCTCGGTCCAATGCAGAATCCTACCTACATGACTACCTGCAAGTATCCACGTTGTGGCCCGTCTTGGAGGGCTCTGGGCATCTACAAAAACGCACCCTACCAATCCACAAACTAGCCCACCAGATATGGCAGGCGTCCAAATTGAACACATACAAAGACCTACCTAGTGAGATCCCCATATGGGACAACTGTATGTTCCCTCATTTTTCACGGCTAGAGGGGGCAGCAGAGAGGTTGAGATATGGGATTAGAGTACTGGGGGACATCTTCGAGGGGAGCCAGCTGATCAGCTTCTCAGAGATTCAGGTTTCTTGTGCCACGCACCCTCTTCTATCGGTACTTTCAGTTGCGACATGCACTGCAGGCTCAGTTCAGAGGTGGAAACACAAGCATGTCTAAGTACCCTATTATCGGGGTTCTGCGATCTCAGGGTCCCAGGGGGATTGTGTCCGCCCTCTATACACACTTGCTCAACAACCGCATGGTACCCTTGGCTGTCGAGGGCAGATGGAAGCTGCTTATACTATCCCTGACTTCTGAGGAGTGGAGTGATGCTTTGATAGCCCCGAATAGAGTGTCCCCCTCCATAAATAATAAGATGACCCAGCTCTTTATCTTACATTATAGCTATCTGACCCCCGTTAGACTTCAAAAGATGGGCAGGATTGACCATTCCAGGTGTCACAGGTGCAGTGCGGAGGGTGCTGACTTTTGGCATATGATTTGGGATTGCCCAAGTATCCGACAGTATTGGAACTCGATGATGGAGGTTCTCAAGACTTTGGTCCCACTGACGCTGCAGCTGTGCCCTAAGATGTGCATTCTGGGGATAATAGACGAGGAGTCTTGGACTCACCATCAAAGAATATTCCTGGAGGAAACACTGTTTCTTGCTAGAAAGGTGATCGCACTGCGATGGATGGGCGACATTCCCCCCACAAAGAGCCAGTGGCTCTCTCTTGTGAATAATACGGTCTCCATGGAAAACATTGTATTTAAACACAGGGGCTGTCCGCAGAAGTTTGACAGGGTATGGGGTGATTGGGTGCTTCGCGTCTGCGCTCGACAGCGCAGGATGCCTAGGGCTCCCTTACCACATATAGTGATTTATGACTGACCCAACAATGCCCATGTATAGCGGACCACCTATATATATGAGTAATGTATCTGCACTGAATCAATGTGCACCCTCGTCACATGTGTATCAACCTTGTAACCTTTCATGTATGACTCCTGCTACATGTCACCACTGCTTTTTATGTGTACTATAACAGTGTCTATAGTTGGCCCCTGCGCGGGCGACTATGCTGTAATATTTGTGTCATACTTGCCTTATTATCTCTTAATAAAACGAGTAAAAAAAAAAAAAGGTAAAGTAAGAGACAGAGTACAGACAGCTGTTCCAGCAGAAGAGGAAAATGTTCCTTTTTACCCATCCAGCATAGTAGAGCTGAGAGAGCTACAGCATAGCAGAGCTGAGATTATTGCAGAAGTGTTTGCCTGCCAGAGTTAAGCCAATACCTGCTGATGACCAAGATAAAGTTTGGAAACTGTTTGGATTATCATTTATACCAAATAAAGCTGTGTTCAACGTTACTACAAAGTCTGGACATTTATTCTATTTATTTATCAGCCAAGTTCAACAACCCCTTTTTGCACTTGCTTTGGACTACATCTCGTCTGGGATCCAAGGATATCCAGGTAGGAGCACCGTGACATGGGTCTATAACATCTACGGAGACACTGTAGGCCCCTCTACACTACTCTGGCATTCCTACCCTGGGTTCCACCAATACCATCTATAAAGGGGACTCCAAATCCTCGTTGCTTAACTGCAACTGGCGTCATGACTACTTGCTTTAACAGAGGGACATATAATTGTAAATACCTCTAAAGAGGCAAGGGATCTCCCAGGCGCTGGCAATAGGCCGCTGCAATAGATTTTGGGGTGGAATTGTAGATTGTATTGTGTTAGTGTGGTTAGATGTATTATAGTAATGTTAGTGTATTACTGTGTGCGTCTATATGTATATATATTTATATAACCATTGATATAAATATATATATATTTATATCAGAAATAATTGACGGTAGATTTGTAGTTGTTTAATAAATACTTTATTGCATATAGTCTTTTGTCGCCACCGTAATTCAGAGCACGCAGTTCAGGAAAAGGTAGAGCAACAGGTAGAATAAAGAATAAATAGGCGGAGTCAACAATAGATGATTTACGCCTAGTTATGAATATTAATTATTGATATTAATCCAAAATATTAATAATTAATATCCCCTTTAACAGTGGGTAAAAAGTGAGAAGACTGGTGATTAATGAGAACTGATGAGGTATGTACTTTAATTTAATCCATAGTCCATTATGTTTGACACTGGAGAGTTTCATTTCTGGTCACGGTATTAAAAAAATCTCAAATGTTAAATAATGAATGCCAACTTTTAATGCAACTTTTATAACTCTACACCCATTCAGGGAGTCTGGGACTCACTGATGGCTCCGATTTAGCAGGCTGTTGAGATACCTGTATCAAATAATGCATGAAGAATTGAACATTTAGGGAAAGCATTCCTAGGCAGTGAGATCCTATTAATCTAATTATCTCTATTGAAATGGCAGACAAGTTCACAGCTTGCTTCATGCCTAGTAATTTATCGTACAATCTGATGATTTTCAATTGCATATGTCGAACATCAGAGCGATGTGCCCCTTCCATTGGAGATACATCTACATGTAAACATGATTGTACAATTGTTTTAAAAGGAATCTGTCACTGGTTTTATGGCGAGTGAAGCATAAATTGGTGAGAGAGACGCCAAGCAGAACGCCGGGTCACTTACTTGAATTGGCCCAGTTGTCTTGCTGAAATGTGTATTGAACAGCCCCAGCCAGAGCTGAGTACTGGAGTCTGCTCAATACAGAACATGAGTTTGTAAGTCCTCATAGTCACGAGTTCTTAGCTTTTTCTATTTACTATAGGAAGAGGGCTGTTATTCAGTGGCGGAGAAACAGGGAGGGTCCTTCCAATCCACAGCATAAGAGGTTAATGTTCTTGGCTTGTGTGTTCCCTTCTCAGAGGCTGTATATAGGGGGGAAACTGGCATCCCTTAGTAACAGTTGCAGGGTGTGGGCTGGCGCCACCCCTGTAGGGTACAGTTAGTTGTGAGCTGCCAGAGGAGTGTGGAGGAACTTCTTCTGGAGAGTGAATGCAGATAAAGAGGTCTGTGAATGTGAGAGGAGACAATTGCAGACAGAGATACTTAAACCCTGGGATACTTGAACAAGAGCCAGCCTCTGATGGAGAGAGAAGAGCAGACATTGTATGGACAGAAATCCAGTGAAGATAACACATGAATATTAGCCTAGACATCATTGCAATTTACTGGGAATAGGAGTTTTAAGCTATCTACTATACTTAGGAGACAGATTTGCCATCTATTAAAGGGATTGGACCCCTCAGCTGATCAATGTAGTGCCAAATTTGTGAGCAGAGATAAACAGAATTATTGAGAGAGAGAAATTACACCCCTTGGCCGAATTGGGAAGATTGCATAGCTTACCTGGAAAGGAACTTATAGTAAACCATTACACTGTCTATCCCCTATATGCAGCCTTTGGGAAACCTGATTTATGTAAAGATTGTGTCTTTTACATACTGTATCTACCAACTGCCCCTACTTCAGAAAGGTTCTGTGGACTTGTTTTCACCTAAACCTGGCCTCATTGTACCTGGGGGCATAACTATAATTTATAGGGCCCCATAGCAAAACTAGAGGGGGCCCTAATACTTAGTATAAGAAAATGAAAACAGCAGCATAACTGACAATAATTAAAGGTTTATATAATAGCACCATATATCAGAAAACCCACATTATCGCAAAAAGACACTATGGGAGTAACTTAAGACCGGTGTTTTAGACGCCATTCTTAACCACTTAAGCCCCCCTAGCTTAAACACCCTTAATGACCAGGCCACTTTTTACAATTCCGCACTACACTACTTTCACCGTTTATTGCTCCGTCATGCAACTTACCACCCAAATGAATTTTACCTCCTTTTCTTCTCACTAATAGAGCTTTCATTTGGTGGTATTTCATTGCTGCTGACATTTTTACTTTTTTTGCTATTAATCAAAAATTACCGAAATTTTTGCAAAAAAATGACATTTTTCACTTTCTGTTGTAAAATTTTTCAAAATTTGTGTGGTGATTGGTGCACTTTGATATTTTTTCTCTGGTGGTCCCAAGCAAAGGGACCACCAGAGAAGCGGGCAGCAAGCAGATCAGACGCTGTTCACAGAACAACGTCTGATCTGCGATTTTTTCTGCCATATACAGCCTGCCAGCGCACGATCGGTGCTGGCAGGCTGTAGTATAACTACATGCGAGCGCGCCGATGGCGCGCATTGCGCATGTGCGGGCGCGTCCTTGCGTCATCTCGCGTCTCGCGAGATGACACGCCGATGCGTCCGATCAGAGCTACAGGGCCGCCGCCAGGACGCAATCCTGCGTGCGGCGGTCCTGTAGCGGTTAATAACCCCTACAGCTGGCGGCTTACTTATTGCGGGTCTAAATGTAAGTCAGTTTCCTTGCCTGCCAGCCCGTGGCCTTCCCCACCTACGCCACTCTATTTTTTTTTAGACCTAGCATGAGCGGGGAAAAATCGCAGGTTGCCGCGCTAATAACTTTTGGCGCCGCAATCTGCTCCAAAAAAACACCTAATATAGGCGTATTTCTGAATAGCAAATGGCCCCCTACATTGTTATTCTCCATAATAGGGTACAACGTTCTTGCATGTGATTGCCACCCCCCCCCCCCCCCAAATTCCGGGCCCCATAGCTAGTGCTATGGCTATGTTTATGCCCATGATTGCACCCACCATCACTTACATTGCAACAGCATTGTACTGCTCTGCATCTCAAGGGAACCCTGTCTTACACCCTAGAACCCCCCAATGCCCTTAAGGTCATCCTAACTGCCATCAGGAAAGAGACCCCCTAAATCACAGTGTGCCCCGAGGAGAAGAAAGCGTTGCTCCCCTCCCTTCACAGGCCAGGGAATATTAGAGTGGTAACTGCCACCATGAGTACTACAATTCCTATCATTTTCACCACTACTACTCCTGTCCTTTAACCTCCTCCTTTCCTGGGCCCTTTGCGCTTATACAAGGACAGATATTTTGTCCAGTAGCAAGTTCCAATTGATAACAGCAAGTCAATCGGGGGTTGTTACTTGCATTTACTTGCAGCAATCTTTGCAATGTATAGGACTAGAGATGAGCGAATCGATTTGTGTGAATTGAATTTATAAAAAAAATCAGCCTCCATGGGCAGTGAGGTTCTCTTCCCGCTGCTTAACAGATCTCCACTCCCCCTTGATTGATAGGACCAGACATTTTCCTGGCCCTGTCAATCTCACTCCTGCGCCGTGGCTTCAAGTAGGAGCGCAAGTGCACAGGCTCTGCTGCTGCTACCTGAGCAATACAGATGCCCAGACGTAAGTGGTACATGCCCAGTCAGCATCTGTGCTGCTGAGGCAGCAGCATCAGAACCTCTGCATGTGCACCACTGTTTAAAGCAACGGTGCAGGCATGAAATTGACCGAGCCAGGTGAGATGTCTGGCCTTGTCAATCAAGGGGCAGAGGGTACTTTCTTGAGCGGCGGGGCCAGCCTCTCACTGATGTTTTTCAGATTTTCTCGCAGATTTTTTTTAACAAATTCAAATCAAACAAATCATTTCACTCATCACTAATGGGTACCGACAATCGTGTTAACAGTTTGATGAATGTCTGCAGTATATCTACCGACTACATCCGGTAAGGTATGCTGCCAACAACCAAACATTTTTATCCAACAAACAAGCATGTTTCCATGGGAAAATGGGAAAATTATGAGGGGTGGGGGTGGGGGTGGGGGCATTGTTTGTTCTTGATCATTTGCCTGTAATTCAGGCTCTAAATTATATAACATTAAAATATGGGTATACATTCTATTAAAGGTGTATTTCACATATTCCAAATTATCCTATTGCCACAGGATAGGAGAGTGGATAAGGGATACCTCCAAATTAAAAGAATACCCCTTTAACCTCTTATGCTAAACCATATAATAATAAACAATATTCTATAGTTATGTTATTATATTAGTGTTAACCCATAGACCACCCTAGAATTCATTGGAAAAGAATGGAATTTTACTGTCCCTTCACAAATCTGCCCCTAACAAGCTTATTGTGATAAGATAATTGAAAAGGATCTGCCTAATGCCATGTGAGAATTTAGGAGAGTATAAAGAAATCAGTTAATACCTTTGTAAATAATTGTTAGGTACCTGTCTAGTAAGAGATTCACACTAAAAACTCAATGGGGGAGGATGGAATTTTTCTATGAATTAAAATGTATACACAATGCAATGTAAAAGAGGGACACATGTAATAAGCACAGGATTGATGCCACTGCTGTCTAATGATTAATAGAAGCTACGAGGCAAAACCAGGTAGTGAATCCGGATGAAAGTCACAATGAATTAAAGGGTACCACTACCTATAGTTTTGAATAACTTTTGGCATGTTATAGTGACATGTCAGGAGATTTATTTGGTGGGGGAGTCCATTTCTGATCAGCTCTGCTCACCTCTTCTCAGACCCCTCAAGAATCTCAAGATTGTGAGTTCCTATGTAATGTATCCTATGTATTAATTTCGAACACAACATAGAGAAATGAGTGAAATGGTCTTGAGGAAAATTAATGTCAAGACAAGACTTCAGATCTGTGTGAATCTCACAGAAGGGTTTACAGAGATGTACCACAGATTCCTGGCCAATAGCAAACCCTTGTGGGTAGTGAAGAAGGGGGGGGGGGGCAAGTAGGCACCAAGTTTGGGGATTTGGGGATTTCTGACACTGTTTTATAGGTTATCATTCTGTGTGCTGTAGTACTGTGCCCCTCTGTGCCCGGTATGATGTTCTCTTTTTGGGTGCGCAGTGTCCTCCTTTGAAGTGCTGTGAAAGTGGCCATCCTAGCTTTAAGTGATTTCATGTGAGTGTTAATAACCTTTACTTTGACTCTTGTGAGTTAAATAAACCATTTTCCAGTTTATGGCTCTCCTCTAAACTCTGTGCTTTTGTGCAGAATAAGGTCTCATTCACATGGCAAAGCCATGTACACATGCACAGCAGCATACAGTGCCCCTGTGGTTCCTTACTGCCATGTCATAGGCATTCTGAATGCCACCATCTGGTGTTTCTGTGTGTTATGGAATATGCCAAATACCAGTTGTTTTGCCCATGATTTTTACCATGTCCGTCTCTGGACAAATGAGTTAAAAACACAAATGAAGAAGAATCCTTTAGACATGGTGTATGGGATAGTTCCAATATCCTGAATGTGGCTGTGCTTGTGTTTTGTAGAGCGGCAGCAATTATGTGAATTTGCTGAGTGTAAATTATCTTAATGAGTAGATTATTGATAGCGTACGGAGAAGACTTCCAAGGTTAGCCGAGAAAGGCTAAGGTAGCAGAAAACAGGTTCTGATATAAATTGCTAGGCTCCTGTGTGTGAATATAGGGAAGTAGAATCAGTGATTATGATCCCATTGGTAAGAAGGAGGTGGTTAGGGATGGAAGTAAAATCCATCATTTATTGTTGTGGTCACTCTCGTCACCTTTCTATTTTGTATCGTCTTGATCTTAGCAGAACCCTGGCATTTTCAGCTTTAGCTACTTTCTGCTTTGCAGGACCAGGCTGTCATAATAAAATGCAGGCTGGCTTTGATCTTGATGCTGTAAGGAAGGCTTTATTACTGTCAATAGTAAGCGTGCCATCTTCTTTCACAGACAGGCAAGGTAGAAGACAGGTAGATTGAGAACGAGATAACAATCCATTGGTTTCACTTTCCTAATGATGACCATTTTGGTTCCATTTATGATGAAAACTTACATTTGTTAGGAACCTTTATTTCTGCTGTTAGATTTCTTCATGGTGGAGTGTGTGATCGTTCCCAGAGCAGTCAGGGGTAGGTAAATACATTGCTCAAATGAAAGAACACGGAATTAAGTGGAATGAACAATGAAGCAGAACATGGTTCCCAACCAACCTATTAACCTAGCCGTGCAACAACTTTCTGAGCTTATTTAATAGCAATAAATAAATATGGCCACATAGGTAGACATTTTCACTTGTCACTTACTCTCCTATACTTTCACTTTTAAACCTGGATTAACACATTAGATACTAGATGGTGAATTTGCCCAGCTGTTATCAAAAATTTCCAATGGGGAAAGCATGGGTCAAACTGGTTGAATTTCATGCTAAATCAAGTTTTGATCAATTTCTATATACAGTATGAGAACAAAGAAAAAATGTAATGTACATTTGAATTGTAACAAATGAGTCATTGTATTCCTAAGAAGAAAAGAAGTATAACTATGAACAATTAAATCCAATAGGAAAAGATAATCAATATCTACCAGTAGCACACCCAGTGATGTTTAAATAGATACTACACAGCTGAGGTCTCCTAGTAAAGTAAAATCTTTTATTTTAATTGCTATTAAAATATAAAAATGAAGGTGATAACAAATGTAAAAGATGTAGGTCTAAAGTCTAGGGTTATGAATTGGTATCTTGCGGCTGGGTTATAAATCTTGGTCAGATGACCCAGGGTAGATTTATAACCCAGCCGCAAGATGCCAAATCATAGCCCTAGACTTTAGACCTACATCTTTAACATATTTTATCACCTTCATTTTTATATTTTAATATCAATTTAAATCAACATCTATCTGAAGTCGAATATAACAAATAGGTTATATAAGTCTTCCATCAGATTTTTTTACAATGATATGATATTGTTGAGGACAAGATAATCACAAATTACCACAGTTAAAGACAGGAACGCAAAAGGGCAGGAATGGGGTGGGAAAGAAAAAATAATAAAAAAGGATGAGAGACATTATTCTTGGTCCATGTTTGCATTTCATCAAATTCTAAAACACGAAGGCAAGTCTAAGGATCAATGTATCGATTTGTAACAAACGTCACAATATTTCGTCCTGCAAATGAACCCGAATAAAGGGTAGTTATCCAGAAAGAGCTGGTTCCATTTTGGTGTGATACAGTGTTCCTAGGAGACTAGTTTGCATGTCTCTTTTACAGAGAAGCATTATGTGGGGGGACAGGTGCAGCAATAGTTTTTGGTGGTAGCCTCAAACTGTTCAATCAGTGCTTTTTAACAATAAGACTTTCCCTGGTGGTAGCCTCAAACTTTTCAATCAGTGCTTTTTTATAATAAGATCTTTTGTCTATTGTTGTGCTTGTGTCCCCACATATTAGATGTGAATGAAATCACATTTCGAAATGGAGGAGTTTAGCAGTTGGCCCACCCCGCCTCGTAACAGTTGCGTCCTCTGCCTCCATTAAATGTATTCCACTGGTTTTATTGGCCAAAATGCTACCTAGTCTCCACTCAGATAAGTCAAGTCATCACAAACGGTGTGCTCACTCTGGTGAGCCTCCTACTACTCCATGGCTGATTAACCCATACAACACCATGCTCCTTACACTTTTCTCCTCCCACTTTACAACATCATAACTGGAAAATGTCAAATATGGCAGATGGTATCTGCCTATAATAGATAACTCAGTGATCGGCCACAAAACTTCTCTCTTATTTCCCCAACACCACAAGGCAATGTTATATAACCTGCAATGTGCAGTCAGGACATTTAATTGCTTCTAGAAAAAATCCCCATGTGTAAAAATTATCACCAAATTCCTATGTACACAGTAGAAGACAACAATATTGATTTTCTGCAGAGAAGAAACTACCCGACCGATAATGCTTTTGACTGATGTACCAGATTAGGATCATTTAGAGGTCATGAAGATAGTGCTGATAGTGTGGAATACTGAAGTTCCCGAATTACAGTTAATGCAGGTATCAGCTGGATTGAGGGACATTTGACTGACAAGGATGTGTGTTGTCTCAGGTGCAGAATGTAGTGATGCAAAATTTAGGCCATGTAATAGTCTCTAAGACAACAACGCAGGCATGAAAATCAATCTGTTTCCTTTCCCTTACACATCGAAGACGTGATAGGAACTTCTGTATGACATGACAGATTTTCATAGCGCTTATTCGTATGCTTTGCTATTAAACTGGAAAAGTTTTGTTTGCACCTACTGCTGGGTAATTTGTTTTTATATATTAAAGACTCATTAACTGACTTTGAGATAACAGTGACACAAATGAGATCTCATCAATATCTAATTTGCGAAGCACTGTTGCGTAACAAAATGACAGGAATTCTTGCAAGGACTAGATAAGATATTGAGAGCATATCATTTGAAAAACGAAAATTATTCTGCCAGTGTAGGTATGGATGAATATCCATCAATTTAAAACAGGGCATCGAGTACATAGATTGGGACTAATGTATTTCCTTTGCCAGCTATAGAATATATCCAGCTTCCTAGAAATATCGCTTGCAGTAGGGTGGTTGAGGTTATTATTCAGAGCTGCAAAGAGTCATCTTAATGAGATTTCCTTCAGGTGGAAAAACGCCTGTCACCTTCACCTCTTCCTTCGGAGCTTCATGAGAATGACATGTAGATAGCTTTTAGAGTGGCCAGTCAATAGGGTGATCATCGCTAATTCAATCCAGTGTACTGAAAATTTGTCCTGTCCTTCAGAAGGCTGTGGGGATGAGCGAGTATTTAGAGGGAATCTGTCACAAGTTAATTTGGAAGTGCTTTAAAAAAGTTAAAGTAGTTTGTATGTTTGCAGCCATTAATAATCAAAGTGAGTGTTGTATGTAGACTCCCAGGCCCACATTTTACTTTTGTGTCAATCAGAAATACCAGAAAGTGGCATGTTTAGCTCTTAAATTCACGTGCCCTAAGAGGGAAAGAATGGGGGTGGGTTTGGCAAACCCCTCCTTTTAGCCAGACTTGGCTGCTTCCAGATCCTGGCGATGGTGACTGTCTCACTTTACGTCATGACAAACAGTCATATGACACAAGATAATCCGGTCACCACCATGGCCAATGATTGCTGCAATGTCAGACTGGACGGTGACATCGCAGGCGTCCAGGAAAAAGGAGGGGGGAGCCGGCAGCTAGAAAGCAGATCAGTAACCCTTCTTTTACAGGTCTGGCCCCATAACAAAACATGGAATGGGGCCCTGCCCTATCAGGACATGAAATGCTTATATTTTTTTTTTTACCTGTATATTTTCCCCATTTTCTGACCTATGATTTGCATAAATTTTTGTCTCTGGCATTTAAACATCCACAGTTTACTCACTGCATTCACCTACAAGTGGAGATAGGACCCCTTAGTCTCTTTTCACGCCACATTTGAGGCATGCAGTTGAGGATTACAGCTTTTACTCAAATGTATGAAAATAGTATGCCTGCACCATTTCAAAAATAAATGTATACCGTAAACTAATTTTTAGGATATATTCATAGTCTATCCTTAAGATAGGTCATCGGTATCTGATTGGTAGGGGTCCAACAACCCACATCCCCGAAGATCCGCTGTTTCTGAGTAGTTTTTGCTCTGGAACTGCATAGCTTTGTTCATTGAAAAGTGGATAGAGCTGATAACTTCAGTGCTGCTCACATTGAAGTGAATGGGAATGCAGTTACCAGCGCTGTCCACTAGACAACAGACAGAGATGTGTCGTTCTGGCACCAAATTCAAGCACCAGAGCATGTCTGATAGGTGAGGGTAGGATGGCTTTAAAGAGAATGTATCATCTATATTTTTGTGCCACTTAAATCCAGATAGTGACCCATATTCTTTTTCTATTCTAATCTGTTTTCATTTTCTTTTTGTAGGTTTTTTTAAATTCTATTTTCTATGCAAGATTAGGGGAGCAACAGTTTGCCTGAACTTAGATTAAAGAGGACCTGTCACCATGAAATTCATTGCAATTTACATGCAGCATTTTATAGAGCAGAACGAGCTGAGCAGATTGATTTATAGTTTTTTCGGAAAAGATTTAGTAAAACGTTTAATTTATTCATTTATATCTCTGCTTTTACTGTACTTAAGACTGCCCTGTGTAAAACAATCAGTAACTGACAGCTATCTCTGTATACACATTTACACAGATAATGTTATCAATCACTGACAACACCTCCCTTGTGTACAAATTAAGTCAGAAAGAGCAGAGATATAAATGTATAAATTACAAGTTTTACTGGAATCTCTTTCCATAAAAATATATATCAGTCTACTCAGCTCCTCCTGCTCTATAACATGCTGCCTGCAGATTATGCTGCATTTTGAGGTGACAGGTTCTCTTTAAAAGCATTTAGAGATAAACTTTATAGCAGCCACATGCACCACAGACACAATAGATGATAGATGTTTATTGATTTCTAGGCAAGAGTTTTCCAGAGATCTTTTGTGACCTGTGCAGGGGTCACTTTATAGGGGGGAAGGGGGTAGATAATTTATGACTACAGCATATTGTGAATGGTGAATCCTGAGTTATCTGTATATAGCTGGAATCTTTTATGGCATCAGAAACTATACAGTGGATGCAACATATAGTAACATAGTAACATAGTTTATAAGGTTGAAAAATTGAATCTGTCTATCCAGTTCAGCCTGCTATCCTGCAAGTTGGTCCAGAGGAAGGCAAAAAAAAAAAAACCCTGTAAGGTAGAAGCCAATTTCCCTCACTTTAGAGGAAAAAAAATCTTTCCCCACTTCAATCAGGCAATCAGAGTAACTCACTGGATCAACAACCCATCTCTAGTAACTATAACCTGTAATATTCTTACACTCCAGAAATACATTCAGGACCCTTTTGAACTCTTTTAGGGAACTCACCATCATCACCTCTTCCGGCAGAGAGTTACATAGTCTCACTGCTTTTACTGTAAAGAATCCTCTTCTATGTTTGTGTACAAACCTTCTTTCCTCCAGACACAGTGGATGTCCCCTCGTCCCAGTCCTCTGTACTAACCCCTGATATATTTATACATAGTTATTAGATCGCCCCTTGGTCGTCTTTTTTCTAAAGTTAATAACCCTAATTTTGATAATCTTTCAGGGTACTGTAGTTGCCCCATTCCAGTTATTACTTTAGTTGTCCTCCTCTGAACCCTCTACAGCTCTGCTATATCTGCCTTGTTCACAGGAGCCCAGAACTGTACACAGTACTCCATGTGTGGTCTGACTAGCGATTTGTAAAGTGGTTAGGACTATGTTCTCATCATGGGTATCGATCTATCTAGATCCCCTTGTAGCAGTATACTGTCCTCTTCCATGTTAATTACTTTACACAGTTTAGTGTCATCTGCACAAAGTGATATTTTACTGTGCAGGCCTTCTACAAGATCATTAATAAATATATTGAAGAGAATAGGGCCCAATAGTGACCCCTGAGGTACCCTACTAGTGACGGTGACCCAATCTGAGCGTGTACCTTTAATAACCACCCTCTGTTTTCTATCACTGAGCCAGTTACTTACCCACATACAGACATTTTCTCCCAGTCCGAGCATTCTCATTTTGTATACTAACCTTTTTATGTGGTACAGTGTCAAATGCTTTGGAGAAGTCCAGATATATGACATCTATTGATTCGCCGCTGTCAAGTCTAGAACTTACCTCCTCATAGAAACTAATTAAATTAGTTTGACATGACCGATCCCTCATGACGCCATGCTGATATGGCGTTATTTGCTTATTTTCATTGAGGTACTCCAAGATAGCATCTCTTGGTAAACTGTTTGAAGGTTTTCTAACAGATGTTAAACTTACCGTCCTATAATTTCTGGGCTCTGTTTTTCAACCTTTTTTGAATATTGGCACCACATTTGCTATGCGTCATCCTGTGGGACACTCCCTGTCAGTATAAAGTCCGTAAATATCAGAAATAAAGGTCTGGCTATGACATCACTTAATTCTCATAGGATACGGGGGTGTATGCCATCTGGTTCTGGCGATTTGTCTATTTTCATCTTTTTAAGACGCAGCTCCACTTCTTCCTGGGTCAGACAGGGCACTTTTAATGGGGAATTTACTTTTACATTCTGCATTTCATTTGACAGTTTATTTTTCTCAGTGAATAAAGTGGAGAAAAAATATTTAACAGCTTTGCTTTCTCCTCATCGCTGTCTGCAACTCCCTCCTCATTACTCTGTAAAAGGCCGACACCTTCTGATTTATACTGGTATTTTTGTTCCTCCCTGAAGAAACACTCTTTTGAATGACAATTGGAAGATTATTACTTTATGATCCCTATTTCCCAGGTGTCCCTCAACCTGCACATCTGTTGTTCTGTCAGGTCTATTGGTTAGTACTAAGTCCAGTATGGCCGTCATTCTAGTCGAGTCCTTAACCAGTTAGGAAAGGTCACTGTCTTTGGTTATTGCCAAGAATCTGTTTCCTTTATGAGATGTACAGGTTTCAGTTTCCCAGTTTTTGGCTCCATGTATATCGACCCACAGTGACTCCACATGTTCATGTCCCTCACTTATATCTTCTCGTACTGTGGGCTTTAGACAGAACTTTACATAAAGGCAGGCCCCTCTCCGGTTTTGACGATCCTTTCTAAACAGACTGTAAACCTGTACGTTAACCGCCCAGTCATAGCTATCATCCAGCCATGATTCCCACTATGTCATAGTCATCCTCACACATCACTAATTCCAGTTCACCAGTCTTATTAGTCAGGCTTCTGGCATTAGTGTACATACAATTGATAGGGTTTTTTTTTTTTTTCAAAAAAGCTTTATTAAGCAGAATGAGTACAGTAGTAATACAACAGAACCAAAGTGGGGAAGTGGAATAAACATCGGTACATACCAACATGGTACATGTGACATGGTCACGGATGTCTGGAAGTTAGCACTATAAATCAGTATTCACAGGAGATTTAAGAATTGCAAATAGAAGGAAAGCTGATTTGAAGAGAGGAGCTGAGTGAAGACAGCTGGTCTACTTGAAGATAGCAGCTCTGAAAAGGGTCACAACTCCGGTACAAATATATAAATTCCAGGGAAAGGATATTTTTGAATATTTTTTACCCTACACCTTTCCTTATGAACTGTTCTATCTTCCCCTCCTAGAATGTAATTGCCCTCCCCCCAGTCCCTAGTTTAAATACTCCTCCAACTTTCTAACCATCTTCTCCCCCAATACAGCTACACCTTCGCCACCCCAATCCTACGATAGAGCCTGTAGCCAACAGAGAAATCAGCCCAGTTCTCCAGGAACCCAAACCCCTTCTTCCTACACCAGTTCTTGAGCCACTTGTTAACCTCCCTAATCTCCCGCTGCCTTTCTTGAGTGGCTCGTGGTAGTGTATCAGAAAATACTACCTTTGAGGTCCTTGCCCTAAGCTTGTGACCTAAATCCTTAAAATCATTTTTAAGTTAAGTACCCTCCATCTACCTCTAACTTTGTCATTGGTTCCAATATGGACCATGATTGCTGGATCTTCGCCAGCCCCTCCCAGTAATTTTAGTCAACCAGATCCGCAATGTGTCGAACTCGAACTCCAGGAAGACAACACACTGTTCGACGATCCCGGTCTCTGTGACAGATCACCCTATCTGTACCCCTTAAACAGGGGCGTAGCTAACGGCTCATGGGCCCTGGTGCAAGAGTTCAGCTTGGGCCCCCCTTCCCTCAGTGCTTTGTGTGTATTCTTATGCAGCACAAGGTTCTTTGGGCCCCCTCAGGCTCCTGGGCCCGTTAGCGACTGCTACCTCTGCACCCCCTATAGCTACGCCCATGCCCTTATAATTGAGTCTCCCACTACCAGCACCTGTCTGGCCTGCTCTGCTCTCCTGGTCCCCTGCTTACTGGAGCTGACATTCCCCTGACTGGCAGAGGAAGGATCCGGCTGCAGCAGTGCTCTACCTGAACTGACATCCCCTTATCGGTCAACCTTGCAAACTTGCTGGGGTGTGTCAAATGAGGGCTAGCCTTCCTGGCAGTCTTCCCTTTACCCCACTTTCGAACTGTTATCCAGCTAGCTACCTCACATTACTGAGCCTCCTCCCTACCACCCTCCTCCACATCTACCCCATAGAGTGCTTGCTCGGTGAGCAGCAAACTCTGTTCCAAATTGCCAACGCTTCTCAGTGTTGAAACTCGCTCGTTTAGATACATGATGTGCGATTACACAAGAAAAGAGAGAGAAAAAAATACAATATGATGCAGTGATAAGCAACTGAATTACTGTAGTCCCTTCCTAAAGTCCCTGAATCTGAAGTCACGTAATCACACACTTAATACAAACCCACACTGGAAATCAAACACGCGAACGCTCACAAACTTGCGTTGTTTGTCTGCTTGTATAGATGCTGTTCCCAAACAACTTTCAACCAGACAGCTTTTTTTCCTCTGGATTCAAAGAAATGGAGCCAGAAGCACAAGGTTCTATGCACTGTGTCCGCTCTGTACTACTGCAGCTTCAAGTTTCCATTCAAGTGAATTGAAGCTGAGCTTCAGTACACCAGAGCATTATGTCCACTGTATAGTTTCCAGTGCTTGCAGCTAATCAGAAACACAAAACACATACAAAACATCCTGCACGATATGATATATGCGGATGTGCATGGCTACATTTATAAAGTCACAGAAAATAATGCACTATAATAATAGATGCAAACGTAACATATGGACTAAGCCCTCACTCTAATGATAAAATCTGAGACTCTTAGCTAATACATTTTGATCAAAACGCATCTGTGCCCACCAACCCAGCGCCAAGGTGGTCTCAGTTCAGGCAGGTCCTACGCTAAACTTACCTATGCCTTTATGCATTTATGTTCAGAGCGCATACCCTGCACATATAATGTGTTGCACCTAGTTACCTCTATGTACATCAGCAACCAATGAGAGGAGGAGCACACACACCTATATGTACCACCTTAATCAAGGTCGCCTCTTAAATAGGTGAGGCAAAAGGGCACATGAAAGCTACTTCCAGAATAGGAGCGCATTCACACCTGAAGGTGCCACTCCTTCAAGACAAATTAAACAAATCACAAAAAAAAGATACAAAACATCCTCCACAATATGATAGTAAATATGCGGATGTGCATGGCTACATTTATAAAGTCACAGAAAATAACGCACTATAGTAGTAGATGCAAACATAACATATGGACAGCCCTCGCTCTAATGATAAAATCTGAGACTCTTAGCCAATACATTTTGATCAAAACACATCTGTGCCCACCTACCCAGCGCAGTTACTCTAAACAGCTGATTGTGGGGGTGCCGGGTGTCAGACACTCAATGATCTGATATTGATGACTTATTCTGAGGATAAGCCATCAGTATCTAAGTACTGGAAAACCCATTAAGGCTGCCATACACATTAGTGTATTGTCAGCCAAACTTGCCATTCTCGGCAGGTCCAGCCGATAATCTCCCAGCTTTCCTCTGACAGATGATGTTGAGGGAGAAATGGATCAAGCATGGATCAAGCAAACTGAATTATTTTGCATGATACTTTTGTTCTTCTTGGCGATAAGTGTCCACCAGAGGTGTTCTCAGCAGCTTTCTCCTCATTTAAAACATACTCATACACACATACAATGAGCAATGATTGGCAATTAATGTTTTTACAAACAGTTGTTGGAACGATCATTGCCCTGTGGAAAAGGCCCTTCATTGAGGAGCTGGGTACCTTGTGTGTATAGCATTTACTTCCTACCACTTACACGTGACACACACTTTTGAATGAGTAGTAAAACTAAACTAATATATTGACATAATTAAAGGGATTCTCTGGGATTTTGGCCAGCGATGTCACGTTAATTGGTTGCATGGCCAAGGAGCAGCTCAGTCCCATTCAAGTGCATGGTGCTAAGCTGCAATACCAATCAAAGCCGCTTTCCAGTGGACAGCGATGTGCGGTAGTGTTACAGAATTTTGGCCCTTTTTTGGAATCTTTACCCTTTACCGGATTTCAATACCGGAAAAGAATAATACTAGTGTGAAAGTACCCTAATGCACACCCTTAAATGAGGCTACTGACACAATACGTTTCAAGTGAAAGAAAGACAAAAACTTTGAGAGTAATAATATGTGGAAATGCTGATTGAGGAGAACAGGAGATGTTTAATAGTGGCATTTATACAAAGTAAACCCATATAACATTTTATTTCATTTATGTGTTAGAGAAACCAAAGTAGACTTTAACGCTGGCTGTATAATTTCACACAGATAAGCAGTAAAGTTTTCATTAAGCGCTCTTCATCATTAAACATTACTACCGCCACCATCATGAGTTAAATCCAATATTATATTAAATCATTCTTTTTATATTTATTTGTTATTGCTCTTTTATCCATTATAGATTCCCCATCTCATTCCTGTAGCTCCAGTCGATAGGTATAAAGAACAATGCAGCATTCTGCTATTGTAGATTCTGTACCTTCTTGCCACCAGCTATTGTCCAGGATAACACCGATGATTGCAATACTTTAATTCTATTTTTTGACTGTAGAAACTGAAAAATGTACCATTATTTTCAGTAACAGAGGTTTGCATTATTGCACCTGATGTTCTCCAGCGATGACAAAGGCTGCAATAATCTTTTTTTTCTAAATGTTTCATTCTTGCCATCTTTATCATTGTCGTGCTCACCAGTACCTTAATGACTAAGCATTGTATAGTTACTAACATGAAAAGAAAATTCTTTGTGAAAAGTACGGTACTAAGGCTAACCACACTTCATGGGCAGTGCCTGGCACTCCTCTATGGACACTACTGCTTGGTTGGTACTGTTGTATCAGCATTGCTATGGTAGACATTGGTATATTGGTACTACTGATGACTTGTGTACCAAAGAGCGTTCAGTGTGGCAGAAGATTCTTCAGACAACTATTAACCCCCTAATGACCAAGCGATTTTTATTTTTTACTCCTAGCCTTAACTTAAAAGTCATAACTTTGTTTCTTTTTCCATTCACATAGCCGTACGAGGACATATTTTTTTGTGGTACAAGTCTTACTTTCATTCTACGTCAGTACAATTACAACAATCCCACGTGTATAGTTTTTCTTGTGTTTTAATAGGAGGAACATGGTGGCCATAACCCCTTGCTCACAGTTCACTCCTCTGTAAACAGTTTATGATCCCGTGCCAGGGAGCTCCATGAGGTGTGACACGTTGTCCCATCTTGTTGGAAAAAGCAGCACATTTTCTCTTCTGGTGTTAGTTGGTTGTAAAATTGTTCAAAGATGTTCAGGTAAATTACGGTATTCACAGTTGATTTGAAGACAATTGGGCCCACTATTCGTGTTTTTGACATTCCGCAACAAGCGCCAATTTTCTGGCTGTGATGTGGTGTTTCGTGAGTCATATGGGGATTTTCAGAGGACCAGTACCTTATATTGTGGGAATTTAGGTGATCTGATAAATGAAACCAAGCTTCGTCCGTCATGAAGTGTAGCAATGGGTCCAAATGTCTGTCAGCAATCATAGTCAGCAACCAAGTCCAGTAATTTAAGCGTTTAGCTTTGTCAGACTCTTTCTGTTCCTGCACACACGTTATTCGGTACGGTTTCACGTTCCAACATCTCTGCACTCACTGGCACGTCGTTCATGATACACCAATTTGCTGAGACAGTCTTCGAGTTGATTTTTGGGGGCTACTTGCAATCCGCTGCTGAAATTCATTTACCATTTCAACCATCCTGATAGATGGAAGCCTTGGTTTCCTCATGTTCGCAACAGAGTTTGATGCCATTTCTGAACCAGACTCTGAATTCAGCACTTAGCTGGTGGTTTTGTTTCTGGATACCTGTCGGCAAAGTTCTCTTGCATTTCCTTAATCGATCTGCTTCGTACGTAGCCTTCCACAATCACTATTTGCTGTTCCAGGGAGAACACCATCTTTCTGACACAATGGGCCATTTTTATCAAACTAAATAATAAATCAGTCTTAGTTGCCCACAGCAACCTAATCAGAGCTCAGCTTTTAGTTCCTAAAACCTGAGATCTGATTGGTTGCTATAGACAACTAGGACAGATTTACTATTAGGCAGTTTGATTCTTGGAGGTGGTCTACTTTTTCGTGGGCCACCCTGTAGGGAACTTGAACAAAAAATCATTAGATTGCTTCTCTCTATGAGAATTTTACTTTGTTTAAAACAGCATTCACTCGGCGGCTATGGTGCCAGCTTCACTCGTGTTTAACATCATTACAACATCATAACGTACTTGCATCATTAACATGTCTGTTGATCCTGTCATTTACATAATTCCATGACTTTTCCTTCTTGGTGTTGCAATTTTAATGTTGAGAAGTGCATATATGTACTGATAAATGATACCAGTAGTATGTGTAACATCAGTATGTGCATCTCACTATCTGCGACATCACTTGCCACTCATAAGGGTACAGGATCAGGTCTCCTGATGCAGTTTTTGAAGTTAAAATCAAGAGTGGAACATGTCTGTTATGACAAACACTTCTCGTTTTTTGAATCAACTCCTGGTTTTGGCTTTAAATGGGTTGTGTGGACTAGGTCATTAATATCAGATCGGTGGGGTCCAACACCCGGTTTCTCCGCCAGTCAGCTGTAAGAGGAGACAGTGTATGCAGTGCACACGTGCCATCTCCATTCTCTCTTCCTGTCTGCTGCTGCTGTCTAATGGTCTTTGCCAACGGGTGTTGGACCCCCCCAATCCGATATTAATGACCTATCCTGAGGATAGTGTAAATAACTGTAGAGCAGCACTCACGAACCTTGTGACCACACCGGAATGCACCAGCCGAACCACGACCGCAGATCCCCAGCAGTCCAACGAACAGCAAATAACCAAAGGTAGCGGCAGCATCTCCAGTGAATTCTTTATTGGACGAGCTTCACAGAAAGTGTACAGAAAAAAACTGACAGCAACATTTTGGCTACATGGCAGCCTTTGTCAAGCCTAGTGTAGAGTGATATTCTCCACCCTAACCCTGGGTTCACACCTGAGCGTTTCTGAGACGCGCATTTTACGCTCGTTTTTGTAGCGCGTATTACAGCGCGTTTTTGCAAATAGGAAATGCGCGTCATACGCGCGTTCGTGACTCTGGAGACCAATTGAAAAAGGCATATCTACACTTTAACGCTGGGTTCACACTTGAGCGTATTTGATACGCGCGTATTACGCACGTTTTTGTCGCGCGTCTTACGCGGGTTCCCATTGAAGTCTATGGGTGCAAACACGCGACAAAACGCCCCAAAGAAGCTCAAGAACTTTTTTGAGCGTAGGGCGTTTTACAGCGCGTTCAAGTGAGAACCAGGGCCATAGGGAAGCATTGGTTTTCATGTGTTGAGCGTTTTACAGCGCGTTTGAACGCGCTGTAAAACGCTCAGGTGTGAACTGAGGGTAACGCGTGTTAAACCCATTGAATTCTATGGGTGCAAACGCGCGACAAAACGCCCCAAAGAAGCTCAAGAACTTCTTTGAGCGTAGGGCGTTTTACAGCACGTTCAAACGCGCTGTAAAATGCTCAGGTGAGAACCATGCCCATAGGGAAACATGAGTTTTCTCCTGTTGAGCGTTTTACAGCGCGTTCGAACGCACTGTAAAACGCGCAAGTGTGAACTGAGGGTAATAAAGTGCATACAACTCCACCCCTCTACTAGGGGAACCAATACCATGGGTGCCACAACCTCCCAGTTAGTAACAGAACCAATTCTAAAAGCATAGTGATAAATTATCAGAATGGTCACAATTAGCTATCATTAAAAAAAAACATGAGTTCACCTTATACAAAGCGGTAGCAACAGTGGCTGTCATCCTGAGTATAGGTCATCAATAGTAAAAGCCCAGACAACCTCTTTTTAAAACTGCATCATAAAACCTGAACATGAGGCAGCAGCCTAAGATGGAAATAGAATGAAGATACAACTTTGGTGATGTCAGTAAGGAGGTGGGCTGCTCACTCTTAAAAAGAACATGCCAGGACTAGTTTAGTAAGAAAGTTATCAAAGGACTTTTTCAAGCACATTTGGTCAAGAATATACTTGGAGGTTTCTGTTCAACATTGCAAATGAAAATGTTAGGAAACATATAGCTTTATTAAGGTAAGTGCATACATATTTAATATATATTATTATAACTTATATTTTTCATTTGCCTGCTATGTCCATAGGGCAGACTGGTGATACAGGTAATACACCACATTGGGACGAGAAAAGGTGATACCTAGGGTTTGAGTTTAGGAACATTTGCACTAATAAAATGAAACAAGCATAGTAGAAAATAATGCTGCAATTTGTCAAAACAGAGGAAAAAGTTTACTTTGTTTAGAATCCCTTCAAAGGAGTGAGTCAGTAGTATATGGACTCCAAGACATAAGTAAATGGACTAAGAATATGTTTATCAAACTAGGCATACAAAATATCCGTTGGGCATTTGTTGAACTTGTAATTCATGGGACTAATAGTATAGGATTTACATTACTGTAGCCAAGCTGCACCTTCTTAAAACGTCTATCACAGCTAAATGTCAGTGGTTTCTGCACCATAATATAAAGGTATGAAAAAATGGACAGTCTCAGACCTCCAGTGAAATGCACTTTGCATGAGGAGAGGCTGAGAGGTGTCTGTGAATATGATCAACATCTAATCAGCATATAAATTATATTAGAAATTCATTGCACTGTCATCGACTGCAAGTAATAAGGACTAATTTCCGCCTAAATTGAGTAACTTACAATATATCTGCCTTCCAAAACAATTAGGTAGTTATATAGAACGTATCAAAAGATGTACAGTGTCTTACCAGATTAAATAAGGAAAAGAAATATAACAACAATGACATAACAGACAAAAAAAAAAAACGACTCACGTCTGCTCCCTGGAAACCCACATCAGCAGGGACGTGCACAGAGATTTTGAAGGGCAGGGGCTTAAGTAAAAAAAATAAGCCCCCCCCCCCCGGCACATTTCTCCCCCTCGTCTTCTCCTTTCAGACCAGACCACCATTTTTCTTCTCTGCAGTTTGACAAAAAAAATTCTTAGTTTACTACTTTTCCATCATCCTCCCATCTTCTAGACAAATCATCCTACTACCCCCAATACTGTGCTACGTTGGTCCCCAATACTATACTGCAGAAACAGATAATACCCCTGATAATACTAGTATCACACAGAGCCCCCCATATAACATACCCCTTCTTTGTGGCCTTAGTAGAAGCTCCCATAGTGCCCCCAAATCATGTGCCAGTAACAAGTGCCTCTCTCCTCTCCCCCCCATGTGCCAGTAAACTGCCACTTTTCTCTCCCCCCTTGTGCCAATAAAGTGCCACTCTCCTCTCCCCCCCCCGTGCCAGTAAAGTGCCACTCTCCTCTCCTCCCCCCCATGTGCCAGTAAACTGCCACTTTCCTCTCCCCCCTTGTGCCAGTAAAGTGCCACTCTCCTCTCCCCCGTGCCAGTAAAGTGTCACTCTCCTCTCCTCCCCCATGTGCCAGTAAAGTGCCACTCTCCTCTCCCCCATGTGCCAGTAAAGTGCCACTCTCCCCCATGTGCCAGTAAAGTGCCACTCCCCCATATGCCAGTAAAGTGCCTCTCTCCTCTCCCCCATGTGCCGGTAAAGTGCCTCTCTCCTCTCCCCCATGTGCCAGTAAAGTGCCACTCTCCTCTCCCCCATGTGCCAGTAAAGTGCCACTCTCCTCTCCCCCATGTGCCAGTAAAGTGCCACTCTCCTCCCCCTTGTGCCAGTAAAGTGCCACTCTCCCCCATATGCCAGTAAAGTGCCTCTCTCCTCTCCCCCCATGTGCCAGTAAAGTGCCACTCTCCACTCCCCCCATCAGTGGCAGCAGAACATCCATCCCCCCCAGTGCAGTGCAGGTCTCACCTCTTCACACCAGACTGGACTGGATGGATTGACCGGCGCCCGGCGGTGATGAAAAGCAGCAGTCGCACTCGCACTGCAGGCAGCTCTGCGCGATGCGCGCCACACCACGTGCCTTGCTGCTGAGAGTGACTACTGTGTGGATGCGCCGCACGGGCCCGGCCTGGCACAGAGGCTGGGCGGCAGCGCATTTAAAAAAAAAGTGCAAACGGTCTGTGACAGGCTGCCGCTGGTTGCCTGGCTTAGGGGACAATAAAAAAAAAGGGCATTAAAACGACAGGGGCAGAAGGAGGCAGGGGCTCAAGCCCCCTTTTAGCCCTATGTGTGCACGTCCCTGCACATCAGTGCACGGAAAGATGTGAAAGATGGAAGAAAAAGGAATATCCAGCAACCAGATGGAGTCCACGTAACCTTTATTCCAGTGAATTAAAAAATAGCATTTGGTGCAGATTTGAGTAAGGATCGGATGGTATGAAACATGTAAGCATCTTTTGCACTGAATTCTATTTTTTATTCATTGGTATAAAGGTTATGTGGACTATACTGTATCTGGTTGCTGGATTTTCCTTTTTCTTCCAAACAATGACAACACATAATTTACATGGATGAACATTTTCACTTCTTATGCCCAATTATATGTCTTTATCAGGAAGAGTGACCAAAGGGCAGGGGTTTTTCCAAAGAGAATATTAAGTGGACATCGGCTTGTGACCCTCGCTAGGAGCTAGAGTGTGTAAGAGCCTCTCTCTGACCCAGCCTGTCAATGTAATGCATAGTGGACAATTCCCTTGAACGGTCTGCATTTAATACTAGAAGAAAGAAAAAAGTATGGCCAGCCAGAGCTGACCACTAGGAATCTTTAGAGATGAGATTTATGTTCATATCATCCCTTTAAAGAAATATTCTTTAACGGGTCATATAACTTTCCCCTTGATGGGCATGATCATTTGGTTAGTGGGGTCCTGGGTTCATATCTGTCCAAGGCGGACATTTGCAGGATGGTTGTACATTCTCCTTCTGTTTGTGTGGGTTTCCTACAAAGTTTTCTTCCACAGTCCGAACATATATACTAGTAGGTCAGTTGGTGTGTGTACCTGGGTGTGTAGGAAAAATTACCATATTTTTAATTTTATAAGACCTAGGTTTCAAGAAGAGGAAAATAAGAAAAAGTGTGTGTGTGTGTGTGTGGTTGGGGGGGAGGCAATACTAGTGAGCATTTTTTATTATGAAAGCGCTCACTAGTATGCAGGAGGCACAGGGAGCAGTGACTGTAGCGCTGCTAGCGCTGCCTGTACTCAACGCTCCCTGATCTTTCTCTGTGCCTGTGCTGCTCTGTGACCTGACTGCATACAATGTCGGGTCATAGTGCACGCACTACATCCTGATGCTGTTCCCGCAGTGCCCGGAGGAAGCCGAGACAGCAGTGAGTACAGGCAGCGCTAGCAGTGCTGCAGTCACCTCTTCCCGCGCCTCCTGCATACTAGTGAGGTATTTTATAATAAAAATGCTCACAAGTATTCTCTTTATAAGATGCACTGCCATTTCCCCCCACTTTTCCTTTTTTTCCTCCTGTAAAACCCAGGTGCGTCTTATAAAGCAAAAAAATAGATAGTAGATAGTAGATTATGAGCGCTACTGAGAACATGGATACATAGGAATGTTGGCAGTGGAATATGTTGGTGCTATATAAGCAGCGGGAAAAAATTACCTTGACCCTAAAAAAAATCTCCAAACTGGCACAGTGAGAAAGTGCACATGATGGGTATTATGAATGCTAAATGAGAGTCTTGCAAGCAGTATATACTGGGATGAACAATCATAGAGGAAAATAATGAAGTCTAATTAAAAGATAATGCAGTGATCACAATGAGCAGATGCAACACAAAATTGCTGTTTGGTGCGTGAACTTATTGATGTGCAGTGTGTGGCGATGATACATCATATCTGCTAAGCTGGATATTTTACATGAATTGATTGTCATCTATGATTAGATGAACAGGAAATGGAAACACAGGCACCTTTAAATTATGTGAAAAAGTTTTTTCCCTAATTTTTTTTTAAACATTTTATTAAAGTGTATTTCCAAAGATTTGAGTAAAAATGATCTAGCTTATCTCTGTGGCTGATTTATTACTAAAAAATACTATACTAATATACTAAAAACTTTCAGGTAACTTTTTTCTCTGTAATAGATTTCTATGCAACCCTTATAGGTGAAGAAGCTAGTTGCTTCCTCCTTCACTGATGTTGAAGGACTTATGCAGGAATTTGATATTGGTGGACAATCGTCAGGAAAGGTCAATGATATGAGATCGACCGAGGTTCCAGGAGGCTGCTGCTTGAAGAGGCCACTGCTCTCGCTGGAGCTCCAGTGTGTCCCGGGAGTCGGACCCCCACCGTTCTGTTATTGATGACCGATCTGAGGCTAGGTCATCAATATCAAAATCTCAGATAAACCCTTTAAAATTGAACTTAATTTCCAAGCATTCCTAAAATAAATAGAAATTTTAACCTTACAGGGTGAATGTTTTGGTCCACTATGAACAAGTAAATGTTTGACTCCTAATAACAGATCATATTTCACACAGAAAGGCTCAGATTCAATCAAGCATGTTCCTGCACGTTGAGAGGGAAGAAAGGTGGAGGGCTTTTCAGTGTGATTGCCTACCAGCAATAACTGAGAGATGGAGAGGTAGCGCTCTATGCATGACATTGGGTGACAGGAAACCTGTTCAGAAACAAATCTAGTATAGATGACAGGCATGTACATCCTGACCTAGAAACAGGAGACGAGGACAATTGACATTTTTCATTGGGAAAAAGTGTTTTTGCCTTTTCCTTTACTAGACATTTTTGAAGTTGTTTAGTCTCACTTGAGGTTTTGACTATGCAATCGCCTGATTGCTAGTATAATGCATAGCAAGTGATCTTCATGTATGTGTGTGGGGTGGGGGGTAATAATGGGGTAACGATAGTGACGTAGTAATGTCTAACGATAAATTCCTTTTCCGTGTAGTTACACAAAAAGCACAATGTCAGAGAAAAGAAATCTCTGATACTTGAACCCCAGAAGCTTATTAAAAGTGGGATCCCTTTTTGTGTAACAATCAGGCAGACATGCTAATTGCTACACGGTTCTATAGATATCTCTTCTGGGCATAAATGACCATAGTGACCCTGTCCATCTACTTTTGTAAAAGGAATTGCTGTGTAATCAAAAACGGTGTCCTACTGGGAATCTGCCTAGTACATTGTTAGTGCTGAATAACAAGAATACTAATAGATAGAAGGTGTATAGATATTCTAGCAAATGTGCTCCGTAGTGCTACAAATGTAGCATCTGCCAGTGTTGCTGCATCACATATACTCCATTCAGGACAACGTAAAGGCTATATACACCATTGCAACTATTTTTTTTATTGTTTCATTGCATATAAAATGAAACAAAAAATACAATTTGTATATAGTATTTCCTATCATTTTAAGACTATGGCTCCCCTGTGTGTTAAATGTGTCTCCATGGTAACAGACTACAAATTATACAATCGTAAGATTTTGTTCATACAGTGCAGATATGGTGTAGTTTTTGTATCTGCTCTTTGTGCCAAAACCAGGGTTGAATCCTAAACATGGTACATGTATAAATCAAAGACGAGCCATGCACCTGTCACATAACATCCACATGGTGCGTAGAGATGGCCTTGCGGTTCGCCCGGCGGTCGTTTCGCAGTGTGCGTTTGTGAGTTCGCGATTCGCTGAACATGCGAACATATGGCGATATTCGCATGTGCCATATTCTTTTGCATTGTGCCGAACTTTGACCCATGACACATCCATCAGGTGGGACAGGACAGCCAATTGAGACGTTTCAGCACATGGACACACCCCTACCCTATAACAGAACCCGATCTGGCAGCCATTTTACATTCTGTGTTTTGCCAGTGTAGGGAGAGGTTGCTTTATGGAGCAGGGACAGACTGTTAGGGACACCAAACGCTAGCTAATAGGGCCACAAAGGTCCTTTTAAGGACTGGTATAGGTGTGCTATCGATAGGTGTAACATACTGAGGGGTGTGATATACTTATAGTATACTTTCTAATATAGAAAGCATATTATAGTGCATTTGTATTGTGCAGCAGTTGTGTGCGGTTCTGCTGCGATACCGCAGGTATATAGAGGGACAATCGCTATTGGAACAACTATTTGCAACAGGTGTGATATACCTGTTGCCCCCCCAAAAAAGTGATTGAGGGGTGTGATATACCTATAATATACTTTCTAACATAGAAATTATATAGTGCATTTGTATTGTGCAGCAGTTGTGTGCGGTTCTGCTGCGATACTGCAGGTACAGTAGCAGAGCTATCGGGGAAGCAGGGGAAGTGACTGCTTCGGGGCCTGAGTTCAGTAGGGGCCCGGGAGCAGTAGCTAGGGTGTGGCCACCAGGGCCATATTTCTAATAATTTAATGTTTTTTCTTTTATTTTATATTTCCCCTGTCTGAGGTGGTGAGTACAATAAAGGAATTCAAGAGGGGCCTGGATGTATTCCTGGAGTGTAATAATATTACAGGCTATAGCTACTAGAGAGGGGTCGTTGATCCAGGGAGTACTTCTTTCCTCTGGATCAACTAGCAGGATGACAGGCTGAACTGGATGGACAGATGTCTTTTTTTGGCCTTATGTACTATGTTACTATGTTACTATATATACAGCCCCCTCCATATATACAGACCAGAGCCCTTCCATATATACAGCCCCCTCCATAAATACAGACCAGAGCTCCTCCATATATACAGCCCCCTCCATATATACAGACCAGAGCCCCTCCATATATACAGACCAGAGCCCTTCCAAAAATACAGCCCCCTCCATAAATACAGAGCCCCTCCATAAATACAGACCTCAGACCAGAGCCCCTCTATATATACAGACCCCAGACATACTGTAAATACAGACCCCAGACCAGAGTCTCCCCATATATTAAGACCCCCTACATGAATACAGAGCCCCTCCATATATACAGACCCCCTACATAAATACAGACCTCAGACCAGAAACCCTCCATATGTACAGACTCCCTACATAAATACCGGAGTCCCTACTTATATACAGACTCTCTACATAATTACAGACCAGACCCCTCCATATATACAGACCTCAGACCAGAGCCCCTCCGAATGCACGCCGGGCCAGCCCACCGCCTCTCTGGCCTGTCTGCCTCTCATGTAGCGCCGCTGACCTCCTGCTCTGGTTGTAACAGACAGCCAAGAAGCTGGAGCAACCATGAGCAGCAGCGCTGTCTCAGTCCTCTGCGCACCGCTGCAGCCTGCCAGCCAGCTAATGCTGCCGACCTCCTGCTTAGAACTCACTGCCAGCCGGACCATAAATGGTGAGTCTGTGCCCGCTGCCCTGTACTGTGCCCCCTGCACTGTATTTGTCCACCACCGTGTGCTGTGACAGCTGCCATGTACTGTACCAGCTGCCCCGTACTGTGCCCCCCTCCCCATAAAGTGCCAGCTGCTCTGTACCGTGCCTCCTGCCCTGTACTGTGCCCCCTGACCTGTTTTTTTTCACCGCCCTGTACTGTGCTCCCTGCCCTGTGTCCTATTCCCTGCACTATGCCCCATTATAATACTGTGTAGGAGGCATATTACAGGAGTATAAGGAGATACCCTGTACTGTACCTAATAACCTGTACTATGCCCTCTTATATTCTGTATTGTGCCCCCTACCATAACCTGTACAGTGGTCCTAGTCATACCCTGTACTGTGCCCTCCTATACTCTACGTACACTGTGCCCCTGGTCATATATTGTAATTTGCCCCCTTATACTCTTTTATCCAGTCACTGTATGGCGGTGTTATTCAGTCACTGTATGGTGGTCCTATCCAGTCACTTTATGGCCATGTTATCCAGTTACTGTATAGTGGTGTTCTTTAGTCACTGCATGGCACTGTTATCCAGTCACTGTATGGCGGTGTTATCCAGTCACTGTATGGCGGTTATCCAGGCTATTGTATGGCGGTGTTATCCAGTCACAGTATAGCTGTGTTATACAGTCATTGTATGGTGGTTATTCAGTCACTGTATGGTGGTGTTATCCAGTCATGATATGGGGCTATTATCCAATATGGCGGTATTTAGTCTCTGTATGTTGATCATATATAGTCACTAAATGTATTATTATTCAGGGGTAGGACTAATATCTTTATAGTATATACTGTAGATTCCAGTATATGATACTGTGGAGTTCCCAGTGGATTAAATGAGCCTTGTAGAACACATTCCTTACCACTGATCACCAGGAACAGGCTTCTGTACTATAGCATCCAGTACATGGCAGCCTCCCTTCTCTGACACGCCGCTTCACTGTGTACTATTGCTTGGCACTTGGCACTAATATGGCACACTAAGACTGGGTTGACATCACGTTCTGCCATCCGTCTAACATATACAAAAACCGTATATGTTAACGGATGCCTCAATCTGATACCATACGGTGGTATCCGTCACCACAGAGTCCCGTTGTAAAAGATAAATAAAATGAAAAACTATACGTTAACACATACGTTTTTTTAAACTGACTGCAGGATACAAAACGTGGTGCGCTAAATGTGAAACCACCCTCACATATGCACACATGCAATGCCAGGATTGTCAGGGGGGGGGGCCGCGTAAATTTTTTTGCTGTGGGGCCCAGTCAGTTCTAGCTAAGCCTCTGCGCAGGTATATAGAGGGACAAGCGCTATTGGAACAACCATTTGCAACGGGTGTGATATACCTGTTGCCCCACAAAAACAGATTAACGGCTGCGATATACCTGTAACCTGTTGCCCCAAATAAACAGGGTGGTGTGATATAACTGTTGTGGCAAAAAAAAAAAATTGAGGGGTATGATGCCTGCTTCCATAAAATACAGATTAAGGGGATTGATATACCTGCTTCCACCAAATACTCATTGAAGCCTGCGATATACCTGCTTCCACAAAATACTGATTAAGGAGATTGATATACCTGCTTCCACCAAATATTGATTGAGGCCTGCGATATACCTGCTTCCACAAAATACTGATTAAGGGGATTGATATACGTGCTTCCACCAAATATTGATTGAGGCCTGTGAGATACCTGCTTTCACAAAATACTGAATAAGGGGTTTGATATACCTGCTTCCACCAAATACTAATTGAGTCCTGCGATATACCTGCTTCCACCAAATACTGATTAAGGGGTTTGATATACCTGCTTTCACAAAATACTGATTGAGGGCTGCGATATACCTGCTTCCACAAATACTGCTCTTCTTTAGGGACTTAGGCTCAGGGTCATTTTGAAAATGACAGGCAGAGGAAAAGGCAGGCCATCCAGCTGCAGGGGTGGTAGGGGTCGGGCAGGTGCCTAAGTGGGAATTGGAGAAGGTGTGTGCGATTACCTTCATTTTCGCCCTATAAGACGTACCTGCCTATAAGACGCACCTACGTTTTTGAGGAGGAAAATAAGAAAAAAAAACTGTTTAACCAAAAGGTGTGCTTTTGGTGGGTTTTGAACTAATGGTGGTCTGTGCATGACACTATTATGGGGGATCTGTGGATGATGCACTGTTATGGGGGGGATCTGTGGATGGCACTGTTATGGGGGGATCTGTGGATGGCACTGTTATGTGGGGGATCTGTGGATGGCACTGTTATGGGGGGATCTGTGGATGGCACTGTTATGGGGGGATCTGTAGATGGCACTGTTATGGAGGATCTGTGGATGGCACTGTTATGGGGAGGGGGATCTGTGGATGGCACTGTTATAGGGGCATCTGTGGATGACACTGTTATGAGGGAGATCTGTGGATGACACTGCTATATATGTGTCATCCACAGATCCCCCACATAACAGTATCCCCCAATACACCAGGCCTCGCTGCTCACAGCAGTATTCATATCTAAACAGAAATCCTTAACCTGTTAATAACTTTTGTTAAAGTTGCGCTCTATCGTGTATCACTACTTACTAACAAGCTCCCGTAGCAGGCAGAGCGGCCGGCAGCGTAACGTCACTCACTCACGTCACGCGCCTGCTCCGCCTGCTTCATTCATAAAGTGGGAGGAGCAGGCACGTGACGTCAGTGAGTGACGTTACGCTCCCGGATGCTCTGCCTGCTACGGGAGCTTGTTAGTAAGTAGTGATACACGGGAGAGCGCAACTTTAGTTAAAGTCATTAGAGGTTAAGGCTTACTGTTTAGATATAAATACTGCTGTGAGCGACGGGGCCCGGTGTAAGAGTACAGTGACTGCACCGTGCCCCCCGCGAGTTGCCAGACTCCAGCCCTCCTCCCTCCCCGCTGATACATCGCAGGCTGCGCCATGCAGTATCGAAGCCTGCGATGTATAAGTGTTAGCGATGTAAAAATGGCTGCATTCGCCCCATAAGATGCACTGCCATTTTAACCCCACTGCCAAGTGCATCTTATGCAGTACTTCAAAGGACGCACCAGAGTTGGTTGAGTGGCTCACTTAGCCTTCCACTTCTGCACGCTCCTCCTCCTCTGTATCTGCACCCTCCTCATTCTCTGCTGTGTGCACCCTCAAAGACACCACCACCACCATAGCCCCTCCACTCAAATCAGAGGAATTATTTTCCCATCCATTCCCAGATCTTACTGATGCGCAGCCATTCTTGGCATCGGATGAGGAAGCGGAGGTAGCAACCGCCGCCACCCAGCGGTCTGACGACAGTACCCAGATAAACCCAAGGAGGGAGGTCCCCGCTGTTGCTGCCTACACCGAGATCTCAAATGTTAGTAGTGCTAAAGGTGACAAAGGTGACGCCGGCACATGGCTCTGCAGTGTGGGCTTTTTTAACGTATCAGCTGCTGATAATAGTGTTGCCATCTGCAGCCTGTGCTGTCAACGCATAAGTCGCGGTAAGCCTACCCCTCACCTAGGGGCGACCGCCTTAAGAAGGCACCTGGCCTCCCATCACCGAGCCCAGTGGGAGCAACGTCGTCAGAACCCACAAAGCCACACTCCCGGCGCTCCACGTCCTGCCTCTTCTCCTTCTAATCTCTTCTCCTATTTGTCCTCCACTCCACCTTCCACCGTGCCGTTGTCGCATTCATCTGGCAGAAGGCAGGCTTCTGTGGCCCAAATGTTTGAGTGTAAAAAGTTGATGACGCCGGATAACCCTCTTGCCCAACGGCTGACCGCTGGCTTGTCGGAACTGCTAGCCCGCCAACTACTGCCATATAAACTGGTGGACTCGAAGGCCTTTCGAAAAAGTGTGGCCATTGGCACTCCGCAATGGAATTTCACCGTAACGAAATATTTCTCCCAGAAGGGCATTCCAGAGCTATATGGCCACATTCAGCGGCAAGTTAATATATCTCTGGCACACAGTGTCGGTGCCAAGATACATCTGACCACAGACACGTGGTCTACCAACCTTGTGCAGGAAAGGTATATAACTTTTACTGCCCACTGGGTGAACCATCTGACGGCTGTCAAGCATGTAACCCATGGCTCCCAGGTGGATTTGGTGTTACCACCACGGATTGCATGCAGGCCTGCCTCTTCTTCTCCTCCTCCTCCTACTCCATCCTCCATCTCCTCTTCAGCTGACTCCTCCTGTTCCACTGCTACCGCCTCTTCCGCTGCACCCCCCAAGCTCCCCAGAACCTATTTGACGTGCCAGGTGAGACGCTGCCATGCAGTGCTGCGGCTGTTGTGCCTGGAAGCTAAGAGCCCCCCGGTCCTGCACTGCTACTGCTTTTAGCTCTGCGGTCACAGGCCGATCAGTGACTAACCCCGCTCAATTTGACAGTTGGTAAAGTAGTGTGCGACAACGGTGCCGATCTGCTGAGCATGCTGAAACAGGGCAAAATGACACACGTGCCATGCATGGCACACATCCTGAACTTAGTCATGCAGCGATTCGTTGCCAAATACCCCGGGGTCCAGGACGTCTTGCAGCAGGCCAGGAAAATCTCTGGCCATTTATTTTTTTTTTAAATAAAGTTTTTATTAAGGAAAATGTACAATAAGTTCAGAAAATAGTACAAAGTTACAGATGTTACATGTGAGGCACATTATAGGAACATTATTGCAATGATCATACATTTTCCTGGTCAATTACACATTGTACGAGTACCTTCTGACAGTAACCCACGGTCATATAGTACATGAAATGAACCTCCATCCAGGCAAGGTCAACCTTAGTCGTCTTATTTATATTGATTATGGCTACTGAAACATAGCTTCAATCCCCTCTTATCTAATGCCTCAGCTGCCACCCAAGTCTAATTTACCTAGTGTGCCCTTTAACTGTTCTTCCAGATACCACTTGGTAAGTTTAAATGGGGTCATTAGCTCCCGTATTTCAGCCGAGGTCAGTACATGAGTGACAAATCTCCTCCACTTAACAAACAAGGGTTTTACCATTGCATCTTTATTTTGCTCTGCTTCTAACTTTTCCAGGTATAAGATTTTTTTCATTGTACCCAAGACCTCCTCCAACGACGGAACAATCTCTGGCCATTTTAGAAGATCTTACACGGCCATGGCTCGCCTTGCTGACGTTCAGAGGTGACACCACCTGCCCGTCAGACGTCTAATTTGTGACAGCCCGACGTGCTCGAACTCAACCTTGTATATGCTTAATAGGCTGCTCCAGCAGCAACGTGCCGTTAACGACAACCTGTATGAACTCTGCAGCAGGACAGGTCCTAGGGAGATTGGTTTCTTTTCACCGTGCCAGTGGCTGCTCATGCACGAAGCATGCATACTTCTGCGGCCATTTTATGAGATTACCAAACTGATCAGTCACAGCCAGGGTGCCATCAATGACTTCGTACCTTACGCCTGCTTTCTGGAGCGTGCATTGCATCGTGTCATTGATCAAGCTGGAGCTGGAAGATGAGGAAGTCGCAATGCTGAAGGTATTCCCAGGGGGGGCTACTCCATCTGAGAGAAGTTAGCAGGAGTCTGAAGAGAAGTCAGAGAAGGATGGTGGCTGGGGGGAGGAGGAGCGAGAAGAGCAGGCTTTAAGGGGGACTTTAAACTTTTCGGGGATCCCTGGTGTTGTCCGTGGCTGGGGGGAGGAGACAGAGGACGACATTCTCCTGGACGATGAGCAGGAGCCAGGGCGCTCCACCGCTTCAAATTTAGTGCAAATTGGGGCCTTCATGCTCCAGTGTTTGAAGAGGGACCCCCGTGTAAAAAGCATAAAGGGCAAGGACCAGTACTGGGTGGCAACGTACTTAGACCCCCGGTACAAACACAAAATGGCGGACATGTTACCAGCATCACAGAGGGCTGGCAGAATGCAGCATTTCCAGGCCTTGCTGCGAGAGAAGCTGTATTCTGCTCTTGCGGGTGCTGGCAGAGGAATTTCCACCCACAGCGAAACCGGTGCGAGTACCAATCCTACCGCGCCTGCAAGAAGAGGGCGGTTTGAAGATGTGTTGGTCACTTCGGATATGAGATCATTCTTGCAGCCAACCCATCAACAGCCGCCCTCCGGATCAAGCCTCAGGGAACGCCTAGACCGACAGGTGTCCAACTATATCGGGTTAACGGCCGATGTGGACGCTCTAAGAAGCGAGGAACCCCAGGACTACTCGGTGTGCAGGCTTGACCTGTGGCCAGAGCTGGCACAATTTGCCACGGAACTCTTGGCTTGCCCCTCATCAAGTGTGCTGTCCGAAAGAAAGTTTAGCGCAGCAGGGGGGGATCGTGAAGATAAGCGCACTTGCCTAGCTCACGACAGTGTGGACTACCTCACATTTCTAAAAATGAATGAGGCATGGATCTTGGAGGAATTCAACACCTGTGGCGACCACGTTTAATTGAATTTCCTCATGCCAGCCCACACATATCCGCCACCACCCAGAACAAAGAATAGTCCTTGTCTTATGTATATACAGCGGCATAAAAGGCCTTTTCTGTTCCGGTGAATGCCTAATGTTTGGGCCCTGTACTCCACTGGCCTACAGTAAAATTGTTATCCACTGACCGCCTAATATACCTTCAGCCACATAATCACTTGTTCTTTTCTGTCAGGTGAATGCCTAATTTTTGGGGCCCATGGCCTAAAATAAAAAATTTCTAGGCTCCAGTAGGGCACATTTTTGAGAGTTTCCCTTTAAGACACATAAAAATAGCCCCTGATTAAAATAATTTTTTTTTGTGCAATATTTGCCATTGATCCCCCTCTGGTATGTCACTGTCCATGTTGTGGGACTATTTGTGCATTTCTAGTAAGTATTTGGTGGCTTCAAGCATGACCTGAAGGTTTTTCAGGTTCGCAAAACGTCCCTGCCAATGTTCGTCCATCACTAATGGTGCGTTCATTGGTAAAATATAGTCAAGGTTTCTCTTGTTTTTTAATTTTTTTATTTTCTAGATCAAAGATTCATATTGAAGACCTGGAAGCAAAGAAGGAACATATATGGAATTAAATAATGCATTAAAGTAAAGCTTTAAAACAAAAAATATAAAATTAGATTCCTTAAGAATACATAAGAATAGTGAGGTAGATGAGTCAAGTCATATAAAGTAGATCAATATGAGTAGAGGAGTAAACAGTTGTCAATTGTACCAGTAAATTGTTCTAGCACTTACAGATAAGGAGTGTGAAAATTCCTGGCCTAAATTATAATAAATGTGTCAGGTTGGTATACAACAATTGTGAGACAAAATTTGTATCTTTCCAAAAATGATCTCTGGTGGTAAAATTTGGTACCTAGAGATTATTTTCCAATTACATTTAGCAAAATTCTATAATTATACATAATACATACGTAATTCAAGTGATGGTATGACTATGGTGTATTCTGCAGGACAGGACATGTGGGGTCATTTATCAAAGTGATGTAAAGTAAAACTGGCTTAGTTGCCCATACCAATCAGATTCCGCCTTTTATTTTTGACAGCTCATTAGGAAAATGAAAGGTGGTATCTGATTGGTTGCTCTGGGCAACTAAGCCAGTTCTACTTTACAACAGTTTGATAAATGACCCCAATAGTGCGTACCTGCTTGGCTACACGTCTCCCCATGTGTGTCAGCTCAGATGTGCCCACAGTGCTCCAGGGTGCCTGTTTCTTCCTTGGCAGGCAAGTGCTGGTGTCAGTCACCGGAATGACTGAGATGCACAGCAGACAGTATCACAAATGGCAGGAGGGAATGTAATTCTGTTGGGTTTCCTACAGCACAGATTCAGATTAAGGGCCCATTCACACGGCCATATTAATTTCAATGGGGCGGCAAAAGATGCAGACGGCCTAGCGTGAGCTGTCTGCACCCGTAGTTCCGCTCCGCAGCCACGCAAAAAGATATAGAGCATGTCCTATTCTTGTTTGCAATTGCGGAAAATAATAGGCATTTTCTATGATGGTGGCGGCCATGTGCGGTCCGCAAATTTTGAAACGCACATGGGCTGGTATCCATGTTTTGTGGATCCGCAATTTTTTGTAGTCTCAATACCATACTATAATATACTCCCACAAATGTGAGCTATTGATTTCAAGCAAGATTTGTTAATTTGCACACATAAAAAAGTAATTTTCCTAACAAATTTATTCAAGACCATGTTGCAAAAATGAGTACATCCCAACAAAAGCCTTAGAAGCAAAGCTAAAGTTTAGACTACAAAATTGTAATTAGCAATCAACCACTGGTAAGTCTGCTTATTTATTAAACAGTTGTCCAGCAGATTATAAAAGGGCCTTAAAGGGCTTCTGTCATCACGTTTTGACATTATAAGCTGTCTGACAATAGCTATGTGCTAATGTCAGAGCAGCTTGATAATGTCTTTTTTACAAAAATCCGAGTTATATTCGGGCTAAAAAACATACTTTTATAATATGTAAATTAGCCTCTAGGAGCAGGGGGGGCGTTGCCCTTCTCCTAGAAGCTCCGTGCGGCAACCTGCTGGCACGCCCCTTCTTACTTTGAGTGACAGTGCCGGGCAGCGATCCTCCGGCACTGTCTCCTTGTGAAATCCAGCGCCTGCACGGCCGCTCTGTATTCGGCGCAGGCGAATGTCAGACAGCTTATAATGTCAAAACGTGATGACAGAAGCCCTTTAACAAAGAAAAGCCCTTCCCATTTCATGCTGTAACCTAGAGATGAGCAAAGTTTTGAAAAATTAGATTCGGCCGAAACTTCGATAAGAAATTTAATTTGTTATGAATTAAATTTCACAAATCTCTATAAATCAGGTATACCCAGGCCACTCTGCCTAATCATATTCATTCCACTTGTTAGCCCAATCTCAGAGTGAAGGCTTGTAAGATGAACTGCAGGGAGAGGATATCGTCGTGTCGATTACGTTCTAGTGCACCCACATTCATAGTTATTCCATTCTGTAGGTACTGTGTTGTCAGCATTACAGGCAGTTGTAATTTACCACCGTCTTCATCACTGTGTAGGGCACCAAGATTCACAGCTAATCCCTTCTGTTAAACAAAAAAAGCATACAGCTCCCATCAGTAAAGCCAAAAACCTGTGCATGCCCCTTGAGCCTATTAAAATCTATTTCAGGCGGTCGGTATTTAACCAGGGGTGGGTCCAAAACAGAGATAAAATGTAATGGAAATATTTGTATCTCTTCTGTGTTTTGGACCCACTCCTGCTTTTGGCTTACAAAGAGGCAGTATGGATGCTCAAAATACAGGCAAGAAGAACAGAAAAATACACAGTGATGTCAACACGGACAAACAGGCACAATAGTGGCCCCATAATGGAGTGGGGCTGGGTGCCAACAGCAGTGGCAGTAATAGGGACAATAGTGGCCCCATAACAGAGTAGTGATAGGGTCCAACAGTAGTTGCAGTAACAGAGACAATAGTGGCCCCATGGCAGAGTGGGGAGGGGGACAGTAGCATTGACAGTGACAATAGTCACCTCATGACAGAGTGGGGAGAGGGGCAGCAGCAGTGGCATACAGCAAAAAAGGTGGCAGATCACACTAGTAGTAGAACCCAAAAACAGCAGTGTGATAGCAAAGCATGCATATCCTTTGAAAAATGTAATATGTACATATCAGTAGGCCAAGAAACCCCATTGTAGGAATAGCAGTAGAGGCAGCGGCCGGGTGGCATCAGGTGGGTGGCAGCATTAGAATGGTGGCAGCAGGACGTGGCCAGAACTAACAGCTCATTTACCAGGGTATCATGGGTGACAGCAAGATTCAAGACGTTCCCCATGCAGGGCGCATGGGTCAGCCCTCCCTGACTTAGTACTAACCAATAGACCTGACAGAACAGCAGATGTGTAGGTTGGTGGACACCTGGGAAATAGTGACCATAAAATAATAATCTTCCAATTGTCATTCAAACGAGAGTTTCTTCAGGGAGGAACAAAAATACCAAACTTCAAAAAAGCATAATTTAGCCAACCAAGAGAGGCCATACGCCTAACTAACTGGGACAAAGTTCTCAAATATAAAAATACAGCCACAATATGGAATATTTTTAAAGGCATCCTAAACTCTAAATGTGAGAGGTACATACCTTATGGCAATAAAAGGGTAAGGAACAATAAAAAAAAAAACATTGTGGATAAATAGAATTGTAAAGAAAGCAATAAATGACAAAAAGAAAGCATTTAAATCACTAAAATAGGAGGGTAGTGAGGAAGCATTGATAAACTATAAGGAAAGAAATAGAATGTGTGAAAGACAAATAAAAGCAGCCAAACTGCAGACAGAGAGATTAATTGTCAAAGAGAGCAAAACTAACCCTGAAATCTTCTTCAATTATATAAATGGTAAATTTATATGATTTATATAAAAGTATAAATCTGAAGGTGTCGGCCCTTTACAGAGTGATGAGGGGGGAATTTGCAGACAGCGATGAGGAGAAAGCAAAGCTGTTAAATATTTTTTTCTCCACTGTATTCACTGAGGAAAATAAACTGTCAGATGAAATGCAGAATGTAAATGTAAATTCCCCATTTAAAGTGCCCTGTCTGACCCAGGAAGAAGTGGAGCTGCGTCTTAAAAAGACGGGACCAAGTGGCATACACCCCTGTCATAGCCAGACCCATATTTCTGATATTTAAGGACTCTATACTGACAGGGAGTGTTCCAAAAGATTGACGCATAGCAAATGTGGTGCCAATATTCAAAAAGGGTCCAAAAACAGAGCCTGGAAATTATAGGCCGGTAAGTTTAACATCTGTCATGGGTAAACTGTTTGAAGGTTTTCTAAGAGATGCTATCTTGGAGTACCTCAATGAAAATAAGCAAATGACCCCATATCAGCATGGCTTCATGAGGGATCGGTCATGTCAAACTAATTGAATCAGTTTCTATGAGGAGGTAAGTTCTAGACTTGACAGCGGCGAATCAATGTATGTCATATATCTGGACTTCTCCAAAGCATTTGACACTGTACCACATAAAAGGTTAGTTTATAAAATAAGAATGCTCGGACATGGAGAAAATGTCTGTAAGTGGGTAAGTAACTGGCTGAGTGATAGAAAACAGAGGGTGGTTATTAACGGTACACACTCAGATTGGGTCACTGTCACTAGTGGGGTACCACAGGGGTCACTATTGGGCCCTATTCTCTTCAATATATTTATTAATGATCTTGTAGAAGGCTTGCACAGTAAAATATCAATTTTTACAGATGACACTAAACTGTGTAAAGTAAGTAACATGTTAGAGGACAGTATACTGCTATAGGTGGATCTGGATAGATTGGAGACGGGCAGATAAGTGGCAGATAAGGTTAACACTGACAAATGTAAGGTTATGTACATGGGAAGGAATAATGCAAGTCACCAGTACATACTAAATAGTAAAACACTGGGTACCACTGGCCTGGAAAAGGACTTAGGAATTTTAGTGGACATCAAACTAAGCTGCAGAAACCAGTGTCAGGCAGCTGCTGCCAAGGCCAATAAGATGATAGGTTGCCCCTGATGATAACATAGGCCTGCCACTTTATAAATCACTAGTCAGACCACACATAGAGTACTGTGTACTGTAGAGTTGAGCGACTGTAAAGTTTGGGTTCGTACCGAACTTCAGGGTTTTTGGTACCCGGACCCGAACCCGAACATTTCCGTAAAAGTTCGGGTTCGAGTTCGGTGTTCGGCGATTTAATGGTGCTTGTTGAAAGGCTGCAGGGCAGCCAATCAACAAGCGTTTAACTAGTGTGCCCTTAGAAGCCATCACAGCTATGCCTACTAATGGCATGGCTGTGATTGGCCAGTGCAGCATGTGACCCAGCCTCTATAGAAGCTGGAGTCATGTAGCCGTACGTCATGTCAGCTCTTACTAATGTAGGGATAGGATGCTGCTGCTGTGAGGAAGAGATTAGGAAACAATTCTGGTGTACTTGGTATTGTTAACTCTGCAAACTACAGCAAATTTTTTTGTGGGTGCTATGCTACATTTTTGTACCTATGAGCCACAGAGAAATAAGTTTTAATCAGTCTGTTTGTTAGGTGGGCGTTGGCGACCATTTTTGCAAGTGCAGTGCACTTGCAACTGCATGTGTGCCAGGGACATTACTTTAATCCTGTTCTGGTAGCTCGGTGGGTGACATCTAGCCATTTTTAAGGACACCTGCACTGCATAAGGGGCCAGGGAAAGGGAAAATAATATAGATAATCCGTCTGTGACTTCAGGGCCCCCTCTTTCTGACACCGGCACTGCATATCTGACAGTCAAATAAAACCAGTAAATACTACTGTTACATTGTCGGTTGACAAATTCCCATTTTTTGTGCTAGAAAGTACATTTTTTGGCCTGTGCTGCAATTCTGACAGTTCAATAAAACCGTTAAATACTGCATTTACATTTTTGGTTTAAAAAAGCACACTTTCTGTGCTAGATAGTACATTTTCAGCCTGCGCTGCATTTCTGACAGTCCAATAAAACTGTTAAATACTGCATTTACATTGTTGGTAGGAAAAAGCACACTTTTTGTGCTAGATAGTACATTTTCAGCCTGAGCTGCATTTCTGACAGTCCAATAAAACTGTTAAATACTGCAGTTACATTGTTGCTTGAAAAAAAAAAAAAAACTTTTTGTGCTAGATAGTACATTTGCACCCTGAGCTGCATTTCTGACAGGCCAATTAAACCGTTAAATACTGCTGTTATATTGTTGTTTGAAAAAAACAAAACTTTTTGTGCTAGATAGTACATTTGCACCCTGCGCTGCATTTCTGAGAGTGAAATATAACCAGTAAATACAACTGTGACATTGTTGGTGAAAAAAAATACTTATTTTTTGCCATAAAGTACATTTGCGGCCTGCACTGCATTTCTGAGGGTGAAATTTAATCAGTAAATCCAGCTCTTAGATTCTGGGGGGACATTTCCACGGTTATCAGACCATCATTCCCAAGTGTGGCTTGGAGGGTGTGTTCCTGCTGCACTGCATACCTGACAGGTAAATATATTCTGTAAATTCGGCGGCGTTTAGATTGTTGGGTGATCTGTACCCCTTTTTTCTTTCACACTACCCCTGCCCTGCATACCTGACTGGGAAATATATTCTGTAAATTCGGCGGCGTTTAGATTGTTGGGTGATCTATACCCTTTTTTTATTTTAAACTACCCCTGCACTGCATACCTGACTGGGAAATATATTCAGTAAATTTGGCGGCATTTAGATTGTTGGGTGATCTATACCCGTTTTTTCTTTCAAACTACCCCTGCACTGCATACCTGACTGGGAAATATATTATGTAAATTCAGCGGCGTTTAGATTGTTCGGTGATCTGTACCCCTTTTTTCTTTCACACTACCCCTGCACTGCTTACCTAACTGGGAAATATATTCTGTAAATTCAGCGGCGTTTAGATTGTTGGATGATCTATACTCCTTACAAGTGCACGCTGGTAGATGCGCTGCTGATGGCATTCCTAACTGACACCGGGGCCTCAGTGGAGGCACAAGGGGGAGGCAGAGGAGGAGGAAGAAGTCGCCAACGCAGCTGGGGCCCCGCCAGCACCTAAGAAGGGAGGGTTAGCATCGCCGAAATGTGAAAAAGCTTTGTCAGCACACCACAAGAACCAGCACCACCAGCTGATATGGAACGTCTTAGCAGGAGGCAGCATTTCAGCAACATGGTGGAACAGTATGTGTGCACACGCCTACACGTACTGACTGATATGTCTGCCCCATTCAACTTCTGGTTCTCCAAATTGGGCACATGGCCTGAGCTTGCCCTTTACGCCTTGGAGGTGCTGGCCTGCCCTGCAGCCAGTGTATTGTCTGAACGTGTGTTTAGCACGGCAGGGGGCGTTATCACAGACAAGCGCAGCCGTCTGTCCACGGCCAATGTGGACAAGCTCACGTTCATTAAAATGAACCAGGCATGGATCCCACAGGACTTGTCCGTACCTTGTGCAGAATAGACATGTATACCGGTCTCACCCAGCCTTTGTTATACTCCAGCGCACTTTCTCTTTGTTTTCTTTTCTGTATTTCCCAATGTTTTGGGTTCTACCCAAATAAAAAAAAAAGTTAAAAACAAAAAACAGTGGTCTTGGCAGCTACCTCCTCCACCACCGCTTCCACCTACATCGGCACGTCCACCGCATCCTCAACCTACTACTCCATATTTTAATTTTTTTTACATCATTTTCCTATCCACATTTGTTTGCAGGGCACTTGTCATGCTCTTACCCACATTTTGCTGCCTTTTGCTCTTTCCATAATTTTTTTAGAGCCATTTTAGTGCCCCAAAGTTCGGGTCCCCATTGACTTCAATGGGGTTCAGGGTCAAGTTCGGGTCCCGAACTCAAACTTTGCTGCAAGATTTGGTCGAATCTGGCGAACCCGAACTTCCAGGTGTTCGCTCAACTCTAGTGTACAGTTCTGGTCCTGTGAACAAGGCAGAAAAAGCAGAGCTGGAGAGGGTTCAGAGAAGGGCAACTAAAGTAATAACTGGAATGGGTGGACTAAGGGGAGATCAAATAACTATGTATAAATATATCAGGGGTCAGTACAGAGATCTCTCCCATCATCTATTTATCCCCAGGACTGTGACTGTGATGAGGGAACATCCTCTGCATCTGGAGGTAAGAAGGTTTGTACACAAACATAGAAGAGGATTCTTTACGGTAAGAGCAGTGAGACTATGGAGATCTGTGCCTGAGAAGGTGGTGATGGTGAATTCACTGAAAGAGTTCAAGAGGGGCCTGGATGTATTTCTGGAGTGTAATATTATTACATGGTATTGTTACTAGAGAGGGGTTGTTGATCCAGGGAGTTATTCTGACTGTATGATTGGAGTCGATTGTATGATTGACTGTATGATCTGACTGTATGATTAGAGATTTTTTTTCCCCCTAAAGTGAGGAATATTAGCTTCTACCTCACAGGGGTTTTTGCTTTTCTCTGGATCAACTTGCAGGATAACAGGCTGAACTGGACGGAAAGATGTAATTTTTCAGCCTTATAAACTATGTTAATAACTATGTAAATGCACCTAAATTAGACGTATTTATGGCGCAGATTGCGGCGCAAAGGTCCTTCTTTGTAACTTGTCTCCACTCACACCAGGTCTAAAAAAGTGGGCATGGTGTGGGTTGGGGAGGGGACAGGTCAGTAGACCCATCTTATTTACCATTTTCTATGCCTGTTTTAGGTGTAGAAAATGGTCTAAATGTAAGACAGCTAGGAAGCGGTGTTACATTTAGAAGCAGTGGTGGATCCACCAAAGTTATGTAGAGTATGGCGCCTCTACCTAACTGCAGGGCTTTATTAAGACCGGCGTCTAAAACGCCGGTCTTAATAAATATACCCCAAAAACGTTCTTCCCATGATCAGTAACATGGTTCCTATCTCCAGTTGGCAAGGAGACAGCCAGTGTTTGATTTCTTTATTGATGACACTGAACAGTTCCTCCCCAGTGTGGCTCAGTTCACCAAGGCTGACGAGGTGCAGAACCACGTGACAACGCCTAGCTTTGCATAGATGCTATGCTGGTGGACCACTATAAACAGTGCATAGAGGGGAAGGTGAGGACAAGTGGAGGATGAGGAGGACATTGACAAAGAAATCCTAGTATTATAATGCAGAGGTGGCATTGCCATCACTTGGCTAAGTTGCTTATGTATCTGGTCCAGAACCACATTTATCCAGTAGGCTGTGAACAACATATATTGTCCTTAACCATAGTTACAACTCCATATGTCAGCGCTGGCTTGAACTCTACTAGACACCGAGAGGCCCAAGGACTGGCCCACCTTCTGCTCAGCATACACATGCAAGGCTGGTTGCAGCTTTTTGGGAAAAGTAATGTTGGCTTGGGACTCTCCACCTTGGTGGGCACAAGCCATCAGTTCTCTGAAATGTGTAGAGTCTACATGGAAAGTAGGAGGGACCGTAGTACCAGCAACATGGCCAGGTGCACGTTGGATGAGTACATGCATACTGTTGTCTTTTTGATCAATTGCTGTTGAAACAAGTGATGATGAGGAAGAAGAGCCTCAGGAGCAAGAGACGACATTGAAGTTGATGGGAAGGAACGACAGCTTTCTTCTCCTGACGTTGTCGAGTACTGACTGCTGGAGAGGGGGTGTGGGCCGTTGGGACATGCAGAGGTTGCCGTATCAGGCTGTAATACTAAACGAGTGGCATTGTTTTCCTATGCCACTTCATGGTGACCCTCCATGTGTTGATGCAGGGCCATCATGCCAACATTAGCACCCTGGCTGCACCTCACCTTCTGCCCACACATGCTGCATACTGCCACGCTAACATCTTCCCCCCAACTTGGTGAAAAATTCCCACACTGGGGAGTATGGCATTTTCCCTCCACCATTGCGTGATGCCTGTCTGCCGCTGCTTTTATGAACCTGTGCGCTGCTAGTGTGTTCCTAACAAGTAATCGCCCAGGTAGCATACAATATAGCCCTCTTGCGTTTGGCTGCAGATCTCCCACTGCTTCCACCCTGCTGTCTCATGGGCATGCAGCCACCCTTGCTCCCTGATGATGACGATGCCCCCTCTTTACCCGGCTTACACGTGCGATTGGCTACATAATCTACATCTGTTTGGCCATCACTTGTGTCACCCTCACCTGTCTCTTTTGCAAGTCCCTGACCTCTCGCAACATGTGCGCCCACCTGACTGTCATCAGCGGTAGTTGCATGCCTAGAGGAGTCCGCAGCAATATCTCTTATCCATGTTTGTGCTGGCCTGTAGCTACTGACTGTCCTGACAAAGCTCATCCGCACTGAAAAGCAGAGCAGAGCTGGAGGCTATCTTTATTTGTCTAGCAGAAGGAACAGCAAAAGCAAGAGGCAGGTTCAGGACAGGTAAGGGCACTGAGGCAGTTCCTGGGCCATACCAACTAAGTGTGGTGTCAGAGGAACCCACCGATTCCTGGCTGTGTGTATCTGTTGTCACTTGAGATGATGTTGAAGAATGAGTCAACCATCCAGGGGTCAAGTCCTGGGAAAAAATGTGTGGGAACTCACCCAAGTGCCTCTGCATGATGTCACAGCGCGCGGCGTTCGCAAAGGGCAGAGGAGGTCGGCTGGAGCAAGTACTGTATTTTTTGCCCTATTAGACACACCGGCCCATAAGACGCACCTAGGTTTTAGAGGGGGACAATAAGAAAAAAATATTTTTCATTACACCTCAGGTCAGACCACCAATCAGACCCCCAATGTTAATCAGACCTCAGCTAACAGCCCCAATAAGATCCCCAATGTTAATAAGACCCCAATAAGACCTCAGATCAGACCCCAATATGAATGACCCCCAATCAGACCTCAGATAATAGCCCCATGCCTCATAGCAGCCCCCAGTAGCCTCATAGCATAATAGCCCCATGCCTCTCCATCAGCCCCCTGTGCCTCTCATCAGCCCCCCAGTGCCTCTCATCAGCCACAAGTACCTCTCATCAGCCCCCAGTACCTCTCATCAGCCCCCAGCGCCTCTCATCAGCCCCCAGCGCCTCTCATCAGCCCCCAGTGCTTCTATATCATCCCCCAGCAGATCTCATCAGCCCCAGTGCCTCTAATCTGCCCCCAGTGCCTCTAATCTGCCCCTAGTGCCCCTAATCAGCCCCCAGTGCCTCTAATCTGCCCCTAGTGTCTCTAATCTGCCCCTAGTGCCTCTTATCAGCCCCCAGCAGATCTCATCAGCCCCCAGAGCTTCTTACCAGCCCCCAGGGCCCCATTCACTAGCACCCAGTGCCCCATCCACCAGCCCCCAGTGCCCCATCCACCAGCCTCCAGTCAGTGCCTCTCCATTCAGCCCATAAAATATGAAAAAAACCCAAAAACCCTGTATATACTCGAGTATAAGCCGACCCGAGTATAAGCCGACCCCCCTAATTTTACCCCCAAAAAAACTGGGAAAAGTAGTGACTCGAGTATAAGCCGAGGTGGAAATGGATGTCACTGTTATGGGGGATCTGTGGATGACGCACTGTTATGGGGGGATCTGTGGATGACGCACTGTTATGGGGGATCTGTGAATGACGCACTGTTATGGGGGGATCTGTGGATGACGCACTGTTATGGGGGGGATCTGTGGATGACACTGTTATGGGGGATCTGTGGAGGACACTGTTATGGGAGGATCTGTGGATGACGCACTGTTATGGGGGATCTGTGGATGACACTGTTATGGGATGGGGGCTGTGGATGACACTTATGGGATGAGGGGATGTGGATGACACTGTTATGGGATGGGGGATGTGGATGGCACTTATGGGATGAGGGGATGTGGATGACACTGTTATGGGAAGGGGGATGTGGATGGCACTTATGGGATGAGGGGGATGTGGATGACACTGTTATGGGAAGGGGGATGTTGATGGCACTTATGGGATGAGGAGGATGTGGATGACACTGTTATGGGATGGGGGGATGTGGATGGCACTTATGGGATGGGGGGATGTGGATGGCACTTATGGGATGGGGGGCTGTGGATGGCATCCACAGATCCCCCATCCTATAACAGTGCCATCCACATCCCCCATCCCATAACAGTGCCATCCACATCCCCCCATCCCATAACAGTGCCATCCACATCCCCCCATCCCCCATTACCGCTCATGTATAGTTTTTAAATTTGATTATTCTATACAGTTATTCTTACTATAATTCTTGCCCCCTCTGTACTTCATCACATGCGGCAGTCGGGCAGTGAATACTTCAGGCCGGGCGGGAGAGCGGCGCAGTGTGACTGACGTCACGTGCCTGCGCCGCCTGCTTCATTCATAAAGCAGGCCGGGCAGGCACGTGACATTAGCAAGTCACGCTGCTCTCGTCAGCCCGGCCTGAAGTATTCACTGCCCGACTGCCGCTTGTGATGAAGTATAGAGGGGGGAAAGCGCTTCCTGGTCCTTTCGCCCTGAAAGGGAACGGCGTTCCTGCCATGAAAAAAGTGCAGGAACGCCGTTCCCACGCGTTCCCCCTCGACTCGACCCCTGCAACCATCCCAGTAAAGCTGGATTGTTGGTCAAAACACAACCGTTGGATGACAGTGGCAGCTCTGGCCTGTTGCTGCTCTTCTGCTGCTACTTGTTCTGGCTATGGCAACATTTTTGCCACTGCCTGTTCCTTTGGAGAGCCCAGGCAACTGTCTGTTGGCCATAGCGTACAGTAACTTTAATGTAACGGATTAACTAAGAATGTGGCAACAGTTGAACAAGATAAACGTGGCAATATATTAGACCGTCCCTAAATACTGAGGCACAGTAATTCTATGTATAAACTAACTAATTAACTGGGAATTTGTCAGCAGTTCAACAAGGTGCACATGGCGATTACACTTAACCTGCACTGTCCCTGTTGTCTCCCTATGCTCTCCCTAGAGTGTCTAAAAACTCTCCCTACACTGTCCCTGCCCTCTCCCTATTCAATATTCTTCTATTAACAGTTTTCAGCAACAGTATCACTAGTGCATAAGCGCTTGTCACATCTCTCCCTATGCTCAGCTCACAGTGCTGTGACACCATAGGGGCTGGCTACCTGCTGATTGACTGGCTGCACGGCATTATGGGTTATATCGCATTCCGCATTACTTTTACTTTGTAACATGGGCAGCAGCCATTTTAGAAAAAAAACAACAATCGTTACCACAAAGTACAAGTAAATATGGATCCGTGGCGAATCCTAAACTTTGGATTGAATTCCACTTTGGATGCTTCGATTCGCTCAACACCACTGTCAGCATCGGCACCACATGGAAGAGAAATGTCAGAAGACCCAAGGAACAAAACAATTTCATTACACATGAAAGATAAATGCTACAAGAACATCAGCAAAGCTTTACTTATCAGTCAGAATACTGTAGCAAAATGCAATCATCTCACAGAGACGTCCTAGAAGTCCATGGTAGTTAACACATAAACAGCAGCATCCTCTGATGAGAAGGGTTGAAGAACTTGCCGGGCAAGTTCACTGCAGTTAGATAATAGAGTACAAAGCCAAACTGGGGTGAATGTTTCCCATGACACAATACAGCATACAGTGCAGAGGATTGGCATTCATGAGTGTTGTTTACGAAGGAAGCCTCTCCTAAAGCACAAAAAGGCTGGTGTACAAATTGTCAGGATGGATGCTGAAAAAGATGAAAACTACTGGGACTCTTTATTCTGGAGTGATGAGACCAAGATTAAAGTTTTTGGAACTGATTGCTTTAAAACTGTATGGCGTCGCAAAGGTGTTGAGTACAAATAAAAATGCATGGTGTCTACAGTGAAATATGGTGGTAGCAGTGTCCTTATGTGGGGCTGTAGGAGTGCTGCTGGTGTCGGGGAGTTGCATTCCATTCATGGTATCATGAATTCCTGAAGTCTCGACTGAGAGGATTCAATATCCACTTCCAGAAAGCGAATCCTATTTTCCATGTCGTCTAGGCGTTCGGTGTTGCCCGACACTTGATTAATAAGGAGAGGATGCCGCTGCTCAATTGATACAATTTGCCATCTCTATGGCCAGTAGTTTGTAGTCGATTGCAGATGAATCACCACTACCTTTGTGTTCTAGGCCTCTCAGAGCGAGTAGGTGAGCAGTGCACCGAATCCGCTATCTTTGCCTCTGCGGGTGTTGCCTATCCTGCTTTTATGTGGCTTTTAGGTTAGGTCTTGCTCCCCATATTCAGTAAAAAAACATCCATTTGATGTAATAATGTCCTGATGGCCCCAAATTTCGGTCGGTGTGGTGGGGAGAATTTCTTCAGCTTGTGGATGATATTTGTTGATCTGATTGCAAATCTGCAATGGAAAATCTATAGTGCATCTGCTGCATGTGTACATACCCTTCAGGGTCCTATTAATGAAATCTTTAAAGGGGATGGCTGAGTTAAATAAAAACTCAAGCAGTCCCTGCAAATGGTCTAAAATAACAAAATAATCAATACCCCCCCCCCCTTCTTTCCTGCTTCTTCATTCTCTATGTTTTCCCTGCCCATCTGTTTTCCTGGCTGCAGTGGTGACAATCTGTGTGCAGAGGTCACTGCTGCACCCAATTATTGGCCTCAGTGACGTCCTGTGTACTGCAGAGACCAGGGATATGCTGCACGATGACTTGTGTACACAAAGCGCTGTAGCCAGGAAGATGATGGTGTCAGCAATGGGAGGACCGGAGTACAGCGCTGGAAGAAGCAGGGTAGAAAAGGGATTGGTATTGATTCTCTTGCTATTTCATACCATTTATAGGGGATGGCCATGCTTTAATTTAACTAAGGCAACATAGTTAAATAAAGTATATTAGAAAAATGTATGACTTCATTATACAAAGCATAACCTTTTTACTGACATTATTATATACCCTTTTACATAGGGTATATAATGACATATACAGTATACCCTGAAGCACAGGCCAAAGATGAGAATATGACATTGATATGAGATGCAATGTGAACTAAAAAAAGATGAAAAAATACTTTTACAGTAAAATAAACCTCAATAAATTAATTTTTTCTTCTTCTTTCAGTTTTGACAGCAATTACTCGAGGTTGGTAACTTCTACAGCACTTGATTCAGGAAGGCTATTTATCTGTTTGCATTTCCACTTGGGTAATAGAATTAAGATCCCTGAAGATTGTATGCTTTTTTAATTTCTTATGGAAATTATTGTGTAGAGCTGTGTGTGGCATTTCATGTGAATATTATAATCAGTACAACCTAGATTTTAAATGTATTCTTAATCAGAAACAGTGCAGCACCATTGCTGCTTTGTATACAAAATGTGACTAATTCATGCTAATTCTTTATGCTAGATGTAGCAAGAGGTCATCGATAATAGCAATTACTAATGACAATGCTATCAGTTGTAATCATTGGATTCTGTTCTTTCCAGTAATTATTTGATTTGGTGTGTGCTGCAGTACTGTAAAGCAATATACCACTCTTGGTTTAAAAACGTACTGAAAAAAAAAGGAATATATATATATATATATATATATATATGTAGTAAGGCTGAAAAAGTTCAGCCTGCATTTGTGGGAGGGGCTTGGGCCGCTACTTATACCTTTCCCCCTCAAGCAATCAGCCTCGGCATGAACAGCGGCCGTGCCGCGCCTGTGCACTTCCGGAGGGTAGGAGGTGTGTCAGTTCAGAGCCGCGCGCGCTGCATACTATCGAGTCGCCTTCCCGCTCACCTCGCATGTCAGGTAACACCCCCTTCCCCCTGCGATCCCTGGGTGGCGATGGTAAGTAGTACCTTCCTTCTAGCTGGCTGACCGTCGCCCGTCAACTCGACGGTTCCTGCTTCGTGCGCTGGCTGCTCTGCCTACTCTGACCTGCTTCCGCCCTCATCGATCCGCTTCCGGTCTCAGCGTCACAGGTTTCCCGGGTAGCGCCGACGCGCTCCGGCCAAGACTTCGCCTGCAGCTCGGGTAGGTGAGAGAGCTCCGCGACCGGAGTCATCCCCACGCCGATAATAGCCTCGGCATGAGCGGCGGCCGTGCGTTGGATCCATGCGTATCCTTTCCCTGACGTTGTCCTGCACGTGCCTCCCGTCTCCTCCCGCCAATCACCACAACACACCATGGCTCTCACAGGTGGTAAGCGCGCCTACACCAGCCGTCCCTGCGCTACTCACAGCTTCCTGAAGCGATCTCCGGGAATCAGGTTAGCTGGGGGAGCCGCTGCCGCCTCAATGCCCGGCACCCGGTGACTGCCGGCTCGTTCTGTCACTCGGCACTCCCCTGGGCTGGGTCTCTGTCTGCGGCATTGTGCCTTCCGCAGTTGTCAGCTCTCCGCTGTGCGGCACTCATTGGGAGCTATTTGCAGTTGCTGCACTATAGATGTTGTTCACTAGTGCGCAGGTGACCAGGTACATTTATTTATAGCTGTTAACTTCTTCCCAGGTGCTATCAAGACTGTTATGAACATTCATATTTTTAGGCGGCAAACTGAGGGAGCGGCGTCCCTCAGTTCACTTCTGGGTCAGGGCTCGCATGATCCTCCTTCCTGAAGCATGTTACACGAGCTCCGTCCTCTCACTGACTGTCCCCTGCCCTTCCTTAGTGCCGGCAGGACCGGTTAAGAAATTCCCCCGCCCTTTGCGCCGCAGGCATCCCCGTCTAAGCGCCCCACTACCAGCGCCCCCTTTTCGCAGCGATGATGTGCGTTCCAGCTTGGAGCGTACACCAGGCATAACATGTAATATCTTTGTCACACTCCCTGCTGTGGGTGTCCATGGCCCTGCCTCAGTGCGGTTACGGAGCCGCTAGCGGCAGGGGGTATGGAGGCTTCCACCTCCATGGTTACAGCACGGCGGTGCGGCTACCACCACACACACGTGCAGGCTAGTACGGTCCTAGTTGCCCAGCCTCCTCCCCACATCATCAGTCCTTCATGCAGAGGGCTCCTCCGTACCTCCGCAGCACTGCTACTGCGCGGTTGGTTTTTCACTTGCGCTCCACGGTGGTTCGCGCTGGCACCCCTTTTCTCCACTCACCTTCTACTGCATGCCTCATCGTAACTCTTCTCCTGTCCCGCTCCTACTCCCTCTCCCTTCTTTCCCTAAGTATGGCCTGCAACCCTTTTACTGCCGATTTGTATAGTTCTGGCATCTTCTGCAGATTAAATGGTGCATATTCCCTTCGCTTACTAAATTCTGTACTTTCTACCCCTTTCTCTCTCCCCTCACTGTTTCATGCCTGTTCTTCCTTTTCTTGGGTCTTTTACATATTGTTCCCCGGTCTCGCTCCTCCCCGCCTGCTCCCCCTTGTCCATAACAAAATACATTTCAGAATTGGTATACAATACAAAGGTTGGGCTCTTATTTCCCAGAGGGCCCACATTGTTCATAGTGTTATTATTTAACCCGCCTTACCGAGTATCACGCCTCTATGGTTCTGGTTTGTCGGGTTTTTGCCGCCTCATGCTTGCAGCCTCCCGCCATCTCACTGCACGTCAAGCTTCCGCTGCGGCGCTTCCCATAAACCTGTGGCCATTGTACTTTGTCATAGTTTGCCTAAATTGCTCAGTTCTGGCTTTATTCAGCATAATATTAGTCCCTGAATCGCTCAGGTCATGCATCATTCATTATTTAGTTGCCTGAATCGCTCCAGGTCTGGTATCGTTCATTTATAGGGGCTTGAATCGCTCATGTATAGTTGCCTGAATCGCTCAGGTCTTGTATCATTAATTTATAGGTGCCTGATTCGCTCAGGTCCTATACTATACACGTATTGTGGCCTGGTTCGCTCAGGTCAAGCTTCATGCATTATAATGTTGATTCCCGTATCGCCTAGGTCATGTATCATGCATGTATAGTTGCCTTGAATCCCTCAGGTCATGTATCTTACATATATAGTTGCCTGAATCGCTCAGGCCCGGTATCATACACATATGATTGCCTGAATCGCTCAGGTCATGTATCATACATGTATAGTTGCCTGATTCACTCAGGTCTTGTATCACACATGTATAGTTGCCCGAATCGCTCGGGTCATGTGTCATACATGTATAGTTGCCCGAATCGCTCGGGTCATGTATCATACATGTATAGTTGCCTGAATCGCTCAGGTCCAGTATCATACATGTTTAGTTGCCTGAATCGCTCGGGTCACGTTTCATTCAGCATAGTTGCCTGAATGATTCAGGTATTATGTCATACACGTATAGTTGCCTGAATCCCGGGTCATGTGTCTACTTATTCAGTTGCCTGAATCGCTCAGGTCATGTATCATTCATATATTGTTGCCTGAATCGCTCAGGTCATGTTTCTTACATGTTTATTTGCCTGAATCACTCGGGCCACGTTTGATTCTGCATGGTTGCCTGAGTCGCTCCGGTCATGTATCATACATGTATATTTGCCTGAATCGCTCGGGTCACGTTTCCTTCTGCATAGTTGCCTGAAGCGCTTAGGCCATGTATCATACATGTTTAGTTGTCTGAATCCCTCGGGTCATGTATCATACATACTCAGTTGCCTGAATCGCTCAGGTCACGTTTCATACATGTATATTTGCCTGAATCGCTTGGGTCATGTTCCATTCTGCATAGTTGCCTGAATCGCTCAGGCCATGTATCATACATGTTTAGTTGCCTGAATCTCGGGTCATGTATCATACATATTCAGTTGCCTGAATCGCTCAGGCCATGTGTCATACATGTTTAGTTGCCTGAATCCTCGGGCCATGTATCATACATATTCAGTTGCCTGAATCGCTCAGGCCATGTATCATACATGTTTAGTTGCCTGAATCCTCAGGTCATGTATCATACATACTTAGTTGCCTGAATCGCTCAGGTCATGTTTCATACATGTATATTTGCCTGAATCGCTCGGGTCACGTTCCATTTTTCATAGTTGCCTGAATCGCTCAGGCCATGTGTCATACATGTTTAGTTGCCTGAATACTCGGGCCATGTATCATACATATTCAGTTGCCTGAATCGCTCAGGCCATGTATCAGACATGTTTAGTTGCCTGATTCCTCGGGTCATGTATCATACATACTCAGTTACCTGAGTCGCTCAGGTCATGTTTCATACATGTATATTTGCCTGAGTCGCTCGGGTCACGTTTCATTCTGTATAGGTGCCTGATTCCCTCAGGTCATGTATCATACATGTTTAGTTGCCTGCTTCCTCGGGTCATGTATCATACTTATTCAGTTGCCTGCATCGCTCAGGTCATGTATCATACACGTTAGTTGCCTGAATCCTCGGGTCATGTATCATACATTTTCCGTTGCCTGTATTGCTCAGGTCATGTTCCATCCTTGTATAGTTGCCTGAATCGTCCAGGTCATGTTTAAATCATGTATGCTTGCCTGAATCACTCAGGTCATGTATCATTCATATATTGTTGCCTGAATCACTTAGGTCATGCATCATACATATTTAGTTGCCTGTTTCGCTCAGGTCATGTTCCATACATGTACTATTGCCTGAACCACGCAGGTCATGTTTTCTTCTGCGTAGTTGCCTGAATCGTTTAGGTTCATGCATCATTCATATATAGTTGCCTGAGTTCCTCAGGTCATGTGTCATTCATGTACAGTGGCCTGATTGCTTAGGTCATGTTTCATTCCGGTATAGCTGCCTGAATCGTCCAGGTCATGTTTCATTCATATACGGTTGCTTGAATCGCACAAGTCAGGTGTCATTCATAGTCTTGCCTGAAGCGCTCAGGTCATGTATCATACATGCATTTCTGTCTGAACCACTCAGGTCATATTTTCTTCCATTTAGGTGCCTGAACCTCTCAGGTTCATGTATCATTCGTATATAATTGCCTGAGTCCCTCGGGCCATGTATCATACATAAATATAGTTGCCTGAATCACGCAGGTCATGTAATATTTATGTATAGTTGCCTGATTCGCCCAGGTCCTGTATCATTCACTTACAGTTGCCTAACATCACTCAGGTCATGTTTCCCACAGTATAACGTGGGTTCCCGAATCGCTCAGCGTTTGCTTTTCTCTGTTCCAACCAAGCCATTTTCCTTTCAGCCCATTTGGGGTCATTCTGGAATCACGCAGATGTTCTGTTGTCTCCACTGGTGCGCTCTCGCATTTTAAACGTAATTGAATCCCATGGCTTCGGCTGGTTTATCTCTTTTCCGTTTCCAGTCCGGGTCCAATATCAGTGGGAGTTTTTCACCCTGGTCCAGGTTCACACAACCTTTTGAATCCCGTCCAGGTGGTCAGCACGGTCTTATGGCTGTATTACCCAGGTCCGGCTCGCCAAAAGGTTGGGTACTTTTGTCAGGCTTCTAGTCCCGGGTTTAGGGTTAAGTTCTATTAGCCGTCAGTTCGATGCACATACAAGTTCAATCGCTTGTCTAGGTTCATATGGAGCACCCCTCCACGTCATTCCCGTTCATTCTGCAGTTCCGGGTTTTAAAAAAAAAGAAAGAAAGCTAGTCGGCGGTATTTTGGGCCCTTCTTCAAGACTGGACGGCCCCTTCGCTACGTTTTCGGTCCAGATCGCACAAACAGGTCCCAGTACAGGGGCCAGCTTGGCCAGCCGCACGCATTGAGCCGGTCCATTACACCCTTCATCCTGCTCCTCGGTAGCCGTAATCCCACTACACCCTCCTACAGGTGGACTTTACTTTTGCCCCCTTCCTGGCCTACCCCGTCCTGGCTCCGGGCACAATTCAGCCAGTAATAGGTATAGTCAGGCCATCCGCACCTTAGGATGGTTATCGTCATCTCCTCCACCCAGATGGTGGCACCGACCATAAGTAGTAAGGCTGAAAAAGTTCAGCCTGCATTTGTGGGAGGGGCTTGGGCCGCTACTTATACCTTTCCCCCTCAAGCAATCAGCCTTGGCATGAACAGCGGCCGTGCCCCACCCTCCCTCCCTTTCTTTTTATCCTTTCAATTAGGGTAGGCCCCCTTCCTGGCCTACCCCGTCCTGGCTCCGGGCACAATTCAGCCAGTAATAGGTATAGTCAGGCCATCCGCACCTTAGGATGGTTATCGTCATCTCCTCCACCCAGATGGTGGCACCGACCATAAATATATATATATAATCATGAGTTATAGTCAAGTTATGAAAAAAGCGCCAGTCTTGATATCCTCGGCGCTGCCAGAGGTTTTGCCTAATTTATGACGAGGCGCATAGTTTGCGACTTTTTGCCACTTTTTAGGCGCAAGGGAGATAATAAATCTTCCCCTTAGACACCCCTTAGGTCTAAACTGGCCAACAATCTACTGATTATATTCACCCAGATAGAAATACCAGTATACAGATTTCTGTTGACGTATGTTAAAACTTTGCTTCAGTTACTTTCTTTTTTTTTCTCATCCTTTGGCAGACTTTATGTTAAAGCAGAACCAGGTCCCAGAGAAATATGATTTCCTAGACTTGAACACAACCTCTTTATATTTTCAGCATAATATGACTATTAATAATGTTTTTTCACCCATTTTCTGGGTGAATATAGGCAAAAGAATGAGTCATAGCTCAGTAAGGCTTAGGGCTAGAGACATAAAATTATTTTTGCAAAGCAGGTCATAGACACTGGTGTAAAAAAAATCAATGCCACTTTTAGTTATTTTACTCTCAGTCCTACAGTATGTGAATTTATCAGTTTATTGTAGTTTTCCTCGAGCCACTGCACTAGATGCTAATTGCTGCAGCCAGATTTACTAGCAAATAGGGGAAAATGAGCCATAGTAATGGTCTGCTGTGGTAAGATTTCGTTCAGTCTTTGTAAGATTCCAGTTACTACCATGGTTATTCCGAGAGCTATGTAAATGAAAAAAAGAAGAAACTATAAAAAGAAAAGGCCATTGTGAGTGTTCAACATCAGCTGACAACCAGTACCTTTCCAGAAAGCCCAGTTAAACTGGTTGTCTCATCATGGACAATGGGGGCATATCGCTAGGATATGCCCCCATTGTCTTATAGGTGCGGGTCCCACCGCTGGGACCCGCACCTATATCGAGAACAAAGCCCCGCAAGTGAAGGAGGGCGCACTGCACATGCGCAGCTGCCCTCTATTCATTTTCTATGGGGCCGGCAAAAATAGCTGGTTCAGCTATTTCCGTATGCCCCATAGAAATTAATGGGAGCGGGGCCACATACCATTCACTTCTATGGGGAGCTGGCTTGGTGATGGCCGGAACGGAGTCCTCCAGCCACCACCTTGTGGGGCTCTGTTCTCGATATAGGTGCGGGTCCCATCGGTGGGACCCGCACCTATAAGACAATGGCGGCATATCCTAGAGATATGCTCCCTTTGTCTATGATGAGACAGCCCCTTTAATTCCTTATTCACACAGTCAGTGTTCGGTCAGTGATTTCCATCAGTGATGTTGAGCCAAAACCAGGTGCTACTCTAAACACTGAACAGTTGCAGATCTTTTCCTTATACCGTATGTCTGTTTTGGCTCACAATCAATGATGGAAATCACTGACCAAAACATTGACGTGTGAATAAGCCATAAGGCTATGTTCACATGTTATATTTCCCATCAAAATGTCAGACACCTCAGTGCTGGACGTATCCGTAGTATGAACTGAAGCCATAACGCAAATGTGAAGAGACCCTAGATCAGGGATGCCCAACCTGCGGCCCTCCAGATGTTGCAAAACTACAACTCCCAGCATGCATGGACAGCCTACAGCTATCAGTCTACAGCAGGGCATTGTGGGAGTTGTAGTTTACAACAGCTGGAGGGCCGCTTGTTCGACATCCGTGCCCTAGATGCAAACTTCAGACCATCCTTTACTGCTTTAAAAATGTATTGGTCAAAGTACATTGATGTGGGGTGCAAGTTGCAACTCATACCTGTATCTACTCTCATAATATACCTAGGGGGTCAAGATAGGTAAATCGCCAAAGAAGCTACATTCATTAAATTATTCTCCCCCATTAAAATACTGGCTGTATTAGATAGATAGTTAACAGTTACCTCTTACTATTCTCGGACAAGGTCATCTGGTGAAGATCAGCTTCCCTAATTGTTATATCCCATATAAACTTTACCCATTCTTATAAAACATGTAAACATAACTCGTATATATTCTGTTTTTACCTTATTTATGGTGTAAAATACCACACATGGCTCTAAAAAATAAAACATTATGTAAGGCGGGGAGGATTAAATTCCCAATATCCAGGGTTATAGCTTGATTACAATCCTATAAAGAACTACCAGACCGCATATAAGGTACAAAAATACTTTATTAATACATCAAATCAAGTGAATTAATACAGAGAAACAAGAGCAGGAGAGGTGGCATCCACAGAAGGAACACACAAGGGCACAATTGTGTCACAATGAAGCAAGTGTAAAGAGCAAGGAAACAAATCTGCAAAAATCAACCATACCCATATTGTGCTTCCTCCGGGATGACGCCAGCCCGGCGCACGTTTTGGCGAACCTTCGTCTGAGGTTTGCGTCATCACAGAGAAACACACACCTTTTATATCCCGACTGATCAATTGCGTCTCGGCCATTAATTAGAACATTAGAAGCACCTAAACCTGGGCGGTGTAATTAAAATATACCATGAGGGTAACAATTGTGCAATAGTGAAAATAAAGAAATCTATCATATTAGGGACGCATTACACAACATGATATACCTAACTTAACCTCTTAAGGACGAAGGGCGTACATGTACGCCCTTCGTCCGCACTTTAAAGATGGCGCCCGCTCCCGCACGGAGCGGGCGCCCGAGCTGCGGGTAAACGCTTGATTCATCAAGCTGACACCCGCAGCTCATGTCCGCGACCGGCAGCGATGCCGATCGCGGACATTTAACCCCTCAGATGCCGTGGTTTCACTTTCGGTTTTTGCTCCGGCTCCCCTGATGGCCACAAGGGGGAGCCGGAGCATGCATGTAGTACCCTAGGTTTCTGTGAATGAAACCTAGGGTACTACACAGTATTCCTATGGAGCCTATGACTGTAATAGGCTCCATAGGAAATATGCGATTTTCTCATATATTCCAATGCTATTGCATTGGAATATATGAGAATAGCAATCTGATGATTGCATCTTATAGTTCCCTATGGGAACTATAAGAAAGTGGTAAAAAAAAAAAAAAAAGGTTAAAAAATAAAAATTAAATAAAAAAATATAAAAATTCAAATCACCCCCTTTCCCCAAAATGAAAATAAAATAAATAAAAAAATCAAAAATTACACATAATGGGTGTCGCAATGTGCGAAAACGCCCATACTATAATAATATTAAAAATATTCACCATACGGTAAACATAAAAACGGAAAGAAAGCGTCCAAATGGCTAATTCGCCATTTTTGGACGCTTCATTTCCTAAAAAAATGAATAAAAAGTGATCAAAACATCATACGCACCCCATAATGGTATCAATTAAAAGTTCAGATTGCCCGCAAAAAATGAGCCCCTACACTGCTCCGTACGCATAATTACAAAAAAGTTATAGGGGTCAAAACATGGCGACAAAAAAATAAAATAAAAAAATTCCCACTTTTAATTTTTTTTTCACTATCAAAACGCAAGAAAAACTATACATATTAGGTATTGCCGGTTTTTTTGCAATTTCACCCCATTTGGAATTTTTTTCCCGTTTCCCACTACATCACATGCAAAAATAAATGGTAGCGTTAAAAAGTACAACTTGTCCCGCAAAAAATAAGCCGTCATATGGCTATGTGAGCGGAAATATTAAAATGTTATGGCTTTTGGAAGGCAGGGAGCGCAAAACAAAAACGCAAAAATCCCAAAACCCCCGGTCTTTAAGGGGTTAAATGACATGTGAATAACCCCATATAACTATATACCTATAAAAAGAGATGGGGGGGGAGGGAAAGGGAAAGAAAAAGGGGAGGGGAGGGGAGCACCTCTATATGCGTATAAATTATGAAATATAGCTTGATTAGTCTATACAGACATGTGGTTCGGTGGCTACATGGATCGGACAACTACTGAACAAATATACAAAGCTTCCTAGGGCAGTGATGGGCAACGTGCGGCTCTCCAGCTGTTGCTAAACTACAACTCCCACCATGCCCTGCAGTAGGCTGATAGCTATAGACAGGCTTTGCATGCTGGGAGTTGTAGTTCTGCAACAGCTGGAGAGCCGCACGTTGCCCATCACTGCCCTAGGGTAAAGTCCTTGATAGTGCTATGAGACACTATTGCTACGTACATTGAGATTGAGAAGATTTTTCAAGTTGCCTTTCTAAGCAACTGGGCTTTGGGATCATCCTTAGGGTTGGAATCCTGGCATGTAAAGATTACAAATGCAAACAATATAATAATGAATATAGATGAGGGAACATGAATGGCTCCAGGAGAGAAAAAAAATTAAGTTTTCACTTGAGTTGAGTAAAGAAGCAGTAATTCACTCACCAGATAACATTGCAAGCCCATGGCATGACATCATCATGGTGGGTCGGTGGTTAGTGCTGAGGTCCTGGATTCAAATCTGACCAAGGACAACATTTGCAGAGTTTGTATGTTCTCCCTGTGTTTATATGGCTTTTCTCTGGGTACTCTAAAGAGAAACTCATAGGGAACCTAAACTGATCAAAGAGAAATAAAAGCAGCACTACCGGATAGTAAAAACCCTAATGAGGTCCATTCTAGGGCGGTGCAGGCATTGTTAGGCCTTAGCTATAGGCCCCTGAGAGTATTATACTGAAAAATAAGGCAGCACTCCAAGTCTTAAATATGTGTTAATGAAGATTTATTCACCAAAACATGTGCAACATTGAGCTTGAGAAAAACTGGTTTCAGTTGAAATGTATTGCACGTGTTTTGGTGAATAAACCTTGATTTATACCGATTTCAGATTTAGAGTGCTGCAGTATTTTTCAATATAGAATCTAGATTGTAAGCTCCACTGGGGACAGTGAGTGATGATAATGTCACAAGGATATCACGACCTATCGCTGACCCTGTTGTGCCTGGGCTCTGAAGGTCGCAGCGGGTGGCTACGCGCTCGGTTCCTTAAGAGATCACTCCATGACCTAATAGTGGGAATGGATTCTGGTACAGGTTTTCCTGCTTAGGTTTGCCATCCTTTTGTCCCATTTAGGAATCTGTAGCTTGTCCTTTCAGCTGTTCTGTCAGCCACTCCAAGCTATCATATATTTTCCCTTTCCCTTGTTGCCAGATATAGACCTTCCTTCCAGATCTTCTATTCTGACCTCAGGTGGAGTTGCTGTGGAGCCGTTGGAACTGGAGCTATTGTATCTCCGGTTTACTCCTGTTGTTGTCTCCCTTCGGGAATTGTTTTTTGTGTTGTTTGTTTACCCTGTTGTTACCCTAGGTGTCAGTGGTGAGGACTAGTGCTTCCACCACCCGACTCAGGGATGAGGCACGTGATTGGCGTATAGGTTAGCAGCCCGTCTAGAGATGTCAGGGCAGCCAGGTGCCAGTGCCAGGCGAGCTAGGGGCACCACTCCCCCCGGACCCTAGAGGAAGGGTACTCCTCTTCCCTCCCCTCTGCGCCGCACATCTGTTACTGCCATATCAGACGTGATAGATAATATCTGTAAAGCGCTGTGGAAAATGTTGGTGCTATGTAAGTATGTAAAATACAGGGTAATGTTATCCTAGTTATGTAATGGATTTAGGAACTGTCTCTTAAACGCAGACCTAAGGAAGCTTTTTAGATCTTTGAAAAGGTCGACAGGGTGCCAAAAAATTACAGAAACAATGTTAAAAAGATTAAAAAAAAGGAGTGTAGAAATATTATAAATGAGAGATTGAGGGAGATCTATGTAGTGAGATTGAGGGAGATCTTGTACAGAGACCATAACCTTTTGGCAATATATCATCACTTATATTAGAATATCCTGCCATGTGACACTCCCTCAGACGGTCAGACCCTCACAGTCACATCATACTAGGCCCCCAAATAGCGACAGCACTGACAGACTGAGAGATGGTTACGTGTCACGTGAAAAATGTATGTGGATAGACCACATAGATGCAGAAAGGCACAAGGAAAGAAACACAGGAAGATTCTTTGATAAATGGAAAACCTTTACTGAATCTGAATCCTGCAGCTATACAGAGTGGTATAGCAGAAAAGACTTGAAAGGGACATAGGGGAAGTTAAAAATCCAATAGGGCAAGGGGCAAACTTAATTATTAGGCTTTGTCTGTGCCACTGAGATGTTTTTTTTTTGTTTGTTTTTGCATACTTGGGAAAATATTAAAGGGAAAAATAGTCTTTCAAATTTTAGAATTTTTTAATAGCACAAAGGGAGACTAAAATAAATTTTAATTATATCCCCTCTCCATAACGGTTTTGATATAGGGGATTCTGGGTTATGTAGCTATGGTGTAGTGTGTGTTTTTTTTCATCTTTATTTATTTTTTATTCTATACTTTAGGCCCCCCAATAAAGTTCTTCGAGACCTTTAGGGGGTATTTAACAATTTTTATTACTTCTCTAACTATAGATGACATATCAGCCCAGTTACAGGGAGAATAGATCCCCCAGAGGTTGTAATTAGGCTTTTCATCCTCACTGCATAGCTGATCTGTGTCTACTAAGACCTGGCACTTGAGCAGATACCCAGCCCCCAGTGATCACTTGACACTTTTTGATCTGTACGTACAGTGCTCATTGAAAACTGTGTATACAGCACTGGAGAAGTCAGGGATGGTGAAAAAATATCCCTGCCTTCTGTATTGGGGAGTAAGGTGGATCTCCGCTTCTGCAGCTGCACAATAAGTGAATGAAACATCCTTGCAGAAGGAACGTCCGGACTGTTTGCACAAACACATAGCTGATGTTTACCTGTTTAAAACTCTGTTCTTTTGCTGATCTGAGGCATCGTTCCAGAGTTATGATACTTTTTCAATATGCAAGTTAGGCCTTTGATGCAATGAGAGTGTCACCATTGCTCTTGTTGCACCCAAGCTCCACTCCTTTCTATGGCCAGCCTTTTACCTGGAGGCTTTGATTGACAGGGCCAGGCAGTGGCAAAGCATTTAGAGAGTTTTGACTTATTCTGTGGACAGATGAGAAATAGAAGAAAAAAAGGATTGTGCATTCCAAAATATATAATTGAGGTGCCGTAGGTAGCAGAAATAATAATTCCCAAATACCAATCTTAGAAAAAGTCCCACGCACACTCAAGGAAATGTTCATTATGCAAAATCACTCATTTATTGTGCAAAGCAAGTGTCCATAAAGACACTTGTTGTGCACAATAAAACACTGATTTTGCCTGACAAACATTTCCTTGAGTGTGCGTGGGACTTTTTCTAAGATTGGCACCTCAATTATATATTTTGGAGTGCACAATCCATTTTTTTCTTAGATTTTTCATCTGTCCACAGTATACGTCAAAACTGTCTGATTATGGGAGTCCCACCACTGAGACCCCCACTGATTGCTTAAACAAGTTCCTAAGCCTCGGTTCCTCCTCACTGTGTTTGAATGGAGTGGAACACTGCTTCTTTATTGATAACAGAACAAAGCGTTTCGGGGTCGGACAGGCCTCTTCGTCATGTCAGATTGGTGTACTTACCTGACAAATGGGTCGGTCCAGCCCCGAAAAACACTACTCTGTCATCAATGATCCTGTTTTCTTCTGTACACGGATATTGCAGAATCCTTTCATGAGCATGGCCAGAACTTCCCATTTCTCTCCTTCCCCTTAGTGTCCATGCTCCACGGGAATCTGTCACTCCATTGCTGTGGTTGTTCACATCCGACTCTCTTATTCTCTATCTAAATATAAGACCACATGATCACAGTTGTTTAACTCTAGACTCCTGACACCTCATAAACACTCTTTTCAGCTTAATTCTTATCAGAATGATAAGAATTTACTTGTATTTAGTGTTCATGAGCTGTTTGTAAAGTACAGATTAGGGCTACAGATCAAGCCTTCAGAGCAGCTCGCTGAAGGATTTACTGTGAAGGAGGAATTAACAATCTGAACGTGAAAGCTGTAGAGCGGAAACTATTGAAAAGTTGTAGTAATAATAATTGAAAAAAATATTTTAGCTTAAAATGAAAAGAATGCAATGATAGAAAATTGCCCCCAAAGGTGTCCAAACAGCATCATGCTGCCCATGTATCAGTCGATATATGGTATATCCTTGCTGTGTAGTATATCTGGTCTCCATTTGTAGTCATTTCCACACTGCATATCAGACTATGATGAGCAGTTGGGACATTCAGGTTGGTGGGAAACTGGATACAATCGGTCAGCTACCTGTCTGTAGATGTCCTGAAAAGGGCCCCTCCGCCCTCTGTGGTCTGGCCCTGGGAAGATCTATTATGCCCTAAATGATGCTGTCTAACACGTTTGACCTCCTGCATGTGAGGTTCATCAGAGGACCAGTAAACACCCTGAATAGAGCTGGGTATATACATGAATATGTGCCCTTCTCCTCTAATACATGATATCCCAATATTACTGGTTGCTATGGGAACTGCTCCACTTTACTTTTGCACCAGTTTCGGTTAATCTTCCTTACTGTATTATATTAAAGAGGACCTTTCACCAGTCCTGAGATTACAATAATATAAGTAGCTGGCAGGGTAGAAACCAAAGTATCAAAGATGCCACGGCACTCTAATGGATATTTCTTCAGGTTTATTCGTACAAAAAAGTTAGCAATGTTTCCACTTTACAGTCTTTATCAAGCTTGATAAAGACTGTAAAGTCGAAAAGTTGCTAACTTTTTTGGTACGAATAAACCTTAAGAAATATCCATTGGAGTGCCGTGGCATCTTTGAAACTTTGGTTTCTACCCTGCCAGCTACTTATATTATTGTAATGTCAGGACTGGTGAGCACAGTCAGAGCTCAACGCTGCTGGCACCGCCACACACTGGCCTGTTTGGAAGCCTGGAGTGGTGCTCCCTAAGAATAGTTTTTTGCATAGCTGGCAGGGTTGGGCATACTGATGACATGTGATATCGCTTATTTTTTCTTCCTATGGGATGCTCTGTTCCCCCACTGTGCCCCCTGTTCTGGTTTCCCGCCCTGTATGTAAATCCATACCATCGGTACAGGTAGGAGGAGACAGCTGTGTTTCTCAAAGGGAATCTCCTTCTCCCTGGCTGTGAGCTCTCTAATTGCAGCGGAGAGCATTACAGCCAGGGAGAAGGAGACGCCCGTATAGAAACACAGCCGTTTCCTCCTCCCTGTACTGATTGTATGGATTTACATATAGGGCGGGAGACCAGAACAGGGGGCACAGCGGGAGAAGGTAACTGCCCACAAATATAAAATCGATCGATCATCTCATCAGTATGCCCTACACTGCCAGGTATTTATATGGCAATATCAGGACCGGTGAAAGGTCCTCTTTAAGCATATTGCTAATTGACATATTGACACATTTATGTCTGTCAGTAAAAGTGGAGTACGTCTCTAAACTGTCACAGATAATTTACTCCGTATTTATCATATTTATCAAGCAGCTTAGACACTGGCCCATGACACGCTTATATTTTTCAAAGGCATGTATTGGGAACATGACATGTTTATTAATGTCTAATTTTTGCTTTAGTGTAGATTTACACAGTACAGTTGTGCCACACCATTAGCACACCGCAGCAAAACTGCATGTAAATAAAGGTGGTTAATTGTGCAGTTACACCACAATTACATTTTTGACTGCAGTTGCCGTAAAAGTTGTGATATTTACTGGTGGCTTTGCAGAAATCACATGAAAACCACAGTAGCAACCGCATACATTCACAAACAGTTGTACTGCAGATCATTTCTCATGAGCTATGGGACACATTCATAAATACACGTCTCACACGTCACTCAAATTAATGACAGTGTTTACACAGTGCCACAACTTGTCCCCTTGACGGTATTGATAAATCTGTCCCACTGTGTCCACTTTATAGTCACCTTGATGGCTGATTCTGTGTTATCCTCCTTCTATGTATTTTCATGGCTTCTTTTTTAGATTGTATTGAGTTGTTAACCAAAAAAAAAAAGAAAACTATAAAAAACTATAAAAAAAACTATAAACTATAAAAAAAACGTGCAAACAAGCAAGACGGGCAGTGGAAAAAGAGATAAGGGTACTTTCACATTTGCGTTAAAGTTTTCCGGTATTGAGTTTCATCCCAGGGGCTCAATACAGAAAAAACTGATCAGTTTTATCCTAATGCATTCTGAATTGAGAGCAATCCGTTCAGTATGCATCAGTTCAGTCACTCTTACGGTATTTGGCCGGAGAATATTTTCTCCGGCCAAAATTTCGGAACACTTGCTGGAATGCCAGATCTGAAATTATTTTCCATTGAAATGTATTACTGCGCAAAACGGATCCAGTTTTCTGGTCTGCGCATGTGCAGACCTTTAAAATTTCAAAGAAAATAAATACTGAATCCGTTTTTCCGGATGACACCGGAGAGACGGATCCGGTGTTTCAATGCATTTGTTAGACGGATCCGGTCCATTGGCACATGGATTTCTGGATCCGGCAGGCAGTTCCGGCGACGGAACTGCCTGCCGGATCCCCAGAATGCACGTGTGAAAGTACCTACAATCCATATACTGTAGATGCCTATTATCCAAATCATTAGGCCTTTTTCACACAGGCGTCATGGATTCTGTCAGGATGCGTCGCAGGTGCATTGTGGGAAACCCGTGTGAGTGATCATGCAGTTTCAGTCAGTTTTGTCTGCGATTGCTTTGCGTTGTTCAGTTTTTTCCACGCAAGTGCAATGCGTTTTGCACGCGTGTGATAAAAAACTGAATGTGGTACCCTGACCCAAACCCGGACTTCTTCACTGAAGTTCGGGTTTGGGTTCGGTGTTGTGCAGATTTTATTATTTTCCCTTATAACATGGTTATAAGTTAAAATAATAGCATTCTTAATACAGAATGCTAACTGAAATGTCCAATGAGGAGTTAAAAAAAAAAAAACTAAAAAAACTCACCTTATCCACTTGATCGCGCAACCGGTATTGTCTTCCTTCTTCTTCTTGCAGGACCTGCAAAACGACCTTCGATGACGTAATCGCGCTCACCACATGGTGAGCGCGGTGACGTCAGCGCGGGTCCTGCTGAATGAAGAGCTCATCCCTATCATCTCCTAGCAACCATGCGTGAAAATCGCACCACATCCGCACTTGCTTGCGGATGCTATGCGATTTTCACGCAGCCCCATTCATTTCTATGGGGCCTGCGTTAAAAAATGCAGAATATAGAACATGCTGCGATTTTCACGCAACGCACAAGTGATGTGTGAAAAACATCGCTCATGTACACAACCCCATTGAAATGAATGGGTCAGGATTCAGTACGGGTGCAATGCGTGCACATCACGCATTGCACCCGCGCGGAAAACTCGCCCGTGTGAAAGGGGCCTTATGGGTCATGGATTACAGCAAAGTCATGTAAAAGACTATTACACTGAATAAGGCCGATTGTCGGGTATGAGCATTTGTAGAAACACTTGTTTCCGAGTGATCGCCGGCGACCACCTGATGAACGACAAAAAGGCTTGTTTATCGCATGACAGTGTCCTTCAGCTGGCACCTAATATCATTGTATCTGTGCAGCGGATTGTGCAGTGTAAACTGTGAATAATAATTATAGGGAGAAGCGATCTGTAGTGATCGCTTGTCCCCATACAGTGGAGGCATGTTTATGCAGTCCATGTGTATGTGCCTTCATACGTGGTGGAAAAATCTGCTGGAAAATACACAGGTGCCAATCTTACAGGTGCCAATACATAGGTTTTGGTGAGGATTTTTACCTGCAGATCTAAATTTCTGTGCAGGTTTTCTTACAGATTTCTGTGCATATTATATTTTCCATTGAAATTAATGGAGACGGTTTGCTTTACAAAACCCACAACACATCATTATTTACGCTGCAGAATGTTATTCCGCAGTGGAACACAGGGCAGGGTTGACACATTTCAACCCCATAAGAAAACGTGTGGTTTTGTGGTGGATTTTCGAGCTGATTTTTTCCCACGTGGGAATGCACCCTTAGGACTGTTTCACACGAGCGAGTCCATTGCGGGAATCACGCTCCGTGTGTCAGCACGATACTCCGTTCTGGACATTGTCATGATTTATAATGCTATGTGCTTTTGATTGACCTTACTGATACAGGATCATAGTGACATAAAGCTGTTCATATGATTATGTAGAAGTAAGGTCAAGCAGAGACACATAGCATTACAAATCATGATAATGTTGTGCGCTCCTGCAAGTCCAGAATGGAGGATCAGGGTCACACACATGATTCTCGCAATGAACTCGCTTATGTGAAACAGCCCTAAAGGTCCTTTTAACACGGACCAATAATCTGGCTAATTATTGGGGATGAGCATTTCAATAAACGCTCATTGCCGATAATTAGCCTATGTAAAAGTTACCAGCAATCACCCGATGAACGAGCAGACATTGGTTATCATGTTGTTCTGCTGGCACAGAAAATCATATTTCCTGTGCAGCAGATTGTGCTGTCTAAACAAAACTCTACTGCACAGGAACAATGATTTCCTATGGGGACATGCGATCACTGTAGCTAGCAATCCCTTGTCCCCATAAAGCGGAGGTGTTTGCTGCATGTAAATAGGCCTGATTATCAGTCCATGCGAAAGGACCCTATGTCTATGGCAGGGGTACTCAACTAGTTTTAGTAAAGGTGCACATACCTGGGTCTGCAGTCAGGTGAAAGTCCGAGCTGAATGCTAACAGTAAAGATCAGGGGCGTTTCTAGGATCTCAAAAGATCCGGGGCCAAGCCCCAATAAATATGGCTTAGTTCTCTAAGTCGCCACCCCCCTCCCCCCACACACCCCATTTTGCTGTACTTGCTATACAGCAGCACATACTTGTCACATACAGTGCCTCCCAGGCGACGTCTCTTCTGATGTAGATCTTCTCCATTTGGTCCATACAACTTCTTTCAACCGCCTCGTCTCTGCAGAGTGTGACACAGACATCTTAGCTTCCTCACATTTCTATCATAATCCCCCAAGCTGGAGTCCCCACAGTGTGATCCTGCTGCTCGCTGTGCTCCCCAATACCCCCAAATACTATCCTGAATAAATATTAGTGCCCCTCATAGTAATAGTGCTCCTCATAGTCCCACCAATAGTAATTCCCTTCTAGAATGCCCTCATTAGTAATACGGTCCCCTACAGTACCCCCAACAGGGATAATGCTCCCCAAGAATTCACGCATTAGTAATACTGCCCCTACAGTGCCCCAACCGTGACCCCATTCATAGAAGAGTGGCCCCATTCATAGAATGGCCCCATTCATAGAAGAGTGGCCCCATTCATAGAAGAGCCCTCCAGTATTAATAATACCCTCACAGAGCCCCCAGTAGAAATAAGGCCCCCTATTGTTCCCTCAGTGATAATAAAGCTCTCTACAGAGAGTGGCCCCATTCATAGAAGAGCCCTTCAGTATTAATAATACCCTCACAGAGCCCCCAGTAGAAATAAGGCCCCCTATTGTTCCCTCAGTGATAATAAAGCTCTCTACAGACCCCTCAGTAGTAATAAGACCTCCATAGTGCTCTTAGTAGAAATAAGGTGGATCTATAAGTCACTCCTATAGAGCCCCCAGTAGTAATAAAGATGCCTATAATGTGCCTGGATTTAAAATACTCCTACAGTGTCCACGGTATTTATACTGCCCCTACTGCTCACCCTGAAGTGCCCCCAGTATTTATAATGCCCCCATGTAAATAACATCACAACATCTCTCCAGCTCCCTCCAATATACAATCCCATGTAAATAACAGCCCTCTCTATCTACAGCCCCCTCCAAAATACAATCCCATGTAAATAACATCACCTCCTCCCCAGCAGCCATCAGCATACAGTCCCAAGTAAATAATATCACCCCCTCCCCAGCCACCTCCAACATGCAATCCCATTTAAACATTACCCCCTCAACATTCAGTCCCATGTAAATAACATCATTTCCCCCCACCAGCCACCTTCAACATACAGTCCCATGTAAATAACATCACTGCCTCCCCCAGACCTCTCTAAGTTACAGTCCCATGTAATTACATAGAAACATAGAAACATAGAATGTGTCGGCAGATAAATACCATTTGGCCCATCTAGTCTGCCCAATATGCTGAATACTATGGATAGCCCCAGGCCCTATCTTATATGAAGGATGGCCTTATGCCTATCCCATGCATGCTTAAACTCCTTCACTGTATTTGCAGCTACCACTTCTGCAGGAAGGCTATTCCATGCGTCCACTACTCTCTCAGTAAAGTAATTCTTCCTGATATTACTTTTAAACCTTTGCCCCTCTATGTCCTCTTGTAGCAGTTTTTCTTCTTTTAAATATTCTCTCCTCTTTTACCGTGTTGATTCCCTTTATGTATTTAAAAGTTTCTATCATATCCCCTCTGTCTCTTCTTACTTCCAAGCTATACATGTTAAGGTCCTTTAACCTTTCCTGGTAAGTTTTGTCCTGCAATCCATGTACTAGTTTAGTAGCTCTTCTCTGAACTCTCTCCAAAGTTTCAATATCCTTCTGCAGATATGGTCTCCAGTACTGCACACAATACTCCAAATGAGGTCTCACTAGTGCTCTGTAGAGCGGCACGAGCACCTCCCTCTTTCTACTGTTTATGCCTCTCCCTATACACCCAAGCATTCTGCTGGCATTACCTGCTGCTCTATGACATTGTCTGCCCACCTTTAGGTCGTCTGATATAATGACCCCTAAATCCCTTTCCTCAGATACTGAGGTTAGTACTGTATCACTGATTTTATATTCTGCTCTTGGGTTTTTACGCCCCAGGTGCATTATCTTGCACTTATCGACATTAAATTTTAGTTGCCAGATTTTTGACCATTCCTCTAGTTTTCCTAAATCCTTTTCCATTTTGTGTATCCCTCCAGGAACATCAACCCTGTTACAAATTTGTGTCGTCAGCAAAAAGACACACCTTACCATTGAGGCCTTCTGCAATTTCGCTGATAAAGATATTAAACAATATGGGTCCTAGAACAGATCCCTGAGGTACCCCACTGGTAACAATACCATGGTCTGAATATACTCCATTGACTACAACCCTCTGTTTTCTGTCCTTCAGCCACTGCCTAATCAATTTAACAATATGTGAGCTCAAGCTCAAAGACTGCAGTTTATTGATAAGCCTTCTATGTGGGACAGTATCAAAAGCCTTACTAAAGTCCAGATAAGCGATGTCTACTGCACCTCCGCCATCTATTAATTTAGTCACCCAATCAAAAAAGTCAATAAGATTAGTTTGACATGATCTCTCTGAAGTAAACCCATGCTGTTTTTTATCAATCAACCCATGGGTTTTTAGATGTTCCACAATCCTCTCCTTGAGTATGGTTTCCATTAATTTCCCCACTATTGATGTCAGGCTTACTAGACCTATAGTTGCCCGATTCCTCTCTACTACCTTTCTTGTGAATTGGCACAACGTTTGCTAATTTCCAATCTTCTGGGACGACACCTGTTACCAGTGATTGGTTAAATAAATCTGTTAATGGTTTTGCTAGTACACCTCTAAGCTCTTTTAATAGCTTTGTGTGTATGCCATCAGGCCCCTGTGATTTATTTGTGTTAATTTTAGACAGCTGACTTAGAACCTCTTCCTCTGTAAAGACACATGCATCAAAGGATTCATTAGTCTTCTTCCCTAACTGAGGTCCTTCTCCTTCATTTTCCTTTGTAAAAACTGAACAGAAGTATTCATTGAGGCAGTCAGCTAGTTCTTTATCCTCTTCCATATACCTTCCTTCTTTTGTTTTTAATTTGGTAATTCCTTTTTTTAATTTCCTTTTTTCATTTATGTATCTGAAGAATGTCTTATCACCTTTTTTCACTGACTGAGCTAATTTCTCTTCTGCCTGAGCTTTAGAAGCTCTTATAACTTGCTTGGCCTCTCTCTGCCTCATCTTATAGATTTCCCGGTCATCCTCGTTTTGGGTGTTTTTATACTTGCTAAATGCCATCTTTTTGTTTTTAATGATTTTGGCCACTTCTGCTGAGTACCACAGTGGTCTCTTCCTTTTTTGCCTTTACTGACAAGCCTAATGCACTTTTCTGTTGCCTTCAGTAGTGCCAATTTTAAGTAGTCCCATTTCTCTTGGACTCCATTGAAATTGTTCCAGTCTGATAGGGACTCGTATACCACTGATCTCATTTTAGAAAAGTCTGTTTTCCGAAAATCTAAAACTTTTGTTTTTGTGTGGAGTGACTCAGTCACTGTGCTTATAGTAAACCTCACTGACTGGTGATCACTGGATCCTAAGCTTTCCCCTACAGTAATATCAGATACCAAATTGCCATTTGCGAATACCAAATCTAAAATGGCCTCCTTCCGGGTTGGCTCCTCAACTACTTGCTGTAGAGATAATCCCAGTAGGGAATTTAGAATGTCTGTACTCCTGGCGGAACTAGCTATTTTGGTTTTCCAGTTTATATCAGGAAGATTAAAGTCTCCCATAATGACAACTTCCCCTTTCAATGTCATTTTAGCCATTTCCTCAACTAGTAGATCATCCAATTCTTTGACTTGGCTTGGTGGTCTGTATATGAAACCTACACGAGTTACCTTATGATTACTAAGCTGCAACGTAACCCAAACTGACTCTAAATTGGTTTCGCTGGCTTGTATTAGATTAGATTTTATGCTATCTTTCACATATAGGGCCACTCTACCCCCTTTCTTGCCTTCTCTGTCTTTCCTATATAGAGAGAACCCAGGTATTGTTATATCCCAGTCATTACTCTCATTGAACCATCACTCCCTCCCACTGCCGCCTCCAACATACAGTCCCGTGTAAATAACATAATCTCCTCCCACAGCCGCCATCAACATACAGTCCCATGTAAATAACATCACTCCTTCCCCAGCCCCCTCCAACATACAGTCCCATGTAAATAACATCAGTCCCTCCTACAGCCACCATCAATACAGTCCCATGTAAATAAGATGACCCCCTTCCCAGCCACCTCCAACCCATAGTTCCATGTGAATAACTTTCCTCCCTTCAGCCCTAACCTACAGTCCAAGTTAAATAGCCACAACTTCCAGCATTCCTCTGCCTCTCCCTTCACTTACCTCTCCTCATGTACAGACCTCACCACAGCTTCTTCTCCACATTTCTCCTTCTCACTGCTGTCCTCTTCTGCACTAGGACACACCACAGCTTCTTCTCCACATTTCTCCTTTTCACTACCCTCCTCTCCTGCACTAGGCTACACCACAGCTTCTTCTCCACATTTCTCCTCTTCACTGCCCTCCTCACCTGCACTAGGCTACACCACAGATTCTTCTCCACATTTCTCTCGTCTTCACTGCTCTCCTCTTCTGCACTAGGATACACCACAGCTTTGTCTCCACATTTCTCCTCTTCACTGCCCTCCTCTCCTGCACTAGGCTACACCACAGCTTCTTCTCCACATTTCTCCTCTTCACTGCCCTCCTCTCCTGCACTAGGCTACACCACAGCTTCTTCTCCACATTTCTCCTCTTCACTGCCCTCCTCTCCTGCACTAGGCTACACCACAGCTTCTTCTCCACATTTCTCCTCTTCACTGCCCTCCTCTCCTGCACTAGGCTACACCACAGCTTCTTCTCCACATTTCTCCTCTTTACTGCCTTCCTCTCCTGCACTAGGCTACACCACAGCTTCTTCTCCACATTTCTCCTCTTCACTGCCCTCCTCTCCTGCACTAGGCTACACCACAGCTTCTTCTCCACATTTCTCCTGTTCACTGCCCTCCTCTCCTGCACTAGGCTACACCACAGCTTCTTCTCCACATTTCTCCTCTTTACTGCCTTCCTCTCCTGCACTAGGCTACATCTGCATGGAGTTTGTATGTTTTCCCCGTGTTTGCGTGGGTTTCCTTTGTGTACTCCAGTTTCCTCCCTCACACACTACTGATAGCTTAGTTTGTGAGATCCATTGGGGACAGTGAGTAATGATAATGTCTGTAAAGTGCTGGGGAATATGAGAGTAATATTGTACCTCACCATGGTTGTTTCTTTATACAGTATTTAAATGTTGTGCTTTTTTCGGTTTGAATACAATATGTATTTTCAAGGCATTTTTACATATTATTTAGAGTACATTTCTTTAAAGATAGAGTATGGCTCTGGAATAGAATGAAATTCCTTAATGGGGCTGTCTAGCTCAGAATATTCATCCTTATTTCAGGAACTTATCTATTAGCTAGTCCAGAGAGTGGCTGTAAGGAGTGTCTTTTGCTCTGGTGGACCCAGACATCTATTGTATGGGTGACTCATTGATCTCATTGTGAATTCTGCAATGCTTGATTTACTCTGCAGTGGTTTTACAAGAGAATGTGACACTGAATTTAACTACCAGGGATTACAGCTGATCATTGCAGGCCCTAGAGGCTGGAAATCCTGCCATCGGTTTACCGACAAGGGATCCTTCTAACAAACTGAGATTATCCATAGATATCATCATAGTATGATATGTGATTGTAGGAAGAAAGCAATTTGAAAATATTCATTAGAAAAAAGAAACATAATCTATTTTGTACTTAATATATTTATTACAGTGCTTGTTTTTATGTCACTAGAGCAGATCTATCTGCATCCATAAAAGCTCTGAGAGTCAGGAGTTTGATCAGAAATAAAATATTACGGCTTTTACTTCTAAATGCTACTGAACTTTTAATGAGCATTTCAGCATTAAAGCACTATTATGACAAATGGATGGGTATGTTTCTGTGAAATAATTGTCCTTCCAATCTGACAAATACTCTGTGTGCACTGAGTTTTAGGAAGCTGAAGATGAGGTAATGGGAGTTTTTGGCATCAGTGTTATTTTTATTACAGAGGGAGGTGGTATCATCAAGATTTACATGCAGCAACAGTTCTCTTGAGGATGTCATCATTGTTAATATGACTTTACGAGGACATTCTTCACAGTCGTGCTCAGAGTAATAATATGGGTCACTTTTTGTTGTCTTTTTTTTTTTATCCTAATGCAATTTACATGCATATAAACATCTACCTACACTACAACTCCATCAGGCAATGATGGTCATAGTATTGCCTAGTTTAGAGAGCTCTGATTACAGATAGAGAGGATATGCATGCCATGGCATCCTCTATTAGCTAGAGCTAAGAGTGATGTCAAATATAGTGCTTTGCTCTTGAGGAGGACAAAGCAGATCCCCAAGTGACATATTCTGATCATGTAGGCAAGCAAGACACCCTGCAATAGGCTTTTTTTTAATTTTTTTTTAGAAAGATTAGTTTTTATTGAAATACCATCAAGTATACATAAGGCAACATGTGATTTACAGGTATCATGGTATTCTTTTCAATTATACAGATTACATCAAAATGCTATGGAAATGAAAAGACATAGAAAAATGTCTAATAACCTGAGGGGATCGAGATGTCAGTTCTTACATAAATTGTAGTCTTTGCTAACTATTAGCTAATATGGCTGTTCTCAGACAATACTGCACATCTGATTAAGAGATAGAGCAATCAATCAAAGGGGTTTATGAAAAATAGAAGTGATCCAAACCTTCCATCTCGATTGACATTGACATGACGCTTTGAAAGCCGAGGCAGACATCCTTTCTTACCAGCATTGTTCAATAATGGACTGTAGAATGTTTGAGACAGGTATGAGCGTTCTTGTTTTCCAATTGGCCGCAATTTTTGGTCGCATAGCTATGCATCATGAGAAACTATAGTAGAATGTATAAAGGAGAACTGTTCTATACCAAGTGATAGAAGAGCTAAAGCCGGGTTTGGGACAATTTGAAATTGGCATATAACGCATAATAGAGAAAAAAATCTGGTGCCAAACTTTCTTTATTAATCCACATTCCCACCCACCACACATTCATATATGAACAAATTCCACTGTCACATCTCTAACACACATCTGATGTGTTGGGGAAAATGGTCTGAGGTACCATCCACAGAATACTTTTCGATGATTTTCCAAGGTGATATACACTTAGAAAATTTGCAAACAGAGGTAAGAGCAGATTGCCATTGATCATCAGTAAAGCTTTGATTTAAATCATGGTGCCAGTGGTCTTTAATTTTCCCCAATTTGTCCCCTTCCTCCATTAGCAAATTTCTGTAGCAAAAGGATATGGTGTGGGAATTGGAGTTAGAATTGGAGATCCATAGCCTTAATAAAGGAAAATTAGAGGATTGAACAATGAGAATAAACCCAGAGCTAAGCATATGTCTAAGTTGCATGCACTGGAAGTACTCTGAGGATGGTAGGTTATGTTTGGCAGCTAAAATGTGGAATTGATGTAGTGTAGAGTAGGAACACCCAGATCTTTCAAGAAGTGGAGGCCTTTCTCGGACCAGGGTGATGTCGGGAAGTTAGGAATAAACAACTTGACAATAGATTTAAGGATATCCATTAATTCAATGGTGTCAAAACATCTATGGAAGGATGGGTTAGTCCATAGCCATATCATAGCTGAGATCGGGGATGTTAAGCATGGAAAATTGTTGTGGAACCCAAAATATAAAAGGGAACATAAGAAAGTGTGAATGCTATGTGCCCTTAATAGGCCAAGCTCAATCTGAACCCATTTTTTAGAGACATCTCCAATCCACAATTTTTTCAGTTGGGCTAGTATCACGGATTTATAGTATAAAGACAGAGATGGGTAGTTCACCCCACCCTGATGAATATGAGAAAACAGGATGTCTGCCTTGACCCTCTGTCTTTTCCCACCCCACACAAACCACATAAGCAAGTTTTGCAAGGTTTGGATATAGGAGATTGATATAAATATTGGTACATTTCTAAAAATATATAGGATCTTTGGTGGAAGTACCATCTTGGCCACAGCAATCCTTCCCAACCATGAGATGCCAAACAACCTCAAGGAGGATATTTTATTCTTAACCTCCTCTAATAATGCGACATAGTTAGTTTGGAACAGTGTGGATGGTGGCTTCGCCAAAGCGATTAATAATACAACTGGCTGCAATCAAGGATTGGGAGGGATTGGATAAGACCAAAATAGTGTCATCTGCCAATTTTATTAGTAACGTCTCGGGATTTAATCCCAGAGATCTCGGGTGAGCTTCAAATGCTTTCCGATAGGGGTTCCAGGATCAAAGTGAAAATGAGAGGGGACATGGGACACCTTTGATGGGTTCCATTGGTAATGTCAAACCTAGAGGATAGAAAGCCCGAAGTATACACTATCGCATTGGGGAAACAATAAAGAGCTAGGATGGCTACAAAGAAGCTTCCTTGAAATCCAAATTTTATTAAAGTAGCTCTCGGAAAGCCCCAATGAACCCTGTCGAACACCTTCTCTGCATCCAAAGATAGGAGCAAAGAAGGCATTCCGCATCTCAATATTATATCCAGGAAGTCTATAAATCTTCTGGTACCGTCAGATGTCTGTCTATTTTTCACAAATCCAACCTGGTCATTATTTATTAAAGTAGGCAAAATATCTACCAATCTATTGGACAATAATTTAGAAAAGATCTTGAGATCGGAATTGAGTAATGATATAGGGCGGAAATTTGCTGGAGTGTCGGGAGGTTTGCCTGCTTTGGGAAGTGTGACTATTAGGGTTGAGAGCATTTCCTTGGGAATGGGATTGCCTCCAAAAAATTGCTGGAAACATCCCTTCAGGTATGGAGAGAGGATCGGGGAAAATGTCAATACTGTGTAACTGCATTTTAGATGTTGTAATATATATCCTGTTCATTATCACTGTATTTGCAAGGCTCTGTGGAAAGGGTTAATGAATACTGAGAGACTGTTAGGACTTTGAATAAGAAGCTGTTAATTTTCCACAGCTTCCATAGACCCAGACAGCCTGACCTTTTGAATGTCTGGTTTTAGCTATGTTGTTATGTCTGGAAACTTGTTTTTCTTTGGACAAACTGCTGTGTCATTGCCATTAAGTATCATTGAAGCTCTAATGTAAGTCTATGCCAGACAGAAAGTGTTACACGTATCTGTTTGTGCTGAGATTCTCCACTTCACCCCTCCCACTAGAAGGTTCTAGTCTAGCTAAAACTGTACATAAGGAGAGTAGTGAGAGCCCCTAGTGTTTTGCATTTAGGAACCAGTGCTTGGAGGGGAGACTGATGCCAGCCTGCATGAGTGACCAGAAGAAGACGCTCAGATGGGGTCACTAAGCCAAAGACCATGGGTCACCAGGCCTGTGAAAAAGGAGCAACCCGGACTACTGCACTACTGAACGTGGACCTCCATGATTTGGACCAGGGTACCAGCCTTCTGAAGAGAGAGAGGGGCAGCTAGCTCAGGCCTTTCAGCATCAAACCCTTCTTCTGCCAGGGAGGAGACTGGAGAAGCCAGCCCTACGCCTCGCCTGTATTGTTTTGCACCTTAATCCCTCCAGTAAAGGAGCAACCTGGTTTACTGCAGACTCTGACGCTCTGGACTAATTTCCCATTGGGGTGCACCACGCCTTACCCTTCCTTCTGGAATGCAACAACACATGGTGACACCTCAATGGTGCCCGGGGGACCCAGCGTAGCATTGGGGCCACCCAAAACCCGGCCACTGCAGCAGCACCCATGCAGTCCCAAACCATGACACTCCCACCACCATACTTAACTGTAGGCAAGACACACTTCTCTTTGTACTCCTCACCTGGTTACTGCCACACATGTAATCCATGTCCTTAGTCTGCTTATCTTCAGCAAGCTGTTTGCGAGCTTTCTTGTGCAACATCTTTAGAAAAAGCTTCCTTCTGGGACGACAGCCATGCAGACCAGTTTGATACAGTGTTCAACCTTTCCCCTATCGTCCTACGGCAGCACAGAATGGGTTAAGATGCCGTCATCCTTGATCCTTGGACCGCCCACCTAGTAAAAAACACACCAATAGTGTTAAATCATTAAGCAAGTCCCTCTTTAAAAGGGTCCTCCCCCCTTGGACTTATGTGTTTTTTATTTGTCCTCCCTGAGGAGAAGCCCACCGTTTTAGTCGGCCTTATACCTTGGGAAAAGGTGATTCCTGGCCGGGGGAGCGGGTATAGCCCTGGTGGTTCCTTGGCTACGCTCCCCGCCCCGCTCCGGCGCATATACTGAAGCCATCCCCTTGCCTTCAGTACGGGGGTATGATGAATAGCGGCACGCCGCTGGCGCTTCCGGTCCAGGCTGCAGTGGAACGCAGCTGACACGCACGCTGTGCATGTCACTTCCGGACGGCCGCTCCCCCGATTCACGCCCAGAAGCGCGGAAGAAGCGCCAAAAGTTAAGTATTTAGGAGCGGGCTGTTAGGAGCTCGGTGCCCCTTGCTACCAGGCAGCCGAGCTCCAGCATTTTTGAGGTACCTGCAGTGAATTAGGTGCATGTGTTACATATGGATTATGGTCACTCATGCACATATATCTCCTATTACAGATGTCTACCTCATCTAGTAAAGGGGAGAAGCGGTCCAGGAAAGCCAGACACAGGTTGTGTCAAGGATGCGAGCAGCCGCTTCCAGATGATTTTGAAGCTGAACTATGCTTTAGATGTAACCGTGATGCACTCCACCACAAAAGAAGCAGAAGTCTTCATTATGTGTATCCTGTTTATCTCAATTGCCATCTGACTACCCCTCCACCATATGTGAGAGATGTACTCAGCCAGAAGAAGAAGATTCGGATATTGAAACAAGGAAAATTATGTCCTTATTTAAAGCCTTTTTGAAAAATCCAAAAAGAAATCCTCTAAGAAGCGGTTTTTTTCTCCAGTATCCTCTGACGAATCTTCTAGATCTGAAGGCGAGATCTCCTCAGACTCAGAAACCACTGTCATGGAAGACAATTTTCTGTTTAACAAAAAAGACACGAATCATTTAATAAAGGAGGTGAAAAACGTCATGGAAGCCAGCAAAGAGAAGACAGGCTCCCGCCAAGAAGAGGACCTTTTTTATTTCCCAAAAAAGAAAGCACTGGTCTTCCCCAGTCATCCCGTTTTAGAAAGTATTATGCACAAGGAATGGGAGCAACCGGTCTCCAGGATCAATTTGGGGACCAGATTTAAAAATATTTATAAAACGGATCCGGCTGAATCATCATCATGGGAAGATCCTGCCAGAGTAGATGCATCCGTCACTAGACTGGCTAAAAATCTTTTTCCATCTGACGATTCGGCATTACTTAAAGATCCGATGGACAAGAAGGCGGATAGCCTCCTGAAGAGGCAGCATACTCATCTTGCCTCCCTGAACAAGGCCGCGCTTTCCGCCGTACCTGTAGCCAGAGCCCTCAGAGTGTGGTTGAGCCAGCTGGGCAGAGATATGGAGAGTGGCGTGTCCAGAGAGGAATTGCTCCGGCAGATCCCCACGCTTAAACTAGCGGCAGAATTCCTGTGTGATTTTCCGGTAGACACCGTAAGAATTACCGCCAGGAACATGGCTCTCTCTAATGCAGTAAGAAGAGCATTATGGCTCAAGTTATGGTCAGGTGACCAGGCCTCTAAGAACAATCTCTGTTCTCTCCCCTTTGAACCGGGGAAGTTATTCGGAGCTCACTTGGATAAGTTACTGGAAGCCAACACGGATGAGAAAGCCTTGAGTTTCCCTCAGCCAAAACGGAGAGAAAAGAGTAAATTTTTTCGTCCATACAGGAACCAAGAGTACAGAAGATCCTCCTTCAGGGGTCGTCCCAATAGAGGAAGATCAGACCGGAGGACATGGTCAGCTTCAGAGAAGCCAAAGAAGAAGAGTGAAGACAACAGAACATCAAAAACCGAGTTCTGACGCCAGAAACCAGGTGGTGGGAGGACGTCTGCAGCACTTTCTATCAGGTTGGCAAGACATCACCACAGACGCCTGGGCCCTAAATGTAATCCAAAAAGGATATTCTTTGGAGTTCGAGCGCCTGCCAAGAAACCGGTTCCTACTCAACAAGGGGGAAGATCCGCTTGTTCTGCAACTGCTTCAGGAGTTCCAAGAAAAAGAGGTCCTGGAAGCTGTGCCACCTGGCCAAAACTTCTCTGGAGTCTACTCCAGAGTATTCTGTGTCCCCATGGCAAATGGAAAAAGCCGTTTAATAATAGATTTGAGATACGTAAATCATTTCATGAAGAAGATCAGCTTCAAAATGGAGACCATCAGATCCATTACTGCTGTAATCAAGAAGGGCCAGTTCATGGCATCCCTAGATCTGAGGGATGCGTACCTGCACATTCCTATCCATCCGGAGTCGAGAAGATTTTTAAGAGTCGCTATCAGAAAGAACGGAGAAATACACTTCCAGTTCAAAGCCCTTCCTTTCGGCCTTTGCTCCTCTCCAAGGGTCTTTACAAAGGTCGTCATCATAATTGTAGCCTACCTACGGTTACAGGGGATCCAGATCTTTCCTTATTTAGACGACTGGCTGATCGTGGCTCAGTCAGAAGATCTGCTTCTTCTTCATCTAGAAGAAACGATGAGAGTTCTCCAATCTGTGGGGTTCCTGCTGAATCACAAGAAATCGGATCTTCTTCCATCAACATCCAAAATTTTTCTAGGGTTCCTGATAGATTCAATCTCCATGAAGCTATTCTTGCCCATTCCAAAGGTCGTAGCGATACGAAAGGAGGTGAAAAATCTGATATCTGTACACGCGCCCTCGGTTCGCAGAGTAATGAGAACACTGGGTCATCTTACTGCTGTTTCAGATGCGGTTCCCTGGGCGAGCATCCATGCCAGGGATCTGCAGCAGAATTGTCTACAGGCCTGGCGCCGCAGCGGCTATCGTCTGGGAGCCAGACTGAAGCTGAGACCTACGACAATCCGGAGTCTCAGATGGTGGTGTCAGTCCGACAATCTCACCAAGGGAAAAAGTTTCCAGTTCGTGTCCCCGACCATTATTACCACGGACGCTTCTGGTCACGGATGGGGCGCGCATCTTCAGGACTTTTGGACTCAGGGTCTCTGGTCCTCCAGGGACAGGATGCAGTCGTCAAATTACAAGGAATTGAAGACGGTCTACCTCGCTCTACTCCACTTCAAGACCTGCATAGCAGGGAAATCAGTCTTGATCAGATCAGACAACTAGGTCACAGTTTATTACCTAAACAAGCAAGGGGGCACGAAGAACAGTCTCCTACTTGGTCTCTGCAAGAAGATATTCAGATGGGCAGAGAGACACCTTCTGGAATTAAGAGCGCTTCATATCAGAGGCTGCTCGAATACGAGAGCGGATCTTCTCAGCCGGAAGATAATCAATCAGGCCGAATGGGAATTGAATGTCTCAATATTTCAAGACATCACAGCCAGATGGGGATGTCCGACATGGGACCTCATGGCAACGGCGGGAAACAAGAAGCTAAACAAATTCTGTTCCCTCAGATCAGTGGACAGGCCCACTGTAGTGGATGCTTTTTCAATGACATGGAGGAACCTCTCTGCCTATGTGTTTCCTCCAGTGCCGTTAATACCAAGGATCTTACGGAAAGCGATAGAGGAGAAACCACGCCTAATGATACTAATAGCTCCTTTTTGGCCTCGCAGGTCATGGTTCCCCCTCCTTCTCCATCTTTCCAGGGGAGAATTCTGGAAACTCCCTCACCGTTTGGATCTTCTGTCACAGAACGGTCTCTACCACCAGAATGCCGACCGCCTCCATCTGACAGCCTGGAGGCTGAAAGATCTAAGCTAAAAAGAGATGGTCTTTCGGAATCTGTTATTGATACACTACTGGCTTCCCGTAAGGACACGACCAACAAGAAATATGCGAAGATTTGGAAGAAGTTTATTTCCTGGAGATCTGACGCCGGTCAGGAAGAACTTCACATAGCATCTATCCTGCAATTCTTACAGGATGGATTTCAAAAGGGCCTCAAGCCAAATACTTTGCGAGCTCACATGACGGCAATCAACTCTATGACGGGGAATGAGTTCCTTCACCATCCTCTGGTATCCCGGTTCTTCAAAGCCATTAGAAGACTGAAACCGATGCATAGGGAACCAATGCCAGTTTGGGATCTCTCGGTGGTATTAAATGGCTTGACGGCTCCTCCCTTTGAGCCTTTGCAGGATGCTGACATCAAGTGGTTGACTTTTAAGGCGTTCTTTTTAACCGCTATAACATCTGCAAAAAGGTTAGGAGAACTTCAAGCCCTGTCTTCAAAGCCTCCATATATCCGTTTCCTCCCTGATGGGGTTCTGCTACGGACTGTACCATCCTTTCTACCGAAAGTCCCCTCTGCTGCTAATAAGAATAGAGAAGCTTTTCTACCCATATTTCACCCGGATTCATCTGATGAAAGCCAGACTTCGTGGCATACTTTAGATGTAAAAAGGACTTTGCTTGTGTACCTTGAAAGAACAAGAGAGTTCAGGAAGACGGATAACCTCTTTGTTTTATTCGCTGGCCCTAGGAAGGGTCATTTACCATCGAGAGACTCCCTAGCTAGATGGATAAAAACTGCCATTTTAAAGACCTATTCTCTAGAAGGCTTGCCTCCGCCTTTTCCACTAAAAGCTCATTCTACAAGGGCAACAGCCGTATCCTGGGCTGAAATAGCTCAAGTACCCATCGAGGATATCTGCAACGCCGCATCTTGGTCGTCGTCTCTAACATTTGCAAAACACTACCGCTTAGATGTCTATGCCAGGAGCTCAGCCTTCGGTACCGGGGTTCTGTCTGCAGCCTTGGAAGAAAATCCCTCCCATTAGGATATATGAAAATCCCATTCTGTGCTGCCGTAGGACGATAGGGGAAAGGAAAAATACGTACCTGGGATTTTACTTTCCTTGAGTCCAAAGGCAGCACAACGATACCCTCCCTAATAAATTTTTGTTTGGCATTAATATTGTTTGTCAGGGTCTATTTATTATACACATAAGTCCAAGGGGGGAGGACCCTTTTAAAGAGGGACTTGCTTAATGATTTAACACTATTGGTGTGTTTTTTACTAGGTGGGCGGTCCAAGGATCAAGGATGACGGCATCTTAACCCATTCTGTGCTGCCTTTGGACTCAAGGAAAGTAAAATCCCAGGTACGTATTTTTCCTATGGTCTGAGCACTGACAGGCTGACTCCTCCACCCCTTTAACCTCTGCAGCAATGCTGGCAGCACTCATATGTCTATTTTGAAAAGATAACCTTTGGATATGACACTGAGCACATGCACTCAACTGCTGTGGTCGACCATGGCGAGACCTGTTCTGAGTAGAACCTTGTTAAACCGCTGTATGGTCTTGGCCACCGTGCTGCAGCTCAGTTTCAGGGTGTTGGCAATTTTCTTATAGCCTAGGCCAACTTTATGTAGAGCAACAATTTTTTTTCCAGATCCTCAAAGAGTTCTTTGCCATCAGGTGCCATGTTGAACTTCCAGTGACCAATATGAGAAAGCCTGAGAGTGATAACACCAAATTTAAAATGGCTAATTGGGCACAATTTGACCACTTTCACTTAGGAGTTTACTCAATTTTGTTGCTAGCCGTTTAGACATTAATGGCTGTGTGTTGAGTTAATGTGAGGGCACGCCAAATTTACACTGTTATACAAGCTGTATACTGACTATTTTACATTGTATGAAAGTGTCATATCTTCAGGGTTGTCCCATGAAAAGATATTATAATATGTCTATTTTGAAAAGATAACCTTTGGATATGACACTGAGCACATGCACTCAACTGCTGTGGTCGACCATGGCGAGGCCTGTTCTGAGTAGAACCTTGTTAAACCGCTGTATGGTCTTGGCCACCGTGCTGCAGCTCAGTTTCAGGGTGTTGGCAATTTTCTTATAGCCTAGGCCAACTTTATGTAGAGCAACAATTTTTTTTTCAGATCCTCAAAGAGTTCTTTGCCATCAGGTGCCATGTTGAACTTCCAGTGACCAATATGAGAAAGCATGAGAGTGATAACACCAAATTTAAAATGGCTAATTGGGCACAATTTGACCACTTTCACTTAGGAGTTTACTCAATTTTGTTGCTAGCCGTTTAGACATTAATGGCTGTGTGTTGAGTTAATGTGAGGGCACGCCAAATTTACACTGTTATACAAGCTGTATACTGACTATTTTACATTGTATGAAAGTGTCATATCTTCAGGGTTGTCCCATGAAAAGATATTATAATATATTTACAAAAATGTGATGGGTGTACTCACTTTTGTGAGATACTGTGTAAAAAAATTATATATATATATATATATATATATATATAGTTATATACACAAAGATAAAGTAATAGTCACCAAAAGTCATCAACAAATGAGTCAGCTCTAGTAACCAGTGCCCACAAAGAACTTGGCCAACACCTATATGATACAAAGGTCACAAGACATCTTATCCTGATGGTGTCTTCAATGGAGCTCAGCTCTTTGTTCCAAAACTGAGGGGGTCATTTATCAAACTGGTGTAAAGTAGAACTGGCTTAGTTGCCCATAGCATCCATATTCCCCCTTTCATTTTCCAAAGGAGCTGTCCACAATGAAAGGTGGCATCTGATTGGTTTCTATGGGCAACTAAGCCAGTTCTACTTTACACCAGTTTGATAAATGACCCCCTAAGTCAGGCTGTCCAAACTGCGACCCTCCAGCTATTGCAAAACTACAACTCTCAGCATGCCTGTATAGCCTACAGCTATTAGGGCATGCTGGGAGTTGTAGTTTTGCAACAGCTGGGGGTCTGCAGTTTGGACATGCCTGCCCTAAGTGTTTTCTAGTCTCTTTGCCCCTACTAGCTACACCTAAAGGCTAGTACACATGTACAGTTAACTCATACCGCAGAAATGTGGCCAGGTATAGACATCACTAAACAGTTACATTAAAAGGAATAAAAAAGGAAGGACCAATTAAAAACCTTGCTTTACATTCCACTCCTGGTTCTTCCACTTGAATTCATTTCAACACATCTCGGGAAAAAAATAAAAAAATAAATATATATATATATAAATGTATGCAAGGGTTATTACACAATGGTACACCTTCCATAAAGGTATCTACAGAATAAGTGACCTTTTCTACATAATCTATCAACCCTATTTGTTAAAGAATACTGCGCCTAATTGTTTAACAGACACAACAATAGCTGATCTCAGGGAGACCAACTACAAAAAACACTGCGGAGCCTCACTTAAGAGCCTCAACACAGCAATCCGAAGTGCAAAGCTCCCTGGGAAACAGGAATATGCAGAATAAATGTGGAGCTCCAGTTATGGGTCTACAACACAATGAAAGCCAGATATCCCTCAAAGGAAGGAAAACCAAGCAAAGGGGTGTCTCCATTACAGAGATCACCAAATCCACCATATTAAGTGGCCCCTATATCAAGATCCCGCTTTTTTACAAGCTTTAAGGATATGACGGGGAAAACCTAAGCCAGGTATCCATCCATAGACAGCTGTTTCGGGGTGTTGCCCTTCATCAGTGTGGAGTAGGATTCTGGCTAACCGGGAGCACAACAATAGCTGATCTCAGGGAGACCAACTACAGTCATGTGAAAAAATTAGGACACCCTTTGAAAGCATGTGGTTTTTTGTAACATTTTTAATAAATGGTTATTTCATCTCCGTTTCAACAATACAGAGAGATTAAAGTAATCCAACTAAACAAAGAAAACTGAAGAAAAGTCTTTTCAAGATCTTCTGTAAATGTCATTCTACAAAAATGCCTATTCTAACTGAGGAAAAAGATAGGACACCCTCACATGTATTCCCTCTTAAATTGGCTCAGATCTCACACAGGTATATCACACCAGGTGCACATAATTAGTAGATCGTTACTCTGCATGTTGAATGAGGCTTGCCCTATTTAAACCTCAGACATTTAGTTTGGTGTGCTCCTGACTGTTGAAGTGAGAGTGAGCACCATGGTGAGAGCAAAAGAGCTGTCAGAGGACTTCAGAAAAAAGATTGTAGCAGCCTATGAGTCTGGGAAGGGATTTAAAAGATCTCCAAAGATTTTGAAATCAGCCATTCCACTGTCCGGAAGATAGTCTACAAGTGGAGGGCTTTCAAAACAACTGCCAACATGCCCAGGACTGGTCGCCCCAGCAAGTTCACCCCAAGAGCAGACCGCAAGATGCTAAAAGAGGACTCCAAAACCCTAAAGTGTCATCTCGAGAACTACAGCAGGCTCTGGCTACTGTTGATGTAGAAGTACATGCCTCTACAATCAGAAAGAGACTGTACAAGTTTAACTTGCATGGGAGGTGTGCAAGGAGGAAACCTTTGCTTTCCAAGAGAAACATCGAGGCCAGACTGACATTTGCCAGAGATAAAGTTGACAAAGACCAGGACTTCTGGAATAATGTTCTTTGGACAGATGAGTCCAAAATTGAATTATTTGGACACAACAGCAGAGGACATGTTTGGCGTAAACCAAACACAGCATTCCAAGAAAAGAACCTCATACCAACTGTGAAGCATGGAGGTGGAAGTGTCATGGCTAATTGGGCACAATTTGACCACTTTCACTTAGGAGTTTACTCAATTTTGTTGCTAGCCGTTTAGACATTAATGGCTGTGTGTTGAGTTAATGTGAGGGCACGCCAAATTTACACTGTTATACAAGCTGTATACTGACTATTTTACATTGTATGAAAGTGTCATATCTTCAGGGTTGTCCCATGAAAAGATATTATAATATATTTACAAAATGTGATGGGTGTACTCACTTTTGTGAGATACTGTGTAAAAATTATATATATATATATATATATATATATATAGTTATATACACAAAGATAAAGTAATAGTCACCAAAAGTCATCAACAAATGAGTCAGCTCTAGTAACCAGTGCCCACAAAGAACTTGGCCAACACCTATATGATACAAAGGTCACAAGACATCTTATCCTGATGGTGTCTTCAATGGAGCTCAGCTCTTTGTTCCAAAACTGAGGGTCATTTATCAAACTGGTGTAAAGTAGAACTGGCTTAGTTGCCCATAGCATCCATATTCCCCCTTTCATTTTCCAAAGAGCTGTCCACAATGAAAGGTGGCATCTGATTGGTTTCTATGGGCAGCTAAGCCAGATTCTACTTACACCAGTTTGATAATGACTCTAAGTCAGACTGTCCAAACTGCGACCCTCCAGCTATTGCAAAACTACAACTCTCAGCATGCCTGTATAGCCTACAGCTATTAGGGCATGCTGGGAGTTATAGTTTTGCAACAGCTGAGGTCTGCAGTTTGGACATGCCTACCCTAAGTGTTTTCTAGTCTCTTTGCCCCTACTAGCTACACCTAAAGGCTAGTACACATGTACAGTTAACTCATACCGCAGAAATGTGGCCAGGTATAGACATCACTAAACAGTTACATTAAAAGGAATAAAAAAGGAAGGACCAATTAAAAACCTTGCTTTACATTCCACTCCTGGTTCTTCCACTTGAATTCATTTCAACACATCTCGGGAAAAAAATAAAAAAATAAATATATATATATATAAATGTATGCAAGGGTTATTACACAATGGTACACCTTCCATAAAGGTATCTACAGAATAAGTGACCTTTTCTACATAATCTATCAACCCTATTTGTTAAAGAATACTGCGCCTAATTGTTTAACAGACACAACAATAGCTGATCTCAGGGAGACCAACTACAAAAAACACTGCGGAGCCTCACTTAAGAGCCTCAACACAGCAATCCGAAGTGCAAAGCTCCCTGGGAAACAGGAATATGCAGAATAAATGTGGAGCTCCAGTTATGGGTCTACAACACAATGAAAGCCAGATATCCCTCAAAGGAAGGAAAACCAAGCAAAGGGGTGTCTCCATTACAGAGATCACCAAATCCACCATATTAAGTTGCCCCTATATCAAGATCCCGCTTTTTTACAAGCTTTAAGGATATGACGGGGAAAACCTAAGCCAGGTATCCATCCATAGACAGCTGTTTCGGGGTGTTGCCCTTCATCAGTGTGGAGTAGGATTCTGGCTAACCGGGAGCACAACAATAGCTGATCTCAGGGAGACCAACTACAAAAAACACTGCGGAGCCTCATTTAAGAGTCTCAACACAGCAATCCGAAGTGCAAAGCTCCCTGGGAAACAGGAATATGCAGAATAAATGTGGAGCTCCAGTTATGGGTCTACAACACAATGAAAGCCAGATATCCCTCAAAGGAAGGAAAACCAAGCAAAGGGGTGTCTCCATTACAGAGATCACCAAATCCACCATATTAAGTGGCCCCTATATCAAGATCCCGCTTTTTTACAAGCTTTAAGGATATGACGGGGAAAACCTAAGCCAGGTATCCATCCACAGACAGCTGTTTCGGGGTGTTGCCCCTCATCAGTGTGGAGTAGGATTCTGGCTAACCGGGAGCAATGCCTCGGAGACTACACAAACACAACAATAGCTGATCTCAGGGAGACCAACTACAAAAAACACTGCGGAGCCTCACTTAAGAGTCTCAACACAGCAATCCGAAGTGCAAAGCTCCCTGGGAAACAGGAATATGCAGAATAAATGTGGAGCTTCAGTTATGGGTCTACAACACAATGAAAGCCAGATATCCCTCAAAGGAAGGAAAACCAAGCAAAGGGGTGTCTCCATTACAGAGATCACCAAATCCACCATATTAAGTGGCCCCTATATCAAGATCCCGCTTTTTTACAAGCTTTAAGGATATGACGGGGAATTGTTTAACAGCAAACCACCTGTCACGCTTGTGCGTGGAAGGAAAACACCACACCAAGCATAGCAGGGAAAGGGGATACCGGAATAAGGCCTGAAAACTAGGGAATGGAAGGTGGACACCTCCTAGAGAAAACCCTAACTCCAGTCCTGACAGACTACCAATATGAACAGGCCCCAAAGGTAGGCAAGTTCATACACCAGATACATAGAATCATGTCTTACCTTATAGGACCCTGGAACTAATGTCAGGACTGAGTCTACCTGTTCCTCCAAAGGGAAGGACGAACAGGAGTGTCCCTCAGGCCTAATTACAAACAACAGGGAAAGGCAACACACATTAATATATAAAAAAAATACTAAAGGGAAAGGAAACGCTTATCTTCAATGAAGCTTTGTTAGCACCAGGAACACAGCCGAGAACCAAACACAAGCTAACCACAAGTCCAACAGAAGCTATAAACCGCATAGCATAGTGGAAGAAACAATAATAAATAGAGAAGGTTAAATGACCACAATAGCCACACCTGGGGAAAGAAGGCGTGGCAAGCACCAGAAACAACACAGACGTCAATTGATCCAAAAGGAAAACATGTTAGATCAAACCACATGTTGCCAGTCTCACCGATCTCCTGCCACCTGTCGCGGGAACGTCCGTATGTCTCGGTATGTTCGTGGTACCACCTTGTAACCACTGGGCTTCGAAAAATAAAAAATAAACATAAAAACTCTATGTTGGACCAACAAGATTTTCTTTAGTAAGGATCTTCTTTGCTTCCAATTTTCTTAAATGCTCTGTCTCTGGTACCATTTCTTGATCTTGACTTTAGAATCCCCCTCTCGTCGACATCGTCTTAAAAGGCAGTGGTGTTAGCCCATTCCATTAACCACTTTAGGACCGCCACATGCAGATACGCGTGATTGCAGCGGTCCTTCTGTTCCTCCTTGACCCGCGGGCGCGTCATCTCGCGAGAAGCGAGATTTGCTGTGAACACACAGCAACTCACACATCGGAAGGCCGTAGAAGTTAAATAAATGAAATTAAACATGTATATCAGACGCTGTTTTGTTAACAGCGTCTGATATACCTGCTACCTGGTCCTCTGGTGGTCCCATTTGCTGGGATCGACCAGCAGAGGACCAGGTAGCTATGTAAAGTAGCACCAAGCCCCACACTACACCCCCCCGCCTGTCACTTATTAACCCCTGATCACCCCATATAGACTCCCTGATCACCCCCCCGTCATTGATCACCCCCCTGTATGGCTCCATTCAGACGTCCATATATGTTTTGTGGATCCGCGGATCCGTAAAACACGGACACCGGCATTGTGCTTTCCGCATTTTGCAGATCCGCACATTGCCAGAACTATATAGAAAATGCCTTTTCTTGTCCGCAATTGCGGACAAGAATAGGACATGTTCTATATTTTTGCGGAACGGAAGTGCAGACCTGGAAGTGAGAAATGAATGGGTCCGCAATTCCGTTCCGCAAACAGAATTGCGGACGTGTGAATGGGGCATAAGGGTCCCTTATCACCGCCAGTTAGTTAGCTACTTGTTAGGTAGTTAGCGCCCAGCCCACCGCACCGCAGTCACTGATTTTGGCAGAGATTTTTTCATCCACGATGATTGATGCGAATGAAAAAATCTGTGCCGTTCATTTTTTTATGTTTTTCAGCCCAGAGGCTGAACGAAAAAAAAAATCTCATTACCCGTATGCTCAATATAAGGAGAATCGCAGAAACTCCTAATGATGGCCATACATGTAATGATTGCGGAGACCCTCAAATGCCAGGGCAGTACAAACACCTCACATGTGACCCCATTTTGGAAAGAAGACACCCCAAGGTATTCCGTGAGGGGTATGGTGAGTTCATGTAAAATTTAATTTTTTGTCACAAGTTAGTGGAATATGAGACTTGTAAAAAAAAAATATATATATATATATAAATTTCCGCTAACTTGTGCCAAAAATTTTTTTCTTCTGTGAACTCGCATGCGCCTCACGGAATACCTTGGGGTGTCTTCTTTCCAAACTGGGGTCATTTGTCAATGTGGGGTATTTATACTGCCCTGGCATTTTAGGGGCCCTAAAGCGTGAAAATCCAAATGCGTAAAAATGCCCTGTGAAATCCTAAAGGTACTCATGGGAATTAGGGAACCTTTGCACATCGTGGCTGAAAAAAGTGGCACAAATGTGGTATCGCCGTACTCAGGCGAAGTAGGGGACTGTGTTTTGGGGTGTATTTTTATATATACCCATACTTTGTGTGAGAAATATCTCTGTAAATGACAACTTTTTACATTTTTTTATACAAAGTTGTCAATTTACAGAGATATTTCTCTCACCCAGCATGGGTATATGTAAAAATACACCCCAAAACACATTGCCCTACTTCTCCTGAGTACAGCGATACCACATGATTGACTGGGTGCGCAAAGGGGCCCAAATTCCAACGAGTACCTTTAGGTTTTACAGGGATGCCCACAATTTAGCACCACCCAAAATGCCAGAACAGTAAACACACCCCACAAATGACCCCATTTCAGAAAGTAGACACCCCAAGGTATTCACTGAAGGTTATAATGTAATATGTTATGAGGAGGGGCACTCAATCACTGGGGTATGTGGATTTATTTAATGGTAAATTTAAAAGACATAAATTCAGATATAGCAAATAAAATACAAATAAATATGAGATAAAAGAATAAACAATATATCGATTCAGAGGGGTCGCTCTACACAGTACAATTATTCTGAACCCCTAAAAAGTCCCAAATACGGCTACAAAACCTATAAAAAACCTAAAAAAAAAAAAAAAAAAACTATCAAAAGATCCAAAGACCAAGTAGGGAGGTCCGAACAAGTGTAAGTCTCAATGTTCAAAGGATGTTTAGAGATCCTCCGCTGTATAGTTTAATTATAGGCAAATTCAGCAGAATACATTAGACATCTAATAGTATCGATATTGTTAGAGATTAGATATCTTGCTCTGAAGCCACATTCGGTATAGTCGATGTCCCGAAGTTTGGAGGCAATCTCTATAGTACGTTGAGGCAATAAGCTGGCAAAGCCGCAATGGAGTGTTGTTAATGAATGCGGTCGTGCCTGTGAAGTATTCCCTGTATATATACGGGACCACAAGCGCTGTACTTGTAACACAGTTTAAAAGTGTTGTTACATTGAAATGTCTACTTTACCCGTCCTGTAATGTCCTTTCACTCTGTCCGGCGTCCCGGCAGTGTGGTCTGTATAGTGGCGTTCCACGTGACTGGGGAGGGTAAAGAGACAGCGGGAAGGTCCAGCAGCCGGCAGTTCTGGGTCCTAGTGCTCCAATAGTCTTGTCTTTTGATTGTGCCTGAGGGTGGCACGTGGAGGAGTGCACCTATTCCATTTGACACAGCTGGTGAGCCGTTGCTACTAGTAACATACAGTCTCTATTCACTGAAGGGCCTAGTGAGTCCGTGGGAGATTTAATTTTTTTTTGCCAGAAGTTATCAGAAATGGAAACTGTATTATTATTTTTTTCCTCAGAAAGTGTTATTTTCCGCTAACTTGTGAAAAAAAATGAAATAATACATGAACTCACCATGCCCCTCCGCGAATACTTTGGGGTGTCTTCTTTCTAAAATGGTGTCATTTGGGGGGTATTTATACTATCCTGGCATTCTAGCACCTGAAGAAACATGACAGGCGCTCAGAAAGTCAGAGCTGCTTCAAAATGCGGAAATTTACTTTTTTGCACCATAGTTTGTAAACGCTATAACTTTTACCCAAACCAATAAATATACACTTATTGCATTTTTTTTTATAAAAGACAAGTAGAACAATAAATTTAGAGAAAAATTTATATATAAATGTAGTTTTAAAAAAAATAATTACAACAGAAAGTGAAGAATGTCATTTTTTTACAAAAATTTTGGTCATTTTTGATTAATAGCAAAAAAAGTAAAAATGTCAGCAGCAATGAAATACCACCAAATGAAAGCTCTATTAGTGAGAAGAAAAAGAGGTAAAATTCATTTGGGTGGTAAGTTGTATGACCGAGCAAGTGGCCAAAGTCAATTCTCCTTTCTTGGTGCTCTGTACAGCCACACCTGGATATAGATATGAACTTTTCTGGTTTTCAGCCACTCTTACTAAAAGTTCAGTCTTTGTGACTTTGTATAGCTCAGTCTCTTACCACTCCTCCCTCCGTATTAATGTATGAGGGGATTGCAGGGGTAATCAGTGATAAGCGGCATAGGCAATATTAGAATTCGTGATATTTTGCAAATTTTTGGGCGAATATTCGCCATAAATCCGCAAATTCAAGAATTAGTGATCTCCAGTCAATATTTACTTGATTGAAAAAATCAGCAATGTAATATATTTGTGATAAAAATTTAGAATAAAATTAGAATATTCGCGATCAACAATATTTGCGAATAAAAAATATATACCACTATATTATAAATATTCGCGAATTCTCGGTGGCGATATTAGCGATTAAAATTTGCAATTCAAATATTTGTACTCAACACTAGTAATCATAATCCTAAATGCAGGTTTTAGAGCCACTTTTCAGTAGTTATAGGACAGTCTATAACCTTGTCTCTGGGAGGAGCTTTCACACTGGTCACTGGTCTGCAGGTCGTTGTAAGGTCATCATTCCTACTGGTTGGTTTGTTGGTGTACTGCAGGAAGTCTTTAGCAGACAATTAGCTTTGCGATTCACCCCGGACAACAGTAGTGCGAGCAGCAAGGCCTTGTACTGTAAGAATTGAAAACTTGAACAGGTCCACATATACTGGCAGGAAACTTGAACAGGTCCACATATACTAGCCGGAAAACCTCAGTTTCAAAATAAATTTAGTTCGGGATTAGCTTAGTCCATGGGTTTCAACTCCAGAACTCAAAATAACTCAGTCTATGGCAATTTGAGCCGTCGATGGGGTGAAGTATATTTTAAAACGTCCTTGTGTGTCACTTACTTCCCACCACCCCTGCATCAGATGGATTAAACAAAGCAAACAAATGTACAACACTGAAATAAAGATTATTCTAAAGACAGGCACTCTATATTCCGGAACGGCATGAGAAATTATATAAACTATATCAATAATTCAGTTAATATCATTTTAATACATAATACATTAAAACCAAAAATAAGAAAAATAAAAAAGTAAAATATAAAAATATGTAATCAATTGTTTCTCCCTGATTCTGATGGTTTCTCCTATCAATCGAAGTTCAAATATATACAATACTAATCAATGATAAATAATTAAACAGAGGGTTGTAGTCAATGGAGTATATTCAGACCATGGTATTGTTACCAGTGGGGTACCTCAGGGATCTGTTCTGGGACCCATATTGTTTAATATCTTTATCAGCGAAATTGCAGAAGGCCTCAATGGTAAGGTGTGTCTTTTTGCTGATGACACAAAGTTTGTAACAGGGTTGATGTTCCTGGAGGGATACACCAAATGGAAAAGGATTTAGGAAAACTAGAGGAATGGTCAAAAATCTGGCAACTAAAATTTAATGTCGATAAGTGCAAGATAATGCACCTGGGGCGTAAAAACCCAAGAGCACAATATAAAATCAGTGATACAGTACTAACCTCAGTATCTGAGGAAAGGGATTTAGGGGTCATTATATCAGACGACCTAAAGGTGGGCAGACAATGTCATAGAGCAGAAGGTAATGCCAGCAGAATTCTTGGGTGTATAGGGAGAGGCATTAACAATAGAAAGAGGGAGGTGCTCGTGCCGCTCTACAGAGCACTAGTGAGACCTCATTTGGAGTATTGTGTGCAGTACTGGAGACCATATCTGCAGAAGGATATTGAAACTTTGGAGAGAGTTCAGAGAATAGCTACTAAACTAGTACATGGATTGCAGGACAAAACTTACCAGGAAAGGTTAAAGGACCTTAACAGGTATAGCTTGGAAGTAAGAAGAGACAGAGGGGATATGATAGAAACTTTTAAATACATAAAGGGAAGCATCACGGTAAAAGAGGAGAGAATATTTAAAAGAAGAGAAACTGCTACAAGAGGACATAGAGGGGCAAAGGTTTAAAAGTAATATCAGGAAGAATTACTTTACTGAGAGAGTAGTGGACGCATGGAATAGCCTTCCTGCAGAAGTGGTAGCTGCAAATACAGTGAAGGAGTTTAAGCATGCATGGGATAGGCATAAGGCCATCCTTCATATAAGATAGGGCCTGGGGCTATTCATAGTATTCAGTATATTGGGCAGACTAGATGGGCCAAATGGTTCTTATCTGCTGACACATTCTATGTTTCTATGTTTCTATGTTTCTAATTGATGAATAATTAATGAATCATGATTCCTATAGAAAGAAATAATAAATCATTCCTGTAAATCAATCATAGGTCATTCCAGTTGATGAATAGTTGAAAAAGTAAAAAAAGTAAAAAAATGGATATTAATAAAAATAGACCATTCCTATAAGGGTCCATTCACACGTCAGTGGTGTGTTGCAGATCTGCAACACACCCGGCAGGCACCCCCCATAGAAATGTCTATTCTTGTCTCTCGTCTCTCCGCTTCATGTCTGGCCCCATAGAGAATGAATGGGTCTGCACCCGTTCTGCACAATTGCATAACGGATGCGGACCCTTTTGCGGACATGTGAATGGGGCCTAAGTGAATAGTTAAATGGTGATAATTTCTCCTTGTTAAGATGATTACTACATAGAGTCCATAATACTGAAATACATGATTGATAATTCATTAATGACTGTTAATAATTGTTCAAACTGTGTGTGTATATATATATATATATATATATATATATATATCTCCAATGATTAAGCCCTTCAGCACCCTGCCATATATATCTCCACTGATTAAACCCTTCAGGCCATTTTTTGTAAATCTGACCAGTGTCACTTTATGTGGTGATAACTTTAAAACGCTTTTACTTATCAAAGCCACTCTGAGATTGTTTTCTCGTGTCATATTGTACTTCATGACAGTGGTAAATGTGAGTCAAAATATTTCATTTTTATTTATAAAAAAAATAACAAACTTACCAAGAATTTTGACAAATTATGAAATTTGCAAATTTACATTTCTCTACTTTTATAATAGATAGTAATTCCTCCAAAAATAGTTATTACTTTACATTCCCCATATGTCTACTTCATGTTTGGATCATTTTGGGAATGCCATTTGATTTTTTGGGGACGTTAGAAGGCTTATAAGTTTAGAAGCAAATCTTGAAACTTTTCAGAAAATTTCCAAAACCCACTTTTTAAGCACTAGTTCAGGTCTGAAGTCACTTTGTGAGGCTTACATAATAGAAAACACCCCAAAATGACCCCATTTTAGAAACTACACCCCTCAAGGTATTCAAAACTGATTTTACTAACTTTGTTAACCCTTTAGGTGTTCCACAAGAAATAATGGAAAATGGAGATGAAATTTCACAGATTTTCCATTTTAATCAATTTTTTTCAAGTACCAAAGCAAGGGATAACAGCCAAACAAAACTTAATATTTATTGCCCTGATTGTCTGGTTTACAGAAGCACCCCATATGTGGTCGTAAACTGCTGTAGAAGGAAAGGAACGCCATATGGTTTTTGGAAGGCAGATTTCACTGGGATAATTTTAAGCTGCCATGTCACATTTGAAGATCCCCTGATGCACCCCTAGAGTAGAAACTCCCAAAAAGTGACCCCATTATGGAAACTATGGGATAAGGTGGCCGTTTTTTGGGTACTATTTTAGGGTACATATGATTTTTGATTGCTCTATATTACACTTTTTGTGAGGCAGGGTAACAAAAAATAGCTGTTTTGGAACGGTTTTTATTTTTTGTTATTTAGAACGTTCATCTGACAGGTTAGATCATGCGCTATTTTTATAGAGCAGGTTGTTTCGGACGCTACAATACAAAAAATTTTTGGTTGTTTGTTTCAGTTTTACATAATAAAGCATTTTTGAAATTTTTTTTTTTTTTAGTGTCTCCACATTCTGAAAGCCGTAGTTTTTATTATTTTTTGGGTGACTGTCCTATGAAGAGGCTCATTTTTTTGAGTATGAGATGACGGTTTGATTGGTACTATTTTAGGGTGCATATGACTTTTTGATCGCTTGGTATTACACTTTTTGTGATGTAAGGTGACAAAAAATGGCTTTTTGTCTATAAAACAGAGCTCAAATTAGTGGCAATACCCTCGGTCAAAAACATGACACATTCAATAAACATTCACCAAACGACTAGTGACCAACTGGTCACCCACTGTGTAATCAGAATAACACCCCTATAAACACATACTACACAGTTGCGTAATAATCAAATATACCTTTATTAAACAATAAAAAATCATCATGAACATGATCCACATACACATACAAAAAGTTGATAGGCATAAGCAAAGTGGAGGAAAGCACCTCCCTAAACGGACATACAGAGGTCTGGTAAGTACATATAACGAAGGGGAGAGAGTTACAGGGTATAGCAGCAATTCATTGTAATAATAAATAGGGTTTGACTAAAAAACGCTAAAGTGCATAAGTGCTAATAAGCGTAAGAGACCCTATCAGTAAGCTACCCACTCTTAACCCAGAATATCACAGATAAAACATACAGACCAGTGTGATCACTCGATGACCGTTTCGCCTAATTGGCTTCCTCAAGGGCGCATTAAAACACAGCTACTCATGGCCACACCTAGAAATGCAGTGAAAATGACAGTGAAAAACGGCCTTGTGACGGCCGTTTTTTATACGGACGTCACACAGCCATTTTCAGAAACATTACAGTCTATGGTGCTATTCATATGGCTAGTGAATAACGGGTGGCAAAAAAGGACATACCTTATTTTTGGTCATTGAAATCAATGGGACAGTTTTTAACGGCCACTTAAAAAGACGTGCATTATGGGCTACTATGGGGGACATTATTACTGCTGGGGGCCACTATGGAGGACATTTTGGGCCACTATGGGGGACATAATTACTGCTGTGGGCCCCTATGGGGACATTATTACTGCTGGGGCCACTATGGGGGTCATTATTACTGCTGGGGGCCATTAAGGGGGACGTTATGTATACTGCAGGGGTTGGGATTTTATAAAAAAAAAAGCCAATGAAATGCATCCATTTTAAATGGCCATGAAAAACAGATGCAAAACGGCTGTTAAAAATGGGCAGATGGCCAGAAAATAGATGCCCAAATGATTGAAAAATGGCTGTGAAAAACTAATAGTGTGTATGTAGCCTAAGAGAGAGAGATGTGTTATACACTCAATTGGCTATTTCTGGCTCATAATGCACATTCCTCTTATCTTCTCTCCTACAAACAGAAAGTTATACAAACAGATACAAATTCAATTATTCAGACAAAACATTAAAAAGTGCATATTACAGATTAACCAAATCAATACAATGGCATGTGAACTTAAAGAAGAACTCCCACAAAAATGTTTATTCTCTAACCTGTTAGAAAGGTACATGATGTAGTCTGTATTTGTGAGCTATCCCCTCCCTTCTCATTCTCAGCTGTGTCATGTGCCCAGCAATCAGATTTTCCAAATAACACAGCATCTTATGTGTGGACAGAAATTCACTTTCTCTATGTATTCCTATGGGAGCCTCAATGTCAGCCTCATAGGAATGAATGGAGAAGTAACTGACTTCCTGTCCTGTCAGTTGGAGATCAGAGAGTTGGTCACATGACACAGCTGAGGCTCCGAAGGGAGGGTATAGTTAACATTTATCATGTAGACAAAGTTAATACAAGACATTCACTAATGTGTTGTGATTGTCCATATTGCCTCCTTTGCTGGCTTGATTCATTTTTCCATCACATTATACACTGCTTGTTTCCAGGGGTTATGACCACCCTGCAATCCAGCAGCGGTGGTCGTGCTTACACACTATTAAAAAAAAGAACCGCCTTCTCTAGTGGCCGAGACCGTGGGAGTGCACACAGGCCAGCTCTTTTTCCTATAGTGTACAAGCATGACCTCTGCTGCTGGATTGCAGGGTGGTTATAATTCCTGAAAATAAGTGATGGAAAATTGAATGAAGCCAGCGAAGGAGGCAATATGGATAATAACAATACATTAGTAAGTGCCTTGTATTAACTTTCTCTACATGATAAATGCCCCGTGCTGAATGAGACAGCCCCTCTAATCATTATATAAGCAATATCCCGTATTATTTACAATCATTAAAATCACTTATTATTTAAGTACACATATAAAAGTACAGTTTTCTCCTTTTTTCCCCCTCTCTCGCATACATAATTTCTTCTGTGAAAAAGGAAAAGAAATACCCGATTAATCTTCACTCTGTTTCTTCTTGTGTACAATCTGTATTACACCAAATAAAAATAATTAACAATGCAACATTTCAAGTCTTAATCACTTATTTTAGTCATCACTACATTTTCTCTTATATCAGCATACTTTTAGGCTACTTTCACACTAGCGGCAGCCTTTTTCGGCAGGCTGTTCCAGCGGGTGAACAACCTGCCGGATCCGTGTTGCCGCTAGTGCACTAGTGCCGCCGGAGCTCCTCTCTGTCCCCATTGACTACAATGGGGGCGGGCCGGAGTTCCGGCAGCAGCATGGCAAGCATGCCGAGAGGCAGCCGTAATAAAACTACGACCCACAGTTAAAGGATTTATACTCTTTTCTCCTAACTGATTCTATGTTCCAAATTATTGAAGACTGTTAGATTGAATGGGATTATTCTGAATATACATTCACATAACTGTATGTATTTTGCGGCCTCCAAAAGATGTCTCCCGCGTGCTTTCCGCATCCGTATATCCTTTCCGCAAAATATAGAACATGTCCTACTCTTGGATGCCAATGTGGATCACGGATCCATTGAAGTCAATGGGTCTTCAAAAAATGTGGACCTCACATGGGCCGCAAAATGCATACGGTTGTGTAAGATGGGCCACCAGGGTTTCTTGGTTTTATTATATGCTATAGGGGAGTGCTAACTGCATGTTGAATGTCCCAAATGAAAGCTTGGCTGAAAATGTAATACTGTGACATACCACTGACAAGGAAATATAAAGTTTATACCTTAGCTGCTGCGATTTGTCATACTGTAGCTGAGAAACTGGAATTTCTAGAAGTCAATACTGATGCTGTTTTTTCCCCATTTCACTTGATGGTTGTATTTCCTGATTGTTTTCATTTGCTGCAATTATTAATGTTTCTTCTACGAGCTAACACTTTACTGCTCAATAAAAAAAAAAAAACTGCTTACAGAAGTGGAACTGATGAACTCCGCACAACCTCTTGCTTGGAAGAGAACAGATTTCTTGTATAGAAGTTATACATGTTGATTACTCAATGGTGCTCACAGAATATTGTACAGTTAGAGGAGGAACTTTCCTCTAGGTCAGTGAAGACTCTAAATACAATTTTCATCTCAGCAGTGACACATAGAGGCCTGAAGACGGAACTGTCTGCTTCAAGAAATCATCCAAGGATGTCTTTGCAACATGTTATCATGCGGCATAAAAACCGCACAGCTGTTAGCTTTTTTATTATTACTATTATTCTGTTTTTAGAACTGCTGTAACTAATATACCAAGCAATCGAATGGTGAGCTATTCCATAATATATAGCTATTACCTTAATATTGCCCTATAAGAGCTGGAGCTATTGGGGTTGTAGAGGACAAAAGCACAGGGAGAGCAGCTGCAAGGAATGTGAATTCTTTAAGGATGCTCTCCTGATACGATATCATATTTTATTCATCCAGCATATCACATGCTTGAGCCTTTCTCAGACAAGGCTTTATATTTTGTTCATATTTCGAAGGGATCTGGGCTAATTGAATCTGTACTCTTTATGATACAGCAGTGGTGTATCAATAATAACCACCAAAATGGGGCCCACTGCTGGTAGTGGTTTCTTCCTTCTGAGACAGCCTTAGGCTAGATGCAGACGTCCGTTAAACCCGGACGTGAGCAGTCAGTGGTAATGTGGGCTGGATTTGGTCTTTACAGCCGGAGCGCATGGCGTCATTGGTTGCTATGACGATGTGCGCTCCCTGCCGCCGCTGCGGGACAATAATACACTAGTATAGATCATAGCAGTGTATTACTGTAGTGCAGCGGCTGCAGGGAGCGCACAGCGTCATAGCAACCAATGACGCCATGCGCTCCGGCTGTAAAGAAGAAGTCCAGTCCTGGTTACCACGGACTGGTCACGTCTGGGTTTAAAGGACATGTGCGTCTAGCCTTACATGAAATTTTTACCCCCTCCCCACCCAGCTCTCTTGCTCTTCCTTGTAGAGGAGAATAATGACTGAACCTGTAGCAGTTTCTCCAGTTAGTTGTTTGCTGACAATGTTTAAATTGTGACTGTACTTTCAGACAACCCTTGAATAAATTAGGCAAATGTGGGAAACCTTATTTAAATACCAATACCATGAATAATTCAGCAGATTCAGCAGTAAGTCTTCTAGCTCACCCCAACTGCTTTATCTACATCTATATTGCTCAGTGCATCTCTATAAAAGCCTATATGGAGTTTCTGACTGATTATGAGTGAGTACGAGATAGGGAGCAGAATCTCTTGTCTATGTGTGTATTCTAGGGCAACTAGTCTCCACCCAACAGCTAAGAGACAACTTAGACATGCAAAGGAGGAAGCTGCTAAAATTGCCAGATACAAGTCATATAATCGTCAGATAAGGAAAATGTATTTACCTGTAGTCCGTAGTCACAGATGGAAAGTTGTTCTGCCTACAGTTACAGGAAATTAAAAATATCAAGTAAATATATTTTCTTTTTCCTGGACATCCAATGACAGTACAGTCATGAATGGGTTAAAACCCCCTAAGTACAACTAGACAGAAACAGGTTAATAATCTCTAATTATCAATTAATTAACCACTCACCATGGACCCCATAAAGCTAAGTAGTAAGAGAGGCCAGTGTATTTTTATAGAGCAGTTTTGCAGTTTTGCCCTCCAGCTATTGCAAAACTACAACTCCAAGCATGCCCGAACAGCCTACAGGTATCAGCCTACAGCAGGGCATTGTGGGAGTTGTAGTTTTACAACAGCTGGAGGGCCGCTGGCTTAGCCTGCCTGTTATAGAGCAATATTAAATTTATAAAAGGGAGGGAAAGTTGTGCTGCGTACAGGACTACAGGAAATGAAAATTTCAGGTAAATAAATTTTTATTTTCCTGGATGTCCTATGGCATCACAGTAACATATCAAACCTATAAAGCAGTGTTCAAGTGGGTGAGAAAGAAGACTACTTTCAAATATTCTATGATAAAAGTAGAGGACTATTGTCACACATGTACGTTTCTGCACCCGTGTGGTGAGTCCGGTCCAAATATGGCTGCGTCTCTTTGTTGTTATGGCTTCACATGCTTGCTGAGGTGGGCTATTTAGACAGTCATCTGCTGGCTGCAGGTGCTTGTGATTGGTTTTCTCAGCCTCACTATTTAGTTGTGTATTTGCTACTCTGGATCACTGACCTCTGCCTGTTTCTTTGACATTGCCTCCAATTGCTGATTTTTCCTCTGAGGTCACCTCCTGGTATTTGACTCTGCTTGTTGTGACCTCGCCTTTGCCTGCTGATTTTGTCTCTGACCTTTCCCTTAGTTTCACTTTGCTGTGTATTTATATCTGATTTTGGGTACTGATCTGGTACTGATTTTGTCTGTCTGTTTTTTTTACCTCTTTCTGTCTTACTACTCTTTTCCTATTTTGGTTTAGGCTCCTGTACTTAGCTAAGAAAGGACTGTCGTACAGTTGTGGGCCATCACTTAGGATGGATTGTGCAAGTAGCTAGGGACAGTGGTGTGGGTGGGGCACAGGTTTGCACAACTATGCAGTGAGAATGTCTAGCCTGGAATTCTTCATTAAGGGTGAAAATGTTGACCATGTGGCAGCTGTACAAATTTGTTCCATTGGTATGTGTAGAATGCACTCTTACATAAAGAACTGAAATTCATAGCAGTTCTCAATAGATCCCCTTATCCACTGAGCTAGTGATATTACTTGCTTTCTGGCCCATATTGGGTCCTTGATGCTGAAGAAACTAATCCTCATATTCTTTTGAAGGCATCTGTCTTTTGGATATGAATTAACACAGTCCTTCTGACATCAAATGAGTACCATTCCTCTTACTCCTGTACTTGTGGATCCTAGATCTCTGAGACAAGGTCCCTTGTATGAAAAATTTTGTAGTTCACTAATACACCTTGTAGAGGTGATGAGAACTATCAAGAAGATCTTTAAAATGGTGAACCTGAGAGAAGAATTCTCCAATGTTTTAAAATTATGTTTAGTTAGACAACCCCAAGAAGGTATAAGGCAATAAAATGCTGGACCAAGATTCTTAAGAAGCTCTGAAAGAAAAAACTGACAAGATTGTGGTTAGAAACCTTGTTTTGCAACTGTGCCTTGATTATGTCATAGTGAATTCCATTTGTGTTTTTTATACATTCTAAAGAAATGTTATAAGCTTTCAGGCAACTACATAGTGTTAAAATCCTATGTATGATAGATTGTCCTTGCCAGCTTCCACACCATAAAATGCAACTTGTGTGGATAAAGAAGAAGACACCCCTTCTGGGAGAGAAGGTCCGGAATGCCTGGCAGATTGTAATAACTGTCCTTCAAGATTGTCTAGAGAAATGAGAACCAGGCCATGTGAAGCCATCATGGGAGGATGGCTATGACTTCTGTCTGCTCCTCCAGGCTCTAACAGCACTCTTGGCAATAATGGAAGGGAATACATCTACACCAGCTTCTCCTCCCAGCTGATTGATAGAATGTCTGATGCAAAAGCATGGTGATAGCAATACTGAGAGCAAAGTTAGATATCTGGAATTTTAGCCACCACTTCAGCTTTTGGCGAGTTCATGGATACATCCAAAAAGCCTCTTATCTAGGCTCTTGTGACATCTGTGTATATTGTCTTCGAGGAAGGGGACATAACTTTTGGCCCATAGTATTATCTATAATGAAGAAAGGAGATCCAAAACTTTCATGTCATAGCAAAAAGACACTTTGGAATAAGGAAAGCCATCATTTGCCCACTTCAGGATTGCGTCTCTACTTTTTGAAGACGGTCTTTATTCTTAGGTAATGAGAATATATGATGAAACCAGGTATTTCAGCTCCTGTGTTGAGACTAGCTGTGACTCTTTGCAATTGATCAGTGAGACATTATCTTGTGACAGCTACATGGTTGTGTGGAGATCCATCAGAAGCTGTTGTTTGGAGGCCACCTTTACCTGACAATCATTGAGATATGGGATATGAGTCACACCTTACAGCCTTAGGGACCCTGTTAAAATGACTGTGATCTTGGTAAAACGCTGAGCAGATGAAGTGCTGAAAGACAGGCAAGTGAATTGCAGATGAAGAATGTCTGAGTTTGTGTGTACTCTGACCATGGGAAATTTCCTGTTGCTGCGTAAGATGGGAATTGTCAGGTAGATATCCGTGAGATCTATTGTGGCCATAAAACGTTTTCTTCCAAAACACTGTGACAGATCTAAAAGTCTTCATTTTGAATTTTCTGTTTACCGGGAACCTTTCTCTGGAGATGGTACTTTTTATACCACCTTTTCCAAAAATCCCTGGAGGAAATGAAGAACAACTGGATTCTTGTTTGTGTTTGGAAAAAAGGCATCAGGAAAGAATTCTCTGAACCTCTTATTGATGAGAAGGCCCAAGTGTCTGAATTCTAGTTAGGCCTGGTTTGAAGATCTTTTTGCCCCCAAAATGAACCTGCTCTTTTTAGTGTAATTTTAGTGAAGTGGTAACTGACTGACAGATTGTATTTTTCCTGATGTCCTATTAGAACTTCAAGACAGTTTAATTCATTTCATTAAAGACAGCACCTGCTTAGCGGAAACATGGCCAACCATCCAAACCAGAACTCAGCTCAAACCTGCTTTGTTTTCACATTAGGCAGGACTGGACCTGTCCAGGATTGAGAGGCTGTAGACAGAAATAAAACTATGTATACACTGGATCCTTCTTCCAGCTCAGCTTTATAGGGTCCATGGTGATTGATAATTGAGCATTACTGCTTATTAACCTGTCTCTGTCTAGCCCTAGGAGGCTTTAACTTGTTCATGACTGTGCATAGGGCATCCAGGAAAATGAAAATGTATTTACCTGAAGTTTTCATTTCCTGTAGTCAGTAGGCAGCAGAACTTTCCATTCATGACTGTGCTGCCGTAGGACATCCAGGAAATACTGTAATCACTCATTTATACACACATGGTAGTTTATTCTGAAGTTATCTTTACAGGAATAGGTATGCTTTAATAGTGCAGGAAGGAGCAGTTGCCAGTTCCCACAGACTATTAAATAGGGGGAACAAGTGTAGGACAAGAAGATCTTGTCGTCTACTATTACATTTTAATGGTAACATAGGATCGTTATTGAATTTCTACCACAAGGCTCTGTTCAAAACATGTTTGGATAGTACATGTCCTACAAATGGCCAACTATGTATTTCAATATAGTTGAAACAAGGTATGCCAACATGTTTCGGCCAGACATATGCTGTCAGTATACATTTTGATCAAAATGCATGTGATACAAGTGAATGGGAGTTATGGAAACAGGGTTAGCATAGTGAGTTATGCTGTTTTCATAATGTGTGCGATGCGGAAACAGCGTATCTTGCTTGCTGTGCTACTTGCTTTGTTGCTTCGCTTCAGTTGAGTTATGGAAATAGCATAACCCAGTCCACTATTTTCATGCTTCTAAGGACCTCTGGATGCTGGAACCAGGTAAAATGGGGTTGGGGAGTCCCAGTCCATAGATAGGTATGAATCCAAGAGGTGAGACCTACATCTAGTAGACATTTATATTATATCCTGTGGACATGTCAAAACTAGATGGGAATAACCCTTTAACTCTAAACCTTTGTGCAGGATGGACCACAACCACTGCTGCCACAGCACAAGTAGGGTGAGCAACCCACCTGCACCCCAGCTACCAGGTTATGCCCGCTTGTCACAGGGCTTCAACCACCTAATAGTGTATAATTCCCAAATGATTTTAATTATTTTTGGTCATTAATTGAAAATGCTACAATCAGTTCTTACTTAAAGGGGTTATCCAACCCCTATAATGCCCCCCAAAATGCCCAGGCCCCTCCTACTGGTCATACTTACCGCACTCCCCGCACCTGCGTCTCTTCTGATGCATGCATGGCCACCACTACATCACAAGTGATGCTAGGGAGGCTTGTTCCTGTCGCGGCTTGCTATTGGTTGCTTCCCTCAATGCCAGATGTTTTGATCCGCACGACGGGGAGATGCATCGGCTGCTGTGCGGCCATCAGAAGCAGCGCGGGTGCTTGGGAGCGGGGTAAGTATGACCAGTACGAGGGGCCCACACTATAAAATATACATCTAGAGGGTAATGCAAGGAGTAGTATTTCCACTGTAACAAAGATTTCCTATAAGGAATATCCTTGATTCTTGGAAAATAATAGTTGCACGAATGCAGCTTTCCTGAAGAGTATCTGAACAAAAAAAAATATTGAACTACTTTTTAGACCAGGACTAAAATGTCTTGTCTATGGCCCGCTTGAATGTAGCCCACTTAAAATGTATGTTACCCCATCAATTAACCACGACCAGATAAACCGAATAGGGGAAATTTATCAAAACTGGTGTAAAGAAAAACTGGCTTAGTTGCCCATAGCAACCAATCCAATTCCAGATTTAATTTTTCAGAGCTCCTTTGGAAAATGAAAGGTGGAATCTAATCTCCCCCAATTACTTTTTATTTAATTTTCTAATAGTATCTGTGGTATACTTTATATATAGTATCTATACATACAGTATATATAGACTAATAGTATCTGTTGTATAAGACATCTTCTGTTAGTCTGCTTTCATTACATATCCTTACTTCTTATTTATTTGGTTTTCTTCAGGGAGAATTCTAACATAAGCTCAAGGCATATACTCAGCATGGAGAAAGACCAGCAAGAAGAGTCTGGATTGTTCACCCCATTTGCAGATAACCTGTCTCCAGTTCTATTCTCTGAAGAAGAAGACAATAATTATGATTTTCTAAATCCAACGGACGAGCAAGAAAATACAGTTGTCCTCGTCAGGAATGACAGATCTTCTGTTCACTGTGTAAGACATTTGTTTTGCTGTATTGATTTCACACACTGAAAAATATCCACTCTTTCCTTTCCGTGTTACAGACAATGGCCCACCTTTACTACGATAAGTGCACCAATTTCTTGGCCTTGTTTGCGCTAAAATGCACCTAAAGGACACTTTCTGAAATCCTCAACTTTTTCTGGTCCTATACTAGAATGTAGGCAGTTTTTGTCATTCTTCTGCAGCCCGAGAAAACTTGGGCCCACTACTTCTGAAATTTAAATAAGAGCTGGCTTCCATTTATGTTCCACAAATATGACCATGGAATAGTTCTGGTGCATGATATGCCAGCAGGGTTTGTTATTAAGACTGGCATAAGAAACTTAAAGGGGTTATCCCATCACTAATGTAAAACATAAGACATCATATAGTAAATGACAATCTCTTTCTAACAAAGCTAGAACCAGCCCTGTACCTCACATGGATCCGGAGATCGCCCCATTCATTGCTCTGCTAGATTCATATCAAGCTGAAAGCTCAAGGGGAGTGTCTTTTCTGCTGCAGCTAAAGGGGCGTGTCTCAGCTCTCCCTATCACAGTTCAGGAGGCAGTTGAAGGATGAAACTGAGCATGTGCGGCCTTCTCAGTGTGCAGGTCAAATAAATAAGAAAAAAACAAACTGCAGGTGGCGCTGTACAGATATATTTTATTGAATAACTCAGAGGCTGTGCTAAATTTTTTATTACATGCAATTGTATTGAGATCCAGGTGCTGGTTTGAAAACTGTATAAAACTGAATATTTTTTGTGGGACAACCCCTTTAAGTCTTAAAATATTCCCCCACAAGTGTCTAGCAAAATACATCAAATCTATCACACAGAATGAGCCGCTGTTGTAAATATGATACATCTTCTATTTTATGTAGTTTTAAGCTGTCTAAATTTCAAGGGGTTGCCCGGAATTTTAATACTGATGGCCTATCCTCAGGATAGGTGATCATTATATAATCAGCAGGGGTTTGAGGCCCCTCACCAATCAGCTGTTTCGAAGTAGCTCTGGTGCCAGAATGACATAGCTTCCTCCATAGCGTAGTGGACAGAGATGTTAACTGCAGTGCTGCTTCCATTCAATTGACTGGTTCCAAAGCTTGTGAATAGGTCTCAAAGCTTGTGGATAGGTCATTGCAAGAGCTTGTGGATAGGTCAGCTGTTTTTTTGCTAGCTACGGTGCTGGAACCAGAACAAGACCATTCCTTACACAGTGGCTGTGCCTGGTTACTGCAGTACAGCTCCATATTTACTTGGATAGTTCCACCAATCTCATACTGATGACCTATACTAAGGATAGGTTATTAACCACTTGCCGCCACGCTAACGCCGATGGGCGTCAGCGCGGCGGCTCTCTCAGGTCTCACTGCCGCCTATCGGCGTCATCTCGTGAGACCCGAGATTTCACATGAACGCGCGCGCGTCGTGCGTGCGCGTTCATGTGATCGGAGCCGGGACAACTGAAACTACAGCCTGCCAGCGCTGATCATGCGCTGGCAGGCTGTAGAAGCTTAAAATCGGCATATCAGACGCTGTTTTGTTAACAGCGTCTGATATGCTTGCTGATCTGCTCCTTTGGTGGTCCCATTTGCTTGGGACCACCAGAGAAACTTTGATAAGTGCACCAAAACACCACACAGACCCCCCACCCATCCACCCCACCTCCCACTGATTAACCCCTGATTAACCCCTGATCACCCCATGTCACCCCCTGTCACCCCCTGACACTAATCACCCCACTGTAAGGCTCATTCAGACGTCCGTATGTGTTGATCTATTGCGGATCCATGGATCCACGGATCCGCAAAACACGGACACCAGCAATGTGCTTTCCGCATTTTGCGGATCCGCACATTGCCAGAACTATATAGAAAATGCTTTTCTTGTCCGCAATTGCGGACAAGAATAGGACATGCTCTATCTTTTGCGGAGCTGCGGCCGGATGCTTGGGGCCGAAACCCGGAAGTTTGCGGCCGCAGCTCCGTAAATGCTGATGCGGCGAGCGCATAGTGTGCTCTCCGCATCACCGCCAGCCCCATTCACACTGATGGTCCGCATCTATTCCGCAGAATTGCGGAATAGATGCAGACATTTTTGCGGACGTGTGAATGGGGCCTTACTACTTTTTTTTTTGCACATTTTTGGCAGAGATTTATTCATCCACATTGATCGATGTGAATGAGGAAATCTGTGCCGCTTTTGTTTTTTTTGCATATTTTAGGCAGAGATTTTTTCATCCACATTGATTGATGCGAATGAAGAAATCTGTGCCGCTCATTTTTTTCTTTTTCAGTGCAGAGGCTGAACGGAAAAAAATCTCATTACCCGTATGCTCAATATAAGGAGAATCGCAGAAACTCCTAATGCTGGCCATACGTGTAATGATTATGGAGACCCTCAAATGCCAGGGCAGTACAAACACCTCACATGTGACCCCATTTTAGAAAGAAGACACCCCAAGGTATTCCGTGAGGGGTATGGTGAGTTCATGTAAAATTTTATTTTTGTCACAAGTTAGTGAAATATGAGACTGTAAAAAAAAAAATATCAATTTCCGCTAACTTGTGTCAAATTTTTTTTTCTGTGAACTCGCCATGCCCCTCACGGATTACCTTGGGGTGTCTTCTTTCCACAATGGGGTCACATGTGGGTATTTATACTGCCCTGGCATTTTAGGAGTCCTAAAGCATGAGAATCCAAATGCGTAAAATGCCCTGTGAAATCCTAAAGGTACTCATTGGTTTTAGGGCCCTTTGCATCTTGGCTGCAAAAAGTGTCACTCATGTGGTATCGCCGTACTCAGGAGAAGTAGGGCAATGTGTTTTGGGGTGTATTTTATATATACCCATGCTGGGTGTGAGAAATATCACTGTAAACGACAACTTTTACATTTTTTATACAAAGTTGTCAGTTTACAGAGATATTCTCTCACACAGTATGGGTATATGTAAAAATACACCCCAAAACACATTGCCCTACTTCTCCTGAGTACGGCGATACCACATGTGTGCCACTTTTGCAGCCAAGATGCAAAGGGCCCTAAACCAATGAGTACCTTTTAGGAGGGCATTTTACGCATTTTCTTCTCACGCTTTAGGGCCCCTAAAATGCCAGGGCAGTATAAATACCCCACATGTGACCCCATTTTGGAAAGAAGACACCCCAAGGTATTCGCTGAGGGGCATAGTGAGTCCATGAACAATTAAACTTTTTGTCAAAAGTTAGCAGAAAGGTAGACTTTGTGAGAAAAACAATAAAAATCAATTTCCACTAACTTGTGCCAAAAAATTTTTCTATGAACTCGCCATGCCCTCATAGAATACCTTGGGGTGTCTTCTTTCCAAAATGGGGTCACATGTGGGGTATTTATACTGCCCTGGCATTTTAGGGCCCTAAAGCATGAGAAGAAAAATGCGTAAAAATGCCCTCCTAAAAGGTACTCATTGGATTTAGGCCTCTTGCGCATCTTGGCTGCAAAAAGTGGCACTCATGTGGTATCGCCGTACTCAGGAGAAGTAGGGCAATGTGTTTGGGGTGTATTTTGCATATACCCATGCTGTGTGAGAAATATCTCTGTAAATTGACAACTTTGTATAAAAAATTTAAAAAGTTGTCGTTTACAGCAATATTTCTCACACGCAGCATGGGTATATGTAAAATACACCCCAAAACACATTGCCCTACTTCTCCTGAGTTCGACGATACCACATGAGTGGCACTCTTTGCAGCCAAGATGCACAAAGGGCCCTAAAACCAATGAGTACCTTTAGGATTTCACAGGCCATTTTACGCATTTGGATTCTCACGCTTTAGGGTTCCCTAAAATGCCAGGTGAGTATAAATACCCCACATGTGACCCCATTTTGGAAAGAAGACACCCCAAGGTATTCCGTGAGGAGCATGGCGAGTTCACAGAATTTTTATTTTTGGCACAAGTTAGCGGAAATTGATATATTTTTATTTTTTTATTTTGTTTTTTACAAAGTCTCATATTCCACTAACTTGTGACAAAAATAAAATTTTACATGAACTCACCATGCCCTCACGGAATACCTTGGGGTGTCTTCTTTCTAAAATGGGGTCACATGTGAGGTATTTATACTGTCCTGGCATTTTAGGGGCCCCTAAAGCGTGAGAAGAAGTCTGGAATCCAAATGCGTAAAAATGCCCTGTGAAATCCTAAAGGTACTCATTGGATTTAGGGCTTTGCGCACCCAGGCTGCAAAAGTGTCACACATGTGGTATCGCCGTACTCAGGAGAAGTAGGGCAATGTGTTTTGGGGTGTATTTTTATATATACCCATGCTGGGTGTGAAAATATCTCTGTAAATGACAACTTTTAAAATTTTTATACAAAGTTGTCAGTTTACAGAGATATTTCTCTCACCCAACATGGGTATATGTAAAAATACACCCCAAAACACATTGCCCTACTTCTCCTGAGTACGGCGATACCACATGAGTGACACTTTTTGCAGCCTGAGTGCAAAGGGCCCTAAATTCCAACGAGTACCTTTAGGTTTTACATGGCGGCTCACAATTTAGCCCCGCCCAAAATGCCAGAACAGTACAAACACCCCACAAATGACCCCATTTCGGAAAGTAGACACCCCAAGGTATTCACTGAGGGGCATAATGAGTCCGTCTGAGATTTCTTTTTTTTTGCCAGAAGTTAGCAGAAATGGAAACTTTATTATTATTTTTTTTCTCAGAAAGTGTCATTTTCCGCTAACTTGTGAAAAAAATGAAATGATACATGAACTCACCATGCCCCTCCGCGAATACTTTGGGGTGTCTTCTTTCTAAAATGGTGTGATTTGGGGGTATTTATACTTTCCTGACATTCTAGCACCTGAAGAAACATGACAGGGGCTCAGAAAGTCAGAGCTGCTTCAAAATGCAGAAATTCACTTTTTGCACCATAGTTTGTAAACGCTATAACTTTTACCCAAACCAATAAATATACACTTATTGGACTTTTTTTATCAAAGACATGTAGAACAATAAATTTAGAGAAAAATTTATATAGAAATGTAGTTTTTTTGAAAAATTTTACAACAGAAAGTGAAAAATGTCATTTTTTGCAAAAATGTCGTTAAATTTGTATTAATGGCAAAAAGTAAAAATGTCAGCAACAATGAAATACCACCAAATGAAAGCTCTATTAGTGAGAAGAAAAGGAGGTAAAATTCATTTGGGTGGTAAGTTGCATGACGGAGCAATAAACGGTGAAAGTAGTGTAGTGCGGAATTGTAAAAAAGGGCCTGGTCACTAGGGGGTATAAACCTGTGGTCTTCAAGTGGTTAATAAGAAAGTCTTGAAAACCGCCTTAACCATGGAGGAGAACAAAGAATGTCTTTCTCTCTGTAGAAAATCTGTCCCTGCATTACACAGAGAGCCTAATGATTTCAGGTTCAGTTATATATCAACCATTTATTTCCATACTATGTGGAGGGGCTAGACCAGTGGTGACGAACCCTGGAAAAAGTCTATGGTGTACCAATATGCCTTAGACTTTTCCTCTCATTCAGCAGCGCAGGGCGCACTATGGACAGCACAGGCAGCGCACTGAATGTAGGCAGGCTATTATAGCTAAATGATAAAGTACATGGAAGATATACTATATTGGACTGTAGTTAAATTGCTGTGTTGGCACTTTGCAATAAATAAGTGGGTATTTGGTTTCCAATTTGGGCACTTGGTCTCTAAAACTACATGGGCAATTGTAAAGACACTCAAATAATAGAAAAACATAATCCTTCCAATATGTACTCCAATATTTTTACTACTTTTTCCAGGGCCAATTACTGATGGGCAGCACAGTGGTTAGCACTGCAGCACCAGTGTTTGAATCTGACCAAGGACTAGATCTGCATGTTCTTCTGGGTTAATTAACTTCCTATAAAAACTGTGTATGATGCGTATGATAAGAATTATGATGACAATTTTTGTACAACAGTCCAGAATACGTTGGATACATTATTTTGATACATGGATGCATCAATGAGGGATTTGCTGCTGGAGAGGCATTCAAAAAGCCTTCAGACCCTATTTGGGGGCTCCCATTTCTCTTGGTCTTCTTTGAGATGTTTCTACACCTTGATTGGAGTCCACCTGTGATAAATTCAGTTCATTGAACATGTTTTGGAAAGACACAGCCCTGTCCATATAAAGTATAACAGCGGACAATTTATATGAGAACAAAAAACAAATCATGAGGAGCAAAGAACTGCCTGTAGTGCTCAAAGACAGGATTGTGTGGAGAATGGTACAAAAAAAATTCTGCTGTAGTGAAAGTGCAGAGTGGTCGTAACCATTGAAACGGCCAGTATATATTGTGATGGCAAAATGAATCCAGCTAGCAAAGGAGACAATATGGACAATCAAAGTAAATTAGTAAGTGCCTTGTATTAACTTTCGCTACATGATAAATGCCATTTACTGAAATGAGACAACCCCTTTAATAAAAACCTGATGCAGAGTGCTCTGGACTTTAGACTGGGCCAAAGGTTCACCTTCCATCAAGACAAGGACCTTAAGCACACAGCCAAGACAACAGGAGTGGCTTAGAGACAACTCTGTGAATATCCTTGAGTGGCCTAGCCAGATCCCTGACTTAAACCCAATCGACTATCTCTAGAGTGACCTGAAAAAGGCTGTCTACTGACAGTCCTGGTCCAACCTGACAGAGTTTGAGAGGATCCGCAAAGAAGATGGGCAGAACATCCCCCAAATCCAGATGTGCAAATCTTGTGGCATCATACCCAAGAAGACTGGAGGCTGTAATCGCTGCCAAATGTGCTTCAACTGAGTACAGAGTATAGTGTCTGAATTCTTATCTCAATGCAAGTTTTTAGTTTTTTCTTTTTAAAAAAAGTAGGAAAGATTTTGACTATTGTGTTTTCACTTTGTCATTATGTGAAATGAGTGCAGAATGATGGGGGAATTTTTTTTATTATTATTTTAGCACAAGACTGCAACATAAAATATGAAAAAAGTCTGAAGACTTTCCGAATGCATTGTACTGTAGCATATTTACTATTTCAAATGTAGCAGAATTCTCGCTTAAAATGTGCCGTAAAAAAGGCAAACATACCGTACACAAGATTTACTAAATGTTAGATGATTTTTTTCACCTTGCTAAATATGAGAGCACTGCTTTCTCGAGTACAAAACTACATCACATTTATTAATGGTTCACCAATTTTGTTTTGCCAAAAATAAAGGTTTAACTGCCTGTGACCAAGAGATGAGCATTTTGCCTCAAGGCAGCAGGCAGCTCCTGTCCCTGCCGTTCAGCCTCATAGGCCTCAGGCCTCTAGGTCTTAAGCCTACGAGACAGTAGAATGCCACAAGAGGTCACGATGATATCACCGTGACCTTCTGCACTGGGTTTCAGCTGGAGCCATGATGTAGTCACGAACTTCAGGTCACCGGTGCTCATGACCACATCATCGTGCCGTCTGAGACCTAATCCAAGAAGCCACAGTGATGTCATCAAGACCTCCTGCACCAGGACACAGCACCTCAGGCTACAGTCTGGAACAGACCTGTTGCCTGCATTGCAGATGGTGGCAGAAAACAGATTTTAGGGGAGTGTGTTTTTTTTTTTTTGTGGGCACTAATACAGGCTGGAGCACTGGAGGGGCATTATCATTCATGGGGCATCAAAACAGGCTGGAGCACTATGGGGGGGGGGGGATTATGATACAGGGTCACTACTCAGGACATTAATACAGGCTGAAGCACTACAGCTGATAAAGGGGACACTACTGCACTACTGGGGGTATTAATATAGGCCAGAGTACTACATGGGGAACTGTATGGTGGTTTATAACTGCAGGAGGGCATTATAACTACAGGGGCACTGCAGGGGGCATTATAACTATATGGGGCACTGCAGAGGGCATTGTACTGGGGGCAATACAGGGAGCTTTTTAAATACTGGGACCTTTATAAGGGGCAATATAACTACTGAGGACACTATAAGGTTCTTTATTACTATTGTGGGTGCCATTCGGCTGCCTTACAGATTGGCCTTGTTACTACTGGGGGCATCATGGTGGCATACTTACTACTGGAGGTACTGTAGGGGCATTATTATTGGGCACAATATGGAGGTCATTGCTACTAATGGAGGCACTCTTGTGGAGATTATAACTATGGGCAGTCTATCTGTATGGCACAGTTTTTTTTGCAATTTTGTGTTTGTGGGCTTTGGGGAGCACAATGGGCACAGTATGGCAGGGGGCAGCAGAATGACAGTGTTAGGACACTGGGACAACAAGTAGGATAGGATGATGGAAAAGTGAGGAACCTAAGATGTATGTGTGCCAAACTCTGCAGAGATGAAACATGGCTGAAATAAGTTGTCAAGGTGGTCTGAATGGAGAAGGTGAGAAAAGAGAACATCTACATCAGAGGAGACATCACTGTATGTAGGACTACTTTCACACTAACGTTTTTTGCGGATCCGTCATGGATCTGCAAAAACGCTTTCGTTATAATAATACAACCGCATGCATTTGTCATGAACGGATCAGTTTGTATTATGTCTTCTTTAGCCATGAAGGATCCATCATGAACACCATTGAAAGTCAATGGGGGACGGATCCGTTTTCTATTGTGTCAGAGAAAATGGATCTGTCCCCATTGACTTACATTGTGTGTCAGGACGGATCCGTCTTGCTCTGCACCACATCACGGACAGAAAAACGCTGCTTGCATCGTTTTTCTGTCCGTGATGGGGACGCAACCAAACAGAACAGTTTTGGTGCATTCCGTTTAGTTCAGTTCAGTTTTGTCCCCATTAACAATAAATGGGGACAACACGGAAGCGTTTTCTTCCGCTTTTGAGAACTTATGATGGATTTCAATAGCGGAATTGAAAACGCTAATGTGAAAGTAGCCTAATACGTATGTGGCGCTATATTCCATTAACAATAATTTCTTATTCTATCAGATTAGAAATTTTTTCTATTCATATATCCAACCGACCTCTGGTCTAACTTCTATCAAGATGCTCCAAATCTATCACAAAGTAGTGTGCGCTACACTAAATATTAGACAGCATGAGTTAATCTGCCCCAGTGTTCTTGTTAATAGTGTTTCTGCTGTTCATGTCTGCTGCTGAGTTCTACAAAGTAAAATGAATAAGCAAATAGATGTAGATATACGATAATTCCTAAGGCTCTGTTCACATCAGCATCGTTCTTTGGGGTTGTGTTATCCCACCAGGCATAGGGCACAATACCATTGGTACCTTGACTACTGTACATATATGCCAAAGCTTTCTCGGGATCATCTAAAATCAAAAACAATTACATGGTTTTTTTTCTGATAAATTAGACACTGTCAGCATGTTGTCAGTGAATGTACATGATCTCATTTAGTAAAATACATTTTCTAAATCTAGATGTCATCTGAAGATTCAACGTACTCACCCTCCAGTAATGTATACAAGTCCGGTAATGAAAAATATCGTAGAAAATGTGAGTATTAAAATGCTGCTGTTGGAGACCATTCATTGATCGTGTGTCTCTAATGCAGGTAGCAGTTCCGATTTACCCTCATGTTCAGAGTCTGAGGAAGAGACTGAATTATCCTACAACTCCCCAACCCTGCTGTTGGAAATCAGCAGTTCATCGTCAAGTAGTGAGTAAAACACCTTGTATATTCTCAGAAGACTAGCTAGAAGGAGTGCGGGGGGCCTCAATACAGTTGTAGCCTTTGGTACTGGGGCCATAGGCTCCCTGCCTTACCTTTCTCTGTCTTGTAAGCCGTAAGCCACTTTAGACAGGTGGCATAAAGGACACAGGGACAAATGTCCCTGCATCACTCCTGCTCCAAGATGCTAGCTATGCAAAGAGGACTCATTGCGCTCATCAGGGAATTGAGGTAAGGTGAGTGCAAGGTTTATTTTTTACTTCTGATGGCAATTGTCTGTGGGACACAGCACAAGTGGTCATTTTTACTGTCTACAGGGTACATAGGGGGCATAAATACTTAAATACTATGTTAGGGGATGTTCAATGTCGGATTTTGATGCCTGGTTATGGTGCAGTTTTTGGCATGTTTTTTTCAGCTTCCTATTTTTTCAGCTTTCTATTAATTTCAATGGGAGAATCAATAGGGATTCCGCACCAAGATTCCGCTTCTTTTTTCCAGCATGCCCTGGATGGGGATTATCAGTATGATGGAGAGTTTGTGTTGGTTGGGGAAAGGTTGGATGAATGCTGGAAAAGTGAAGGCCTGAAGATGTCCCTGTTGCAAACTGATGTTGTATTTTACCTGATGAAGAAATCAGTGCGATCCGGAATCGCTTTGTTTTTCAGTGAATTAGAGTTTTTATTCAAATTTTTCAAAAATATGCAATATAAATCAAGCAATAATAGGTAAATGTAGATTTGTATCAAAGTATTGGTAAATTGATCAAGAAAAGAGAGCAGATGTGCATTACTGCATAATAACACAAGACATTTTCTATTACACATGGAAAATAAACCTAACAAGGCATAGCTTGAGACAAAGAAAGGAAAATGGGGGAAATGAGGGGAGAGGGGGAGATGGGAGGAATGTGGACATAACATTGCTTGCAGAAAAGAAAGCTTTTCTAAAGGACCAGTGTCAAGCTCTAACTTCCGACTTAATGAAGTGAGAAGAACGGAACTAAACCTCATTAAGGCAAGGGCAGTACATCGCAGATGAGACAAAACATAAGAGCAATTATGTAATCTAAGCAATCAGAGTATCACTGAGAGTTTATTTTGGTCCATAGCAGAAGTCCATTTGTCCCAAATGATGGTGAACTTGTTCGGACGACGAGCAGCCCGCCACCTCTTCTTTTCAAATTGCGCAACTTTAGTAAACTCTGCCAATCACTCGAATCCTGAGGGTACATCCGTACGCAACCAGTATCTTGGGATGAGATATTTAGCCACGTTGAGGATAAACAAGCATAAATCTGATTTGATCTCCTGATGGTTTGTACCAAACAGGTTAAACAAGACTAAATTCACTGATAATGAGACATTTGTACCATAAATAGTATTAATCACTTTCTTAATCAAATCCCAGTATGGTTGAATTAGGGAGCATGAAAACCAAATGTGTTCGTATGTCCCAACCTCTTGGTTACATCGCCAGCATATATTAGACACTGCAGGGTTGTATTTGTTCAATAAAACCGGCGTTCTATACCACCGGGAGGTGAGTTTGTATTGTGCTTCTTGAAAGTTATATGCCGGAGAGTTAGATAATGCGTTCTTAACAACCTCCGCCATTTCAGACCCATTGAGTTTAAACTGTAATTCCCTATTCCAACTGTTTAAAAAGGAAGGTGGATCTGTACGGTCGTTTATTAGGGAGTAACACTTAGACACTAAATGCGTGGTCGGAGTTTTCAAGCGAATTAGTTTGTGCCACCAATTTGCATCGACCAATCTCCAAATCAGATTTGGAAGTTTTAATCTCCTCCCCTGAGATCGGCGATGAGCATTATTCTGAATTATATAATTTTCTAAGCAATTTTGAAGTCCCAATCGCTTTGTTTTTCACCAATTAAGCCAATATCAATTTTCCTCTGGGCTGTCCTCCTTAGCAGTGCTGCCATCAGCTCCATTTTTTCCTTTCACCGATCTATCCAGCGACAGTCCTAGCCTCTAGCCTAGACTGGAGTGATGGCGATCAGCAGCAGAGGAAACCCTCATACCTATCACAACAGTGCAAGGTGAGCAGACACTATTCAACACATCTACACGTTTCTGTACAGTCCTAGCAATGATGCTGCCCTTCACTTTTCCTCTCTGTTGCAAAATCTGCAGATATCAGTTGTGGTGGAAAGAAATTGTCAGGTGGCTTGCAGAAATGTATGGGGCTTGCGGAAATCAAAACAACCCCACTCAGATATATGGAACTTATTTTAGTCTCAGAAATTTCTGCAACAAAGCTGCCATGTGTTAATACACCCATAACCCCTGTTTGTTAAGGGTTCAAGGAAACATATGGAAAATAAATTATGTCATGCTCCATTGGAGCTGTTACAGAGCTATTCTCCTTTAGAAGGGCCCCTTCTCTGTAGACACCATTAAACGGTGCATGGAGCCATTTAAACTCTGTTGTGTCTATAAATCCTATGGTTGTATTCAAACATTATAAGTACATAAAATAAATAAATATACATAACATTTTTACCACCTTTTTTTTTTTTTTTGGGTAAAAATGGTAGGAAATTATTTGCTGTCACCCCTTCCCCCAGCACAACAACACATCAACAATGGCACATCTGAACACAGCCTTACTCACTTGACTATTTTTCTATTCTGTGTCCTGTCCATTTAACAAGTCATATAAGTAGAGTTAATCACACATCCGTTTTCTTCACGAACCTGAGAAACTCAGTGCATGTCCTATGCTTGTCCATCTCAGACTCACCTATTCAACCTGACATTGAGAAAAAGATGGAATGCACATGAAAACCATCCATCTGCTATTATTTTTCATGGATCTGTTTTACTGTGAATTGAAAATTGAACTCAGTCATGTGAATAGGGCCTAAGAGTATGTAAAAAGGATAGTGGCTTACGCCTCATCCCTATTAGGCCTCATGCACAGGGCCGTTGCCAGGCCATGGCCGTATTGCGCCCGCAAACAGAGGGTCTGCAATATGCTGGCAACGGCCGCGTGCTCACTTGAACGGGTCTGCAATCCAGAGTTGCTTCCGTGGTGTTTCTGTCCGTGCCTCCGCACCGCAAAAAAATAGACCATGTTCTATTTTTTTTGCGGTGCCGACAGACCACGGACCCATCAATCTGTCCAGTCCGCCACACGGACGTTGCCTGTGCATTGGGGCTCATAGAAATTAATGGGAGCGGGGGCCGCGTATGCGTGGTACTCTCCCATTCACTTTTATGGGGAGCAGGCTTGGTGGTGGCCGGGCCGGAGTCCTCCAGCCACCACCTTGCGGGGCACCGTTCTCAATATAGGTGTGGGTCCCAGCGGTGGGAACTGCACCTATAAGACAATGGGGGCATATCCTAGCGATATGCCCCCATTGTCCATGATGAGACAACGCCTTTAATGTTCTGTTCCCTCTAAGTCTGTTGTGAGTATTTAGACTCAACACCCTGTATACTAAAAAAATATATTTATTGTACACTACAGAGTCTTTTGTGGTCAATGTATTACTTATCTATATATATATATATATATATATATATATATATACACACACATATATATATATATATATATATATATATATATATATATTTTGTGGGGAGTCGCTCTGGTAGACAGCGGTGCGGGTGCAGTTTAGAGGCAAAACAAGGAGTCCAGATTGTGCATCAAACAGTGTTTTATTCACACTTGCACACCAGAAATGAAAACAGTCTCTTGGTGACAGTTCACACACAACAGAAATCATGTGGCAAAACCAAAAACAGGCCAACACAGGGTCCAGTCACCTTGGGTGGTTTAAGTGCGGGTTCACACCTAGCAGTCGGTTCAGCCGCAGGCGATTCCTCCTTCAGGTTGCAGGGAAACACCACCTTGCTGAGCTCCGTCCTCCAGCACAGAGAACTCCTCAGCCCTGTTAGCAGGCTCCAGGATAATCACACACAGAACCACTCCAGGCTTCTGTACCTCACAGGACACACCCATCTCACTGTGAGGACAGCTTTATGCTCTCTTGATTGTGGCACCTGTTGCTGCCTCAGACCTGCCCACTGATGGGAAAGAGATGGATAATCCTGCCATTCCTCTCTTCTATCAGCCATGAGGCCTGTCACTGCCTCACAATATATATATATATACTAGCAGAAGGACCCGGCTTCACACGGGTATATTTCATCTATTCGTTTCATGTTTCCGTAATCCTATCCTGTGTGATACTGTCTGCTGAGCTGTGTATCTAATCCTGTCCTGGGTGATACCATCTGCTGAGCTGTGTATCTAATCTTATGTTGTGTGATACTGTCTGCTGAGCTGTGTATCTAATCCTATACTGTGTGATACTATTTGCTGAGCTGTGTATCTAATCTTATGTTGTGTGATACTGTCTGCTGAGCTGTGTATTTAATCCTATCCTGTGTGATACTGTCTGCTGAGCGGGTATCTAATATTCTATCCTGTGTGATACTATCTGCTGAGCTGTGTATCTAATCCTATCCTGTGTTATACTGTCTGCTGAGCGTACCTAGTAGTTGATTTTTAACTTTATTTTTTCAATCCCTGTTGGCTGAGTGGGAGGGGGCGTGGCCTAATTGGATCTTTTGAACATCTCAATCTAAGACAGAAGCACTGTCCTGTGTGAGCTGCAAAGACAAAGTCACTGTCCCTCCCACCTTTACAGCTGACAAAAGTTGATTTTTAATTTCATTTTCTCAATACTCATTGGCTGCAGAGGGGGAGGGGTGTGTCCTAAATGTATCAGGGGTGTGGCGTAGCGGACCTAAAAGTTGATTTTTAACTTTATTTTTCAATCCCTTTTTGATTAGTGGGAGGGGGTGTGGCCTAACATGATTGGGGGCATGTCCTTTTAAACAGCTCTCTCTAAGACAGCAGCACTGTTCTGGCTGAATATGAGCTGCAGGGAGAAAATCACTGTCCCTCCCACCTTAGGAGGGGAGGGGGCATGGCCTAACCGAATCAGAGGTGTGGCTTATCTGAACCTGGGGGCGGGGTTTTAAGGGTGACTTGAATGGCCACCCTACTTTTCCCCTGAACTGTGACCTCCAAAGCACTCCCTTAACAGTGTCATCCACAGTGCCCTGCCCCTTTAAAGCTAACCTGCAGCAGTGGAGAAAAATGGCCGAGTTGTTATGGAAACCTCAGGAAATAAGGTACTAAGTGCTATTAGGCCCTGGCTTTACTTCTATAGCGATTATCCTGGTGACAGATTTCCTCATCTCATCTACAGCAGTGAACATGGCTGGGGGTTGTTATGGTTACCGAACTGGCAGGGAGCAGTAAATGACAGTTTGGATTTAAGTGAAAGGCCTGCAGGCTTGTATTGGCTATAATGCAGGCCATTTTTTGGAAATATCTCAGGAACGGTAAGTCCTAGAGAGCTGAGACCCGGTCTAAAACCTTCCCGGACACCGGATGTACCCGAATGCCAAATTTGGTGAAGATCGGTCCAGTCGTTTGGTCGCGCATAAAGAACGTCTAGACAGAAACTCATTTTTAGAGAGATATCTTATATATATAAAAATGAGTTTCTGTCTGTCTGTACGTTCTTTATGCATGACCAAACGATTGGACCGATCTTCACCAAATTTGGCATACGAGTACATCAGGTATCCGGGAAGGTTTTAGACCGGGTCTAAGCTCTCTAGGACTTAGCGTTCCTGAGATATTCCCAAAAAATGACCTGCATTAGCCAAGACAAGCCTCCAACTCTTTCTCTTCATATCCCAACTGCCATACACACGGTCACATGTCCCTTATCAGCCAATAGAAGCTCGCAGGCCCTTAGTCTCCACATAAACACAGTTTTACTCCAGGTTTCCATAACAACCCAGCCATTTTTCTTCACTGCTGTAGGTCACCTTTAAAGGAGCAGGGCGCTGTGGATGACACTGTTAAGGGAGCGGAGTGCTGTGGAGGCCAAAGTTAAGGTGGAAGGCTGCTGTCGAGGTCACTGTTAAGGGGGCGGGTTATTGTGGAAATCACTGTTAAGGAGATGGGGTACTGTGAAGGTCACTAATAAATGGGTGGGCACTGTGTAGGTCACTGTTACGGGGATGCGCACTGTGGAGGTTTCTGTTAAGGGGGCAGGGGACGGTGAAGGTCATTATTAAAGGGGCAGTCGTTGTGGGGGTCACTGTTAAGGCAGTAGGGTACTGTGGAGGTCACTGTTAAGGGAGCGAGGTACTGTGGCAGTCCCTGTTAAGGGACGGGGTGCTGTAGAGCTCACAATTTAAGGGAACGGAGCTCTGTGGAAGTCACTGTTAAGAGAACGGGTTATTGTGGAAATCACTGTTAAGCAGACGGGGTACTGTGGAGGTCACTAATAAAGGGGCGGCCGCTGTGGAGGTCACTGTTAAAGAGGTGGGCACTGTGGAGGTTACTGTTAAGGGGGTGGGGGACTGTAGAGGTCACTATTAAAGGGGTAGCTGCTGTTGAGGTCACTGTTAGGGGGGCGGGTTATTGTGGAAATCACTGTTAAGGAAACGGGGTACTGTGGAGGTCACTTATAAAGGGGCAGTCACTGTGGAGGTCACTGTTAAAGAGATGGGCGCAGTGGATGTTACTGTTAAGGGGGCAGGCACTGTGGAGGTCACTGTTCAGGGGCAGGGAACTGTGAAGGCCACTATTAAAGGGGCAGCTGCTGTGGAGGTCACTGTTAAGGCAGCGGGGTACTGTGGAGGTCACTGTTAAGGGAGCAGGGAACTGTGGAAGTCACTGTCAAAGGGACGGGATGCTGTAGAGGTCACTGTGATGAAGAACACTGTGGATATATTTTAACCTTATATATATACCAAAAATGCTGCTGATAATAAGTATATATAAATATAATGCTGCGTCTACAACACACTATAAAAACCCACACCCTCTAAATACTACTTTACCCAGCCAACTTATACACATACACACACGAGTGGCCCATCCCCTACCTACTGCTATCTGTCCCTACTGTAATATGGGGTACAAAAGGGTTAACCAGCTAGCTCTTAGCAAGGAAAGATTTAACCATCTAGTTCTTGTGGCAAAGAAAGGTGTAACCAGAAAGCTCTAGTGGCAAGAAAATGGTTAACCAGTTAGCTGAGATATAGGGGTGTAATAGGGGCTGAATGATAGGGCAAGGAAAGGGTTAACTGAGGCATGGAAAGGGTTAACCTGCAATCTCAATGATAGGGGCAAGAAAAGGGTTAACTGGTGGATCTGCATAGTCATGGAAAGGGTTAATTAATGGGAAGGGTTAATGCTCATTGTCTAGGGGGAAAGGCATGGAAAGAGTTAATGTAATGGATGTTCGTCATCTAGGGGTTCCTAGAGAATTAATGTTACTTGCTCGTTGTCCAGGGGATGATCCTCTTGTGGGGCCGCTCAGCTCAATTGCTGAGTGAGTGGTCCTGCATGCATGTGGGCTAGAGCGGTGATATTAACCATATGTAGAAAAAAAGTTGCATAATACAGTACCAAAAATCGACCTGCTGTGTGGATTTTAAAATCTGCAGCATGTCAATTGGTTGTGCAATTCTGCACCTTATGTATAGTGGTTTTCCCCATAGATATAAAATACACAGAAATATACACAGAGGGTGAATGGGTCCGCACCCGTTCTTCAGAATTGCGGAACGGATGCGGACACATTCACGGTCTTGTGAATGCAGCCTTAGGCCTAATTCACACGTCCATATTTTTTTTCCGCATTATTTCCGCAAAAATGCGGAAATAATGCGGAAGATATGCGGACCCATTTGATTTCAATGGGTCCGCAAAAGATGCGGAGAGCATTCTGTATGCTCTCCGCATCCGCAAATCCTTTCATTTTTCGCAATGCGGAACTGTAAAAAAAGTCCTACTTTTGTCCGCAAATTGCGGACCGTAGCCCCATTGAAGTGAATGGATCCGCATAAATCCGGATGACATGCGGAAAGGTTACAAAAGTCATCCGCATGTAATCCGTATTTGCGGATCCGTAATTACGGATCCACAGGTAATGAAAAGTTACCCTGGAAACATCTTTTTTTTTTCTTGTTCTTCCAGATTTTTGTGGACATACAGAAACACGGAAGGTATACGGAGACACTATTAAAAAAAACGGAAGAATTTTGCGGAAACACGGATCCGCAAAAAAACGGACCGTGATTCTGGAAAGAAAAATTACTGATGTGTGAATAAGGCCTTAAGCCTTATTCACACGTCCATAGTGTGTTTTGCGGAAACACGGAAACACGGATCCGCAAAACACGGACGGCTGCAATGTGCATTCCGAATTTTGCGGACCGCACATTGCTGGCACTATAGAAAGAATGCCTTTTCTTGTCCGCAATTGCGGACAAGAATAGGACATGTTCTATTTTTTTGCGGAAACGGAAACACGGATGCGGAAACACGGATGCGGACACCACATAGTGTGCTGTCCACATCCATTCCTGCCCCTATGAAATGAATGGGTCTGCAACCCTTCCGCAAAATTGCGGAAGGGATGCGGATCCATTTTGCGGACGTGTGAATTAGGCCTCAGTCAGACTTTTTTTTTACAATAGACAAGTCTATAGGAAAAGCCCCTGAAAAAGTGCCATAGCTAGAAAACAAAAAAAAGAGAAAAAGCCATGGACCCAGAAAATGCACCACAAGTAATAAAAGAAACCAGTACAAAAAAAGTATGTTTGTACCTTGTTTCATAATATTTATAGATTTACAGCTAAAAATTTGGAGGTCATGCATGTTATGTTCCATAAAAATGAGCCAAAACACCACAAAAGTCAGACAAGACACCACAATAAACTATGTATGAAACCAGCCTAAAGGATACTTTTATGTAAGGTATGGTTTATTTGTCCATGTTGCCAATTGTGCACTGTGTTTAGTGAAAGGGCTATGGTGAAATATGATACTTTCATAAATTCATAAGTATTTAGATTTATTATGTAGATTAGAGATAAGCAAACTTCTTAAAATTCTTTTCAAGCCTGATTCATAAAATCCCTCCAAAAGTGCTTCAATTTCCCTGGTATATAACACTCTGAAGTCTCCTAGGACTATTTTTCTCTCTCTTTTTTTATCTGTCTCTCCTCCCTTCCACTCCATTTTAAGCTCATTATTGCAGTGACAGCAATAACAAATAATGTCAGATTGACACTAACGTATATAGTTATGGGTAAACACATGGTTTACAGTGCTAACAAACAGCCAGCTTACATGCTTCTCCAACATGCTGCAGTGTCACATTTGTTATGCTTTTTAAAATGGAAAAAAAAAAGTTCCAAAAATTATCACAGCATGGAACTGACAAGGCAGTAGAATAGATGTGCGTGCAGCTAGTTGGGCTAATATTATACTGGCTGGGTAGGGCTTATGGTAGTGGCACTAGGGGAAGTAGCAGCTAAGGCAGTAACAGCAGCCAACAGTACAAAACATGATGGTAGCGGCAGTGGTGTGATGGGGTCAACGATCAATAGCCACCGTCAGCAATGGCAGAGCTGGTGGTGTGTGAAAATCCTCACAGATATATGCCTCATTGATTTTGCTAAATATAATGTTTTGTACACTGGCGGAGAACAAGTTTGTCTTTTTGGGTTTCACAACATCCCCTGCCATGCTGAAAACACACTCTGACACTGGAGGCTGGACAAACCAGTACCACGACAGCAAACTGAGTCAGTTCTCGTCACTGTTCCAATCTGGTGTCCAGAAGTCCATGAAACGTGAAGAAAGGCCACAGTCCAGTGATTTGACTCAGCCTAGTGTGGCACATAAAAAAATTGCTCCATCATGTTGATGATACTGAACTGGCTGCTGCTTCGGCTTCTGCTTCTTGTTGTAGCAGAGACCTTCGGAGGTGGGTGACTCTGCAGGGGGTGGAGAGGGGCCGACAGCAGCAGGCATCTGCTCGCCAAAAAGTACAGCAAGCTGCTCACAGTGTTTCCGGGTAATACAGCAATTTGGCCTACCTTTCAGCAACAGTAAAACATTTTCTTTGACAGCGAGGGTCTAAAAACATGGCTATCCTGTAATCATCAGATTGCTTGATAGTAAGGATACGCCTGTCACTAAGTAAGCAAGCACATAGCTTGCCATGCTCACCAGTATGCGCAAAGACCCAGTTATTTCTAGCTCTGCCCCCACTGTAACGATTGGTTGTCCTGGCCAGTGTTGTCATCATCATCAATCTTGTGCTCCTCCACTACCCACTCTTCCTCCTTCTCCAGTGGTATTTCCTCCTCCTCCATGGGACATGTCCATGTAGGTCCCCAACAGCTACAGGGTGGCCAGCAAGATGCGAAAGCTGTTCTTCTTCTGCACCCTCTTTTCTGGAGAAATAATGGCGGCTAGGTATCTTCCAGCAAGGCCCGAGTTGTCAGTTTCCAAAAGGCAGCACAACAGCGGATTGCTGGGCATGTATAGTTGATTCCTGGCCACACATTCTTTTATTGATGGCTGATGATGTAGTGGATTAGGCAGAGGAGGAGTAGTCGTCTAAGCAGTAACTGATGATGACAATGACAGGGACACTGTACTGCATGTAGATGTGGCTTGGCTGCTGCAAAGGAGATCAGGAGAAGGAGGACACTCTTGTCCCAATTGCTGGAGGCCAGTTCTATTTTCCCAAGGGATGGAGTGATGCAGTGTCATGTGCTGCAACAGAGCAGTGGTGGTGCTGCTGCTACGGCTATTTGTACTTGGAGCAGCCCACATTCTGACTCCCAGATGATGAGGCCTGGGCCTTTAGTTTTCCAATGTTCCTTTTACCAGACATTTTATTACGAGGCCAAAAAATGAAAAGTCACAGGTTTGGTACACAGATTATTAAACAGTACTAGCAAAATTGCAAGTGTTTTTCTGTAATTTACAGACAGAGAAAGCAATTTAACACTCATCCACTTCTACAAGCACACTTTACACTGGTATTGACAATTTACAATGCGTGTGATGAAACAGGTATATAAATGCTGTTATTGCAACACAATATGTTCGCTAACAATGCACAGTATCTTGACGCAATACAGTACATGTAATGAAACAAGTGTATAATTGCTGATACTGCCCCACAACACATTCACTAATAATGTATGGTATATTAATGTAATACAATACATGTAATGAAACAGGCATGTACTGTAAATGTTATTGCAGCACAACACGTTTACTAATAGTGCACGGTATCTTGATATAACACAAGGCATGTAATGAAACTGGTATATCAATTCTGTTATTGCAACACAAGACGCTCATTAATAATGGACAGTATCTTGATGCAATAAAATACATTAACTGTTAACTGGTTAATATATGGTATGGTTTTTAGAAAAAGCGGAGCAATTGCTCAGTGTTTGCATCAGAATGTATTGCTATTGATGCTGGAGGTGCTGGCAATAAGCCTATAAAACCATTATGAACTGTAGAAACTTGAGTTTTATTTTTAAAAGGCTAGCTGGCTGTCCATGCACAGAAAAACATGAGGTTTTTGCTTAGTTTCGTTGATTCGATTGCAGATTTTTCAGTGCAACATGAAATTTTAGCAGCATTATGAAATACACAACTATGACTGATCAGTCACTCCCTAAATAAACCCTAAATCTACTTAATTATGTCCCTATACTATCTGTAATAGCTTTTTGTCAAACGTAGCCAACACACACATCCTTTCAGATTGTACAATGCGCACAGCATAGCATCTCTCCAGCCCAGAGCCCGAAAGACCTTTCAAGATCTTCCCAGATTGGTTCACAGGCTACCTCTCAACCTCTGAGCCAATCAGGGTCAACTCCCCCAGGGTCAAGTGATCCTCCATCTTCCTTCCCCCTCCTGTTTTTCTCCCTCCAATTTTAAGCAAATCGCAAAACTCGTAAAGAATCCTGTTAGTTCAAAATCAATTCACACATCTCTAATTTAGATCCTAGACACAAATATTTCAGAAATATTAAACCAGATTTACCAGCGAGTCCACAAACTAATAAAATATTCCGCTAGAAAGAAATGTAAATAAATGACTTCAGGAGATGAAGTAACTTGGTTATATGGTTCAGTTTCCAAAATAACAAACCTTTGTATTTTACAGTATGTCTGAATGTTTTAATGAGAAGGTAACCCAATATTGATATAGTAGCAGATGCATGTTATGTCCTAGTCAGTTAATCAGACAGCAGAATTAGGTCATTTCTGTGGGCGTGCATGTTTATCCACTTTCAACAACAGGGAGAACAATCATCAGCTTTTCTGAACATAACACACAAGGCCAGGGGCATACACAGATCTCATAGGGCCCCATGGGAAAACTTAGTATAGGCCCCTGCACTTAGTTTCCCAGTGCACGTGCATCAATCACCCACAGGTATTGCAGAACATGTGCAACTCCCCAGATTTCTGACAAATTTATGTTTTTGAGTTTTTTTTAACCTGTAGGATACCAGCGCCGTACCAGTAAGGCGCTGCAGGGCGTGACTTTAGTTCTAGCACAGTACAGGTATGGCACGCTGATTGGGCGGGTTTTACTTTGTAAAACTAAACACTTTTTTTTTTTTAAATAGACATATTATGTATCGCTGCATTCGTAACGATCTGTTCTATAAAAATAACAACCCCTCAGGTCAATGCTGTAAAAAAAAAAGTCACGTGCCACTGTGCCAAAAAAGTCATAAGTACCCAAAAATAGTACCGATAAAAACATCTACTGTTCCCACAAAAAACGTTAGGCAGAAAAAAAAATGGCTTGTAGAAAATGGAGACACAAAAACATGATTTCTTTTCAAAAATGCTTTATTGTGTAAACCTGCTCTATAAAAATAACACATGACCTATCCTGTCAGATAAACCCTGTAAAAACAAAAAAATAAAAACTGTGTCAGAACAGCCATTTTTAGTTACCTTGTCTAACAAAAAGCATAATATTGAGCGATCAAAAATCATATGTACCCCAAAATAGTACCTTATCCTGTAGTTTTCTAAAATGGGGTTACGTTTTATGAGTTTCTACTGCAGGGGTGCATCAGGTGGTCTTCTAAAGTGACATATCAACTTAAAATTATCCCAGTGAAATCTTCCCCCCAAAAACCATATGGCGCTCTTTCCCTTTTAAATCCTGCGTTGTGCCCATAGAGTATTTTAGCATTTATGAACACATATGGGGTGTTTCTGTAAACTGCAGAATCAAGGTAATAAATATTATACATAAAGTTTTGTTTGGCTATTAACCCTTGCTGTGTTACAGGAAAAATTTATTAAAATAGAAAATATGCACACAAAAAAAAGTGAAAATTTACCTCCATTTTCCTTTCATTCCTGTGGAACACCTAAAGCGTTAACAAAGTATGTAAAATCAGTTTTGAATAACTTAAAGGGTGTAGTTTCTAAAATGGTTTCTGCTATGTAAGCGTCACAAAATGACTTAATAAATGAACTGGTCCTTAAAAAAGTGGGTTTTGGAAATTTTCTTAAAAATTTTAAGAAACTACTTTTAAAATTCTAAGCCTTCTAACGTCTTAAAAAATAAAATAATAAAATTTACAAAATGATGCCAACATTAGACATAAGGGAAATTTAAAGCAATAACTATTTTGAGGTATTACTATCTGCCTTAAAAGCAGAGAAATTCAAATTTTGAAAAATCAAAATACAAATTTTTCAATTTTTTTTTTTTATAAATAAAGGTAAAACATATTGACTCTTTTTATCTAAAGTCCAAGGTGTCCAGAGAAAACAATCTCAGAATGGATTGGACTAGCATTTCAGAGTTATTACCACATGAAGTGACAAATGTCAGATTCGCTAAAATTGGCCTGGGATTTAAGATGAAAAGTGGCTCTGTGCTGAAGTGGAAAAATTAAATACAAACTATAATTTATTTTATTGAGAAAAAGTGGAACAAATGTTTCAAATATATGGAATATATGAAAACTATATTTGTCAATGTACTGTATTTACTCCAGAAACCTGGCTTAAATACATTGATAAATTTCTTGCTTCACTTCTATTACAAAGCTGGTCCCCCCTCTTCCCCCACCCAGGCCACGTAGCAGTCGCGTGGTCTGCCTATATTGCAGGTACGCTGATGCACAAGGCTAAGGCACACATTCATGCCATAGTACAGGGATAATGCAAATACAGTGCATTCGGAAAGTCTTCAGACCCTTTTTTCACATTTTGTTGGGGGGAAAAATTCAAATTCAGTACAGGAATAATCTACTCAGTGTTGTTAAAACCCTGGAATTGTCACAGTCCAGGAATAATGTAGTGATGTCACTGCACAAGTGAAACGCAAAAAGCTATGCCTCATAGAAGGGATAATACAGACAGAAGAAGTACCCTTGAGGCTCCATAGTTAAACTTAGAATGGGGACACCTTTAGAGGTTAGTTGTTGGGCCCCATAGCAGCTGCTGTGCCCGCTGCCGTGGTAGTTATGAACATGGTAGAGGAAGATAGGATGCTGATAATAGTTACTTATATCCCAGCAAGTTATAAAATTCAGCAGGCCCATCCCTTATTTTCCTAAATCTGCTGTTGAGAGACAGCCATGAGGCAACCAAATACATTGGGGCAGATTTACTATCCCTGTCTAATATTTAGACAGTTCAAACTTCACAACAGTCTAAAGATGCACCAAATTTAACTACAGCGGCTAACACGGCATGATACATTTAGTTGATTGTTAGACACGATTATGTAATGCAGGGGCGGATTGGCCATAGACCTTACAGGGAAATTTCCCGGTGGGCCAATGTTGTGGGGGACGCCTGAGCCCTCCTCACGGTTGGCCTGTGGAAGTTTTTGGGGATGTATTTTGTACTGATGGCAGTATTTTATGATAGACTGTGGTATTTGGCTCTGTTGGGGCAGTATAATGTGCCACAATATGGTATTGCTGGCCCTGCCTTCCATCAATTTGGACCCGACTACAAATCGGGGCCTTTTTTAGTATTTTTTCCAGGGCCACTTTCCCAGTCCAGTCCACCCCTGATCTAATCTTACATAACCTAGCAGTTGGCTTCCATTTTGGCAATGTTTTGGCAACAGCGTTGCATCTTTAGCCTTTCATTACGCAACACCCATTTCTAACTAAGACCTTGTCGAGTAAAGAACAAAAAGTGTCTGAAAGCACTAATAAATTAGGTGCATAATATTTGCTCCAGAAATCTGCCTCAATTTGAACCAGAATTCTGGCCCATCATGGCCCCTACTGTCTGTACACTCTGCAAAATTAAATAATTCCCAGTAGTACAAGATTAGAAAAACATGGCTGCTATCTTCCAAAAACAACTTTGTGCCTGTCGTTGGGTTATGTTTGATATTCCAACTCCGCTTCATTGAATAGGGCTGTGCAATACCAGAAACAACCTGTGGATGCTCATGGCACTGTTGTTTGGAAGAAAGTAGCCATGTTTTTCTAAACATGGACAACCCCTTTAATGCATATGTTTGTATTCAGGTATGCACAGTTTACCGTATATATGCCTATAATCTTTATAAAAGAATCCATTGCATTACTTTTGCCCCATTCCAATTTTGCTGGTCGCTACAAAAAACATTTAGACCCTTATTAGATCCTTTGATAATTCAGTGCCTCAAGAGAAGGTTTTTTGGTGTATGAAATTACCAAAATCAACCTAGTCTCAGACAGAAGTATGGGATTATGCAAGTAAAATTTATGTACTGCCCAAAAACATTTTTACATGCTAGTTTTTCAAACACTATACCAGTGTACTAGAAACAAACCAGATCATCTGACACTAGCCACGGCACACAGTCGCAAAAGAAAGCAAACCCTTTGAAATTATCATAACTTCTGCATTAATATTAATAAACTGTGATGTGATTGTTATAAATCACAATTATAGACAAACACTAATACACAAATAGGTGTACTGTTCATGTCTTTTTATTGAGCACATTATCCATAGTGCAGGGAGAAAAAGTAAGTGAACCCTTGAATTTAATAACCTATAGATCCAACTATGCACACCAGCCCCAAAAAGACACCCCAGCTGTTAAGCAAAGTGGAGGGAGCATCATGGTTTGTGGCTGCTTTGCTGTCCCTGGACACTGTGGTCATTGCGGGAATAATGAATTCTAAAGTGTATGTGTCACGACCGCTATCCCAGCAGCAGTCGTGTCGCACCAGACGGAGGGGAAGGGGGACCCTTATCTACGGATGGGAAATAGAACGGCCACCCCTGACAAACCCTAAGCTGGCATCTGTCTGCCCTGATACCCTAGACGGGGTGTGAACCCGTGCGGCGAGCAGGATGCCTAAACCCTGAGTGACCCTCAGAAGACTAGACTGGGGAAAGGCAGATGGGAGCACTAGTCACCATCACTCATGTCTAGGAGAACAACAGGGGAAGACAGTAACAAACAAACAAACAATCTCCAGCAGAGATAGACTTATCCAGTCACGAGCAGAGAAGATGATCCCAACAACGACAGTCCATGCCAGACACAAGCTCCACAGCAATACCGTCAAACGATCTCCTTCAAAGGTCAGCATAGCACTGGAAGTAAGGACTATATCTGGCAATGACTGCAAGTGAAACTGAAACTAATATAGTAGCTGGGAGTGGCAGACAGCACTCACCTGAGAAGAATGCCTACAAACTCCCAGTCAGGACAAAAAGGTTCACAAGGCAAAACCTGGATGACATACCCTGAACCATGAAGCAAACTCACAAGCTATCGCGAGTAGCAAGTCGCTGCGACCTTCTCTTCCCAGACCTATCTGGATCAGTCACAGTCGTGACAGTATGAAAAAAAATTATAAAAGAATCTAGGGATCCTAAATTGTCTGTTTTAGTAATTACTCGTATACAGTTCTGGAGCATCTCTTCATAAACTGTGTGTTGTACTATTCCTCTATTTCTCCTAGAAGTTTATGATTGAATTGCCATCAGTTTGCAATAAAGGTTCATCTGGGTGTTACCAGTTGGGGATGTGTCCCTGCACAGTCTGACTCTATCTAATCAGTGCTGCCAGTGTCAGACTGTGCAGGGACAGATCCCCAACTGGTAACACACAGATGGACCGTTATTGCAGACTGCTGGCAATTCATTCATAACTTCTAGCAGGAATAATAAAGGAATGACACAACATAAAGTCATACGAATACTCTATATGCTCCAGAATCGCCATTAAATGGGGGATGCAAGTAGTTACTAAAACAGTCAGCAGAAAACATGTCAGTAGAAAATCAAACATTTAGACACTGCATAGGGACAGTGTGAAATATAAAGTTTATTAATGTTTGTCTGCTTGTGGTGTGAATGTTTGGTGTGACTTACTTGCTGTTGTGATCTGGACATTAGCTGGTAGCATTAATAAATGGCCTAATTTGACACGGAAAAGCGATTAGATGAGCAATCGCTTATTTGCTGACTACTTCGTGAGAAGACCCCTCATATGTGACAAATATGCTCTCTCATTGAGGGGCTAGGGGTGATAACATGCACAGAAGTCCATATTACCCCTGCCCATGGGGTCACATACATTCACCACAGATAGAGGAGGATCTTTGCGTTTCCTCCTCTCCCTGAAGGATGTCAGCACATTTCCCCCCCACTCCCTCCTTCATGCCGATATAGGAGCCAACTGAAAGGGAACTGCTTTAACCTACATTATCTCGGGCTGTATAGCAGGTAGAGTTGTGAAGATGTTAGCCAGGTCTCATTTCAATGCTAAAAATGGAAGCTTTAAAGGGATCCAGTCATCAACTTTATGCTGATCTCACTGATGGCTACATAAGGTAGTGATAGATAAGCTAGTTTCAGCAGTGTGTCGTTCATGAGCTAAAAGTAAGTAGTTCCTGAGAACCAGCTTTATAATCATAGCAGCCTAAATTTGGAAAGATTCACTGCTGCCTAAGAAGAGTCTTAGTTATTCATGTTCTTCCCACCCAACCGCTGATGATTGGCAGTTTTCTCTTTTTCTCCCTAGAGAGAACTGGAAGTTATCCGCAGGTGAGTGAGGAGAGCAGGAAAACATGAATAACCATGACTCTTCTCAGGCAGCCATGACTGTCTTATGACTGATAGACCACTGAAATCAGCATGTATGTTACTACTTTATGCTGTCCTCAGTGAGGGCAGCATAAAGTTGATGACAGGTTACCTTTAAAACAAGACCAGGAATGTGGTAATAGCTGCAGATCTCATCAGCTGTATCATGACTAGCACTACATATCTAAACATTAGATAGTTAGATATAAAACAAGACCAATACAGGCTGAGGTAGGGCCCTTAGATGCTGCTAGACCATCATGACTTCAGATTTTAAAGCTCAAGGACTTGAAAAAACTGTTGAAAATCATTGTGTGTGTCAAAATTGAAAAAAAAAAAAACGACATATGCCACACTAATTAAAACTTATAAAAGGGTGTGTGGTCACTGCACGTTGTGGAGAGCACATTGAGGAACCTTTATCAAGACTGCCGTTCCTATACACCAGTCTTAATCCCTCTGCGCCAGATTGAAACGTGCCTTATTTATTAAGAGACAGATGCCTCTTAATAAATAAGGCACATCTCTGGAAGTCTGTGGGCCAGAAACTGAAGTGTACACCAGCCAGGGGCTGGCATATACTTCAGCTATAACTTATTCCAGTTTCTGGAGTGTTATTGTAGACTACCCGCGAAGCCTTGCCCTTTTTCTTGTCGCTTTAGAAAAGCGGTGAGAAGCTTCCTATGTCACAGATTATATGGTGTGTGCCGTAATTTGCTACTTTTTTGTGCCACTATTGGGGCATAAAGACATCATGCCCCCTTTTTATACGTGAGCAGGTAAAGAGAAAGTAATAGTATCGCAGATCTGGCAGCTACAAATTACACTGAGTCCATTAGAGGAGTAAGGTAGTGGTGGCATTTCTGCTAAGAAGATTCTGACCTGAATCCTGGGCTAGACTTATACTGGAGGGCAGAGAGATCCTCCTGAGGATCAATCAGCCTGTCTGTGCTGCAGGAGGACTGAAACGTCAGGCTTCAGTCACATTATCAGATATTACCACAGTATTTTGCCAAGTGTAAATTCGGCATGATTTTTCAATTTAGAATTTCCTAAAAAAAAATTGAACTAAATTGCATCCAATTTGGGACCACATCCATTGTACATAGCACCAGATTTATCTGATTTGACCACAGATTGCAGTCTTTCTACCACCACAAGTAAATACCACCATACAGTGCTCAAAACCAACAAGCACAAAGCATGCCTCAGGTAGTAAATTACAACCAGCCTTATTACATCTGTGACATGTGTCTAGACCCAGAGGGTATATGGTACGTACATTCACTGGGCTACAATATTATTGTTTTTAGAACTTGTTCAGTGTGAGGGTGATTTTCAGTGCCTTTCATTTTTTCTATGGTAAGGAACCTTTATATTATACATCTGTATGAGTGCCTGACATCTTGTTGGTGTGTTGACGTCTGATTGATCCTTCATGGATAGCTTGGAGGAAACCACGAAGAGCAGGGAAGAATGAGGACGAGTACTGTACGTTTTCCAGAATATACAACTATTAGCACATTTCTAATTTTATCCTCCAGATGGCATTCATGAGGAGAATACCTGGACAGACAATTATAAAGGACAGGATTTGGATTTTGGAGCCTCGACAAAAACATCGTCAGATTCCAGTTCAGAGTGTGAATGTAGCAACTGTGATTCTCGATCAATTGGGCAATTTAAATGGAAAGAACACAACGCATTGGTATGGAAACTGCCACATTACCAAGTAAAGGTTATTTTCCAGGAAATTACTATCCATTTCTTTCTACAGGGACATCACCACCTCTCTGTACCCTTACTGCAGACTGCTAGCAATTTATCCATAACTCCTAGTAGAAATAATAAAAGAATGGCACAACATACAGTCATAAGACTAGATCTCCAGAATTGTTATTACATGGGGAATGCATGAAGCTAATAAAACAGGCATGTCAGGAGTAGTGACAGGTCCTTTTTAAGCAAACATCTGGAACTGGTGATTTTACCACAAAAATCCACCAAGGGTTCTGACCCCTGCTGACCCAGAGCCAAGGAATATTGGTAATGCAGCTGATGCCCATTCACCTTCAAGTACTGCTGTCAAGTACTAATGATCACTTGAGAATCATGGATAAGGCTCGCACCAATCAAACATTGATAGGCACTCCAAATACTGATGTTTTAGTCCTGGAAAAACTGTATGCCCCCCCCCCCCAACTTCAAACTAGAGATACAGCATACAGATGAGAAAACTGCTAAACCATGCCAAATACAAGTCATATAATGGACCAAACTAGTGTTATTACTCATGTGCACACACTGTACTATTGATTAGTGCAAAGTCTGTTGAAAGGTTAGGAATGCTTTAACCTTTCCAAACACTAAAAAGTTTGATTTGCTAAACCATCCTGCAACAAAAAATGTTGATATTGGACAGCACGAATAGTGGGTTACAAGGGATGCTAATTCAGTCAGTGCTCTCTCATTTACCACAATTAATGGAACAATAATTGCGTTTGTCTTATTTTCAGGCTGCAGTAACCGAATTCACTTACAAGTATTACAGTGTCAGTGTGGAGATGATACAGGCTGTGCAAAGCCTCAGGTAGGACCATACAAATTACAGAATTTCTCTAAGGCTGTTTTCACAGAGGTTGCATGAGTGCTGCCAGCATTGCTGCAGAGGTTAAAGGGGTGGGTGGTCAGCCGACCATACGCCGCACACTGCATCAAATTGGTCTGCATGGCTGCATAGCCTCTTCTAAAGATGATGCCCAAGAAAGCCCGCAGTTTGCTGAAGACAAGCAGACTAAAGACATGGATTACTGGAACCATGTCCTGTGGTCTGATGAGACCGAGATAAACTTATTTGGTTGAGATGGTATCAAGCGTCTGTGTCGGCAACCAGGTGAGGAGCACAAAGACAAGTGTGTCTTGCCTGCAGTCAAGCATGGTGTTGGGAGTGTCATGGTTTGGGGCTGCATGAATGTTGCCGGCTGTGGGGAGCTACAGTTCAATGAGGGAACAATGAATGCCAACATGTACTGTGACATACTGAAGCAGGGCATGATCCCCTCCCTTCAGAAACTGGCCCGCAGGGCAGTATTCTAACATGATAATGACCCCAAACACACCTCCAAGGCGATCATTGACTTGCTAAAGAAACTGAGGGTAAAGGTGCTCACCTGGCAAGCATGTCTCCAGACGCAAACCCTATTAAGCATCTGTGGGCCATCCTTAAATGGAAGGTGGAGGAGCGCAAGGTCTCTAACATCCACCAGCTCCATGATGTCATCATGGAGGAGTGCAAGAGGATTCCAGTGGCAACCTGTGAAGCTCTAGTGACCTCCATTCCCAAGACAGTTAAGGCAGTTTGGGAAAATAATGGTGGATGATCCCCCGCCCACCTCCTCTCTAACGTAGTTGGTAGCCAGTGGTTTTAGCAGAGTGTCAGCACATTGCTGACACTCTGCTATAAACGGCTGGCATCTGTGCTTGTACGGATGCTGTATGGAAGGGGTTAACAGGGAGGTAGCTCCCTCCCTCTCTCATTGGGGGCTGCTGTGCCCTTGCAGCCCCCGATTCTTGATAGGAGCACAGAGGGAAGGAGCTCCCCTCCCTCCCCATCACCCACTGCTCTGTTCTGGCAGCGGGTGATGGTTACCATGGCAGCAGGACGCTTTCAGAGGCATCCTGCCTACCATGGTAATGTAACTCTGGTCAGACTTCTGCTAAAGGCAGAAGTCTAGTCAGACTAAGTGTAAAGTTCAAAATACAGTACAGTACTCTATATAGTGTACTGTACTGTATTATATAGACACCAGACCCATTGGATCTTCATGAACCAAGTGGGTCTGGGTCAAAAAAAAAATGTAAAAAAAGTGAAAAAAAAAGTAAAAATAAAAAAAACACTAATAAAAAAAAAACACTACACATATTATGTATCGCTGCGTCCGTAAAAACCTGCTCTATAAAAATATCACATGACCTAACCCCTCAAGTAAATATCGTAAAAAAAATGGCAATTTTTTGTCACCTTACATCACAAAAAGTGTAATACCAAGCGATCAAAAATGTGTACCAATAAATAGTACCAATCAAACCGCCATCTCATCCTGCAAAACATGAGCCCCGACTTAGGACAATCGCCCCATAAAAATTAAAAATATGGCTCTCAGACTATGGAGACACTAAAACACTATTTTTTTTTCTAAATGCTGTTATTGTGTTAATGTAAAATAAATAAAAAAAGTATACATATTAGGTATCGCCGCGTCCGTAAAACTGTGCTCTATAAAAATATCACATGATCCAACCCCTCAGGTAAATATCATAAAAAAATTAAATAAACAATGTAAAAAAAAACATTTTTGTCACCTTACATTATAAAAACTGTAATAGCAAGCGATCAAAAAGTTATATGCACTCGAAAATAGTGCCAATCAAACCGTCATCTCATGCCGCAAAAAATAATACCCCACATAGGACAATTGCCCAAAAAAATAAAAAAATTATGGCTCTCAGACTATGGAGACATTGAGTCAAAAGGAAAAAGCTGTCGGCACTCCACACTCTTCACAGACAGCGGTGCACGAATCCAGAGCAGGCACACTCCACAGAAATATCAGATAGAAGGATCGGCACTCACTTAGATGATCAGTAAAAGATTTCTTTTATTGCCAAATAGACGAGTTACAGCGACACGTGTTTCGGCTACGCAGAGCCTTTGTCAAGTGTGCAGATATCAATGGAAACAAACACATTTAAATAGCCCGACGGAACCTACGTCAGTCAGATGATGTCAGGTTACCTTGGCAACATGACAACAAATAAAGCGGACACCATGGCATGCATCAGATACAATATACGTATGTTAATGCTATACATTAGATACAAAAACCATGTGAAATACATTACTCAATGGACTGCAGGGCAATTCACAGAAGGATTATGTTTTCTGCAACTATTCAAGAAAGAAAGAAAAAATAAAATTTTTAAAAACTTTAATAGAATCACAAAAGGTAGTTGAGCTCGTACTCCCTGTTTAAACATTTGGGTTCAATTGTCTGCAATGTATGTATCCAAAAGCTCTCACGACTTTTTAACAGTTGTAATCTATCACCCCCTCTCCTGGGTAATAAAACCTCCTCAATGATCTGAAATCGTAATTAGGACACCTTGTGAGAACAACGATGAAAATGAAAAGGGACAGGTAACAGCAAATTCTCAGTATGTATAGTCGATTTATGTTTAGAAAATCTGTCCTTCATTCTCATCGATGTCTCGCCAACGTAGAGAAGCCCACAAGGACATTTTAACAAATAAATAATTGCTGTTACAGGTTAAAAAAACGTGGATGGGAAACCTTTTACTAGAATGGGGATGTGTAAAATAATCACCTTTGATAACAGTTGAGCAGTGAATACATTGTAGGCAAGGAAATGTGCCGTTTTTAGGAGTTGAAAGGAAAAGCTGTCTTGATAATTTTACAGAGCTACCAATGTCAGCTTTGACAATGGTGTCTTTAATATTTTTAGCTCTCTTGTAGCACATCATCGGGATTTCCTGGAATTCTCTTATTTGAGGGTAGGCTTCCTTCAAAATGTTCCAGTGTTTGTTGATAATGTGTCTAAATTTATTAACCCAAGGATGATATTGTACCACAAAACGTAATCGAGCTTTATCAACTTTCTCAACTATCTCTCTCCTCACACCCACTGAAACTTTGTCAATCTGGCTGTCAAGAAGAGATTTGGGATAACCTCTAGCCTCAAATTTTAATGACATCTCCTGCAGTCTTGTTCTCTTCATCTCAGTATCCGAGACTATCCTATCCACTCGCTGGAACTGTGAGAAAGGTAAGGATTTCTTAACGGACAAGGGATGATTACTTGAAAAATGTAACGAGCTATTCCTGTCTGTTGGTTTTACATATAAATCAGTTTTGATCCCTCCGTCATGATCCTTAATAACCCAGGTGTCTAGGAAGTTGATCTTAATACTATCCCACTGTGCTGTGAACTTCAATTCAGGCCAGATATCATTCAAATTGGAGGAGAACCGCAACAGGGATTCCAAGCCGCCCCGCCATACGCAAAAAATGTCATAGATAAAACGACGCCATAAAATGCAATGCTGATCATACAGTTCATTGTTATATACGTACAAGGTTTCAAAATGAGCCATATAACTATTTGCATATGGCGGTGCGGCGTGAGAACCCATTGCGGTTCCCCGCCTCTGTTGGAAAAAGGTATCCTGAAAAAGAAAATCATTTTCATGTAAAATTAGGTGCAAAAGCTGTAAAAAGAGATCCTTTTCAATCTGAGTAAGAAGAGGATTGTAGAATCCACGTTACTGCTGCAATACCTTTGGAATGTTCAATCGATGTATACAAACTGCAGACATCTAGAGTAACAAGTAGATCATTTTGTTCAATCTGCAATCCCTTTACCTCAGCCAAAAAGTGATTAGTGTCTAATAGGAAGGAGGGAGTATTATGAGTTAATGGTGTTAGAACTTTATCCAATAGCATGGCAGGAGGAGAAAGGGTAGAATCGTTAGATGCCACAATTGGCCGACCAGGAGGGTGCGTCATGGACTTATGAATTTTCAGAAGAATATATAGGACAGGAGGAGTCACTGGATTCTGATTGACAAGAAATTGGCACAGCTTTTATCCACTACCCCTTTATCTCTAAAGTGGTTAATTATATCTACTAACTTCCGTTTAATGTCATAGACAGGATCTCTTACAAGACGACAATATGTTTCCTGGTCAGAAAGCTGGGTCAAAATCTCAGAGATGTAATATTCCTTGTCCATCATCACTAGTGCACCCCCCTTGTCGGCTGGTTTAAAAATGACAGATCTATCATCCAAAATAGACTGTAATGCTGTTCTCTCACTGCTAGACAAGTTATCTGTAATATGTAAATGACCATGTTGTAGGTTACACATCATCAATTCGATATCCCTCTGGACTAGAGATATATATGTCTCAACTGGGTGATAACCCTTTGGTGGCTGGAAACGACTTTTCAATTTAAGGTCAAACCTGGCTAGTGTTAACATGTTGTTTTTGCTATCACCACAAGTAGAGGATATATTTGTAGTACAAAAGTGCGCTTTTAATCTGAGTTTACGAAAAACCGGTGACAATCCATGTCAAAATCAAATGTATTGAAACGCCCTATTGGGCTAAATGACAATCCTTTCTGTAATAGCTGAGTCTGAACAGGTGTTAGACTTTTAGATGATATATTCACAATCAAACGTTCATCACTACCTGTGATCTGGTTGTCATCGGTACACTTCTGTCTCCTATGGTGACGTCCTGCCCTTCTGATCGTTTTTTGCGATTGTCTTTCTTTCGGCCTAAAAAAGAGGCTTGAGGGCGTATTGATGAGCCATAATCGCTCCCAGATCCTGATGATTGGGAATTTGTTCGACGTGTTGATTATTGTCTGAATAATGGAATGGCCGTGCCCCAGGAACCTTGCCATTTATAAATCCTCATAAAATGGTAATCGTCAGCGTCCCTTGCAAATTTCTTCCTCTTAGTAATCTCAATATCCTTCTTAAGATCAATGCAGACCTTATCAACTTTTTGTTTCAAAGTTGTAAGATCATCCACAGTTAGGAGGTCTTGTAATTGCTGCTCAATGGTGTCGATCTGTGCTTTCGTATCAGTGATAGCTTTGGTCAAATGTTTAATGGTTGATAACATAAGATCATAGGAACATTTATTTAATATGTTAGTGAACTGAGTAAAGTATTTAACATTGTCTCAGAAAAAAGTCGGCCTGAGATTCACCCGCAGTCCATGCGGTATCCTCTGAGTCTTACAATATTCTGCCAAAGTGACCGCATGCAATTTCCATGCAACCAGTTTCTTACGTTCCCTCTCCAAATCTCGGGTGCGTAGTTCTGCCGGGGGGGGTCTTTAGGAACGCAGAACTGGCAGTAATCTGGGACACGATTTTTCGTGCCCTATCCTCGTCATAGGCAAAAGTCGACTTAGAACAAATTGAACAAGTCCTTTAGTAGGTGCACGTACCAGCAAGCCACAAGAGCAGTCAAAAGTAAATTTTTTTATTTTTTTGTTTAAAAAATGATATTATTGTGTAAAACTTAAATAAATAAATAAATAAAAAGTATACATATTAGGTATCGCCGTGTCCGTAACAACCTGCTCTATAAAACTAACACATGACCTAACCCCTCAGGTGAACACAGCAAAAAAAATAATATAAATACCGTATCAAAAGCCATTTTTGTCACCTTACATCACAAAAAGTGTAATAGCAAGCGACCAAAATGTCATATGCACCCCAAGATAGTGCCAATCAAACCGTCATCTCATCCCGCAAGAAATGAGCCCCTACATAAGACAGTCGCCCAAAAATAAAAATAAATATGGCTTTCAGAATGTGGAGACACTAAAAAAATCATTTTTTCAAAAATGCTTTGTTATGAAAAATTGAAACAAAAACCCCCCAAAAGTAGTCATATTTGGTATTGTCACGTCCGTTACAACCTGCTCTATAGAAATAGCACTAGAGCCAACCTGTCAGATCAACTATGTAAATAACAAAACAAAAAACGGTCCCAAAACAGAAGTTTTTTTTGCAAATTTTCCATTTTAATCCATTTTTCCAGTAACAAAGCAAGGGTAAACAGCCAAACAAAACTTAATATTTATTACCCTGATTCTGTAGTTTGCAGAAACACCCCATATGTGGCTGTAAGCTGCTGTATGGCCAAACGGCAGGGTGCAGAAGGAAAGGAGCGAAATTTGGTTTTTGGAAGGCAGATTTTGCTGGATTGGTTTTGTTTGAGACCATGTCCCATTTGAAGCCCTCCTGATGCATCCCTAGAGTATAAACTCCAAAAAAGTGACTCCATCTAAGAAACTACACCCCTCAAACTTTGTTAACCCTTTAGGTGTTCCACAAGAGTTATTGGCAAATGGAGATGAAATTTCTGAATTTCTATTTTTTGTTACCTTGTCTCAAAAAAAGTGAATATAGAGCAACAAAAAATCATATTTACCCTAGAATAGTACCAATAAAACTGCCCCCTTATCCCGTAGTTTCCGAAATGGGTTCACTTTTTTGGAGTTTCTACTGTAGGGGTGCATCAGGGGGCCTTCAAATGGGACATGGTATCTAAAAACCAGTCCAGTAAAATCTGCCTTCCAAAAACCATATGGTGTTCCTTTCCTTCTACGCCCTGCCGTTTGGCCATACAGCAGTTTAAGACCACATATGGGGTGTTTCTGCAAACTACAGAATCAGGGTAATAAATATTGAGTTCTGTTTGGCTGTTAACCCGTGCCTGGTTACTTGAAAAAATGGTTCAAATTGGAAATTTTTCCCAAAAATCGAAATTCTGAAATTTTATCTCCATTTGCCATTAACTCTTGTGGAACACTTAAAGGGTTAACGACATTTGTAAAATCAGTTTTAAATACCTTGAAGGGTGTAGTTTCTAGAATGGGGTCATTTTTTGGTGGTTTCTATTATGTAAGCCTCACAAAGTGACTTCGGACCTGAACTGGTCCCTAAAAAGTGGGTTTTTGAAAATTTCTGAAAATTTTCAAGATTTGCTTCTAAACTTCTAAGCATCTAATGTCCCCAAAAAAATAAAACGTCATTCTCAAAATGATTCAAACATGAAGTAGACATATGGGGAATGTAAATCAATAACTTTTTTTGGCGGTACTACTATGTATTATAGAAGTAGAGAAATTGAAACTTGGAAATTTGCAAATTTTTCCAAATTTTTGGTAAATTTTGTATTTTTTTATAAATAAAAATGAATTTTTTTGACTCCATTTTACCAGTGTCATGAAGTACAATATGTGACGAAAAAACAATCTCAGAATGGCCAGGATAAGTAAAAGCGTTGTAAAGTTATCACCACATAAAATTACACTGGTCTGATTTTCAATAAATGGCCAGGTCCTTAAGGTGAAATAAGGCTGCATCCTTAAGGGGTTAAATGAGAAAAATCCTCCAGAAAATGTCACTTTTTAATTGTAGATAATGAATTTATGGTTGAAGTAAATATTGTTGGTGCACAACTCAGGTGATTTAAAGGGGTTATCCAATGTCTCCAACAGCCCCCATGTGCCGGGCCCCCCACAGGTAATATACTTACCCCAGCTCTCTGCGCCGCTCCTGGTCCCCGCACTGCCGCTGCTGCTTTTCCCTTTACACGGATGAAAACATCCGGTGTCGGGGGGAAAGCAGCTAATGGCAGGCGGGGACGAGCCTCTCTAGCATCGCGGGTGACGCTAGGAGGCTCATCCCCGTCCCCGCCTGCCATTGGCTGCTCCCCCCCAATACCGGATGTTTTCATCTGTGTATAGGGAGAAGCAGCAGCGATGCGGGGTCCAGGAGTGGTGCAGGGAGCGGGGTAAGTATATTACCTGTGAGGGGCCCGGCACATGGGGGGGGGGCTGTTGGAGACATTGGATAACCCCTTTAAGTGTATTTTAACTCCTTAGTGACATAACTAATTTTAGCCTTAAAGGGGTTGACTGATTTTCCCATATTAATGACATCCTCAGGATAGGTCATCAACATCAGACTGGTAAGGGTACAACTGCCAACACCCACGTGAATGGGATGGAACAGCTGTAACTAAACTGTTTTGTATCATTCACTTGAATGGGACGGACCAGTTAACCTATCCTGAGAATATGTAATTAATATGGGAAAACCAGACAACCCCTTTAAGGACAGTAACATTTTCTCTCTCTCAGTTCCAGCAGTCATAATGTTTTTATTAGGACACTTTTTTTTCACCATTTTGACGCTGGCACTCAAACAACCTTTTTCAGGAAAGTGCTGCCCGGATTTGAATTGTGTGTGTGTGTGTGTATATATATGAGTTGAGGTTCCCATATTATAGCAACTTCAAAAACAGGGCAGCACTCCTTATATGTGGTGGTCTGGGTGCCAGCGTTCAACCCTGAATCCTAGATGCATAAACAGACAAGAAATCCGCGGCACTCCTCTGTAGATGGTGAAAAAAAGTTAATTTATTCAGTCCCCTCACGGAACCTTTCTCAAGCCAAGTGAATTGTTCTTTACGTTTTTTATCCGTAAAATCGTTTCTTTTGTTTCTAATGGTCTGTCTATGATTATTCAATCTGGTCCTTATATCACAAGTGGTTTCCCCCACATATAACAATCTGCAGGGACACCATAACACATAGATTGCCCCTGTAGAATCACATGTAAGGTAATGACTAATTTCAAACCTCTTTCTTGTCTTTGAAGTGTGAACGAGGAACGCTTAAGAATCAACTTACAATTAACACATCCTAAACATGGGAAACATCCCATGCGTTTGGGTTTCAGAAATGTCTGTATCATACCCTCACCTCCAGATACATCAGATTTCACAATCCGGTCCCTAATACTCATTGATCTCTTATATGACATCATTGAGGGATCTTTGAATGCAGTAATTTAAGGATAGCCACCCTTCAACATACCCCAATGCCTTCTCACAATCTGTTCAATAGATGGAATTAATTCATTATATGTTGACACATTTTTAACTTCTAGGAGTCTGTTTGGCTCTAATTAAATGTCTTTGCACCAAATTCCTAGGGTATCCTCTTGATATAAATGAGTCCTCCATCTCTTTTAAAGCCTTGTCAGCATGTTTCTCCATGTCTACAATCCTCCTTACTCTCAACATCTGGCTATATGGCAACGAGTTCACCATCCTCCTTGGATGACAACTGGTAAAATGTAACAATGTATTTTTATCCTTTTTTTTATATTTAGATCAGTATGTAAAGTACCATTGTCAACATATACCTGCGTATAGTGACATAACTAATTTTAGCCTTAAAGGGGTTGACTGATTTTCCCATATTAATGACATCCTCAGGATAGGTCATCAACATCAGACTGGCAAGGGTACAACTGCCAACACCCACGTGAATGGGATGGGGCAGCTGTAACTAAACTGTTTTGTATCATTCACTTGAATAGGACAGAGCAGTTAACCTATCCTGAGAATATGTCATTAATATGGGAAAACCAGACAACCCCTTTAAGGACAGTAATATTTTCTCTCTCTGAGTTCCAGCAGTCATAATGTTTTTATTAGGACACTTTTTTTTCACCATTTTGACGCTGGCACTCAAACAACCTTTTTCAGGAAAGTGCTGCCCGGATTTGAACTGTGTGTGTGTGTATATATATATATGAGTTGAGGTTCCCATAATATAGCAACTTCAAAAACAGGGCAGCACTCCTTATATGTGGTGGTCCGGGTGCCAGCGTTCAACCCTGAATCCTAGATGCATAAACAGACAAGAAATCCGCAGCACTCCTCTGTAGATGGTGAAAAAAAGTGAATTTATTCAGTCCCCTCACGGACACTTTCTCAAGCCAAGTGAATTACAAAGTGCAAGTGTATATATTTATATGTCTCTTAATTAATCAATTAGTGGCCAATATACAATTAATAACGTACATACACAATCAACATGTTTCAATTCATAACATAATCCAGTTCAGATATAGTGCATGAATATACTTCCATATATCTATAACTCATAAAGTGCATAAGTGCCTATAGTTAAAACATATAAATGTATGTGCCAATAAATATTAAAAGCCGCTTGGCCATCAAAATAATATCAAGAGAGGGAGTCATGGTTATACAAACTGTCAAATAATCACCATATTGCTACGTATCGATCATGTACAAACTGCGTCAAGTCCTCAGCGTTATCCTTGTCTTACTGCGCATGCTCTACCTCTGTTTACCCCATGTGCTCATCAATAGCGGTCCCCATTTTGTTTAAGGGCAAAGTAATGGGCAAAACGACTGAAAAAATGGCGTGGTGTTAAACAGGCAGAAAATGCTCAAACCCAAATGCAGTCTTGCATATATAAACAGGGGAGCAGATCCTGCACTTGTGGCCGGTTGCTAATGGCGATCCCCAGCAAAAATGCATACAATGGAGGATGGCCCACAAGTACCACAATAGACATCCTACACACGGTGGCAGTTGTGTGGATGTGATAAACAATATAACAATAATAATAGAACAGACAGTTGCACTCTGCGGTCTTACTAACCCTCATTCTGATGTTAAAATTGAGAATTAGCCAACATGTCCTACTGTGGAGGACATATCTAAGCCCGAGCACCACGCCAAGGTTTCTCAAGTAGCTCGGGTCCTAACACTCACTTACATGTGCCGTATGGGCAATACCACTGGCCAGTGGGCTAAATTACAGGAGTGTAAAGGCCGACTCGCAGCAAACTCCCCAGTCACCTCCAGCATGTCTCCATGCCTGCAATGGGAGGAGGGAGAAGGCTGTGAGCCCCACCCGAGACTGGCTGATATGGCCCAGGCCTCACAGGTGCACCTAAATGTAGCCTGTGGATGGAAAACAGGCTACATTTACATAGGAGTTTATATACCTCCAGACAACTCAAGTACCCTGTAAAGTACCATTGTCAACATATACCTACGGAACAACATATATCTATGTGTCTCCCCACTACAGACATGTTCTGTCGTGGTGGAGATACACAGATGCTATTTTTCTTATTTGGACAGGGACATTTGATTCTTTCACTGAATTTCATCATTATTTGAATTCTATTGATGATCAGATCAAATTTACATTGACACCGTCTGTGGAGAGTCCAATTTCTCGATACGCAGGCATATGTTGACAATGGTACTTTACATACTGATCTAAATATAAAAAATAGGATAAAAATACATTGTTACATTTTACCAGTTTTCATTGAAGGAGGATGGTGAACTCGTTGCCATATAGCCAGATGTTGAGAGTAAGGAGGATTGTAGACATGGAGAAACATGCTGACAAGGCTTTAAAAGAGATGGAGGACTCATTTATATCAAGAGGATACCCTAGGAATTTGGTGCAAAGACATTTAATTAGAGCCAAACAGACTCCTAGAAGTTAAAAATTGAGAGGTTACCATTTGTGTCAACATATAATGAATTAATTCCATCTATTGAACAGATTGTGAGAAGGCATTGGGGTATGTTGAAGGGTGGCTATCCTCAAATTACTGCATTCAAGGATCCCTCAATGATGTCATATAAGAGATCAATGAGTATTAGGGACCGGATTGTGAAATCTGATGTATCTGGAGGTGAGGGTATGATACAGACATTTCTGAAACCCAAACGCATGGGATGTTTCCCATGTTTAGGATGTGTTAATTGTAAGTTGATTCTTAAGCGTTCCTCGTTCACACTTCAAAGACAAGAAAGAGGTTTGAAATTAGTCATTACCTTACATGTGATTCTACAGGGGCAATCTATGTGTTATGGTGTCCCTGCAGATTGTTATATGTGGGGGAAACCACTTGTGATATAAGGACCAGATTGAATAATCATAGACAGACCATTAGAAACAAAAGAAATGATTTTACGGATAAAAAACGTAAAGAACATTAGTTGAGGTTTATGATTTTAGACCAAGTGAAAATGCCCAAGCGAGGGGGTGATAGATTACCCCTCCTTAAAAAATGTGAATTAAAATGGATATTCCGTTTGAATTCCTTAAAGCCAAGGGGTTTGAATGTGGATTTTAGGGTTACAGTGGATATGATGAATTGATGCATCTCCCCTCTTATACCTATATCTCTTCCATCCACCTATTGTGGCTATTGAATTTGAGTGCTTTTTTATTTATTTTCTTACTATTTTTTTCATTATTATTTTGTAATTATTATACTTTATTTTTTATTATTTTGCAGTATGAAAGAACTACAGCGTTGAGTAGGGACATCATGGGTCATCATGGGCGATTTATACATGGATATATTGCTTTAGTAATTTAGGCAAATCCCGTGAGGGGTTAATTTCGTATAGTGATGTTTGAATCAATTGGTTTTGCTCTGTTGATTCGATCTTGGTGTTTTTCTAAGAAACACAAATAGATCTGAACGAGAGCATTACCAGGATAGATATCTCGCAGTTAGCAAGGTGTCTGTTCTTGATCTACATCGGTATCAAGTGGCTCTAGAATTATAATAGTATAAAGTTGCCCTTAAACAAAATGGCCACCGCTATTGATGAGCACATACACATATCGACAGTATCCCCCATAACAGTGGCCTCTACAGCACCCCGCCCCCTTAACAGTGAACTCCACAGTCCCCCACCCGTTCACACTGACCCCCCCCCCCCCCACAGTGCTTTGCCACTTTAAAATGGGACCTTCACAGCAGCCCATCCCTCTAACTTTGACCTTCACAGCAGCCCGCCCCTTTAACAATTAGTTTCACAGCACCACACTCCCTTGACAGTGACCTCCTCAGGGGCTCATCCCCTTAACACTGACCTCCACAGTACCCTGCTGCCTTAACAGTGACCTTCACAGCAGTTGCCCTTTAACAGTGGCCCCTGCCCCCTTAACAGTGACCTCCACAGAGGCCTGCCCCCTTAACTGTAACGTCCACAGTGAACGCCTCTTTAACAGTGACCTCCACAGTGCCTGTTACTTTAACAGTGACCTCTATAGGGCCCTGCCCCAAGATGTTTTTTTCTGCGACTCTCGCGTCGCAGCATGTCACATGTCGCAGTGTAACACCATAGACTATTATTGTTAAAAATTGTCGCGCAATATTAATGCTAAATCAGTGTCGCTGGACACATGTAGAAGTGTGGTTGTGTTCTATGTGTCTGTCATACGACTTATTGTTGCGCGAAACATGTCGTCGTGTAGCCCTAGCCTAAAGCTGACCTAGAGCAGTGAAGAAAAATGGCTGGGTTGTTATGGAAACCTGGAGTAAAACTAAGTATGTGGAGACTAAGGGTCTACGATTGGCTGATAAGGGACATGTGACCATGTGTATGGCAGTTAGGATATGAAGAGAAAGACTTGCAGGCTTGTATTGGCTAATGCAGGTCATTTTTGGGGAATATTTCAGAAAGGGGACATCCTAGAGAGTTGAGACCCCCACAAGATTTCTTTCCAGGTAGCAAGGGATGTGTATACCAAGCTTAGTTGAAATTGATGATTGCGTGTTTAAGTGATCGTGGAACATACATACATACACACATATACGGTATACATCCTTCTTTATATATATCGATAGAAGATAGATATATGGAAGTATATTCATGCACTGTATCTGAACATGTTGGCACTGTATTTGAATTGAAACATGTTGATTGTGTATGTACATTATTAATTGTATATTGGTCACTAAGACATATAAGTATATACCTTTGTTTTTACGTCTGCATGTGTATTTCACCATAGCAACGTGCACCTGCGTATTGGGTTGTGCTGACTGCAATCTCCATTTTTTTTTCCTTTGTAGCATATAAGTATATGCACTTGCACTTTGTAATTCACTTGGCTTGAGAAAGGTTCTGTGAGGGGACTGAAACAGCACGCCCTCTAGGCATCCAAGTCTGACAGTGCTGCCGATCACATTTATCAGATGCTTGTGTCCTGGACCTGTGAATGTATAGATTAAAACATCCTACAAAGTGTATAGGAAACTAGCACACAGTGGCCCTGATTTATTAATGCGTCTGCTCCAAAAATCTGTCTAAAACATGGTACAAATTGACGCATCTAGGGTTTGTACACTTTTTTCTGACATGATTGACAAAGGGGCGAGGCCTATGATGCTCCATTTTGCACCACATTTCTGGCGTACAAATCTGTCTCAAAGTACGCTAACCAATAGTTACTAGCAATCTGTTTTTCCCAAACCCATAACAGCTCCCATGGAGAGGACCCCCTTCCCTTTAACAAGAAACCTGCAACATAAAAAGTGGATCATGCCTCTACATACCTCAGTTTTGCTAGGAATTCAGCCAAAGGATAGACAGGGAAGAGAAGCCCTATGTGCCCTTGCAGATGAGCGGATGCAGTCCATGTTATCCGCAGCGAGAATGAGAGCCAAGCTGCACGGTGGACATCAGAGGCACAAAGCAGTAACATGATAGATACTGCTCTGTGCCTCCCTGTGACCTTTTTACTACAAAATCATAGTGAGATAAGTTGTCACATTGATTTTGTAGTAAAAGGGTGACAGAGAGGCACGGAGCAGTATCTATCATGTTAGAGTACTTTCACATTTGCTGCATAGCTATCCGGCCGGCTGTTCCGGCGGGTGAACAGCCTGCTGGATCCGCCATGCCGCAAGTGCCCGTGCACTGCCGTGCTGCCGCTCCGTCCCCATTGACTGTAATGGGGCGGGGACGGAGCTACGGCACAGCGCGTCTGTGCACGGCAAAGATCGCCGGACTAAAAAGTTGGACCTGCAGTACTTAGTCCAACGATCTCAGCCATGCACTGACGTGCTGCGGTGTATCTCCGCCCCCCGCCCCATTATAGTCAATAGGGACGGAGCGGCAGCACGGCAGTGCACGGGTACTTGCGGCATCGCGGATCCGGCAGGCTGTTTACCTGCCGGAACAGCCTGCCGGATAGCTATGCCGCAAATGTGAAAGTACCCTTACTGCTTCGTGCCTCTGATGTCCACCGCGCAGCTTGGCTCTCATTCTTGCTGCGGCTAACATTGAGTGCATCCGCTCGTCTGCAAGGGCCCTATAGCTTACAAAACCATTTTTTATGCTCTAGTGGAATACACTCAAAACGAAAAAGTTACATAAAGCCCCAAAAGAAAAGGGAATGAAAACTGGGGTCCCATTATGGGTTCTGGAAAAAACAGATTGCTGGTAAGTGTAATCTGTCTTTTATCTCCTTACCCATAAAGGCACTCATAGAGAAATAGAATAGAAGTAAAGAAATTGGAGGATTTACTGCCTGCAAAACATTCTGACCAAAGACAAGATCAGAGAGTGGAAACAACTTCAATCTATTGTACCTGAGAAAGGCAGAAGGGGAAGTCCAGATAGCTGCTTTACATATCTGATCCAACAAGGCTTCTGCTTTCTCAGCCCAGGAAGTAGAATGAGCCTGAAAAAAGGAAGGAGGAATGAGCCTGAAAAAAGGAAGGAGGAAGAATTTAATAAATAGCCTCCATCTGCCGATGGTACTTCTACTAGCCGAGAAACCCTTATTCTTTCCCTGATACTGCACAAAAAGGTTTTCTGCTTTCCTCGAATCCTAAGTAGCCTCTAAGTAGCGAACTACACACCTTCTAACATCTAGACAATAGAAAGATGCTTCACTGTCATTACGGATTATCACAAAAACATGGGAGAACAATCTCTTGCTTCTTATGGAATTCAGAAACAGCCTTTGGTAAAAAGAAAGTAATGGTCTTCATTACTATCCTATCATCAAGGATAACAGAGTGTGTGTGTGTGTGTGTGTTTGGGATGGAGAGGGGTGCAAAAGTAGAGAGGGACTGCAGTTTACTGACCTGGCTGGCTCAGGTGATGGCTAGGAGAAAAGCCATTTTGAGGGAAATATACCTAATAGGATTAGATGCTAAAGGTTCAAAAGGAGAACCTTCCAAGGCATTTAGTACCAGGTTCAGATCCCAGGGAGGAACTCTAGCTCTTTGAAGGGGTCTAATCCTACCTGCTGCCACCAGGAACCTTTTAACCCAGGGGTGAACCGCTAACTTGGAATCTAAACAAGAACTAGGAGCTGACACTTGCACCTTAAGGCCCCTTTCACACGGGCGAGTTTTCCGCGCGGGTGCAATGTGTGAGGAGGACGCATTGCACCCGCACTGAATCTGGACCCATTCATTTCTATGGGACTGTGCACATGAGCGGTGATTTTCACGCATCACTTCTGCGTTGCGTGAAAATCGCAGCATGCTCTATATTGTGCGTTTTTCACGCAACGCAGGCCCCATAGAAGTGAATAGGGCAGCGGGAAAATCGCAAGCATCCGCAAGCAAGTGCGGATGCAGTGCGATTTTCCCGCATGGTTGCTTAGCAACGGGACCAGATCTTTATTATTTTCCCTTATAACATGGTTATAAGGGAAAATAATAGCATTCATAATAAAGAATGCTTAGTAAAATGAAGATGAAGGGGTTAAAAATAATAAAACTTAACTTACCTTTGCCACTTGATCGCGTAGTTGCGATCTGTCATCTCTTTTCATGCTTTAACTAACAGCTTAGGACCTGTGATGACGTCACATCACATGGTCCAATCACATGGTCCATCTTACCATGGTGATGGACCATGTGATTGGGCCATGTGATGTGACGTCATCACAGGTACTTTAGCTGTTAGTTAAAGCATGAAGACAGAAGACAGATCGCAACTACGTGATCAAGTGGCTAAGGTAAGTTAAGTTTTATTATTTTTAACCCCTTCATCTTCATTTTACTAAGCATTCTTTATTAAGAATGCTAATATTTTCCCTTATAACCATGTTATAAGGGAAAATAATAAATTCTCCAGAATAATCTACCCGAAACTGGACTTCAGTGATGAAATCCGGCTTCGGGTCTGGGTACCAAACATGGCGATTTTTCACACGCGCGTGCAAAACGCATTACAAACGTTTGCACCCGCGTGGAAAAATCGCGTATATTCCCGCAACGCACCTGCCTCTTGAAAGAGGCCTAAGAGTAGAGGACCTCAAATTATTTTCTAAGCTCAGGTGGAAGACTTCAGATTCCAGGCAGTTAGATGGAGGTTCTGAACCTGAGGGCGAAATACAGGGCCCTAAGATAGAAGATCTGGCCTGGCAGTGGGACTCCCTGGCTGACAAGTGGACACCATTCTTAGACATGTAAACCAGGGACTTTTGTGCCAAAATGGTGCTGTAATAATAACTGATGAATATAGAATTATTCCAGCTCACCTTATCAGCCCAATAGTGCACGGAAACAGCCGAGTTAGACTTGTACAGACATCAAATGGAAGAAAAAGTATTCCAGCACTTCTTGGATGAAGATAAAACAATTTTCCTTTATTTCTTTGCTTGGTAAAATAGCATGACATCGGGCATAGTTCACATAGCAGGCAGTGCAGTTGCGACTGTTTAGGACGCGTTTCGAACTCAAGGTTCTTTATCTTTGCAATGCAAAGGAAACTAAGTCTATACAGGGTATAAATAATCAGGTATGGTTGCATGGAACCTCCCACTATGAGGTGGGAACAATTATTCCAAACACCTGTGCACTTGGCTGAAAAAGAAAACACCCTCTTAAAAGACTAGTTACCGCATCGCTGCACTATAAATGTTCACATATAAGAATAACTGATGCTCTGTCCTCCCAAAACTTTCTCATTACTCTCAGAATGAAGCAAATTGGAAGGAAGGCATACCCTCCCTCTCCTCCTCCAAATACTGGACTAAAGTATCCACTGCAGATGGTCGGTCTGCTGGATTCAGGGGGAAAAAAATCAGTTGATTTTGCTATTTAATCTAGATGTGAACAAGTCTACTGAAGAAAAGCTCCATTTCCAAACAACGAGAAGGAAGATCTCTGGATTTGATCCTGATATTGCGATCCTTTATCTGAGGGAGAGAGCCTGAAACACAGCTAGGAGTTCTTTAAATAAGAAGACTCTCCCATCTGAGCCTTTGACCACTGAGACTGGAGGGGAGTAGAATCTAAGTGAGCCTCCCATTCCTGGGGATTTGCATCCGTAGTGATATTGAGTCTGTAAGAGAGTGGCCACAGAAGTCCCTTGTTCAGATTCTGTAAGTAAAGAGAACCTGGCTTTTTAGGAAAGGAAAAATTTTAAGTCTAGAGAGCTCATCTTCCTGTCCCAGTTGCCTAATATGTCCCTTTGAGGAAGACGAGATCTGACTTGAGCCCAACTTACTGTCTGAATGCACGAAAAAAAGAAGCCCATCACCAACGTGGCTTCCCTGAACGTGGAGGTATGAGAGAGAAAAAGATCCATGGTTCTGGACATGATCAAGTTCAGTTTTGGCAGGGGCAAAAAAGAAGTCTGACAGGAGGAGTCCAGAAGAGTTCCCAGGAATAGGTCGGTTCTTGAGAAGGTCGGTTTAGGGATGAGCGAATGGACTTCGGATGCTTTATCCGAAATCGATTAGGATGAAACTTTGTTGTAATACTCGAGAGAGCGGGAGCTCTGTACAGTATTAGAATGTATTAGCTCCGATGAGCCGAAGTTATTACTTTGCAAAGTCTTGCGAGACTTCGTGTAATAACTTTGTGAATTAATTATTACTGTAGAAAACCTTGGTACCGAACTCGGGTTCGGTTCGCGAAGTAATAACTTCGGCTCATCGGATCCAATACATTCTAATACTGTACGGAGCTCCTGCTCTCTACAGTATTAGAACAAAGTTTTATGTGAATCGACTTCGGATGAAGCATCCAAAGTTGATTCGTTCATCCCTAGTCAGGTTTGATATTTCATAATTTATGTGCCACCCTAGAAATGAAACCTACAAAAGCTGTGCATGCAGACGCTGAACTGAATCTGCTCCTACCAGAATATCATCTAAATATGGAATGAACATAATGTAATCTTATGAACGAGGCCATCCCTGCGACAACTTTTGTAAATACCCTGGGAGCTTGAGGAATGCCTAAATGAAGAGACTTGGATTAAATGTGTACTCAGGATCCTTGAATCATCACTGCAACTCTTAAAAATATTTGGCAGTCTCTGAATATGGATGTAATAAGCGTCTTCTAGGTCTACGGATGCCATCACACAATCTTTGAAGAGGAGATTTACTGTTGACTTCAATGTCTACATTATGAAATCTCTAGTAAGGTAGGAAGAAGTGTAACTTCATAAGGTTTACGATCACTCAGAAAGGCTAATTGGGTTTTCTAACAAATCTCCTCCCTTCATCATCTGGAGGGACCAACATTATTACCCAATTCACCTCGTCCTCCTTAGCCTGCTGTTTTAACTGATTTCTGAAAATTTTTGTGGGGAAAAAATTGTCCTCCAGGGGAGACAAAATTCCTGGTGGAGTCCCTTTGCAGTGGTAGATCAGATCGAATGTAGAAGGACCATCATACATGGTTCTAAGACCGTTTATTATTATTTCATTTAAAGAGCCATTAATTCCATGGCACTGTACATCAACAGGGGTTACACATAATACATAAGCATAAAAATATTAACAGAGTAGTATAGAGGGAGAGAGGACCCTGCCCGCGAGAGCTTACAATCTACAAGGAAAAGGGAAACAGTAGGTGAGGGTAAAAGCTGCTCATTTGGCTGTGTGATGGCAGTATGCTTATTGAAGGTGGTAGGCTTGCCTGAAGACGTGAGTTTTCCAGTTGCTTTCGAAGGTTTGGATGTTGGGGGAGTTTGATGTACTGGGTAGCAAGATCCAGAGTATGGGGGAGGCACGTGAGAAATCTTGTAGACGATTGCGTGAACAACAGACGAAAGGAGAACAAAGAACAAGGTCTTGTGAGGACTGGGGATTACGTGTGGAGATGTCTAGAACGCAGGTCAGAGATGTAAGGAGGGGACATATTGTGGATGACCTTATATGTAGTTGTTAGTATTTTAAACAGAATTCGCTGGGCAATGGAGAGCCAACGAAGGGATTGGAAAAGGGGAGTGGCAGAGGAGAAACGAAAGGAGAGGTGGATTAACCAGGTAGCAGAGTTGGGAATAGATTGGAGGGGTGTAAGCATGCTAGATAGGCAGCCATAGAGGATGTTGCAGTAGTCTAGTAGGGTGTGCATTAGCATTTTAGTCGACTAAGGGGTGAGGAAGTAGTGATTACGAAAGAAGTTCTTAAGATGAAAGCGACAGGTGGGGTAAGGGTTTGGATGTGTGGCTTGAAGGACAGGGCAGAATGACATATGCCATAGGACTCAATGAGCTGTCCCAGGCTGAATGTATAAATGGAGAAAAGTAGGAGGGCCCAGGACAGAGCCTTTAGGGACCCAACAAAGAGGAGGCCTGATGAGGAGGTGGCTTGTGAATGGGAAACGCTGAAAGTTCTGTTGGTGAGGTAACGGGAGAGGGCCAGGTCTCTTTTGTAGAGGAATGAGAGTGGTCGACTGTTACAAAGGCAGAGGAGAGGTGAAGAAGGAAAAGCAAAGGGTAATGACATTTAGCAGCAAACACCTGGTGAAGTAGGTTTCCGGTGAAGTACCTGGACCCCTTCTTTGTGCCTCTGACAGCAGCTGGGAGATTGCAGCATACCTGAATTGTTGAGCCGCGGTCTGGAGTGCTGACTTCCTACCTGCCAGATGCTTGCCTTCTGGTCTGTGCCGCTTTCGGAGGGGAAGACCTGGATCATAGGGACCTGGCGTGGGATTGCTGCCGTCGAACTCTGGTGTCTCCTGCTCTTACAAGGGAGCCCGCCTCATGCCACCGGACCGCGACATGTGGTGAGGCCTGCTGCTGTTCCGTCATCTGGACCAATCATCCTCCGCTCCCAGTAAGTGTCTCTACCTGTGGGGGACCCCGGACTGGGCCATCCACCTTTGTTGGCCTGTCCCTTGCGGACACAGCCTGTCGGCGCAAGTGTACTGAGTGAAGGACGTGCGGTTGCCAGCTCCTTCACTCAGTACGCCTGCGCCGATTGAGGAACGTTACGGCGCAGGCACGGGAATTCAGAAGCAGACGGGGCCAGTGGGAGGAGGTGAGCACTCGCTGGCCCTGTCTATCAAGAGGAGATGGGGCGTGTCTAGAAGTAGAGGATGTGGCGGCTACCAGCAAGTACATGCCCAACTTGCTGGTAGTGAAGAAATTTACATATTATAAAAGTTTAAGGATGTCAGATGCTCCTTTCTTTGTGTCATTGCTTTATTTAGATGGCATCTTAAATTAATGCTCATATGTGTTTATTTGTACTGAAAAACCTAATAAAAATCTGAAAGTTAAAAAAAATAAAAGTGAGTTGGAGGAGAAGTGGGAAGACAGTTTGAGATGGACCTGTTGTTGCACAAGTTTTGATCTGAATAGGAGTAGTGAGATGGGACGATAGCTAAGAGCATGGGTCCATGGAGTGCTTCTACAGTATGGGCGTGATGGTTGAATGCTTAAAAGAGGAAGGGAAGATGCCAGTGGTTAGCCATATGTTGAAGAGGTGGGTTGGGGAATGGGTAAGTATAGTGGTGAGGTGGGATTGGGTCAAGGGTACAGGTGGCGAGTTGTCATTTGGTGAATAAGGTGGAAAGCTTTTCTCCAGTGATGGTGGTAAACTGGGTTATGTAGGAGGAGCACTGTATAGTTGTGTAGAGGGGTCCTGGGGGTTACTTGAAGCCTTCTTAGATTTCGTCAATTCAATTTTTGAAATATGTAGAGTTGAAGGTGTTATCTCTCCTGACATACCTGTTTTAATAGCTACATGCATTCCCTGTGTAATAACAATTCTGGAGCATCTATTCTTATGACTGTTTTGCCATTCCTTCATTATTTCTACTAGAAGTTATGAATGAATTGCTAGCAGTCTGCAGTAAGGGTACAGAGAGGTGTTACCAGTTGGGGTGGGTGGGGGTGTACCTGCACAGTCTGACAATGGCAGCACTGACTGGATAAAGTGAGACTGTGCAGGGACACCTCCCAACTGGTAACAACCCTGGTGAGTGCAAGTGTCCCTTTAAAAGAACCTGTCACTGCAAGTTGTTGTACAATCTGCATACAGCAGGTTCTAGAGCAGGAGAAGCTGAACTATATAGAAAATGCCTTTTCTTGTCCACAAAGAATAGGACATGTTCTATATTTTTGCGGAACGGAAGTGCGGATCCGCAATTCCGGATCCGAGCGGGACAAAGTGTGTCCCCATAGAAATGAATGGGTCCACAATTCCGTTCCGCAAACAGAATTGCGGACGTGTGAATGGGTCATAAGGGTCCCTTATCACCGCCAGTTAGTTAGCTACTTGTTAGGTAGTTAGCACCCAGCCCACCACACCGCAGTCACTGATTTTGGCAGAGATTTTTTCATCCACGATGATTGATGCGAATGAAAAAATCTGTACCGTTCATTTATTTTATTTTTTTCAGCCCGGAGGCTGAACGGAAAAAAAAAATCTCATTACCCGTATGCTCAATATAAGGAAACTCCTAATGCTGGCCATACGTGTAATGAGTTTGTAACGTGTGTAACGTGTAATTGCGGAGACCCTCAAATTCCAAAAAAAATAATTTTCTGTGAACTCGCCATGCCCCCTCACGAAATACCTTGGGGTGTCTTTTTTCCAAAATGGGGTCACATGTGGGGTATTTATACTGCCCTGGCATTTTAGGGGCTCTAAAGCGTGAGAAGAAAAATGCGTAAAAATGCCCTCCTAAAAGGTACTCATTGGAATTTGGGCCCCTTTGCGCATCTTGGCTGCAAAAAAGTAGCACACATGTGGTATCGCCGTACTCAGGAGAAGTAGGGCAATGTGTTTTGGGGTGTATTTTTACATATACCCATGCTGGGTGAGAGAAATATCTCTGTAAATTGACAACTTTGTATAACATTTTTTTAAAAGTTGTCGTTTACAGAGATATTTCTCACACAAAGTATGGGTGTATGTAAAAATACATCCCAAAACACATTGCCCTACTTCTCCTGAGTACGGCAATACCACATGAGTGACACTTTTTTGCAGCCAAGATGCGCAAAGGGGCCCTAATTCCAATGAGTACCTTTAGGATTTCACAGGGCATTTTTACGCATTTGGATTCTCACGCTTTAGGGCCCCTAAAATGCCAGGGCAGTATAAATACCCCACAGTGACCCCATTGTGAAAGAAGACACCCCAAGTATTCCGTGAGGGTTATGGTCAGTTCATGTAAAATTTTATTTTTTGTCACAAGTTAGTGGAATATGAGACTTTGTAAAAAAAAAAAAAAAAACAATTTCCGCTAACTTGTGCCAAAAAAAAAACTTCTATGAACTCGCCATGCCCCTCACGGAATACCTTGCGGTGTCTTCTTTCCAAAATGGGGTCACATGTGGGGTATTAATACCGCCCTGGCATTTTAGGGGCCCTAAAGCGTGAGAAGAAAAATGCGTAAAAATGCCCTCCTAAAAGGTACTCATTGGAATTTGGGCCCCTTTGCGCATCTTGGCTGCAAAAAAGTGTCACACATGTGGTATCGCCGTACTCAGGAGAAGTAGAGCAATGTGTTTTGGGGTGTATTTTTACATATACCCATGCTGGGTGAGAGAAATATCTCTGTAAATTGACAACTTTGTATAAATCTTTTTAAAAAGTTGTCATTTACAGAGATATTTTTCTCACCCAGCATGGGTATATGTAAAAATACACCCCAAAACACATTGCCCTACTTCTCCTGAGTACGGCGATACCACATGTGTGACACTTTTTGCAGCCAAGATGCGCAAAGGGTCCCTAATTCCAATGAGTACCTTTAGGATTTCACAGGGCATTTTTACGCATTTTTCTTCTCACGCTTTAGGGCCCCTAAAATGCCAGGGCAGTATAAATACCCCACAAGTGACCCCATTTTGGAAAGAAGACACCCCAAGGTATTCGTGAGGGCATGTCGAGTTCACCGATTTTTTTGCACAAGTTAGCGGAAATTGATTTTTTTTTTTTTTTTACAAAGTCTCATATTCCACTAACTTGTGACAAAAATAAAATTTTACATGAACTCACCATACCCCTCACGGAATACCTTGGGGTGTCTTCTTTCTAAAATGGGGTCACATGTGGGGTATTTATACTGTCCTGGCATTTTAGGGTCTCTAAAGCGTGAGAAGAAGTCTGGAATCTAAATGCGTAAAAATGCCCAGTGAAATCCTAAAGGTACTCATGGAATTTGGGCCTTTGCACTCAGGCTGCAAAAAAGTGTCACACATGTGGTATCGCCGTACTCAGGAGAAGTAGGGCAATGAGTTTTGGGGTGTATTTTTACATATACCCATGCTGGGTGTGAGAAATATCTCTGTAAATTACAACCTTTTAAAATTTTTATACAAAGTTGTCAGTTTACAGAGATATTTCTCTCACCCAACATGGGTATATGTAAAAATACACCCCAAAACACATTGCCCTACTTCTCCTGAGTACGGCGATACCACATGAGTGACACTTTTTTGCAGCCTGGGTGCGCAAAGGGGCCCAAATTCCAAAGAGTACCTTTAGGTTTTACAGGGATGCTCACAATTTAGCCCCGCCCAAAATGCCAGAACAGTAAACACACCCCCCAAATGACCCCAATTCGGAAAGTAGACACCCCAAGGTATTCACTGAGGGGGATAATGAGTCCGTGGGAGATTTTTTTTTTTTTGCCAGAAGTTTTTTGCAGAAATGGAAACTTTATTATTATTATTATTTTTTTCCTCAGAAAGTGTCATTTTCCGCTAACTTGTGAAAAAAAATTAAATGATACATGAACTCATCATGCCCCTCCGCGAATACTTTGGGGTGTCTTCTTTCTAAAATGGTGTGATTTGGGGGGTATTTATACTATCCTGGCATTCTAGCACCTGAAGAAACATGACAGGCGCTCAGAAAGTCAGACCTGCTTCAAAATGCCGAAATTCACTTTTTTGCACCATAGTTTGTAAACGCTATAACTTTTACCCAAACCAATAAATATACACTTATTGGACTTTTTTTTGCAAAAATTTCAGTCATTTTTGATTAATAGCAAAAAAAGTAAAAATGTCAGCAGCAATGAAATACCACCAAATGAAAGCTCTATTAGTGAGAAGAAAAGGAGGTAAAATTCATTTGGGTGGTAAGTTGCATGACGGAGCAATAAACGGTGAAAGTAGTGTAGTGCAGAATTGTAAAAAGTGGCCTGGTCATTAAGGGGGTTTAAGCTAGGGGGGCTGAAGTGGTTAAAATGTATAAATTACACGTGTACTCCACAAATCTGGCCTTTATGGACGAGTGGCAAGCAGAAAGCTATTTGTGACAGCAAGTCCTGTTTGAAGTTTGCCACTCATGTGGAAGAAGGTGCTTTGGTCAGATGAGACTAAAGTTGAACTTTTTGGCTTAAATGCAAAATATCATTAGCTAAAGTCACTTTAATGGAGTGAAAAAGTCGCAAAAAAATGTGCAATCGGTAAAATTGCGCATTTTTTTGCGACTTTTTCAAGCTCTGCACTAAGCTCTCCAGTTTTGTGAGAGTGGGCGTGTTGTCTTATGTAAATGAATCTCTAGACAGATTTACTATTGTAACCATTTGAAAAGTCGCAAAAAAGTCCCCAAAAAAATGCGCAATTTCACTCCAGGGGGACCATGCTTGTCTTATGCGACTTTTTTGTAAAGATGTGCGACTTTTGTAAAGCCGCTTACTGAAGGATAAACTGCTACCGTCAAACCACATTTATCACAGAATTAAGAGACCATTAATAAATCTGACTAGCCAGAAGTGACTTTGGGCAGATGTAAAAGTGGAGTAAGATGTAAGTGTAATGATAAATCTGGCCCTTTGTGTGGAGGAAACACCCTGAACACACCATCCTGACCCTGAAACATGGTGGTGGCAGCATCATGCTCCAAAAGGCTTGAGACTGGGGCAGTTTCACCTTTCAGCAGGACAACAGTCCTAAACATACAGGTACATCTTAATACATTAGAATTTCATCAAAAAGTTAATTTCTTTCAGTAATTCAGTCCATATATTATATAGAATCATTACACACAGTAATCTATTTCAAAAGTTTATTTCTGTTAATGTTGATAATTAAGGCTTACAGCTAATAAAAATCTAAAAGTTAGTATCTCATAAAATTAGATTATATAAGACCAATGAAAAAATTATTTTTACTACAGAAATGTTGGCCTACTGAAAAGTCTGTAAAGTATATGCGCTCAATGCTTGGTTGGGCCTCCTTTTGCATGAATTACTGCCTCAAAGCAACGTAGCATGGATGCAATCAGCCTGTGGCACTGCTGAGGTACTATGGAAGCCCAGGCTGCTTTCAGCGAATCTGCATTGCTAGGTCTGGTATCTCTCATCTTCCTCTTGATAATACTCCATAGATTCTCTATGGAGTTTAGATCAGGCGAGTTTGCTGGCCAGTCAAGCACAGTAATACCGTGGTTATTAAACCAGGTATTGGCAGTGTGGACAGGTGCAAAGTCTGGCTGGAAAATGTCAGCACAGAGAAGCATGAAGTGCTCTATTATTTCCTGTTACCAACTTTGGACATGATATAACACAGTGAACCAACACCAGCAGATGACTGTGGAAACTTCATACAGGACCTCACTGAGCTTGGATTTTGTGCCTCTGGACTCTTCCTCCAGACTCTGGGACCTTGATTTCCAAATTAAATAAAAAATTCACTTTCATCTGAAAACAGGACTTTGAACTACTGAGCAATAGTCAAGTACTTTTTCTTCTTAGCCCAGGTAAGACACTTCAGAAATTTTCTCTGGGTCATGAGTGGCTTGACACGAGGAGTGTGACAGTTGTAGCCTATGTTCTGGATACGTCTGTGTGTGGTGGCTCTTGAACACTGACTCCAGGGGCAGTCCACTCCTTGTGAATCTTACCCCAAATTCTTGAATGGTCTTTTCTTGACAATCCATTCAAGGCTTTTCTACAACAATTTTTGCTTCCACTCAGCTTTCCATTAATATGTTTGGATCCAGCTTCTTTAGCAATGACCTTTTGTGGCTTCCTCATGATTGTGTTACTCTATTACATAACCTCCCAATAAAATGCATTTAAGTTTGCGGGTATAAAATGAAAAAATGTGGAAAAGTTCAAGGGGTATGAATATTTTTCAAGGCATTGTATCAATTTACTCAGCTCCTCCTGCCTTCCATGCAATGCAGGTGCTCTTTAAGGGAGTGCCTAATTTTTGGGGGGCACCCAGAAGTGCATGCCTGCGGGTTTTAGTGCATCCAGATGCCATTGTCAGATTTGACAACAGCATCTGAAGGGTTAAAAGTCCACAACCAGACATTAGCCATGGGTTTCTGCTGTATGAAACAGAACATGGCAGCTACTGATGGCCACAACAGAGGGACAGCTTCTGGAGAAGTATTTTGTGTTGGACTGTGGGATGGTATTCTGTGCTACACTATGGTATTACTGTGTTGCCCCACCTTCTGTCAATTTGGACCCACCTACAACATTGGGGCCACTTAGGATTTTTCCAGGACCTCTAAAAGTTCCCAGGCCCCCTTTCCTTTAGGTCTCTAACACAAATATCTCCTACTAGAGACCAAAGAAGACATTCCCCATCTAAAGTAGGAACAGCCAAGTGTTCTTCAAGGTACTGGGCTGGAAGGCCTTGCATCGCTTTGGTCAATGCGTCCTGCACTTTCTGACATCTCACCGGTGAGATGGAAAAGCCATTAAGATTTCAGCTTAAAATATGCTGTGAACTAGCAAATGAGGGGCCCTGAACGCTCTACCCCTCCTCACCATGGCATAACTCCCATCTCCAGAGGTGAATTGCGCCACTGAGCAATGAAAGGGAGGAAGCTAATTCAAGTGGATCATAACAGGGTGGACCCAGCTGGTGAGGGAGATGGAAGCTTGGCCAAGTAGCAGAATCCTTACTAGCGCTCATTGAGCACCCAACCTCTTCTAACAGCTGATTGGCGGGGCTCCAGGGTGTTGGACCCCTGCCGATCAGATATTGATGACCTATCCTGATAGGTCATCATTTGTCAGATAACCCCTTTAAAAACATCTTTTACAACTATTAAAAACCAGACCTATGCGTTTCAGACATAGTATGACTTGCCCTTAATCATAATATAACATGATTAAATACAATATTTAGTCCGTCACTGTTTTTCTTTTCGTATTTTATTTAAGCTGTGAGTTTAGTGATCAGCACCTCAAAACCACTTTTCTCTCTCTCATAATGATTAAAGGGCAAGTCACACTATGTCCGAAACATGTAGGTATGGTTTTTAATTGTTGTTCAAGATGTTTTAAGGATTTTCCAATAAAGTAGTAAAGCTTTTACAGTGCTGTAGATTTTTTGTTTTGAATTTGTTCATTCTGGATACCCCCACCTGCACCAGGGACCCGTAGCCTTGATAAGGTAAGTCACACTAAGGTATCCTACAAAAAGTTGTAGATAGATGTGTACCGCTTTTTACGCTGCAGGTTTTTGGTTCACAAAGAAATGAATTTGGGCTGTTCCTCATCAACATGTCCACCGCAAACTTCCAGAAGACCACCAGTTTCACTCAGGAGGCTTCACTAAATATAGCTAATCCCAGTACTTTGTTGCTCAGGACAACCAGACCATTTTCTAGTCCTCTCCTAAAACCCCTTATTCAGAAAAAAGGGAAGGAACGTGCAATAGTAAAGTACTGCTGAAGGGAATGTCATCAAAAAATTACGTATTGTTTAAATCATGTTTTTATTTTACCATATTTTTAAAGAATTTTTTATTTTTAATTTTCTATGTAAATATCTATTCAAACAAAAACTAAAATTTAGCAGTTTTCGCACTGAAAACTAATAAGTGCCACTTCTTGGTCTGTACAGATCACTTTACAGTAATGTCATTCTAATCCTGCCTGTTATGATATCACCTCTGTGTATAGATAAGGCAGGATCCACTATTCACAATAGTTGACTGTCAAAGCTCATCTATTCTTCCCTTGTACTATGACCTCTGCACAAGTCACAAACAGGTCTAGAAAACTCTCCCATAGAAGTCAATGAGGTCCCCTCCTGACCATTGTGTCTATGGACCATGGGGCTGCCGTAAAGTAGTTTTCTTAATGCTTTAACACTGTTAAGAACAGCTCAGGCAAGATGGCCGCCCTCAACCATGTTCAGGAAAGAGACTCTATCTGCAACCAGCAAATAAAAACAGATTGGGGAAAAAAAATCGTTGTTTGTTTCTGTCTGGTAGATGAAAATTTTGGTGACATTTTCTTAAGCTAGAGTTCAAACACACAATTACTTATTGTATTTACAAAGTATAAACGTGCACATCAGTAAAATCTCAAAATGCCTCCATGGGAGTTGCCCAATCTGGGTTTCACCTCTGATTCATCAGGTGCATCTTTCTCTCCTCCTGCATTATCTATTTTTAATTATATCCTCTACTCTTGCATTCATATATGTCATTATATGACGGCCATTGCTGCCTTTTAAATATCACAAGACCACACATCCAGCCAATGACAAGGATTTCTGTCTTTTACCTCATTCCATCATGTGACTAAATCCACCAGTCACAATGGGAAACCTCAACCAGAGGCGCCTAGGTGAAAACTGGTGGGCTTCTTGTTTGCTGTGTGCACACTGTGCAACTGCATTATCTTTCTGTGGATATATTGATGAGGAGCAGCAGAAATCCGTGTTCATGAATATTAACTGTTAGACAAGTGGACAGAACGACGCTCCAAGCAATGTGGTGGGGAGCAAGACAGATCCATCATGACTAAAAATGTAGGTCAATGGGGACAGATCCGTTTTCTCAGCCACACTATAGAAAACGGCATCCAATAAATGTAAGCCAATACAACTACATAACAGCAATTGCTAATGTATACAAAAGTCATGCAAAACTGCATGTATACAAACACCATGTAAAAAGTGACAAATATGCCTATGTCACAATGAATAAACTGCAAGACCTAATTAAGAATTACCAGACTGTATATAAATACAGTTTAACACAATATAGAAAGTATAATACATATATGAAAATAAGTGCAGCGAAAAGGCGGCATCCACAAGACGAAGACACAAAGGAAAGTACTCCGATTCAGTGAACCTACATCTGGGGGTGACGAAGGTTCACCGAAACGCGTGTCGGGGCTGGCGCCATCCAGGAGGAAGCACATTATGGGTAATGGAGTCTATGTTATTGTTTGAATATTATTGCACTTTATTGTGATTTAATCTATGAGTACCATCATCCTTTGTGTCTTCCTCTTGTGGATGCAACCCTTTTCCTGCAATTTTTTCATGTATTATACTTTTTATATTGTGTTAAACACTAATATATATATATAGTCTGGTAATTCTTTATTAGGTCTTACAATAGAAAACGGATCTGTCCTGCATAGACTTTCAATGGCGTTCAAGACGGATCCATCATCGCTGTGTTAAAGATAACACAACTGGATCCGCAAAAATGCTGGTGAGAAAGTAGCCTAAGAAAACTATAACTAGAGGGGAATAAAGAGTGCAGAACCACTGCTATGTATTTAGTGGCCGCCTTGAGTCTCGTCTTTGTCGTTATGTCTTGGCAGCAGGGCTTTGGATTATTACCAAGACACACGTAACAAACCACTTTAGAGGTTGTAACTTTCTACAGCCCTTAAAAGTATAGCTCTGGTTAAACAGAACTGTCAATGTAGAAAACACTTTCTCAAATGTGACAAGTGTCGGGCCAGATCTTCCACCTATACATAACTTAATGTGTCTGTGTCTCCTCCCAATAGGTATCCGGCTGAAATAAACAAATGGGCAATTGAATATCTCAACCAGCAAGGGATTCGCAGCACATATCCAGTACAGAAGAAAAGGCAGCAGTATCTTGAGTGTGCCAAAGATCAATCATGCGCCTGCCTTTTATGTGATGTCCCAGGGAACAGCAGTTGACCAGGAGTTTTTTCTTCCAAGCTGTTCAGGCTCGTGTAGGATTTTAATAAAATTAGTGTTTTGCTTTTTGTGCTTGTAGAGAATGTGCAACATCCAGTGGGAAGTAATAGAATTTATTGCATATTTACATTACTTTTTATGGTATACTCTAGGCAAGTGTATACAGTACAAAAAAACCAAAGGCCAAAGCTCAAGGACTGCATATCTCATGTGGTGATAATTTATATATACGCCAATGTACTACTGGGCTATACTTACAAAATGCTGCAATTACATCTTCCTCAGGAGGCTTTTACACATCTGTAGGGGGAAAAGCTTGGGTTTCTTTGTAAGCCGCAATGATCTTGGTGCAGGACTTCTGCCTATACTCCTTGTATGGAAAAGGGGACTTTACCAATAAGCACTTGGCAAATATGGGGCTTCTTCAGAAGAGCAAAAGCAACTGAAACTACACCCTCTCTGTTCCATCTTTCAACCTACCTCAAGCAATTCCACAGTGTTATGTACAGTATAAAACAAATCATGTGCATCAATATAAAATCAATAATTTAGACAGTTTCACTAACAGAATTTTCTTATATGATGCCGCCACCAAAACTTTCCATTTTACAATATATACTCTTTTTTTAATATAGAAAGTCTGAAGTGTGTAGCTTATCAGATTCCAGTTTTGAACTGGATTTATGTGAAGTACACACGTTTTTATTTCACTCCTATAAAGGTCATGTCATTCTATAAAAAAGAAACCTTATTCTTAATAGAAATCAAGAAGGTTAGCAGCCTTTGACCCAAGTGGACACTTTTTCAGCCCCATGGTTCCCAAGCCACCAACACTCCATGAACAGGGTTAAAAAAGTAGTAATTTATGTATAACCACATCTCGAAATATATGACAAAACACATACAGTAACAGACACCAGCATATTCCTAACCAACCAATATTAGTACATCCATCTGTAATACTGGATGACTGAGGAGAGATTAAACCAAGTAGGCAGGTCAGGGTGCATGATCTGTGCCAGAAACAAACCATCTAGTATACATTGCATGTGGTGCCTCAGACAGGTAAGACATCGCAAATATAAAACTAATGCAGAATTTTATTTTCTGATAATCCACTTCATTTATAATAAAAAAATAAAAGGAACACAAAATTAAAAAAAAAAAAAAATAATAATAGTAGGGTAAGATGCCACATGTGGCAAAAAGGAGAATAAAGTAACCAATTGCCCGACATTTTGACAGGCGCACGGTTACAGAGGGAGGAACCTCATTGCACAAACTTTTCAGGAGAGTCCAATGATGAACCAATGACCATCTGAACGATAATCCTCAAAACAGAGTTAGAATTAAAGAATTTGGAAAAAGAAAAGGTAAGAGGGGACAAGTAGGCAGACAAGGTTCCAAGGATGGGAGTCTGAATACAGACAGAGTATCATGAATCCTACTGAAGGATACAGTCTCCTTGCCTGAGTGTTTCTTACAAAAGAAACAATTTGCTTGCGAAGGGGCATGGTGAGCAATGCTCCTTTAAACGCCTACACAGTTATAAAAACTTTAGCGCCACCTGCCCTGGACAGGGGTTTAGCAGCCGAGTGGACAGTCAGGAAAAGCCTCAGACTGGAGTCAGCGTCGTCCTCCCCTATCTCTCACTGGTGTACTCCTGCTGCGACTCCTGCTGTGCCTTTTAGGATCCCTACGTTCGCGCTCACGAGGATGTTCTCTGCTGTGCTCTCTCCTTTTCTCTCTCTCAGCATCACGTGCCCGTTCTCTGTTTCGCTCTGCCTCTTTCTCCCTTTCCTTTGCTCGCTCCTTTCTTTCTTCCTCCTCTTGCTCTTCCTGTTCTTTACGGCGCTTCTCTCTTTCTTTCGCTCGCTCCGCCCTATCTGCTACTTTCTTTACAATCTGCAAGAAGAGATCATGGCAATGTTACATCTTCTCAAATCCAGCAATCAAACCAAGTTTGACCCCATTCACATACTTCATACCTGATCATCTGTGAGGGGCAACCAATATATACAAGGGGCAGCTTTGGTTTTATGGAATAAGTCATCCAAGAGTTTAGCTGGAGGTTCCTCTTGAACTTTCTCTGCAAATGGAATAAAAACCAATAAACTCAAATTTGAAAATTAGAGGACAGTTGCATGTAAACTACAGAGACCACCAGTGCAAGTACATAAGTAAGGCATCGCAGAATAACAATGTGACTACCTTTCTTTTCATTCTTTTTCTCTTTGGACTTTGCATGCTCTTTACGCCGTCTGTCTCTGGAACGCGACCTGGGAGCCTCCCGAATTTTATCTCTATCCCACTCTCGTTCCGATCGAGTGCGTTCCCTCCTCTCCATCTCACGCTCCCTCTCAGCCCACTGTTCTCGCACACCTCGTTCATGTTCCCGGTGTTCGCCGCGTAATGGAGGGGCATGTGCGTGTGAATGAGAGTGTGTGTGTTGGTGAGGGGGCTCCTCTGGTTTCGGTTCAGGTGGTCTCTCTGGAATAAGACCTCTGTGGAAGTCCAACTAAAAGGGTATGATAATTACATAAGTAAGTAAGCTGAAAACAAGGGAAGAGAAACTAGCCAGAACATGGGGACTAAACATCACCTTTATAAAATGTACATTATATGGATCTGGAAAGTTTTACCTCGTCTTGTTCTGCAAAGTCTACAGATAAGAATTTAGGATTGGATTGGGGCCATCTCACGCCATGCAGAGAATTCCTTGTAGCAACAGCTTCTTCTACTGTAGAATACTATGGAAACAAGAGAAAGTTAGCAACACGGCACAGAGATGGCATAAAGCCTACACAGAATTGTCTAAAGGCCAAGTACACGTTCATCTTTCTAAAGCTGCGGACATGGTATGTCTTTTTCGAATTGCAAATTACATTGAAGGTTATTATTTCTACTCCATTTGGCGATAGATCATGCTGAAGTGGAACCGAAGAAAATGTTGACAAATGCCAAATAAAAAGGAAAACTTAAGCAAGGTCAAGTGTAAAACTGATGCTCAGCAGGACAGTAAGTGCACACTGATGGCAGCATTCCCATTTACACGGCAGTAAGCTGTTTGGCCAATAACTGTCCCCCGTACACACTGAAGAGTGCATCAATTCCAAACACGGATCGGGGACCAATACGCGGTTAGACACCTCTGGTGGTGGCTCATCATGGAAAGAAGGATCACACATATTGGGAATCTGAAAGCCTGATTCTTCTTTTCCTCAACATGTAATGCAGGGAAAAAGTTGGGACATCCCTATTGAAGTTGGCAGATTTGGCCGTCATTAATCCAATGAGGGACGTTTATCAAAATTGTTGTTCCCGTGTGTGTGTGCTGGGGAGAGATGTGCCGAATAAAAAGACTAACAGTGGCGTAAATGCCTTAGCAACTGTCCCTCAATTTGTACGGTCAAGTTACCATATAAAATTTACTCCGTTCTGTCAGATGATATCGAATTAATTCATAAATCAAACAGGTATCAAAGCTTAAAGTTTTAATCTGGCATGGATGCTGAGGATCCTCTTGGCATGTAAAATTACGATTTTTGTGCAGTGTTAGCAAATAATTCAATGTATTAAATAGCAAACTTCAGGGCTCATTATAAACCATGTAAGATGCAGTGCTATGGGAGATGATGTACATAAAAGCCCTAAAGAGTGGATTAGCTTATTTAAAAGGAATCTATTCACTCCTATAATACTCATTTAGGCAAAAAGAATTATAGACATTCGGACGTGGATTTTAGCAGGGCTGTGGAGTCGGTAGATAAATTGTCCGACTCCGACTCCTCAGATTTTGAAACTTCCGACTCCGACTCCTGACTCCTCTGTATATAATATGCAAATACGAAGCTGTTCCACCAAGTTTTTCTAATCTCCTCTAGCATAGAGAGGTAGTTGAGCAGAAGCTGCTGCCTTCTCCTTTGTGTGCTGATCTTCTGCTTAAGATAGAGCAGTGGGAGGATCCAGGAAGGGGCAGGGGAAGGGGCATTTATTTTAAAACATGATTTTCCTAGTAGAATCCCATAGTCATGTTTAAAATTTAAGCTAACAATCTGAGTTTACATGTTTTATAGCCTTAGCTGAATGATAGCAGTTTTTCAAATGGTTTACAGCTTCAGTCTTGAACTATTGACTCTACATTCCCTTCACTTATACAAGTGTCTCCAGTCCTAATCAGTTATCAGTGAGAGGCGAGGATAACCATGGGTTCCCTGTAACAGCAGACCACAAGACAATGGAAAGTGTAAGTATTGCCGCTCCTTAAAGGGACACTGACAGGCTGATTTTCCAGCTAAAGATATATATATATATACTGGTATTCATCAGAGAATTAGGAATAAAACTATACTAATGTTACCCCCAGTTAAGCTGTACTTGTGTTTAAAAAACATTTTAATCTGTATGCAAATTCACTATCTTTGTGCCCAATGGGGCAGCGTCTCCTGCGGCTTTGTGCCCAGCCGCGCCCGAGTACAGCTTCCCAGCGCTGTTCCCCTCGTTATTATTCACTGCACTGGCCTTTTTTCAGGCTAGCCGAACGCTGAATTCCTGCGCAGGCGCACGTGTAGAGTGCTGGCAGCAGCCTCGTCTGGCTATGCTGAGGCTGTGCCAGCTTTCTCTCTTCCTCCTCGCTACCTAGTCCTGTCTAGTGCTGCCAGTACTCTACATGTGCGCCTGCCCCTTGGGCACAAAGGTAGGGAATTTGCATATTGATTAAAACTTTTTTAAACACAAGTAAACCTCAACTGGGGGTAACAGTCGTCTAGTTGTATTCCTAATCCTCTGATGAATACCAGCAGATATATCAGCCTGTCAGTGTCCCTTTAACTGCATAGTAAAGCATATGAAAAGCATGCTTCTTCACGGTCACTTAACGTCTTTGTTTAGCGGTAACGTGACGCACTGCATGCATTGGCCTTTATTCTTACAGTAGAGAAGTAATTAATTATAACTTTATCTGAATTGGGACATTTAAACTTGCTTTTTTTTATTCCAATTTAAATCTAGTAGGAGTCGGAGTCGGAGTCATCCATTTTTTGCCGACTCCGACTCCAGGTACCCAAAATTGCCTCCGACTCCGACTCCTCGACTCTGACTCCACAGCCCTGGATTTTAGGATGCACCATCCTTGTCAGATCTATTTACCCTTTGCAGTTTGTTATGTGAAATCTGGTGATAACTAGCAGAAAAAATAAAACACTGATAGGAAAAAACCTTACCGTGACATAACAATGAGATTTTATCTTGTCTATCCAGAAATGTTCATCTACAATGGTACCAGTACGCGAGAGCAATTCTTTGAGTTGCCCCAAAGTGAAAGGTCGGACCTGTAGATAAAATAATTTATATATTTAAAAAAAGAATAGATATTTATAGCGGCAGTAACTCTACTACACAAAAGACAGTAACAAATTCCACCCCCACCAAAAAAAAAAAAAAAAAAAAACCCCCGACACTCTTAACCTCTACTGACTCACCAGATTACATATATGTACAATACAGCTTGGCTTCCGTCGAGGGGGTGAGGGTTGCTGGGATGCAGTGCGCACTGGATCGTCAATTGTAATAGAGACACTTGTCTTTTGTTGACTGATCGATCGCCTCAACAAAGTATCTCCCAACGTGACTTGAAAGGGGGAGGGGGGCGGGAGGAGAGAAGTGAAAATTAAAAACAGAAGAAAAAAAAAACAAATACAAATATTTTCTCCCTAAATTACTGTTAGTCAATGGCCTCCTAGAGATTTATCTTACCTCTGACCTCTGCCTGTGCTGGGCTTTCTGGTAATGGCTTTTTAACTTCTTGCTCACTGGGAGGAGGTGGCTCTACCTCTATAGGAACAGGTTCTTGTACAGGGGTAGGTGCTTCCTCTGACTGATTTTGGTAGGTCACCTCATCCTCCTCTTGTCCATTTTCTTGCACCTCAGCTGGCACAACCTGGATATACAGAGAAATCACAAATTCAATTCTGCCCATAATCTTTACATCAACAACCTGGCATAACGATTAAGAAAACCCATTGCTACCTGTGTGACTGTCCTGCATATTTTCAGCCCTTTGTCGTGGGAATTGTCATCTCCATTGCGTTCACTTTCATCTTCAGAAATATGAGCATCCTCAGCATGGAGATCTACCACTGCCTCTTGCTTGATTTCTTTAATCTCAGGAATTAAACTCTTAAAAGGACAAAGTGTTAATATGTAAGTTTAACAAAGCATATAAAATCTATATCTATCTCTCTATATCTATATTACTAAGCAAGCCAAATCTGAGAACCAGACTAGAAGAAATTAACACTTTGCTACTCCATGCCAGCATACTTACAAGTCGTGTTGAGCAAAGCGAGATTCAGATGCTACAACCAAAGTCGCTTCGTTCAAAACGTCAAAATACTGTACAGAGATTGGTCTCCGTACAGTATTAGAATGTATGGACTCTGATGAGCCAACGCAAGTTATTTATGAAGTCACACATGACTCCGTTGAATAACTTCGGTAGTTCATTTTAAAAATGGAAAACCACTTTAAAACCGAACTCTGCTTTGGTTCAGACTAGTACCTCAGAACCGAAGCAGAGTTCGGAGCCCATACATACATTCTAATACTGTACGGAGACAAATCTCCGTACAGTATTATTTCTAAGTTGAACAAAGCGACTTTTTCGCTCAACTACTTACAAGTGATGCCACGTTACAGAAACAACACGTTACATGTGCAAATACCCCATAGAACGGAACGTACCTTCAGTGACTCTGTAGAGATACTGATTGAGGGCTTTTTCTGAGTAGTAGCGGTGCTGGCGCCCCATCGCCTCCTTCGCGCAGGGTGTACTCCCTCGCTGTCACTGTTTGTAGTAGACACTGGAGAAGGCTGACTGGAACACTTTGCAGCCGCTTTCAGAAGACATGAAAATATTTTATATCAGTCCCCAATACATCTTCTATAGAACAGTATTTTTAAATCGCGCCCTTGTGTTCCCCATCCGATGAAGGCTCTCAATAATCCATAAAACTATACATTGTAGTAGACCCGACTTCCTAATCACAATTTAGCTTTACAACTTGAACTCCACATAAGGGTTTCTCTGAACTTGTGTTTTTTTTTTTTATGACACAGAGTGCAAAGATGAAGTCATTTAGCAATGTCTATATTTTAAAGGGGTTGTCAGGCCATTCATAAGTGATAGCCTATCCCCGGGTTAGGCCATCACTAGGTGATCAGTGTGGTTCTGACAGCCTGCCAATAGGACATTCAGATTTCGTTCTGTCGCCAAAGTCACAGCTCTGACACCCTTGTAGTGGAGAGAGTTACTTCAGTGGTGTTCGGACGCTGATCAGCTAGTGACAGGTCACCACTTGGTAAAAGCTGGACAATCCCTGAAACGTGTAGGCAACTCGTTTTACATGTTGTGTATTGATTAGATACCAAGACCATAATGGGAGCCACATTTCTATAGAAGACTACTCTCTAAAGAAAAAAAATTATAATTAAACACAAATGGCTACTTACATAGAACAGAGATCTTCCTCTTAAATGTTCTTGGTGGTGTTGTGCTCTAAAGGCAAGGGAAAAGGGGCAGAGAGAAAGGAGGTGGGGGCAATATGGCACCCCAGGGGAGAAAGACATTGTTAGTCAATTAAAAACAAACCATTACAGAGAATAAATTATAAGCAAAGGGTGGGGGGAAAAAAAAAGCAGAGAAAGAAAAACTTGCAGATAAATTAAGACAATCCCTCCACACGTACAGTACATTACAGAACACAGGATGGGATGGAGTTAGTGACATCTTTTACACTTCCTGGGGTCCTTTCTAGGTCCACAGGGCTGACTGCAAGGGGCTTACCCAGCCCAAAATGCAGCCCAACACAGTGAATGAGATTCCACCACTCATTCATACTTTGCTTTTGTGCAGATTTTGAAATCTGCGTCATGTCAATGTCATGTCTGCAATTCAGCAGCTTATGTACAGTGGTTTTGACCACAGATTTCCATGGCGTTTTAACAAACCGAAAATATACATAAAAATCTGCACAAGAAATGCACACAAATCATGATAGATTGTATGGATTTATGTGCGTTTTTTGGTGTAGATTTCTTGCAAATTTTCTGCATACAAATCTGCACTGGGTACCACAAGACCAGGTTCAGACGTGACTGACTAGATTTAGATTTGCCGTCGAGGATTTTGGAATTCTCATCCACACCAGGCATACAAAAAAAAGCAGAGTAAATTGACCTACGGTGCAGATGTGAAGTCTGCCGCATGTCAATTTATACCGCAGATTTCCTTGCGGATTTCACCCTTTGCAATGGAGAAAAAAATATAAAATTAGGCTAAAAAACGCATGCAAGACATGTCGTTTTGATGCTATTTTTGCTGTCTACACGCATCTTTTCGCCCCTTGTGAACCCGGCCTAACAGTTCGGATTGGTGCCATCTCCAGTCCTGGCTGCTCTACAAACCGGAGCCATTCCAGTTCGCTCGTACAGTAGGAGTGCTCAGCTCCCTCTAAAACAGCAACAAAAAACAGCAGGTGTCATTAAGGGGTCAATGATGAATGATCAAGCTATTTGGGGATTTTAAAAACTCAGTGCTTCTCTCATGCTATTCAACTTCACTATGGGCGCTACAGAGAACCTGAAAGAAGTGCCCTAGTTTACAGTACATAGTAATAATGCTTGGCACTCTTAAGGGGGATGTCCACGATTTTGCTGGCCTATCCTCAGGCCATCAATACAGAATTGGTGGGGGGGTCAGTCCCCTCATAACCAGCTATGTAGTTGCTGCCAGAACTACACAGCTCAGTCCATTGGGTAGTGGACAGAGCTGGTAACTGCTGTGCTGCTCCCACTGACGTGAACGGTAGCAGCACCACAGTGACCAGCAACTCCGCTCACATCACTGCGCAGTTCTGGACGATTGTGGGGGTGTGACCTGCACCAATCTTACATTGATGGCATATCCTGGGGATAGGTCTTCAGTATCAAAATCCCGAGACCCCATTTAAGGATAAGGACACAAGCAATGTTCACAAACCAGTGAATTTGACAAAACTGCCACAGCTCCCTGGGCCACGTAACGGCTGATCGCTGCCAAGAAAAAAACTGAGAATAACGCTGTACGAAACACTGCAGCAACTTCAGTAAGTCCATCCCACCCAATGTACTGTAGAGCACCAGCTTGTAAATCAGAGAAAATCAAAGGAAAAACAAAGTCTTAGGCTGGATTCTCATGTTTTGGTAGTGTGCCGAAGCGGGGGTGGGGGTGCACGTGTTTTACCGCAAACCGTGGCTTTACTATGTGGTAATTGGCTTTGTGGTGGATAAAAAAAAAAAAAAAAAAAAGTCACCTATAAAAACGGCACAGCCAAAAGCCAGAGCAACCCATAGTATAATAATGCATATAGTTTGCTGAATGGTTTTCGGCTGTGCGACACTATAACAGTGTGAACCCAGCCTTAAGAAATTTCGATTAATGAAAAAAAAAATTAAAAAAAAAATAAAAAAAACTGAAAGGAAAAAAATTTGAAAAAAGAAAAAAAAAGAAAAAAAAGAAAAAAAAGAATAAGGAGAGAAATTGAAATAGATAAAAAGAAACCAACGATTAATCAGAGGATTGATGAAGTGTCCTGGGTACCCCGTGTGTCTCTCCCACGTGGCTCATGAGTGGCCAGCCGGTGCCCCTCCGCTTATTTTGGAATTGGTTTAGTCGTGTATTTTTGGAGGGTGAGGTGGGAAGGTGAACGGTGAGGAGGGTGGGTGAGAAGGGGCCTGAGCCCTTAAATCCATGGCAAAGATGGCTTTAAAAGTCTGGTTCGGTGAAAAGTTCAAATAGAGCACAAGCTTGTCGAGGACCCTTTATCAGGCTAGAGTCCGTATTTTCTTCCTGCAGACGGGTGCAGTCTTAGTGGTGACCCCCACCAAACCTCAGGTCTGTAGTATCAATGAACACAGCTGGAGATGGGGTCACCAGTCTCCGTTCGAGTCATTGGCCATATATCAGTCACCATGTAGCTTGATCACCGTTTCAAAGGCCTGAGGAAACTCCAGAATGTGCTTTTGCAAGGTCTTTTTGTAAGAAAGTAACAAACTGTGGTCAATGTAAAAGCGTTTGCCAGTCTTTAAGGTGCAGATGGTGGCCCCCTCAGTGCGAAGGAAGTAGCTTTTGTAGAAGTAGGGTCTCCAGACTTGGTATACTGTTGAAGGTTCATAAAGGTATGGATCTTTCATTCATTTTACAAGTCCTTCAGAATGCTTTCAGCATCTTTCATGTTGTAGCAGCTTCTTGTAGAAACCAGAGTGACCACACACAGAACATATACAACTTCAGGATGCAAAGGAGTCTATGTAAGCCATCTCACAATTACAAATACTTGGTCAGGACAGTCTTTCCGCCTGGAAGGAGTAGCAGTCACTTTGATTAGACAATTTTGCACTTTGAATTTCGTCTCACCAGGGGACATGCTGGTAGGAGCAAGCATCTCACCCAGCCCTCCTTTCTTTATGCTCTTAGCAGTGTCTGTTCGGCACCCCCGGGGCTGCCTGGGTGCTGCAGTGCCTGGAAGTCCAGCAGGGTTTTGGTGGCAGCGCTGGGGCCATGGGACAGGTGTCTTTACGGAGGAAGGAACGGCACACACACTTATACAGGCTTCGCTGGTGGACAAGGGAGGTGGGAGAGAGCAGGGAGCACCTTAAAACACCATCTCCCCCCTCCCCACTAAAAACCCACTGTTTGCGACCACAGGTCTCAAACTCCCCGCCCCCCACCTCCCCATTCAGTATAGTACACAAGGTTACATATCTGCTCAGAAAGTGGCCGTGTTCAGTACAATTTAGGGCCAAGTTCCACGTGTATTTTGTCCCACCCTCCCAGGTGAAGAGGCGTCTGCCAACTCTTCTCCCACATAAGCCCTATCCTGCCTCGGGCCTTACACCCCATGTCCACGCATGCTGGTATCTAGCTAGGGGTCATAAGCTTGTATCTATAAGAATACTACGCTGTCCTTATTATCACTGACGGGCCCCCGGTGACCAGACTGGGGCTGACACCCACTCTTACCTCTTTCTTCTCGTTGGTGTCGCAGTTTTCTTCCTGGGGTTGGGATGGCGCAGCCTCCTGGACCTCACCCTCTTCTGTGTGACTTTCCGTGGTGTCCATGGCCTCGCTCTCTGGTGCGCTGTAACAGATGAAAGTACATGAGTCAGTGGCTGCAGGTACAAGATGGTGGAACTTCCTGTCCACTAGTCTACCGGTGACTGCTGGGGAGCACTCATGTGGCCCACAACACACCATCTGCACTGTCCCTTTAAGAGGCCTAAGCACTATCCCCGCTTTAGTGAGGCAGGTATTGGACTGCACAATGCCAGGCGGCAGTTTCCCCTGGGGCAAGGCCTGCAGGCCTCTTCAATGGCACTGTGAACCCGCACCACGTTCCAGCCGGTCCCCGCACCCACACGTGACGCATCCCGCCAATCACGGAGACGTGCACACACTGCGGCGCATCCAGCAACGCTGCTCCGACAAAGGACGCCTCTCCCCACCCTCCCCTCCGGAGAGCAGCGCGGGCGCCGCCGTCCCATCCAGGATCCCCTTACCAGTCTTTGTTTTCTGATAACATTTCCCTGGAAGCCGGCTGAAAAGGAAAGGGGGAGGGGAGAGGTGGGCGGAAAGGATCCTCTGGAGGTCGAATACAATGGGGGTGAGGGAAGGAAGAGGCAGGGGACGGGAGAGCAGTAGACACGGCGAGTGTGCGGCGGCCGGAGCGGCGCAGCTCTAGGCCGGCGTCCTCGCTGCAGTGCCTGTGCTCGCTCACGGTCCGGCAGGGGAGCCACACTCATACATGCTCTGCGGCCATCTTGACGATTACCCAGAAGTCCTGCGTGCGGGGAGGAGAGAGGGCGGAGGAGGAGGGCTCCGAGGGGCCTGGGTGGGGGAGGGGAGACGAGCCGAGCGCAGCTGGCAGCTCACGTTACAGGCATTAACCCGTCCGCACACGCAGCAGACCCTACAGCTGTGCCATTCCTATGAATGAGGCTTCCAGAGGAATAGGATTTTATGGAGCAGAAATCTGCTGCCTGTGAACTTACTCTCAGGCCTGGTTCACACCTGAGCGTTTTACAGCACATTCCTATGCGCTGTAAAACGCTCAACAGGCGAAAACCCATGTTTCCCTATGGGCATGGTTCTCACCTGAGCATTTTACAGGACATACAAACGCGCTGTAAAACGCCCTACGCCCAAAGAAGTGCCGAAGCTTCTTTGGGGCGTATTGTCACGCGGATTGTGATTGACGTCAGAGTGGTCAGTCACACGAACGCGTGTACGACACGCTGTAATACGCGTGACTAAAACGCGCGTATCAAGTACGCTCAAGTGTGAACCTAGACTAAGGGCTCATGCTGATGACCGTTGCCTGTTTTGCGGCCTGCAAATTAAGGATATTGGCGCTGTGGTGTCTGCAGTTTGTGAACGTCCGGCCCATAATCGAACAGTTCTATCCCGATGAGAATAGGACATGGTCTGTATTTTTGCAAATGCCACGGAACAGACATAGGCCTCATGCACACGACCATTGTTCTGGTCCGCATCTGTCGATCAATTTTTTCGGCTCGGGTGCGGACCCATTCACTTCAATGGGGCCGCAAATGATGTGGACAGCACTCCGTGTGCTGTCTGCATCCGTTGCTCTGTTCCGTGGCCCCGCAAAAAAAATATAACATGTCCTGTGTCAGTTCTCATTTATCCAGGTCATGGTATATCTGTAAAGAGTAAATCAAGGCAACTGGACTTGCTGTAGATTTCTTGAAAACGTTTCACTCGTTCTTCCAAGACAAGTCACTCAGAATTGAGAAAGCCCGTTGGTAGAACGAGTGAAACGTTTTCAAGAAATCTACAGCAAGTCCAGTTGCCTTGATTTATTCTTAACAGATATACCATGTCCTATTCTTGTCCATTTTGTGGACAAGAATAGGCATCTCTATATTGGGCCGCCCGTGTTTTGTGGATCCGCAATTTGCGGGCCGCAAAACACACGACGGTGTTGTGCACGTAGCCATACGAGGAGGACACTACACCATGTGCTGTCTGCATCCTTTGCGGCCCCTTTGAAGTCAACGGGTCTGCATCTAACCCACATAGATTGCGGATCAGATGTGTGCATAAGCCCCAAGAGCTAGCTCACGCTGCGGATTTTCACGGTGTTTCAGCTTGAATGCTGCAGACCCCCTCTCACAGCTTAGCCCCACTAAATAATGATAAACCACAGCAAGGAGCATATGAGAAATCACAAAATGTATTAAAAACAAGGCCAAGAAAGGGCATGTCCTTTAGGGCTCATGCACCCAAATTTATTTTCCTTCCATGTCCGTTCTGGTTTTTTTTAGCGGATCGTATACGGAACCATTCATTTCAATGGCTCCGCAAAAAAAACCAAAGTTCCTCCGTGTGCATTCCGTTTCCGTATTTCCGTTCCACAAAAATATAGAACATGTCCTATTATTGTCCGCATTACGGACTAGGATAGGACTGTTCTATTAGGGGCCAGCTGTTCCGTTCCGCAAAGTACGTAATGCACACGGACATCATCCGTACTTTTTGCGGACCGCAAAATACAGATAGTCGTGTACATGAGGCCTTACTGGTGTGGTCGCTGCTATAAACCCCAGCCACATAAAGTGCCCGGCGACCTCCCATTCAGAACAATGGGAGGCAGAGTCAGCGCTGCCACCGGCAGCTTTTTGCATAACATACACGCCCAACCCCACCATAAAAAAAAAACCCTGTGTGAATGGGGTTCTGATCAGGTTTATTTTAATATTGTCCTGACCTCCAAGCACAGCATTATGTCAGTGTTATGCAATACATTGCAGAACTGTAAGGGTTACATAGCATCATAAATCAATATAATGCTATGTGACCCCAGAAGTGCTGAGAGGTCAGGACTAGAGATGAGCGAACTTCAAAAATTAGTTCGGCGTTCGGGTTGGGGTAATCGCTGCATTCCGTTATGGATTCCACTACCGCGGACTATCCCGGCATATGGAATCCATAAGGGGCGGCTTCCACGAACCCGAACTGTTGAACAGCCGAAGGACCTGGGGTGACGTCACCGTCATGTGATCAGTGCAGGGGGCGTGTCTCAGCACTGGATTCGGTAACCCCGAACTAATTTTTGAAGCTCGCTCATCTCTAGTCAGGACGGGTGCTGTGCTGAAACACGCTGCAAGTCCATTGCATGGACTTGCTCGTGTGAAAGGGACCTGAAAGCCACAATCAGGAGTGGATCAATAAGGGTCCATTCACACGTCCATGTGTTTTGCGGATCCACAGATCCGCAAAACACGGACATCAGCAATGTGCGTTCCACAATTTACGGACTGCACATCGCCGGCACTATATAGAAAATGCCTTTTCTTGACCAAAATTGTGGACAAGAATAGGACATGTTTTATTTTTTTCGGGAACGCGATTGCGGATCCGCAATTGCGGACCCGGGCGGGACATCGTCTGTCCCCATTAAAATGAATGGGTCCGCAATTACGTTGCGCAAAATGCGGAACAGAATTGCAGACGTGTGAATGGACCCTAAAAGGAGAGAAAGTATAAAGGACGGATAAAACTTCTGGTCACGCTTTCAAAAACTGCGCCCAAAAGGCCCGGTTCAGACAAGCGAGAAAAACCATCCATGTGAGAACATGATTTCCCGTCCTCTGCTCTTATAAGGGGACCTTACGGCGTTATAACCGAATTGTACTGACGGCACTATGTCTAGGGGAGGTCTGGGGATAGCAGAGCACTGTACTCCTGTACTGTACACTGCACTGTCTATATTCGGAACTCCCATAGAAGTGAATACAGCAGCCACATGCATGCCCAACCAGCTGCCTTATTCATTTCAAGGGGCCTCCACGTGATTGCTGGGGATCCCAGCGGCAGGGCTCCCACTGATATAATAGTTATCCCAGGTCCTGTAGAAAGCGTTAAATAACCGGAATAGCGCCTTTAAAAGCTATATACACCTTTACTGGCAATTTCCTTTATGATTGCATTTTAAGCCTCATTCAACCGTCCCTGTCCATGCTCAAATCCGTAAGCAGGTGGTCAGTGATGCGTCCGTGAAGGATCCATGTGTCCGTTTTTTGCTGTCCGTGTTGCACCCATGTTTCACTGACAATAAACAGCTGAAAAATAATTTTAAAAGCTTTTCTTCTTAATGATCCGTGAAACACGGATGGCATCCCTGGTTTTCATGGACCCATAGACTATAATGGACGTGATGGATCCGTGAACACGGACAAAATAGAGCATGCATCCGTGCTAAAAACACTGACCCACGGACAGTGCTAAATCATTGATGTCTGAATACACACATGAAAATAAATGGGGAGAACACGTACATTGAATATGGCTATACTCATTTTGGGCTAAAAATCATTTTTTTCAATTGGTCTTTATTAAAAATGGTGAGCCATTCTGTCACAAAGGGTTAACTGTTTTTCTTACTGTGTGACTGGTACTTTCACTTTGTGCAGGTCTAATAACCCTTATCTCTAAACTACTAAAAGGTCATAAAACACTTACTTAAACCACATTCTTATCAGTAAGATAAGAACTCAGCTATAATGACTGTTTATAAGGTCTGAGAGCAGAGATAAGGAGCCAGTCGGCTCCCTGCCTGACGGAAGAGAGAAAATCCAGATCCTGCTAATAGAGAATCTCAGCTCTATACACAGAAAAGGACTCCATAATTTAATTTTTTTTTAAGAATAAAAACCAATGATTTTTTTTTTTTTACCTCATAATGAGTACAAGGCAATAATAAAAAAAATTGCCTCCAAAGGTGTACATAGCCTTTTAGCTCTGTTCAGTGAAAGGAGCCAGCCAAATATACCACTATTTGAGCATATTGCATACATTGCTTACAGGGTCCTCTGCACAGGAAATGCAGCTTTAACTGTGATGTAGGCCACAAGAACACTCTGGATATGTTACTGGCGTACACGCCAAATGTACAGTGGAGCAGATTTAGGGTACCTGCACACACAGCAGATTTTGTTTCAGAAAATTTCTTCAACTGAAAATTGTTTCCATTCACCTGAATGGGGTTTAAAGAAATTGAAGTACTTGCTGCCAAAACAACCCCATTCAGATGAATGGAACCGATTTTCAGTCATATCTGCAGCGGGAAGGCTAACTAAGGGCTCATGCACATGAACGTTTTTTCTGGTCTGCATTTTATGCAGGTTGGATGCAGACCCATTCACTTCAATAGGGCCCCAAAAGATGTGGACAGCACTTCGTGTGCTGTCCACATCCGTATGTCGAGTCCGTGGCCCTGCAAAGATAGAACATGTTCTATTGTGGTCGGTATTAGTCCCGATGCAATGTGTTTTTCACTGATGGTTGCTAAGAGATGTTGTTTGTAAACCTTCAGTTTTTTATCACGCGTGTGAAAAACGCACACTTAGGACTTGTCCACACGAACGTGCTGTGTTTTGCTGTCCACAAAACACGGATGCCGTCCGTGTGCCTTTCGCAATTTGTGGAACGAAACGGATGGCCTTTTATAGAAATGCCTATTCTTGTCCCAAAAACGGACAAGAATAGGACAGGACTTATAAGTTTTGCGGGGCCATGGAACGGAGCAACAGATGCGGACAGAACACAAAGTTTTGCAGCTCAGATGCGGAACCAAACCACGGTTGTGTGAATGAGCCCTTAGGCCGTCTTCACCGGCTGCAGATTTTGTGGCAGAAAATGCCGTGGCTGAAAATCTGTTCTATTCACCTTAGGCCTGATGCAGACGACCGTTGTTAGTTTCCGCGTCCGTTCCGTACGCAAATTTTGCGTCCGCCCAAAAAAACGGATGACGGACCGTTTTTTTGAGCAGATCCATTTTTATGGCAGATCCATTGTAAAAATGCCTATCCTTGTCCGCAAACGTGAAAAAAATAGGACATGCTCTATTTTTTTGACGGAATGAAAACACGGACCACGGATGCGGAACAAAAATGATTGACCATCCGCATTTTTTGACGGACCCATTGAAATGAATGGGGAAGCATCCTATCCGTGAAAAAAAAACACGGAACGGACGCGGAAACAAACAACGGTTGTGTGCATGAGGCCTTAATGGGGTTTGCAGAAATCCATGTGCTTGTCGCCCCATTCAAATGAATATAACCGATTTTCAGTCATGGAATTTTCTGCCGCATGTGAAGGCACCCTTAGGGTACTTTCACACTAGCGTTTTTCTTTTCCAGCATTGAGTTCTGTCCTCGGGGCTCAATACCGGAAAAGAACAGATCAGTTTTCTCCTAATGCATTTTGAATGGAGAGAAATCAGTTCAGGATGTCTCCGTCCAAAATGCCGGATCAGTTACCAGAATCCCGGATCCGTCATTAATTTACATCAAAATGTATTAGTGCCGGATCCGACATTAGAAATACCTGATGGTTGGATCCATCCTTCCGCTCTGCACATGTGCAGACCTTTAAAACTTTAAAAAACAACTAAAAAAAAAAACAAGAAGGATCCGTCTATCCGCATGACAAGTGGAGAGACGGATCCGCTCTTGCAATGCATTTGTGAGACGGATCCGCATCCGGATCCGTCTACAAATGCATTCAGTTTACATCCAGATCTACGGATCGGGCAGGCAGTTCCGATGACGGAACTGCTTGCCGGACCACTCTGCCACAAGTGTGAAAGTAGCCTTAGGCTACTTTCACACTAGCGTTATTCTTTTCCGGCATAGGGTACTTTCACACTAGTGGCATAGCTATCCGGCAGGCTGTTCCGGCGGGTGAACAGCCTGCCGGATCCGCCATCCTGCAAGTGCCCGTGTGCTGCCGCTCTGTCCCCATTGACTATAATGGGGCGGGGGGCGGAGCTACAGTGCAGCACGGCAGTGTGCGGCCAGAGATCGCCCGACTAAAAGTACTGCAGGTCCGACTTTTTAGTCCGGCAATCACTGCCGTGCTGCGCCGTAGCTCCGCCCTATTCTAGTCAGTGGGGACGGAGCGGCAACACACTGGTACTTGCGGCATGGCGGATCCGGAAGGCTGTTCACCCGCCGGAACGCTATGCCACTAGATTGAAAGTACCCATAGAATTCCGTCTTCGGGGATCTATGCCAGGAAAAAAACTGATCAGTCACATTCCTGTGTATTCTGAATCGAGAGAAATCCGTTCAGGATGCATCAGTTCAGTCACTGTCAGTTGTTTTAGACGGAGAAAATACAGCAGCATGCTCCGTCCAAAATGCCGGAACACATGCCGAATGCCAGCATTAATTCCCATTGACTTGTATTAGTGCCGGATTCGGCATTAAAAATACTTCAACGACGGATCCGCCATTCCGTTCTGCGCATGCACAGACCTCTAAAAATGTGGAAAAAAAATATGGTGGATCCGTTTTGCCGGATGACACCGGAAAAACGGATCCGGCATTGCATTTACATTCAGTTGGCTGGAATCCTCTGCCGCAATTGTGAAAGTACCCTTAGGCAGTCTATAAACATGCACCACATTTATCATAGCGGTCGGGCTGGACGATTTGGTGCAGGAGTGGACACGTCTAACTTGAGGTCAACTATTACTTTGCAGCAGAATTTTATACAAGAATCACGGCACAAAATCTAGCATTCTAAGTCCGAGCCCTTTCCTGCAAAGCCGTGCCCACTGGGAGAGCCAGCTGGGGCAATCACATTGGTAAATAAGGGTACTTTCACACTTGCGCTATTCTTTTCCGATATTCTTTCCGTCCTAGGGTCTCAATACCGGAAAAAAAACTGATCAGTTTAATCCTAATGCATTCTTAATAAAGAGCATTCCGTTCAGTCCCTTTTACGTTTTTTCCATGCAAAATTACGGGACACTTGCAGGAATGCCGGATCTTTGCATACAGATTGCCAGATCTGGCAGGCAGTTCCGGCGACGGAACCAGCAACGCAAGTGTGAAAGTACCCCTAGGGTACCTGCACACTGGTGCGTACTTACAAACAGAATTTCAACACAAATTTTCGTTCAGATTTGTTCTTTTTTTCCTTGCAGATTTTGATGCCTATTTTCACTCTTGCATTTCAAAGAATGAAATCCACACTACAAATTTACAGAAACAATTGACATGCTGTGGATGAAAAAAACAAAACGGAACAAAGAAATAAAAATACGTTTTTGTGTAAATGCCCTTTAGACTGCGGATTTTCTGCATGAAAATCTGTTTGTAATCTGCAACATGTGCAGGTAGCCTAAGGGCCCCAACACACTCAGGGAGATTTATCAAAACTGGTATAGAGAAAAACTGGCTTGCCTCCTAGCAACCAATCAGATTCTGACTTTCCTTTTCCAAAGGAGCTGTGGAAAATGAAAGGTGGAACCTGATTGGTTGCTGTGGGCAACTAAGCCAGTTCTACTTTACACCAGTTTAGATAGATCTCACCAACAGTTTCTTTTTTCACTACTAAAAAAATATGCCATAGGAAATGCCTCGGGGTGGTGGGGGGTTGTAATAATAATAATAAAAAAAACTAAAAAAAAAACGCTGCTTCCACATGCAGAGTTTTTAAACAGATGCCAGAGACCCAAAAAAAACACTTGTTTTCTGCATTTCATATTTCTTGTGGATTTTCATTTAATATCTGGAGCTATGTGTGAACCCAAAATCACTGAAAATGGTGCATTACAATGGTAAATACAATTGACCATATATGGCTAAACCCTCACGCTGATATTAAAATGAGACGTTCGCCAGTATATTCTTATATCAAGAACATACCAGAGCCCGCGCACCCCGTCAAGGTCTCTCAAAATGGCACGGGACCCAAGGCTAACCTACCTATGCCGTATGGACAAGTTATGATAGGTGCATAAAGTCGGGGGCACAGCCAGCAGCTCCCAGTTACCTCCAGCGTGAAATCACACATACAATGGGAGAAGGCTGTGAGTCCCACCTATAACCGGCTCATGTGACGCAGGATGTACAGGTGCACCTGAATGTTACCCATAGATCAAAACAAAGTATGTGTGATTTCACGCTGGAGGTAATTGGGAGCTGCTGGCTGTGTGTCGGACTTTATGCACCTATCAAATTGTCCATAAGGCATAGGTAGGTTAGCGTTAGGTTCCGTGCCATTGACCTTGACTGGTTGCACGGGCTCCGGTATGTTCTTGAAATAAGAATATATTGGCGAAAGTCTCATTTTAATATCAGTGTTAGGGTTTAGCCATATATTGACAATTGTATTTACCATTGTATTGCACCATTTTCAGTGATTTTCTGTTTCTTATAGCCCCATCCGCACATTTGTCTTACATGTGGTCCGTTGCGGGCATCCTCCATTATATGCATTTTTGCTGGGGATGGATCACATGTGCATGATTTGCTCCCCCGTTTAGAAATGTGCAACAGCATATGGGGTTTTGAGCATTTTCCTGCTTTGAAGCCCTGTGTAGGATGTTTTTGCGGTACATGTGGTCCGCTGACGGCATCCTCCATTGTATGCATTTTTTTGCTGGGAATTGCTGTTAGCAACGGATCACATGGTCAGGATTTGCTCCCCCGGGTAGAAATGCGCAACAGCATCTTTTGCCTTTTAGACCACTCTATTCTGTGATTTTGTCTGTATATGTGCGAACCCACCCTAAGGCCTCTTTCACACAGGCATCAAGTTTGACTCCTGGATAAGAGGTGGGTGCGTTGCAGGAAAATGCGCGATTTTTCTGTGCGTGTGCAAACTGTTGTAATGGGTTTTGAACGCGCGTGAGAAAAATCGGCATCGCACCGCATCTGCACTTGCTTGGGATTTTCCTGCAGCCCCATTTACTTCTATGGGGCCTGCACTGTGTGAAAAACGCAAAATATACAACATGCTGGGATTTTTACACAACGCAAAAGTGATGCAGGAAAATCACCGCTCATGTACACAGCCCCGTAGAAGTGAATGGGTCCGGATTCAGTGCGGGTGCAATGCGTTCACCTCACGCATTGCACCTGACGGAAATCACGCCCGTGTGAAAGGGGCCTAAAGGTATATTCACACAGTGGACTTTTGCAATGGATTTCAGCGCCATGAGGCATCTGCACTGAAACTGCCTACCATTGTTTTCAATGGGAATCCAAACCACTATTCATGTGGCTGGGGTTTCCAGAATGCACATTCATTCTTAGTGCTGTTACCATAGGAAACATTGTAAGGATAGTTTCATACTAGCACTATAGATTCGTCAGGCTGATTCAGCATTCTGGCACTGCCAGAAGTTTGTAAATCTCCGAACTATGCAAACAGAATGCAAAGAGATGTGGCAGGCTGTTCCCTGCCGGATGTATAGCACTAGTCTGAAACCAGCCAAACAATTTATTTTTCCCATACAACTCTAAGGGCTCATGCTCACGGCCGTGTTTTTGATGGCTGTTATTCACTGGATTGCAATGGTTCTGAAAACGACCACGTGAATTTAGCCTTAGAGGACTTCAAAATGCAGTGCAGTCTGCATGTTTAAGATCTATAGTTCTTGTGGGAAAAGTTTTGTGATCTATAGTTTTGTGGGGAAAAAGTAAAATTTTAATTCATATATTTAAATCTCTTATTTCTGATTTTATTGTTCACGGGGGAGGAGTTATGTGACTGACAGCTATCTCTGTATACACACGCAGAATGCCATCACTGATAATACCTCCCTCTGTGAAAAATGAATCATGTGCATGAGCCCTAATGTAGCACCAGCTGAGGCCTCGTTCACATCTCTGTTTGTGGATCCAGCACAGAGCAGTCTGCTGAATCTCCCACATCCGGCAGATTTCTGGCAAAAATGTTGGGTTTTTGGCTGAAAGAAAACCGTTGCACGCAGCGCTTTATTTCCGGTCGAGACCCGGCATTTTCGCTGGAAATCAGTCGGATCACCACTGGCCCACACTGTCAATGGTGCTGAAGTAGAGTTTCCGGGATGCTACACTGTGCCGGAACCACAAACGGAAATATGAACAAGGTCTAAGTAGATGAGATTTTCAAAATCTCATCTGCATGGTGCAGAACCTGACCTGTGATATATTGAAATCAAAATGTGCAACAAAATCTGCAAGCACTATGGATTTTTATGCAGAAACGTAGCAAAACCCAGAAGAAAATCTGCAGATACCCTCACTGCGCCTGCGCCGAATACTGAATACAGCGCAGGCATGAGATTTCCCCAGCACACAGGGCCGGCAGGAGGAGACTAACACTCCCTGGCCCTGTTAATCAAGGGCGGCAGGGCGTAACATGAGGTGGGAGAACAAAGCCTATAGGAGAATGAGCAATGCCCCCTGCTCCTAGAGGCTAATTTGCTTATAATAAAACTTAAAATTGCACAAAGACGGGCATACCTATAAAAAAAAAAAAAAAAAAAAAAAGAATAGCACAGTTAGATTCAGCTGATATTTGCACGTGTCAGCCTGTTTAATAGGGATAATTGTGGTGACAAACCTTTTAACCCTTTAGATCTTACTACATTTGTCCTGTAGTACAGCAAGGGTTAACCAAAACAAACCTCAATATTGGTTACCCTCATTCCACAGTTTATAGAAACACCCCATATGTGGTTGTAAACTGCTGTACAGGCACACGGCAGGGCTCAAAAGGGAAGGAGCGCCAGATGGATTCTGGAGGGAAGATTTTGCTGGATTGGTATTTGGGCGCTGTGTTGGATTTGAAGAGACCCTGAAGTACACTCTAAAAAATTAAGTTTTCTACACTAAAATGTCACTTTAGTTTTTCACTTTCTCAACAGGTAACATGAGAAAATTCACCCCACATTTTGTTACCCATTTCCTCCTGAATATGGCAACAACCGATATGTGGTCATAAACTGCTGTATGGGCACATAGGAGGGTTCAGAAGGGAAGAAGCGCCAAACATACAGTCTTTAGAGAGCAGATTTTGCTGGAAAGATTTTTGGCTGCTATGTTGCATTTGAAGAGATCCTGAGGTACCCCTACAGTGGGAACCCCCAAAACTGACCCCATTTTTAAAACTATACCTCTTTCCTCCCCCAAGGAATTTTTTAAGGGGTCTAGTGAGCACTTTGACCTAAAAAATTTCGAAATAATTTTTTCTACAAGTGAATGTATAGTGGAAGGTGAAAAATTAAGTTTCGATTTTATTAAATTGCGATATGCCATCTTAGTACCCAATATGTGCCTTTGTGAGTCATCTCTCTATTTATTATACTATGTTTCCTAACTGTAGAAACGGCTACGTGTCCCTAAACTGTTGTCTGACAACTGCGGAGGCTCTGATGTGACATAAAAAAAGACCCCCCCCCAAAAAATACTCAATTTTGGAAACTACACCCCCCCACTTGGCTGTGAAAATGCAAAACTACATGGCTTACAATAAAATGTTGCTTTAGCCTAAAATGTTTCATTTTCACAAGGGGTAACAGGAGATGATGCACCCCACAGTTTGTTACCCGTTTTCTCCTGGATACAGTAGCACTCCATATGTGCTTGTAAACTGCTGTATGGACCACACGGCAGGAAGAGAAGAAGCAAAATATGCTTTTAGGAGGCCAGATTTCTCAGAAATTGTTTTCAGGTTTTATGTAGATTTTGAAGAGATCCTGAGGAACGCCTACAGTAGAAAACCCCAAGAAGTGACTCCATTTTGGAAATTACAATCCTTAAGGAATTTTTCAAGGGGTGGCGTGAACACACCCCACTGTTTATTCCCCCCCAGAAATGACTGTGTAGTGGCTGGTGAAATGGGAGTATGTAAGTTGTGCAGAATTTAATAAGGTGGTAAAAGTACAGGGTGCGTAAAGGATAAAAGTATTTCTGCATTGACGTGTGGTACGCTTTGAAGTAGGTATCGACCGATATTGATATTTTTTTTTAGAGCCGATACCTATATTCTGTGAACTTTCAGGCTGATAGCCGATATTTTATACCGATATTCTGCGCATTTTAATTTTGGGATTTTTTTTTTCTGTTACAGCGTTCAACAATTTAAAAAATATATTGTAATAGTTTGGACTTTTTGGGCACGGTGATATGTTTTTTTATTTACTGTTTATATATTTTGCATGTAGAATTGGAAAAGGGTTAATTTATACTTAATATATATATTTTTTTTTTTACTATTTTTACTTTTTAATTACTATTTCCCCCCTTAGGGGTAGAACCTGGGCTCTTTACATCCCTTGTCCTATTCACCCTAATAGAGCTTTATTAGAGTGAATATGATCTCACACTCTCCCTGCTGCCCTGTGTTTTGTGCACACAGGAGCAGGGAGCTGACCATGGTAACCATGGCGCTTGGGTAGAGTCCTGGTTGCCACGGTAACCGATCGGAGCCCCAGCATTACACTGTTGGGGCTCCGATCAGAAGAGATATGGTGAGGGCACCCTGTGGCTACTGCCACCAATGATATTATTACTGAAGGGATGGGGGGGAAGGAGGGCGCACTGGCCACCAATGATAATGAAGTTTCAGATATTACAAACACAGGCATTATAAACACATTGCCCAGACCCTGCCTCTAACAGAGTTCTGCGATCCGCGGCAATTAACCCCTCAGGTGCCGCACTTGAGGGGTTAATTGCAGCAGATCGCAACGCTCTGTTAGAGGCAGGGTCTGGGCAATGTGTTTCTAATATCTGAAACATTATTATCATTGGTGGCCAGTGCGCCCTCAGTCCCTCCTCTTCTCTCTGTCCATCAGTGGCCAGTGCGCCCTTAGCCCCTCCTCCTCTTCTCTCTGTCCATCGGTGGCCAGTGCGCCTTAGCCCCTCCTCCTCTCTCTCTGTCCATTGGGCCAGTGCGCCTCAGCCCCCTCTCTCTGTCCATTGGTGGCCAGTGCGCCCTCAGCCCCTCCTCTTCTCTGTCCATTGGTGGCCAGTGCTCCCTCAGCCCCTCCTCTTCTCTGTCCATTGGTGGCCAGTGCGCCCTCAGCCCCTCCTCCTCTCTGTCCATTGGTGGCCAGTGCGCCCTCAGTCCCTCCTCTTCTCTCTGTCCATCAGTGGCCAGTGCGCCCTTAGCCCCTCCTCCTCTTCTCTCTGTCCATCGGTGGCCAGTGCGCCCTTAGCCCCTCCTCCTCTTCTCTCTGTCCATTGGTGGCCAGTGCGCCCTCAGCCCCTCCTCTTCTCTGTCCATTGGTGGCCAGTGCTCCCTCAGCCCCTCCTCTTCTCTGTCCATTGGTGGCCAGTGCGCCCTCAGCCCCTCCTCCTCTCTGTCCATTGGTGGCCAGTGCTCCCTCCTCTTCTCTGTCCATTGGTGGCCAGTGCTCCCTCAGCCCCTCCTCTTCTCTGTCCATTGGTGGCCAGTGCACCCTCAGCCCCTCCTCTCTGTCCATTGGTGGCCAGTGCTCCCTCAGCCCCTCCTCTTCTCTGTCCATTGGTGGCCAGTGCTCCCTCAGCCCCTCCTCCTCTCTGTCCATTGGTGGCCAGTGCGCCCTCAGCCCCTCCTCTTCTCTCCATTGGCAGCGCGGCACAGGGGGAGAGATACTGCCTCCTTCTCCCCTGTGCTGCTGAGGGAACATGAGAGCGCTTAAAGTGGTGCACGCATGTTCTGTGATAGCACAGTTATCGGTATATTGGCATGGTTAGGTGCCGATACCGATAACTGTGCAAATGATGAATATCGGCCGATAATATAGGCCAAACCAATAATCGGTCGACCCCTACTTTGAAGCAATCTTTTATACACAGGCCAGGTTTTTCAATGATAAATTATATCCTTTCATATTCCTCTTTTGGAAAACTCTGCACCTTTTTTTAGGTCCTTCCCTTCCTTACTGTTTGTGGGACACACCAGGAAAATGTTATTCTAGTACACTACAGGCATTGTAACTTCCAGAATTACTGAGGTCCTCACTCTCTTTCTAAAATCACCACCCATTGAAATTTAAGAAACATTTCCGCCTGGCCTGCAGATCTAACACAAATGCATTATATAGTGTTATCTGTACAATGGGCATGGCCAGCTTTTTGTACCACACATTAGTTTTCCGCATGGCACAGTACAGCTTCAGAACTTGATCTGAAAGATCAACTCCTCCTAAGTACATATTGTAGTCCCGGATGCAGTCCAGTAGTGGTTGTGGTAGCTTGTACAAGGGAGCGGATATTACCGTTACTGGTGGTCAGTACATGGACATCCCCTCGTCTTCGTACTTAACCCCCAGCATGTTTTCATTAAGGGAAGCCCTGCCGTCGCCCTTTCTCTCAGATTTTTGTGTACTGTACCTCTACAGTTACAGTACCTCTGGAAGCTAGGGACTTAAATAGTGGAAGACTTGTGTAATCCTTATCCACACAGAGGTAGCAACCCGGGTCCAGAAGTTGGTGCATTAAGTCCCGCACTATTGTGTGGGAGTTCAATCTGGGTGTCCCACCCTTCGTAAACCCGAAACTTGTGTGTGTATCCAGAGGTACTCTCGCACAGCTTGTACATGTAAATTCCATACCTTGTCCTCTTGCTGGGCAGGTATTGGTGGAATTTTACCCTTCCTTTAAAAGGGACATGTCTACAAATATTTTCAGGGGTGTGCACCTCAACAAACTTAAAGTGTTAAAGTGCTCGAGGACTGGCCTAACTTTAAACAGATGGTAATATCTGGGTAATTTGGGAACGGGCATTGTGTGTTATCATTATATTGTAAACATTTTCTAAAGGTTAAAATCGTGTCCAGGTCATGGCCATACAGTGAACTGGAGTGTGTTACAAAGCATCTCCACTCCAATACTGCCTAACTTGGGGCATTTTTTTTACAAGGCCCCTATGCAGCACAAGACCCCAAAATGACAATATCTGCTGCATTTCTTGGGGTCTAATTCAGGGGTCGAGCAAATTATGTTGGGCAATAAATTGCTGGGCTGATGATCTTCAGGGGATGGGGTCCATATGGGATCACTCTTTGGGGAGGCTGCTCCAGCTGTTGTATTGGAACGCCTTCTTGAGTGTCTCTCATAACTGGATGAGAAGGAAGAGGAGTACAGTAGAGAAATCTCCCTTGCTTTCTGTATCATTTTTAAAGGCAAGAATGATGTATGCCTTCTCAGCTGAATACCCTCTTTGGAATGGACGGGCCATTTTTATTGGGGGTGTATAATGTATGTAATTCAACACATGCAAAGTTTGAAAATTTTATTTATTCTTAGGGGTGTGTGTTATGCTTTTAAACATGAAGGGGCTTGTAATAAATTTCAAATAAAATTAAGGAGAAAGAAAAAAAAAAATTTGTTAAGAAAAAACGTAGCTTTCCTACAGCAAAACTGAACATAGATGCTCAGTAAAAAGTACTGTACTTCTCGCCGCTCAGTGGTTGCAGATTGCAAACTAACACTACCTGAAATTTACTATATATAAAACTATCTACCTGTAACTACAATTTCATCCCCCACTCCCACAATAACAGAAAAGAAAAAAAAAAACTGCACTGAAAACAGCACAGATGTGACTAGTAAAATGTATGGTACTGCTGTTGCAGATCGCATGCAAGCCGGTGTTTGGTGTATGAAAATAAATTAATAATCGGATATAAGACCACCTGAAATGTACACAAAAAAGTGCCAAAAAAATTAGCATTGAGAAGAGGAAAAAAAACACTGAGAACAGGTGCTGATCAGTGACATACGCACTGATCATTGCTTTGCAGTCAGAGCTCGCACACAGAAAAACTGATGCAAGGCTGAAAAAAAAAAAAAAAGTGACAAAAAGCAGTCAAGTATTGTTTGGCATCCGCTAAAAGCAGACAGGGGGTAGATGGATAGGGACAGTGATTGGGACTCAGGAAGTGCGAATCAGGGATCTGCTGCACATGGAAAAAAAAAATATATAACTAAATCAGTAATCATTGCAGCAGTTCCAGTTAATCTTTTCATAGGAGTACTGAGTAGCACTAGAGATCACAGTGGAGCAGGTGCACCACCACCCCCAGCCAGCCAACAGAGCACAGAGGGGCACAAAGAACCTCTCTGCACGCAGTGACCAACTAGAATGGCTGAGTGCAGAGGGATTCTTCCTATTCCCTCTGCCTCTCTAGCACTGCCATTGGCTAGTAAAGCATACCCCGCCTGGCCCTGTTCCCTCTGAGCCCGCCTGCAGCTCCCTCACTGGTTTTATCAGTGAGGAAGCTGCAATTGGCTGGTCTGTACTGACAAATCTTGGAATCGTATTCTATCTTAACATATACTAATCAACTCCCCATTTTGAATGTGAATCACAAAAAAACTGCCTCCCAATATGTGATGCTAGAAATAATGTCTTCTGTTTTTGGTAACGGGCAGGTTAGATCATTAGGTCCCTAATCGGGCATGAGCGTTTGTAGCATTGCTCCTTCCCAATCACTGCCCTGTCTAGATGCCAGCGATAACCTAATGCTTGTTTATCAGACGATTGTGTTTTAGCCAGAACCAAAAATCATCGTTTCTTGGAAGCAGATCATCCTGTGTAAACAGGGATCTGCTGCCCAAAAACAATGAATGTGTACGGGGATGAATGATCGCAGTAGAGGCAGCCTGTCTCTATACAGACATGTAAATGCAGCTCTCGCTTCTGCTGATGAGCAGGCCATTATGCTAAATGTTTTGTTTGCTCCCAATTGCCTGTTCATGTAAAAGGAACTTTAATTTGCAAACCTTGTTCCCTAGAGGAAAAATGTCATAGCCTAGAAGGCGGCACACTCATGCTTACTAGGTGCCATCCACAAGGAAAAATAGTACCCCCCGGGTCTCAAAAAGAAAAAGCTGGCCACCACACAGCATACACCAACAATTCAGGGTCTCAGTAAGTAGTCACTTACCTTTATAATAAATGTTCTCTGCGACTCTGAATAAATTGCTTATATATTTTAGTTTTTGTTGACTATGAACTTTGACTAGGAGTTTTTGTAGGTAGGGATGTTTGTTCAGTAAAAGGCAGACTACTGGTGACATATAAAGGTTTAAAGTCCCAGGAGGAATGATACAATGTTAAACTGAAGCAAGTAACTTTCATATGACATCCTTTGGTCAGTATTTGGCTAATACTAGTAGAGGGTCCTAAACTTGGAAGACAAATGCAAATCTTTACACTGTACCCCGCTGAGTACCAGACGCTGAGGCCATTCACAGCAGTAACGTGGCAGATCCACCAGTTAGATGCTTTTCATTCTATACAGAGGATAATTTCCTCCATTACTACTACATACTCTGAGATCCGGCCTGAGTATATAGCAAATGAAAGATTCATCAGTGCTCATTCTGCCTCATCTACAGCACTAAGCTTTATATTTAAAGGGGTTGTATCACCAGTTATTTCAGTTTTTTGAAGACTTATACTGGTGTTAAATAATAAAAATAAATCACCCTCGCCTTACTGATACCTAGCCATTACCACTCCAAAGTTTGCAACCCGTCTCTGTTTCCAGGGCGCTCGACACACAGGAAATTAGCGCTCACGGCTCTTTCACACAAACGAGTTTTCTCGCCGGATGTGATGGGTTTTTTGAACACATAGCATCCGGACTGAATCCTGGCCCCTTCATTTCAGTGGATCTGTGCATATGACAGGTGGTATTTCACGCATCATCTTTGCATTCAGGAAAAAGCGCAGCCCCTTGTATATTGTGTGTTTTTCACGCAGCTCTGGCTCCATAGAAGTGAATGGGGCTGGTGTGAAAACAGAAGGTATCTGGATGCAATGTGTTTCTCACTGAGGATTGCTAAGAGATGTAGATTGTTATTCTTCAGTTTTTCTTCACGTGTGAAAAACGCATCAAAATTGATTGCATCTGTGCGGAAAAAACTCACACACTAAACGCAAGGATAGACCAAACGAACTGAACTTGCGTGCAAAGCCAGTATTTTTTTTTCCTGAATAAAATCTGTAATGTGAAAGAGGCCTTAAACACTGACTGAGGCGGCTCACCAATGTGGCCAGAGATTGGCTGAGTGGTTACTTACTATTTGTTGAGAGAGACCAGGAATGGACTGATCCTTGAAAGAGGTAGCAAAAAATACACTGCTGCACATGCTATGCTATACTTAGATTATCTAAGACTATTTACCATATTTTTCGCTTTATAAGACACACTTTTCCCCCCAATAGGGGGAAAAATGGACGTGAGTCTTATAAAGCGAATACTAGTGAGTGCTTTCTTTACGGAAGCGCTCACTTGTATCAATTAGGTGCTGGGAGTTGGGAGCGAAGCGCCGCAAGCGCTTGTAGTACTAACCCTCCCTGGTCTTCCTTGCTGGGGCCAGCACTTTACTGTCCTGACCGCGTACAGCGTCAGGACGTAGTGTGCGCACTATGACCTGACGCTGCACGCAGTCAGGTGACAGAGCAGAGCAACTTCTGCCGGAGGTGAAGAGGAGCCGCGACGCAGGATAGGTAAGAGGAGGTTTTTATTTTAATCTGATCTGATCTGAGGTCTGATGGGGTCTAACATTGAGGGCTGATCTGAGGTCTGACAATGTGCGCTGATATAAGATCAGATAATGTGGGCTGATCTGAGGTCTGATGGGGGGCTGACATGGAGGGCTAATGTGATATCCTGATAAGGAGGTTTGATCTGATGTCCTGATATGTTTGGGGGGTCTGATCTGATGTCCTGATATTTAGGGCGGTGCGGGGCTGATATGAGGATCTAATATGAGGGCTGATGAAAAAAAATTTTTTCTTATTTTCCTCCTCTTAAACCTGGGGTGTGTCTCATCATCGGGTGCGTCTTATAAAGCGAAAAATACGGTAGTAAAAGGTGTATTTGGCCGCAATCATTTACCAACTATCCACTGGAAAGGCGACAATTGTTATAATTGGTGGGGGTTCAACCGTTGGGACTCAGACTAGTCACTGGAATAGGAGACCCTGGTACCTGGCCCAATTCAAACACTACAGGAGCGACAGAAACAATTTAGCACAGAGTTCATCCACTAGATTTTATTTTACACTTCAACTATCTATTTTTGTGGATGACCATTGTGCATAGTTGCCTCTGTGTAGGACATTACTAGGCTACTAGTGTTGCTGAGAAGGATTCTTTATTACAGTATTCTATAGTATTCTGTTTGGTGCAGTTGATATATAAGGAGTCTTGTGTTCGAAATGCACACAGGTGTTAGTGTGCTGTGAACATTCCCTCAAGAAAAAATGAAATATGTATATATTCAATGGTCTTGAATTGAAGCCTGATGAATAATTCTAAATATTGAATTCATGTGTCATGAATACGACTTCTTTAGTTTAAAATGTTGTGTGCAATAACTATTCATTCTAACAAAGGCAGTGCAATAAAAATACATATGAATAAGTACGTGATGTGTGCCTGTCCTTCACTAGATGTAACAAATAAGAGAGGCATGTTGGCATCATGTTGTGCATACCTCCATGCTGGTCACTTTTTGACACTTACACATTGTTGTCTCCTGGGCTGTGTTCCTCTTCCACCTCCTGCTCCCCAGGGACAGGATTGTTTTGATCCTGATCCTCAGGCTGTGGATCTAATCTCATTCTCTTACTCTGTTCCTGAAAGAAAAAAAAAAGGAGAAGACACAGGAATAAAGAAAAAGCATTAGAATGGACGTGAGCAGGAAGAACGAGTAGAAGAGACAACGATTGAAACTATTTTTTAAAAGAGGAAAGAGAAAGAAACAAGAGATGGCAGGTGATTATTCTGCACAATATACTATAGCCCAAAAGCCAGTTATTTAACTCTTACAATTGTAGTTAATAATGAAGAGAAGAAGTGTCGTAATTTATTCACTCACTTGCTCTTCTTCATCATATGTAGCATGCGGCCTACGTCGTTCTCCACGGCCTGGAGGGGAAGGACTGTGTCCTTGGTTAAAGGCCTCTCTCTGCAGCCCCACTGTAGTTTGTGGAGGAGGTGTAGAGGTACTCGGCGGGGGCTGTAATGTTTCCAAAGGCAAGACTTCAGAAGACTCGGCCTCAGATCTCTCACTACACAATTGATCCTTGAAGATACAAGTATAAGTAAAGCTTTATTAAAGATTATGTACCCATATGACGGTATGACTATTATAGATTAAGGGGGTTCTCCAAGAGTATAAAATGTCCCCTCATGTATCAGCCACCCCACATGGAATATACTTACCCGGTCGTCGCATCGCCGCTTCTCCCTGCACCGGCGATGCTAGGGAGTCTCGTCCCCGTCTGCCATTAGCTGCTCCAGCACGACACCGGATGTTTTCATCCGTAAGCAGGGAGAAGCATCAGCGGCGGAGCGGGGACCGGGGTAAGTATATTCCAGGTGGGGTGTCCGGCACGAGGGGACATTTTTGGTGTTTTGCAAACTGATATTAATCCGGCCCTGCTCATGTCAGACGCGCCACAATTATTATGATAATCACGCCTTTTAATAATTGTGGCACCGCGTAGCAGGTCTGTGTGTCAGAAGTGGAATCTACGCCAACTAGGAGCTAGCGTACGTAGATTTCAGATGTAATTATGTCAGTATTTTGTCATAATTATGATAAATGTGTTGGGCTATTTAGCCCACATCCAAGTGGTAAGTGGGGTGCATGACTTTAATGCCTGAAAACTGACGTAGGGGTTTTATAAATGTGTCCATCTACATAAACACACACTCATTCACAAAAAAACAACCCACCCACATAGAAATGTCAGATTGCTGCAAAACTCAGCATGCAGTTATGTCTCCGGCAGATATGCAAGTGATGATGGGTATGGTATGATTATACACTTGCCACAAGAGGGTGTAAATGTGCTTCCCCTGCTCAGAGGCTACACTTTAGTGGTGTACTTCTTGGTGAGAGATTGATGCCTGCTAAACATGTCTCTATGACGCACTCAAAGACATTTTGCCCAGTTGACAGACTGAGGGGGCACATTACTGGACTGAGAGAAGCAGGATGGTCATTTTGAAGAACCATCTAGGCTGTTCTGACCTAGCTGTTAGGAGCAGTGGTTACATGAGGGCACACGCACATAATGAACAAGCTTTGGACGGCCTAGACCAGTGATGGCTAAACCTCCGACACTCCAGCTGTGGGGAAACTACGACTCCCAGGATGCTCCATTCATTTCTATGGAGTTCTGAGAACAGCCAAGCAAGGGGGCATCTTGGGAGTTGTAGTTTTACCACAGCTGGAGTGTCGGAGGTTAGCCATCATAGGCCTAGACAGACCACCAGTAGAGAGGCCTGTTTGATCTGCCAGGAAGCAAGATCAGTTCCCAGTTTCTTTGTCCACCATTCAGACACAGATGGCACCTTCATTACACACTCGCGTCTCTGTCCGGACCATTTCAAGGAGCTTAGTGTAAGGAGATTATGTGCCCTGCCATTGACACTGCATTTGTAGCAATCCAGGTTGCTTGTTCATGACACCCCTTTAAATAGATTGGAACCGTATAGTCTTTAGCTTTGAATCTAGGTTCTGTTTGAGATTCGAAGACTGTCAGGTTCAAGTATGGAGGCCTTGTGGTGAGAGCTTCAATCCTGCCTTTGCTATGGAGCAACACACTGCCCCAACTGCTGGTGTGATGATCTATGGAGCCATCGCATATGACAGTCAGTCTCCCCTAGTAGTGATATTAGGGACACTAACGACATCTTGAGGCCATGTGTGTTGCCTTTCATGGCAGCTTCCAGCTGGCATTTGTAAGGAGGATAATGCTCCCCAACAGCAAGTGTTTCCCAGGAAAGTCTCAGATTGCAGCAATTCCTTGGCTTCTCCGGTCCCCAGATTAATCAGCAAGCATTTATGGGACCTGCTGGGACACCAGCTTCAGCACCCTACAAGTGTGCAGGATCTACAGCAAATGTGCTGCCGTATACCATACAGAACCTGTATGCCTCCATGCCCAACCGTATCTCATCCTGTATCCAGGCTAGAGGAGGTATAACAGGTACTCGAGCCTCCTTTCACTTGTACCGTTTTCTCCAATAAACTTATCCTTTCAATCTAATATTGTAATCACTTACAGATATCATCATTACAGACACACAGAAAGTTTCATTCTACTCCCTGGTGTGTTATTTTTTTGTTAACAAGTGTGTGCGTATATATATATATATATATATATATATATATATATATATATATATACACACACACACCCCGTGGATATAAAAAGTCTACACACCACTGTTAAAATGTCAGGTTTCTGTGCTGTAAAAAAATGAGATAAAGATAAATCATTTCAGAACTTTTTCCACCTTTAATGTGACCTATAAACTGTACAACTCAATTAAAAAACTAACTGAAATCTTTTAGGTGGAGGGGAAAAAACAAAAATAAAATAATGTGGTTGCATAATGTGGGCATGTAGCTGTGTTCAGAATTAAGCAATCACATTTAAAACCATATTAAATCGGAGTCAGCATACACCCGCCATCATTTACAGGGCCTCTGATTAACCCCAAATAAAGTTCAGCTGCTCTAGTTGGTCTTTACTGAAATTTTCTTAGTCACATTCCACAGCAAAAGCCATTGTCCACAGAGAGCTTCCAAAGCATCAGAGGGATCTCATTGTTAAAAGGTATCAGACAGGAGAAGGGTACAAAAGAATTTCTAAGGCATTAGATCAGGGGTGCACAACCTTTTCTGGTTGGGGGCCGCATTGTCAGCCTGAACCAATTCCAAGGGCCAAAATAAAACTTAAAGGGGTATTACCAACTGAAATACTGTATTTTTGGCATATTGAACATACAGTATATACTATAAATGTCAAATTACAGTTCTAGGAATCCCATCTAATAGGAGAATACATGAAAGATACATGTAAGAAGCCATGAGACATAGATTTACATGTCTTTTACCAGATGTTTGGGGGCCGCACAAAATGGTATCGAGGGCCACATGTGGCCCCCGGGCTGCAGGTTGTGCACCCCTGCATTAGATATACCATGGAACACAGTCAAGACAGTCATCATCAAGTGGAGAAAATATGGCACAACAGTGACATTACCAAGAACTGGACGTCCCTCCAAATTTGATGAAAAGATGAGAAGAAAACTGGGTCTGGGAAGCGACCAAGAGGCCTACAGCAACATTAAAGGAGCTGCATCAATATCTGGCAAGTACTGGCTGTGTGGTACATGTGACAATATTCTTCATATGTCTGGGCTATGGGGTAGAGTGGCAAGACAAAGGCCTTTTCTTATGAAGAAAAACTTCCAACCCAGGCTACATTTTGCAAAAACACATCTGAAGTCTCCCAAAAGTAAATATGGGAAAAGGTGTTATGGTCTGATGAAACCAAGGTGGAACTTTTTCCCCATAATTCCAAAAGATATGTTTGGCGCAAAAACAACACTGCACATCACCAAAAGAACCCCATACCCACAGTGAAGCATGGTGGTGGCAGCATCAGGCTGCGGGGCTGGTCTTCAGTTTGTTTTTCAATTGAGTTGTACAGTTTATAGGTCACATTAAAGGTGGAAAAAGTTCTGAAATTATTTATCTTTGTCTCATTTTTTTACAGCACAGAAACCTGACATTTTAACAGTGGTGTGTAGACTTTTTATATCCACTGTGTGTGTGTATATGTATATATATATACACATACACACATATACACACACATACTATATGAAATATAATACATGCAGGCATTCTCAACTCAAAGCAACACAATTGCTTTAAGTACTTTTAGCACTGAAAAAAATGTTTTAACTCCTCCCACACTGATTTTGAATTCATGTCCTTAGTAAATATAGCTGGCACACAAACTTACTTAAAGTAGAACTCCCACAACAATTCGTATTATCTGACCTGTGTAGTGAATGTAATCTCCTAACCAGTGTTTGTATTTATGAGATATAACCTCCCTTCTGATCCTCAGCTGTGTCATGTGACCAACTCTCTGATTCCAACTGATACAGGACCGGAATTCAATTACTTCTGTAGGTCATGACCCCCAATGTTTTTTGCGATTTATGTTTCACAGCGTTCACTGTGTAGTATAAATAACATAACTTAATTCTGCGGGTCACTACAGTTACAACGATGGCAAATATTTGTTAGTTTTTTTTAATGCTTTACTACTTGCACCATAGGAATGTTTTTTTTTTAACATGATTTATCAAGCTTCTTCTTTGAAGCAATTCCCAGTTTGCGACCAAATTTTTGACTTTTTAGCTTTTTCCAACACCTTTGCCCCTTTTACAAAAGGTGGGCAACGCACATTATACTTTAGGCTACTGATAATACAACCATCAGCATCCGTCATGAACAGATCTGGTTGTATTATCCTTAACATGGCCAAGACGGATCCGTCATGAACTCCATTGAAAGTCAATGAGGGTCGGATCCGTTTTCTATTGTGTCAGAGAAAACGGATCAGTCCCTATTGACTTGCATTATGGGTCATAACGGATCAGTCTTGCGCCTTATCCCAGGATGGAAAGCAAACCGCAGCATGCTGTGGTTTGCTCTCTGGTATGAGAACGGAACGGAATGCATTTTGGAGCATTCCGTTCCGTTTTGTCGCCATTGACAACGAATGGGGACAAAACTGAAACGTTTTTTTTCTGGTATTGAGCTCCTATGACAGATCTCAATACAGAATATTAACGCTAGTGTGAAAGTAGCCTTATATCTACTCCAATTCTGGTATTGTTTCTCAGATTTTTTTTAAACAATTTTCTTTTATGACCAATAAATGCATTATGCATTAAGTTTATAGTACAGGTCATTACAACTAGCCCCTAAGAAAATACCAGGGATGAATTTTGTGGCATTTTTTCTTCCTGTCATTTTTAAAATAATGAAAAAGCATGATGTGTTAATAGGCATTATTGAACGAGCTCTTATGGAGAACGAAATAACCTCAAAACAAGGAAAATAAATTCACTACACATTTCAGAGCTGCGCCACGCAGCCCCATGCAGGAGCCCAGGTAAGGTCCTGCTCAGAGTTATGTTTCAATTCTGGTGGCCTGATCAGGCTACCGGAGCTTCCTGTATCAGACGGTGATCCGGACACTTTTCCAGAGTAAGTAGAGGAGAAATACAGGTGCATGCAGTGGTTTCTGTTTGGCCTAAAGTCGGCATTTATGCCGGAACAGCCCATCGAATCAGGCTACCAGATTCACAACATTACTGTGAACGTAACCCTACCCTGTTTTTTTTTTTTTTTTAAACTAACCAAATACAAATCATTTACAGCGACAGTCAGCGAGAGAGAATGGCCAAGATTTACTTGTGTCTGGGCCCAAAATCTGTCTAAAAAGTGGGGCAAAATGACACATCTGGGGTTGCTACAATTTTCCTTGTTATGCTTAAAGGGGGTGGAGCTTAGAAGAAAGTGGGCAGGACTTTATGAAAAACGGGGCTGGGCCTAAGATGCATCATTTTGCACCAAAGTTCAACGCAACTCTCACATAAAAATGTGTTTCAAAGTAATCCAACCAATAATTGGCATATAGGTCGGAGAAAAGTGTCTATCCTTCCACCACATGTATCATCCAGCCTGAGCCCTTGTGATAAATCTGATGCAGGTCCAAACAGCCTGTCTAAGCTTACATCATCTTTACGATTAGTTAACCTGGACCAACATCTTTTCTGACTGTATAAATGTTTTTCATAAATATATAAACAGAAAAAAAAATATTAGATATTCCTCTCTAGTGATAATCATCAACGCTATTACTACAGCGTGTAATGGGAATCGCGAGAAGCAGTCTGCATATTTTACACTAAAGATTGGATATGGCCAGGGACAATGTGTGTTACTGACATTTGTGTGTGGGATGTAAGAGTTTGGGCAACTTATTTGACGCCGTGATCCAATTTCTTGTAAACATCTAGGTTGTGGAGTCAATAAATGGCTTAACTAGATGCCGATGGATGTTTAGATGACCAGGTGATCATCTTGTATATCTTCATCCCTAAAAAAAGAAAAAAAAACTCCAATTGATAGAGGAGAGGGGGATAGATAACATGCACAGAAGTCCATTTTAACCTCCCGCTGGTGTCATGTACAGTTAGACAGGGAGCGAGAGAATCTTTTTTCTCTCTCCTCTGTGCAGCCTGTCAGCACATTCCACCCTCTCCTCCTCTAAACTGGCTGAGATCACAGCTAGCTGAAGGGGGGGGGGGGGGGGCTGCTTTAATCTTTAATATCTCAGACTATAATTAAGTGGGCAAGATAGCCGCAGGTTTATACAGCTGTCACTGGGACAAAATGTGTGAATTAAACAAAAATGCCATGCAAAAAAGAAGGAATCCGTGGCACGTTTCCTAGTCTGTGGTCAGAAATTCCTATTATCTGCAATTGTGCCTGTTTTAAGTGATAAAAATTCATCAGGTATGCAAACTAATTCCTTTCAAACTGAATATTTTTTGTGCAAGTATGAACAGCGCCTAAGCTGGATATTAAATCTGGCCACGTACTGGGTTCTGAAATAACCAGGTTTCCAAAATATATCAGATTAGGAAAAAGGAAGAAAAGAAGGCCACTGTTTTAAAGCGTTCACAAGATGACATAGGCTATAGAATGATTGTCAGCATCTGGATTCATTATCATGCTCAATAAAAATATGATCACCAAGCTCACCAATACATTTTTAAAATTAGCAGAACCTAACCTGGTCACTGTGAGGAGTTGAAGACCTTGAGGACTGTGACTTCTGATCTTGCCTTTCTGGTGATGAGGACTTAGAATGGGAGCTATGTCTGGAACGGGATGACCTCTCTGTAGAAGAACGTGATGAGCGGGATGAGGAAGAAGATGACGATGAAGAAGAAGATGAAGAGGAGGAGGATGAAGAAGAAGAAGAAGAGGTCCTACTTCGTCGGAATTCTACCACAGTGGCCTCCTTTGCAACCTCTACTGCTTCAGGAGTATCTTCTTCTACTTCATGGTACTGCTCTTTATTGGGCAGCACTTCATCCATTGTATGATGAAAAGGTGATTCATCATTGTTTGATTTAACTGGTTCATCTTCCTTTTGAGGTTCTGTTTTTAATGATATACCAGTAACTGCATTGCTCCCTGTCTTTGGGGACAATATCTGGTCTGTCACAATAGCTACATCCATAAGGCAATCTACCTGTGGCTGCTTTAGCTCTGATGGTGCCACTGAGACAGTTTGTTCCTCACCCTCATTAGTTTGTGTACTTTGATTTTCATCTTCTTTTGTGGCTTGCAAAACACATTTGTTATCAACCTCATTTGGAGGTGGTGAGGGTAACTGGGTTACTTCGGGTTCATCCACATTATGTTCAGGTGGTTGTGTAGAAAGAATTTCTGGTTCTGTGTGTTCTTCCAATGACTTTTCTTCATGTTCAGGTGGTTGTGAAGAAAGAATTTCTAGTTCTGTGTGTTCTTTCACTGACTTTTCTTCATGTCCAGGTGGTTGTGTAGAAAGAATTTCTAGTTGTGTGTGTTCTTTCACTGACTTTTCTTCATGTTCAGGTGGTTGTGTAGAAAGAATTTCTGGTTCTGTGTGTTCTTCCAATGACTTTTCTTCATGTCCAGGTGGTTGTGTAGAAATAATTTCTAATTGTGTGTGTTCTTCCAATGACTTTTCTTCATGTTCAGGTTGTTGTGTAGAAAGAATTTCTAGTTGTGCGTGTTCTTTCACCGACTTTTCTTCATGTTCAGGTGGTTGTGTAGAAAGAGTTTCTAGTTGTGTGTGTTCTTCCACTGACTTTTCTTCATGTTCAGGTGGTTGTGTAGAAAGAATTTCTGGTTCTGTGTGTTCTTCCACTGACTTTTCTCCATGTTCAGGTGGTTGTGTAGAAAGAATTTCTAGTTGTGTGTGTTCTTCCACTGACTTTTCTCCATGTTCAGGTGGTTGTGTAGAAAGAATTTCTAGTTCTGTGTGTTCTTCCACTGACTTTTCCTTATGTTCAAGTGGTTGTGTAGAAAGAACTTTTGGTTCTGTGTGTTCTTCCACTGTCTTTTCTTGATGTTCAGGTGGTTGTGTAGAAAGAATTTTTGGTTCTGTGTGTTCTTCCACTGTCTTTTCTTGATGTTCAGGTGGTTGTGTAGAAAGAATTTTTGGTTCTGTGTGTTCTTCCACTGTCTTTTCTTCATGTTCAGGTTGTTGTGTAGAAAGAATTTCTAGTTCTCTGTGTTCTTCCAATGACTTTTCTTCATGTTCAGGTGGTTGTGTAGAAGGAATTTCTAGTTCTCTGTGCTCTTCCACAGATTTTTCTTCATGTTCAGATGGTTGTGTAGAAGGAATTTCTAGTTCTCTGTGCTCTTCCACTGATTTTTCTTCATGTTCAGGGGGTTGTGTAGAAGGAATTTCTAGTTCTCTGTGCTCTTCCACTGACTTTTCTTCATGTTCAGGTGGTTGTGTAGAAGGAATTTCTAGTTCTCTGTGCTCTTCCACTGATTTTTCTTCATGTTCAGGTGGTTGTGTAGAAAGAATTTCTAGTTCTGTGTGTTCTTCCACTGACTTTTCCTTATGTTCAGGTGGTTGTGTAGAAAGAATTTTTGGTTCTGTGTGTTCTTCCACTGTCTTTTCTTGATGTTCAGGTGGTTGTGTAGAAAGAATTTCTAGTTCTCTGTGTTCTTCCACTGACTTTTCTTCATGTTCAGGTGGTTGTGTAGAATGAATTTCTAGTTCTCTGTGCTCTTCCACTGACTTTTCTTCATGTTCAGGTGGTTGTGTAAAATGAATTTCTAGTTCTCTGTGCTCTTCCACTGACTTTTCTTCATGTTCAGGTGGTTGTGTAGAAGGAATTTCTAGTTCTCTGTGCTCTTCCACTGACTTTTCTTCATAATATTCAGAAACGGATTCTTTCTTCAATTTATCCTCTTCCTGTGCAATAACTGTAACGTCCTCCTCTGCCATTGTCACATCAGACTGCTGAGTATCAATGGCAGTCTCTGAAGGTTGAACGCCAACTTCCTCTGGAACCACACTATTATCTTTGCATTCTTTTGAATGAACAACTTCTGCAGTACTCTGGGCAATAACATCTTTTTCAGCTGCAGGTATTGATACAGGTTCATCGACATTTTTTTCCTGCATATCAGGTTTTGCGGGACTGGTAGGATTTTCTCTGTCTGAATTAACTGGTAAATCCCTGTCACTCACATTATTTTCAGTGACTTCTAGGTCCATAACACTGTCCTGCTGTGATATTTCAGATTCATGGGAAATCTTATTAATGACTGTTGCTTCTTGACCTTGTTGCGGAGAAACATTATCTGATTGTTGTTCTACAGAATTTTCCAATACTGCATCCGAGTTACTACATGATGATAATGCTGAAGAGGATGCAGTTGTTTCAACTTCAGTCAATGGTCCAGTGTCTTCCTGGTTGGCATCCATTCTCACATCCTCAGCTGTTAAAATGTTAGGCGACTCCTCTATACTCATGGCAGCCTGTGCAGTTTCATCTATAGTTATAGGTTCTTGTTTAGTTGGTGACATGGGCACTGGAGTCATTGAAATATCTTCAGCGTTTTCTAATGTCTCATCTACAATCATAGGACAATCTTTTGTCACTGTTTCAGACTCCAATTCATCATCTCTTTGTGGTTCTTTATATGGCTTCACTGAGGTCTCCTCTTGTGTATGCAAGGACTGTTGTGTGTCTGGGACCATTTCAGGAACAATGGCTTCTACAGATGCAACATTTGCAGAGTCTTGTACCTCTGGGTTATTTTGTGTGTCCAAAGTTTCTTCTGTACTCAATGATTCTTTGTTTTCTACTGCCATTTCTGGGGCTTTCCTTACCAAAGAGATTTCTTCAGTATGAGGTCTGATATTTAAGGAGGACTCTTCTAATTCTGATGGTACTGAACAATATACATTTTCTGTTACAGAACTTACATTGAAAGTGTTGGTGCTGCTCGTTTCCTTTGCTTCTGTCTCTGAGGCTAATGAATCATCTAATTGAGGTGTGTCAACAATCTCTTCTGTTTTTACTTTTTTTTTAGTTCTATGTGGCCTTGTTTCAGTTTGCTTCTCTGGTTGGACCTCAGTCTGTTTACGTTCAGATACTTTTAGAACACTTTCTTGCTCGTTATCCAGTGGCTCATTCAGTATAACTGGTGCTTGTGCTTTCGCCTGAAGATCCACTGCTGGTGGAGTTTGTACATTTTCTGGTTGGTCTTGTTGTGCACTTGATGTTCTAATCCTTAACCTTCTTGTTCTAGGTAAGCTAGGAGAACAAGCGGATGAAATGTCTGATTTTTCAGATTCATTTGGACCACTAACTGACAATGAACTTTCATTTGATTTTTCATGCAAAGATTTTGACTTAACACTTGATTTTACTAATTCAGGAGAGTTTGACAAAGACTGTCTGTCTTTTAAATTAGAAAAAGGATCTGGTTCTTTTTTTTCTAATATGGACATAGCCTGAACACCCCTTGATGATAACTTTTCCACTATCTGCAGGCTTTGTGTACACACAGATGTTTTCCCTTCCGATTTTGAACCAACCGGAGGCTTCATCAAAACCAGAGATGCCCTTCCTTTTGCATCCTTTGCAGTAGAAGCACCTGTTGTGTGTGTGGCGGTACACTTAGTGTCTTCACCCTGCGGTACAATCTCCATTTTTTCATCTTCCCTTTCACTGCATTTAGTCTGTTGAATAACACTGTCTGGTGCTTGCGGTGCTTGTGCATCTGTACCAGTCTCAATTCGTTCTCCCCTCTGGCGTCTCCATTTCTGTGGTGATCTATGACTCTTCGGGCTCTCTTTGGTGAGCAGCTTTGAAGAGGTGTTTTTTTCAGACACTGGTGACACTTGCTTCTCAGAAATTTGTTGGTGAATACCTTCAAGAGATAGCATTGGAGGAACACGTTCTTCTGAAGTCTCTTCTCCCTCAAGAGTTGCTGTTTTAGAAACAGGCTCTAATAACTCGGGTGGGGAAGGAGATCGTTTTAATTTTGGTGACTTTTTGGGCTGAACAGCAGCAGTTCTGGAGGATCTTCTTCTTTTTGGAGTTTCTTCCTCATCCTTCTCAACTGCTAGCTCCTTTTCTTCTTCCATTTCTTCCTCCCCTTCTTCACCCACCTCTTCTACTTCTTCTCTTGCAGCAGATTTACGCGCACGTGTTGATGTCCTGCGTGGTTCTTGTTCTTGCACTGGTTGTGTTAATACACTTGGCTTAGAAACTTTGGTCTGAAAAATAAAGACAAATAAAACTAAGCCTGTGGCACTATTTAAGCACTGATGTAAGCAGTGGAAGGAAGAGGTACCTGTTTTACTCGAGATGACCTCCTTTCCCGCTTCTTGGGCAACTCTTCTTCAGATTCTTCTGGGTCTTCCAAAACTGAATGACCTTTTTCTGTAATAAAGAATTTAACCTTCAGTATCCAAGATAATACTTTCAAGGACAAACAAGCATGGTTCTGCCAACAATTCTTGCAAGCTCTGATGGAGCTGTTTAATGTAGGATAAATTAAACAATTAATCATTATGTATAATAATTAGTGGAGTATTAACATAATTAGAAAAACATTATAGCAACACCTTCCTGCTCTGCATCGCCAAAATTGCTGTTTTTGTTTTAAAAAATAGTCTTATGTAACGCAAAATGTCACAAATCTAAACTACTTAGTACCATAAAAAACAATCCCTCATACAGCTCTGCTGGCAGAAAAATATAAATGTTATGGATCAGCAACAAACAGTCACCCCCAAAAATTAATAAACGTTATACAATATATATTTACTCCAAAAATGATGGGTATGTTGACAGAAAAAAACCCAAAAACACTACTACGACCTGAAATCCAAAATAGGCTGTATCCATAAATGGGTATTCCAGAATATTGATGGCCTATTCCCAGGATAGGCCATCAATATCTGATCGGCCAGCTGTTACAGGTAGCTCTGGTGTGGAAAGTTGCATTCATCCATTGTGTAATGGATGGAGCTGGTAACTACAGAGCTGCTTCTACTGACATGAATTTTTTTTGCTACCTTCTCCATGGCTCTAACTTATTAAACTTTGTTTTATTGCGTTAAAATTTTGTCCCGATCGCCATACTGCAGAGACAGCTTTATTCGGCAGATATATAGGATTATGGCAATACCAAATTATGTTCAGATTTTATGTTTTCCAACTCTTTGTACAATAGACATTTTTTAACAAACAATAAATACATTTGTTTTGCCAGAGTCATAACGGTTTATTTTCAGAGCTGTGTGAGAGCTTGTGTTTTGGTGGAATGAGTTCGTTCCATTTTAAGGTACTTTTCCTTGGTTCCATTTTAAATGGAATCTGTCACCTGCCTATCCACATATTTTTTTTTTTCGTTTAGCCTAGTGCAGTGATGGGCAACGTGCGGCTCTCCAGCTGTTGCAGAACTACAACTCCCAGCATGCAAAGCCTGTCTATAGCTATCAGCCTACTGCAGGTCATGGTGGGAGTTGTAGTTTAGCAACAGCTGGAGAGCCGCACGTTGCCCATCACTGGCCTAGTGCAATAAAGTACCTTATATCCATATGTGTTCTTTTTGCCATGTCTCTTGTATTTTCTGTTAAAAAACGCTTTATCCGTTATGTAAATCAGGATCCAAGGACCCCAGAGGGGCATTTTTTTCTTCCAAGGAGCCCAGGAACGCCCCCCAGATGTGCCCAGCCCGCCTAAATTTTAATCTGACCGACACGGCCGAAAAAACGCCACTCTGGGCTCCTTGGATCCTAATTTACATAATGGATAAAGCGGTTTTTAACAGAAAATACAAGAGACATGGCAAAAAGAAGAACACGTATGGATATAAGGTACTTTATTGTACTAGGCTAAACGAAAAAAAAAAATTGTGGATAGCCTGGTGACAGATTCTCTTCAAGGTTTTTTTGATCACCTTTTAAATCGATCTTATTTTTTTTGAAAGTCAGGATTAGAAAAAAACTGGAAGTCTGCCATGTTTTATTTTTTATCACGCTCACCATGCAGGATTAAATAATTGTCGTTTCAGACACAGCAATTCTTATTAGGTCTGCTTCTTTATTTCTTCAACACAAGAAAGTGCAGAAAAGGGAGATTATGTTTTATCCTTTTTCGAACATTTTCTAACATTTCTTTTTAGTTCCACTAGAGGACTTGGACTTTGGATTCTCTGATAACTGACAGAATTCACTGCAATACTTTATACTAATAGCCTATATCCTGCTTCTATATTGTTAATAGGACTTTATCAGTGTTCCCGGATGATCCAGGGGGGGCTCTAGTTGTCAGTTATCACATGCACAATCAGCATTTACATGTACAGCATTGTGTGGCAAGTAGAGCCTGCAGATGACATACATGTAAGTCAGTCAATTTATGTTAAGGGGTTACAGCAAATGTTATTCTTGTAGTGCTAGACACTACAATATATTACATGTTTTGGCTGATTTATTGCAATAAAATGAACTCCTTCAAGACCCTGCCATTTTTCACCTTAAAGGGGTTGTCCGAGTTATAAAAATAATAATAATATAGCACTGAAAATCTGATAGGCAGCAATATATAACTGAGCTAAGCAAGTTTTAGGTAAAATTCTATTAATTTCCCTGGTTCTCTTCTGGCCCTTTGTTTACCTGCAATAACAACAATCTCTGCCCCTCCCCCTGATCTGCAAAGGGAGTGAATAAGTGCTGCCCTGAGTGACATTTCTGCCTGCTGGGAGACTCAGCAGCATGTTTTATATGTAGGACTACAAGTCCCAGCTGTACAATGACACTGCTGATACACACAGAATCTTCTCCCTACCTGTTCTTGTGCAGAACTCCTTTAGTCTGTCAGCTCCTGTGCCCAGCATTTGTCTCCTCACTGCCTGCAGCTACTCAGTAAAGCCTTCAGCCCTTAGTCTGTGCTCCTGAAGGGGTTAATCTTTCCTGAAGTATCCAGTGGGAGGGAGACACAGGGCAGAGAGCAGCAGCAGCAAAAATTTCATCTACATTTTTCTTTAATTCTTGTGGAACACCTAAAGGGTTAAGAAAGTTTGTAAAATAAGTTTTGAATACCTTGAGGCGTGAGGCTTATATAATAGAAACCACCCATAAATGGCCCTATTTTAGAAACGACACCCCTATTCAAAACGTATTTTACAAACTTTCTTAACCCTTTAGGTGTTCCACAAGAATTAAAGGAAAATGTAGATGAAATTTCAGAATTTCACTTTTTTGGCAGACTTTCCATTGTAATCCATTTATTCCACTAACAAAGCAAGGGTTAACAGCCAAACAAAACTCAATATTTACTACCCTGATTCTGTAGTTTACAGAAACACCCCATATATGCTCGTAAACTGCTGTACGGGCACACGGCAGGGCGCAGAAGGAAAGGAACGCCATATGGTTTTTGGAATTCAGATTTCACTGGGATAATTTTAAGTTGCCATGGGCAAATTTCAAGACCCCCTAGAGGAGAAACTCTCAAATTTTTTTTGGAAACTACGGGATAAGGTGGCAGTTTTGTTGGTACTATTTTAGGGTACATATAATTTTTGGTTGCTCTATAATACACTTTGTGTGAGGCAAGGTAACAAAAAATAGCTGTTTTGGGACCGTTTTTATTTTTTATTAATTACAATGTTCATCTGACAGGTTAGATCAAGTGGTATTTTTATAGAGCAGGTCGTTACGGATGCGACAATACCAAATATGACCAATTTTTTTTGTTGTTTGTTTCAGTTTTACATAATAAAGCATTTTTAAAAAAATATGTTTTTTAGTGTCTCCATATTCTGAAAACCAGTTTTTTTTTGGGGCGACTGTCTTATGTAGGGGCTCATTTTTTTCGGTATGGTATGACTGTTTGGTTGGTTTTATTTTAGGGTGCATATGACTTTTTGATCGCTTGGTATTACACTTTTTGTGATGTAAGGTGATAAAACATGGGGCCAGATTTATCATTAGCCTAAGTCACTTTTCTGGAGTTGAAAAGTCGCAAAAAATTGCGCAAAAAGCCAAATTGCGCAATTTTTTGCGACTTTTTGGAGACTTACGTCACTCACTCCAAAACCAAGTTTATGGGCGTTTTGTCGTATGTAAATCACTTGCAAGACAGATTTATTATTGCGACTTTTCAAATAGTCGCAAAAAAGTCACAAAAAATTGCGCAAACTCACTCCACTCATGACCATGCTTATGTTTGACAAAATCACTTTTTTAAAATGGCGACTTTTCCAAAGACAAAGCCAAAATACAACTAGGAACCAGAAATACACCAGATTTATCAACCTCTGAAAGAGCCCATGATAAATTTGACTTGACTCAAATACACATACGCCTTCTTTGAAAGTGGAGTGAACTGCAAGAGTAATGATAAATCTGGCCCATGGTGTTTATCTGAGGGGTTAGTTCATGTGATATTTTTATACAGCAGGTTCTTACGGACGCGGAGATACATAACAAGTATACTCTTATTTAAGTTTTACACAATAACAGCATTTTTTAAACAAACTAAAAGTCATGTTTTAGTGTCTCCATATTCTGAGGGTCATAGTTTTTTTATTTTTTAGGCGACTTTTTGATCGCTTGGTATTACACTTTTTGTGATGTAAGCTGACAAAAAAATTGCTTTTATGACTTTTTTTTTTTTACGGTGTTTACCTAAGGGGTTAGGTCATGTGATATGTTTATAGAGCCGGTCGATACGGACGCGGCGATAGCCAATATGTCTACTTTTCTTTTACAATTTTTTTTTTTCTACTTGAAACTCTGAGACTTCAACTTTTGGGGGTCTGATCCCCTTTACAATGCTTCTGCATTGTGATGCATTGGCTGTAAGTGTATTACACTGTGTAATACATTTACAGCCATCTCTCTATGAGATCCAGGGAGCTGGATCTCACAGGCTCTCCCTGGAGGCAGCCACAGATACCTAAGGAAGGCATCGGGCTGCTTCCCTGCCATCGGGTCCCCGTCACAGCAGCACGGGGACCCGATGGCCACCCCGCACGCGCCGCGGTCAGCGCTGACCGCGGCAGTGCGAGGGTCAATGCGCGGCATCTGTGTTTTCACCAATGCCAGCGCATACAGCAGGGGTCCGGCTATCAGTGACTGTCGGACCCCTGCCGCTGATCGGGTGGGCACAGCTCCTGCCCCCCCTGATCAGCCCGCCGTACATGTACGGCACTGCTCCTCATGTCACTTCCACTAGCGCCGTACATGTACGGCGCGGGTCCTTATGGGGTTAAAGAGGACCTGTCAAAACCCCTGACATGTTAGTAGCTACCTTCATTCCCCATGTTATAACAATTCTGGAGCATCTATTTTTATGACTCTATGTTGTGCCATTCTTCTGTTATGGATAAAGGTAGAGAGGGGAGTTACCAGTTGCGGGTGTGTCCCTGCAGTGTCTGACCTTGTCCAATCAGTGCTGCAAGTGTCAGACTGTACAGGGACACACCACCAACTGGTAAAACCTATCTGTACCTTTATCCCAAAATAATTCTAACAGGGATAAGAGGACAACGGCACAACAGAGTCATAAGTCTAGATGCTCCAGAATTGTTATGACATGGGCAATGCAAGCTACTAAAACAGACCTGTCAGGAGAGGTGGAAGGTCCTCTTTAATATTGTTACTCCAAGCAATGTTTTTCAGCATTTGTAATTGTCAGTGTACTCAGAGGCATCAACTGGGTGCTAAATGAAGATATGGTAATTTTTCACAATACTGCAGTTATATACATACTAGGAGTATGTTTTCCCAGTTCTACTTCTGGCATTTTCAGAACATCACAGATAATATCAGGAGGTTCTGGCACTATGTCAGGGTTCATGTTTTCATCCTCAGACTCTGCAAAAGTTTCTGTAAAGCAAAGAGACATTTCTGTAATCATCCAAAGAATCAAACAGTCCCTACCAAAACTTGGAGCACAGAAAAATAGAGACCAGATGGGGAAGGCAGCAAATTGGAGATATTAAAGGGGTCACAGAGGTCATCCGAGCACTGCGTCCTTTTCATACTATACCAAACACACCGCTGTACATTGTATAATGGAATTACAGCTCAGTCATGAGACGAAGCTTCACAAAGGCCATGTGAATGATGGACATGACATTGCATCCCTCTTAAAACAGATGATCAGAGGGGGTGCAGGGAGTCGGACTCTGATCCATCAGATATTGATAATCTGCCATGAGAATGGGTCATCAATATTTAAATTGCAGAAAACCCTTTTTTAAATATTGAATCCTAGTTGTTCATCGATTGTAAAGCGCTGCGGAACATGTTGCCGCCATATAAATGAAGATTATTATTATTCATAGCAAAACCAATAAACACTGTAGTCAGGTTGTCAGAGTTATTTTTTTGTTCTTTGTATGTTTCCAACTAATAAAATATAACAGCTTTACCATGCACTTACTGCATCTGTAGTTGCTCCTTTCTCAGATTTTCACTGAGGGTCCCATGATCTGTGAGGTCAGCTTCTCTCCCTGCTCTGATGATATTTCGTACACAAGCAAGAGGGAGCAGATATGTGCTTGTACACAAAACGTCACTGTGCTGCCCCAACCCCCCCCCCCCCCCCTCTGCTCTGCCATCTGCTGCTGTCTGCCCTGTGTCTCCCTCCCACTGGATACTTCAGGAAAGATTAACCCCTTCAGGAGCACAGACTAAGGGCTGAAGGCTACACTGAGTAGCTGCAGGCAGTGAGGAGACAAATGCTGGGCACAGGAGCTGACAGACTAAAGGAGTTCTGCACAAGTACAGGTAGGGAGAAGATCCTGTGTGTATCAGCAGTGTCATTGTACAGCTGGGACTTGTAGTCCTACACATACAACATGCTGCTGAGTCTCCCAGCAGACAGACATGTCACTCAGGGCAGCACTTGTATTCACTCCCTCTGCAGAGCAGGGGGAGGGGCAGAGATTGTTTACCTGCAGTAACAACAAAGGGCCAAAAGAGAACCAGGGAAATGAGGAAATATAATATTTTTTTTTACCTAAAACTTGCTTAGCTCAGTTATATATTGCTGCCCATCAGATTTACAGAGCTATATATTTTTTTTCATAACTCGGACAACCCCTTTAATAACTAGCTGGTTTTGGGCCAAGCAAAATTCTTCATTTTTTCATTGTTGCTTTCCAAAAGCTATAACTTTTTTTATTTTTCTGTCAATGTGGTCATATGACGGCTTGTCTTTTACAGGACAAGTTGTAGTTTTTAATGGCGCCATTAGGGGTACACATACCTTGCTGATTAACTTTAACTGTTTCTGGGATGGGAAAAACAGTAATACAGCCACTGACTTTTAAAGTTATAAATTTTGCGGCATTTATTTTTCGTCATTAAAAAACATGATATCTTTATTCTCTGGGTCTGTACAATTACAGCGATACCAAATACATTTAGGTTTTTTTTTCTACGTTTTACTACTGCAATAAACCCCCTGTTAAAAAAAAAAAAGAAAATCTTTTTGCATCGCTGCATCCCAAGACCCATAACTTTTTTATTTTTCTTGTGTGAGGCTTGTTTTTTGTGGGACAACTTGTAGTTTTCATTGGTATCTTTTTGGGGTAAGTAACACTTTTTTGATTGCTTGTTATTAAGTTTTTGTTGGTCGCGACTAAGCAAAAAAATAGTGCATTGCACTTTAATGTCAGTGCTCTAGCGAAGCATGCTGGAGAACACTCAAGGCAAGCTTGGGGCCTATACCAGGCACCCCGCAATCTCATTTGCGGGTCGCAGATGGGATATAGAGGGAGTCCGCTCCCTCTGTCACTGCTTACATGCAGCAGGCATAATTGCTCGTGGCTAGAGATGAGCGAACTTTAAAAAAAGTCCGGTGTTCGGGTTGTGGCAAGTCGCGCATCCCGTTATGGATTCCACTATAGCGGCATATGGAATCCATAAGGGGATTTGATCCCATGCTGAGCCACGCCCCCTGCACTGATCACATGACAGTGACGTCACCCCAGGTCCTTCGGCTGTTCAACAGTTCGGGTTGGTGGCAGCCGCCCCTTATGGATTCCATATGCCGCTATAGTGGAATCCATAACGGGATGCGCGACTTACCACAACCCGAACACCGGACTTTTTTTTTTAAGTTCGCTCATCTCTACTCGTGGCATGTAAGGGGATAAACGACCTGGATTGGCTCTCCTGCTGGTCCAGGCTGTTAGAGCAGGAATGTGGCTCTCATGTGAGAGCCAAGCCCCTGCACGGGGTCCTGTGCAGTGCTTAGACCGGGACGCTTAGTGACATCCTTAAAAAAGCCTTTGGATGGTCACAAAGGGGTTAAAGTGTCACCTATGAAACATCAAAGAACTGAGTTAAAAGGACACTAAACAGCAGAATCAAAAAAACAACAAAACCTAATCTCCTTATTTGCCTTTGTTATTTGTTCTTGTTTTGTCAGATAACACAATTGCAAACAATAAAAATAAAATAGAAAAGCAGTATATTCTCTCAGGCTACAGCCATGTCTTCCTTCTCTGATGCTAGTGCACGTGAGCCAGGAAGTATAGGAGGGGGCTGGGTTTAGTACTCTGGATAATTGTTGTCTACACAGTGCACGTAGGCATTTTGTTTGAAGGAATCTAGTTACTAACAGTATAAAATACATTTGGGGACAGTGCCAGCCATAGTAGCAATAGCACAAGCTTTAGTACATACATAGAACCAGCCATAGCGCCAATATTACCAGCCGTAGTATATACATAGTACATAAAGCTGAATAGCTAATCTGCCCAGTTACACAGTGATAATCCTTTCCTTTATTGCATAATTGTGCAGGATTTGCCTTTGAGCAGTTTTGGAATACAAACTAAATATATTGTATATACTCACGGTTGTCCTGATATTATATTTTTGGATGTAGTGCATACAGAATATATGGACCAAGTGTGGCTTGTTACTCATCATTCCAAAAAAGCTGAATTCCATATTGGCTAGTTACATAGCTATAGTTATAAATCCCTTTGTATAGCTAGACCAATTGGCCGTTAAGGGTCCTTGAAAATCTGTACAGTTGCAATGGTGAAAATAGATTGTGTGATCCTGACAGACTCATACAGTGTATCATGGCAGTGTTGTGTAAATTTTACCAATACGCCCCTATTATCGCCCACCAGAGATTTTTACCCAGCTTTCCCAGACTGCAGAATGCCAGATCAGACTACTTATGAATTGGTAAATCCTTGGTATTGTAGTATACCTTATTGAATTTGTTACCCAGAAAAAGCTGAGTAAGAATCCCAGTGACAAATCCTCCATACTGCAGCAAAGCTACACAGATCCGTCAGGGACATTCACACGACAGGTGGAAGGAGGTCGGCGAGACTGGCAACACGTGGTTTGATCTGACATGTTTTTTGTTTGGATCAAATGATGTCTGTGTTGTTTCTGGTGCTTGCCACGCCTTCTTTCCCCAGGTGGGTCATTTAACCTTCTCTATTTATAGTTGCTTCTCCCACAATGCTGTGCGGTTTATAGCTTCTTTTTGGACCTTTTGGATAGATTGTGGTTTGATCTTGGCTGAGTTCCTGGTGCCTCCATTGCTCCTTTGAAGTCAAGTCTTTCCTTTCCCTTTTGTATTTTGTTTGGGTTCTGTGTGTTACATGTCCCTATTGTTTGTATTAGGCCTGAAGAAGACTCCTGTTCATCCTTCCTTTTAGAGGAACAGGTAGTCTCGTCCCTGCCATTAGTACCAGGGTCCTATATGGCTTGATAGGATTCTAGGTATTCCTGCGTAGGAACTCACCTACTTTGGGGTCTGTTCATACTGGTAGTCAGTTAAGATTTTGGTTAGGGCTTTCACTAGGAGGTGTCCATTTTCCTTCCCTAGTTCTCAAGCCTGATTCCCTGTTCCTACCTTCCCTTCTATGTTTGGTGTGGTGTTTCCCTCCCACACCGAAGAGTGACAAGATCTTCTAAAATGCAAAAAACGTATCCATTTTCTTTTTTTTATCAAATCTTTTTTATTGTTACAAATAAAGTAAATTTTTGAAATCAATAATCACGCGTCATTGTCTTTTTCAAGAGCTAGTCAAACAGACACAATGAAAGGCATACTTTTCAACAAGAAATAGCTAGACAGATCTGTCATTCAGGGTACTGGAAAAGCTGGGTAGCAAAATATATAGACCTGTTATAGGGACGGCTAAATACTATCTATTTAAATAAATCCCTGTCTTCGCTCCCAAATAGTGCCATAGTGAGGGTCCTGGGAAATTGGTAACTAGTCCTACCGATATTTGTTTTTCCAGGATCCAACATGACAGCACATGGTAGGTTGTCCCTATAGGCCTCTGTAGGGACAGAAAGCAAAAGAGTTTTAAAAGGCTCCTATCCAGTGTCTTATAAATCACTACACTGGAATTTTTCCACAGGTTATATACTTGGTGATTCTAGATTCACAATGTTAACAGCACATTGTTATTATATAAGTATATGTGAAACTTTTTTTTTTTTTGGGGGGGGAGAAGATATATTGGTGCTGTCATGTTGGACTCCTGGAAAGACAGTTACTGGTAAGACTAATTACTGATTTCCAGGACATCCCCCATGACAGCATGGGAGAAATACCCAATCGCTAACTTTTTTTTTAGGGGGGGGGGAGGAGGGGGGGGCACTGCTTGAAGGACCTTTCGTCCAAACACTAAATTCTAATTGGTGAGAAGGTGCAAACAATAATGTTTGCATAAAGTATTATAATTTGTCCATGTAGCTGCTCTACAGATTTGATCTATCGCGAAATTAGCTTTCTCTGCCCATGATGTTACCATAGCCCTGGTTGAATGTGCTTTAATGGAGATTGGACAGTTTTTTTTTTTGTAAAGAGTATGCCTCTAGAATTGTATCTTTGATCCATCTTGCCAAGGTTTGTTTAGTAACTTTCTGGCCTTTATTTTTTTTCTCCATGCTGAATGAATAAATTTGAATCCTGTCTCCAAGATTCTGTTGACTGGAGATATTTAACTATCGTCCTTCGCACATCCAAGCAATGGAAACACTCCTCTTTGGCATTTCTAGGAGAAGCACAAAAGGAAGGAAAAATTATTTGCTGTTCTTTATGGAAGGAGGAGACTACTTTTGGTAAAAAAGCTGGGTCTAACTTTAAGATTACTTTGTCATCAAGAATTTTTAGATCAGTTCTTTCATAGAGAGAGCTTAAATCTCCCCTATCCTACGGGCAGAGGTAATGGCTACCAGGAAGGCAGCTTTCATGATCAAATATCATCTAATGGTTTAAATGGAGGGTCACAAAGGGAGTTTAGGACTAAGGTTAAATCCCATGTTGGGTTAATTTGTGTTATTGTGGGTCTTAATCTGGAAATGGCTTTAAAAAACCTCTTTACCTATCTATGTTCAACTAATAGGAAATCTAGGCAAGCCGAAATAGCCAATACTTAGACTTTTAAAGTACTCCGTCTCAAACCTATATCAAACCCTTTCTGAAGAAAGTCTAGGATGTGTAAAATGGTAGGCGAGGAACCGTCTGGGTGTTCCATAGACAACCAGGAACCACATTTTTCCCAGATTTTCCTGTATATGGCCGAAGTAACTGGTTTGCGACTATTTTGTAACGTTGCAATTACTTTTTCCGAAAGACCTTGCCTTTTCAGCATTTCCCTTTCAGGATCCAGGCCGTCAAATTCAAGGTTTTCAGATCTGGGTGTTTTAGAGGGCACTGAACCAGAAGATCCTGTCTCCTTGGGTGGATTAATGGATCTTCTATGCACAATGCTCTGAGGAGAGAGTACCAGCTCCTTTTGGGCCAGGCCGGAGTAATCAATAGCACCTTTGTCGTGCGCTCGCCAATCTTCCTCAATACTGCCGGAATAAGAGGAATTGGTGGGAAGGCATAGGCAAAATCCATGTTCCAGGTTTGTGACATTGCGTCCACTGCTATAGGATTGTCTCCTACATTTAGAGAGTAAAAACAGCTTGTTTGTGTGTTTTACTCTGCTCGTAAATAGGTCTATCTGAGGCTGACCCCATTTGTGACATAACTCCTGGAATATTACTTTGTTTAGCATCCACTCTCCAGGATCGACTTTTCCTGCTAAGGAAATCTGCCGTCGTGCTTTCTTTGCCCCTTAGATGCAAGGTTAAAATTAATAATATGTTTGATTGGGCCTAGCGAAAAATCTGAATTCACACCCTCTGTGGCAAGGGGTTTCTGGTTCCCCCCTGGTGTTTGATGTAACACACCGTAGTGATGTTGTCTGAGAAGATCCTTAGATGCTTCCCTTTTACGATATTTTCAGCCTGTTCCAGAGTCTTTAGAACTGCAGTTAGCTCTATTAAGTTTGATGATCCCAGGCTCTCTAGAGGTGACCATTCTCCTTGAAAATACAGATCTGCCGCCTGGGCTCCCCAGCCTAACTTGCTGGCATCTGTGGTTACCATCACCATTGGATCCAGCTTCCAGGGAATTCCCTTCACTAGGTTGTCTGGAGTTAACCACCAGTTCAGGGAGTTCTTTACTCCTGTGGTAAGGAAAATCCTTTGTCTAGAGATTATTGACTCTTGTCCCACTGAGATAGTATCAGTTTCTGTAATGGTCTTGAATGAAAATAGGCCAGGGAATCATGGGTATGCAAGATGTCATGAAGCCCAGAATCCTCATTGCCTCTCCGATCGTGCAACTTTTTTTTCTTTTTGAAGTGTTGTAATTTTATTACCATGGTATTTTGTTTGGTTATAGGTAGAAAGGACATTTATTTCACTGAATCTAGAAGTGTACCCAAGAAAATCTTCCTGGTTTCCAATCGCAGATCTGATTTGTTAAAGTTGATAATCCATCCCAATTTTGTCAACACCTCCAGTGTTAATTGAAGATGATCTTTCAATATCTTCTGAGATTGGGCTGTTAATAAAAAATCGTCCAGGTATGGGATTATAATTATTTTGTAGTGTCTTAGGTGAGCCGTCACTTCTACCATCAGTTTGGTAAAAATCCTCGGGGCTGACGAGATTCCGAATGGCAGACATTGAAATTGGAAATTATGTATGTGGCTGTTCACTTTTATTGCAAATCTCAGATATTTTTGATGATGAGGATGAATAGTGATATGATAATATGCATCCTTCGGGTCTGTTGTGCACATGAATGCTGCTGGGGTGATGAGTGGAATGGCTGACTGAATAGATTCCATCTTGAACTTTCGATAGGAGATCCACCTGTTCAGGAATTTAAGGTTTATAATTGTCCTGAACGATCCATTTATTTTCTTTACCAGGAATAGTTTGGAATAATGACCCTTGAACTGTTGATGCGAGGGTACTGGAACAATGGCCTTCATCTTGCACAGAGACTGAATATCCTGTAGAAATTGATTTTGTAATGTTTCTGAGTAAGGATTGGTTATCTGAAAACGCTGTGGGAGAGACTTGAATTCTAGTTTGTAACTCTCCTGAATGGTTCGGATTACCCAGGGATTTTTTGTAATGGAAACCCATTCCTGGCTGAAAAAAACGAAGCCTTCCTCCCATCGGAATGGCGTCACTGTTTACCGGGATTATTTGTGGTGTTAGGGTTGAGAAGGAACCCTCTTCCCTCTGCCTCTTTTCGGGTAGCTCGATCTATCAGATTTTATTTTTCTTCTACTCGATAAGTACTGGGACTGTCTGTTCTCTGAAAGGGCTGACTTTTCTTGGGCTTCTCTTTTAGAAATCCTTTTTTCCTGTCAGCCGCTCTTTCTAAAACCGTATCCAATACTGGTCTGAATATGTAAGAACCGGAAAATGGTATTGCACATAACTTATTTAGAAGCTATGTCGCCCATCCAGGTCTTCAGCCAGAAGGCCATTCTAGCAGTATTTAATAGTGTTCCTCTTCGTGCTGCAAAACGGATAGATTCTGCAGAAACGTCACCCATGAAAGCTGTGGCCATTTTTAGCAAAGGCAGAGAATCTAGAATTACTTCTCTAGGTGTCTTGAGCTTTAAATGGTTTTCCAACTGATTGAGCCATAATTCCATAGCTCTAGCTACAGATGTGGCAGCAATATTAGTATTGATGGTTGGTGGTGAACATTCCCAGACTTTTTTTTAGGAGTCTATCGGATTTTCGGTCCATGGGATCTTTCAATTGGGACGAGTCTTTAAATGGGATGGTCGTCTTTTTTGCAACTTTTGCTACCTGAACATCTATTTTTGGAACTTCTTCCTATAACTTAGTGTGCTCAGGATTAAAGAGAAGGCAACTTCTGAATTCTCGAGGAATGGGAAGTTTCTTTTCTGCATCTTCCCATTCCTCCAGTATCATCTCTCTCAGATTGGAATTAACTAGAAACAGTTTCCTTTTCTTTTCCCTTAATCCTCCAAACATCTCGTCTTGAGTTGTTTTGGGTTGCTGAACCCAACCTCCAAAGTTTCCCTTACCGCCGATAGTAACGAATCCAAGTCTTCCAAAAGAAAAGAGGTATTTTTTCTGGTGGTCAGAAGAACCTGAGGCAAAGATTAACTCTTCTTCTAACTCCCCGTCCGAATAAGTATTTTCATCCTGTTCGTCTGAATCCAACTCCAGCTGGATTCTAGGTTTCTTTGAAACTGGCGGAGTAACTGGTGGAGGAGAAATCAAGCTAGAAACTGAAGCCTGTACTTCTTCTCTTATCATAGACAGATCAGAGAGGAAGGACGGCTGTTCCTCCTTCAGAAGTTTGGCAATACAATTAGGGCACAGCTGTTTTTTGTATGATTTCTCTATCTTTCTAGTAAAGGAAATACATTTCCTTGTTTTCTTTTTAGGTTCTGTCTGGGAACTATGTCCCGGATCTTTTCCCCCCTAGGAACAAACAAAGCAACTCTCCCTTAGTACCAGTGTACACCAATAAACAGAATAAAGCAGAGCTTAGTATCTAACTTACGTAGCCCTGAGCAGGGGTATCGCCAGCCATTTCAGGCTTGGTAGAATCTGGGACTCCATTTGGAACAGAAGACAAGCCTAACTGCTTGCTGGTTCCGTTTTATATAATCTTACCTTAAGTGTCCGCCCCCCTGCACTCCTCCTTCCTTCTTGGGGACTCTATCCCCTAGGGGAGGTTGGTTCCCTTAGGCGAGGTCCGCCACAAGGCCTCCAGCATGGAACGTTGGGTGCCGCCATCTTGGATCCTGGTGGAGCGGCATCACTTCCTGTAGACGGAGCACTCCCCGGAAGTGACGTCATCGCTATGCGCCCGCGCGAGGAATATTGCGCGCTGCCAAGCCCAGAGCCCCCGGAGGGGAAGTGGCTCCAGCTCCCAGATACCGCGGCCATGTGGGAGAGAGCTAAGCTGGGAAGGCTAGTGAACCTCGCAAAAAGGTACTAGCAGGGCCTTGAGGAACCTGGGAGGAATGGCCGAACACCACCAACCCACTTCCAGCCCTAGTATCCTTGCGGCTACTTCCTGTTTCCTTTCTTCACCCTCAAAAGGGCCTCTCTTGCAACTCCCTGTAGGGACCGGAAAAACACTGGATAGGGGGGTGGGGAGGGGCCTTTTAAACTCTCTTGCTTCCTGTCCCTACAGAGGCCTATATGGACAACCTCCCATGTGCTATCATGGAGGACGTCCTGGAAATCTTGTGGAGCTGTAATACAGACTGCGGAATATTAAATCTACCAAGATAAATCCCCCTTCCCACTCTTAAATAGTGCTATAACTAGGCAGATCTGCAGTTCAGGGTCCCGGGAAAGCTGGGTTAAACCATGTGAAACTAGAATAGCCTGCAGAATACTAAATCTACCAGAAAAAATCCCCCTCCGACACCAAAACGGGGCCACAGCTAGGCAGATTTGCCTTTGAGGGTCCTGGGAAAGCTGGGTAACTCGCACAACATGAGGGTAACATAATTTGCCTTTATAGACAAATTTGACATTCAAGAATCTGGGAAAGCTGGCTAACACTTTCTGTAGTGTTGGTGCCCTGATACTGTAAGGTATACTTGAACACATACAAGGGGGTATTTTGTAAGAAGCTGCTAAGTTTTGCAGTTTCCACTTCTTTCACACTGCTCTGGGAGCCCATTAAAGTATGTGCAGTGTTGAGCCCTGCCCTTTGCCCCCAAACTTCCAATTTTGACTGCGAGCTCATGCGAGTGCACTGAGTGAGTGCCCTGCAGAAGATTAAGCATTGGGAGAAGGTGGCACTTCTGTGACTGCTTAAAATATGCTAATACTGCTTTCTGTAGCCGCTTGCAGATGCCCATGCAGAAAGAGCTTTACTTAGCAGGTATGCTTTTTTCTTGTTTTTCAGGGTTAACTGGCCCTTTAACAGCCTTGGGTAAATCTATCTTAATTCTGGTATGAAAAAAAAATAATACGATGGAGATGGGACAAAAGAGAACAGGGACGCTTGTGTGACCAGAAGACATATGATGTCGCCTCTCTTCCTTTCAGATCACTAGATAACAATTACTGGTGTACCTTCTGTTTCTTGTGCCCCTCGTGCTTCTTTCTGTAGACGCTGCCTGAGCAACTCCTGCTGTTTCTCCAGGTACTGCTTTATGAAACTGTTTTGTCCCATTTCTTCCCCCATCTGCAGGAAAATATATATATAGCTTAAGTGCTCAAAAAAAGGACAACCGGTTGAGAACTTTGCAACATACATTATCTTTCAATTGTGGTCGGGCAAGACTAATGTGATTGCACCTAGGCATTGTGGAAAAAAGCACCAAAAGATGCAAAACATCACCATCAAGTTTTAGACACATTTATGAAGCAAATGCACCACAAAGAATAGTGCATCTTGCTTCAGGGGACACGACTGCACAAAAGGCGGTTTTAGCAAGAAAAAATAAACAAACACCAAAATTTTGGCTAAAATTTAGTATCCAGTATGCGCTAGTGATATATTTGGCACACAGGACAACATCCTGAAAGTGATATAACTGCACCGTCAGACAAATCCAGGGCTGGTGGGGAGACGATAAAGGGTCCCCATCCCTTTGTCAGTACCCTGTTCTGCACTGGAGGGAGGCTGTCAAGTACAGTCGTCACCCAGCAGTGTGCGGGAGTCTAAGGCTGGGTGCACATCATTTTTTTTTTTTTCGTATACATTAAATGGATGCCTCAGACTGATGCTATACAGTGGCGTGTTCACCAGCGTTCTATTGCAAAAAAAAGTATATGTTTTTCTTTACCAGACCCTGCAGGATACAAGAACATGGTATGCTACATTTTTGCATCCTTTTTTTTCCTAATGTATACGTCAAACGGAGGCATAAAACGTGATGTGAACCCACCCTTACTCGATTTTTATCCTTTAGACCCAAGCAAGTGTAGTATTCCCGCATTCTGCCAGTTATAACTTTTTATTTTAAGGTTGAGGCAGATACGTGAAGCCTCGCTCTTGGCTGGATGATTAGTACTTTCTAGACAAACCATTCTGCAGCACCTTTAAAGGGGTATTCCCATCACATACAATGGGGGAATATCGCTAGGATCTGCCCCCATTGTCTAATAGGTGCGGGTCCCTCTGGAGAATGGAGCGGGGAGAGCTGTGGCTGGAGGACCCCGGGTTTCTGGCCACCACAAGCGCTGCTCCCCCCCCCCCCCCATACAAGTGAACAGGAGCGCACCGCTCCCATTCATTTCTATGGGGCAGACGGAAATAGCCGAGCTCTTATTTTCAGTGGCCCCGCTGTGCCCTCCATTCATTTTACTGCTCCGTTCTGGACCTGGTTGTAGGTGTGGGTCCCAGAGGTCCCTATCAGACAATGGGGGCATATCCCAGCGATATGCCCCCATTGTATGTGATGGCAAAACTCCTTTATATTACTGTCTATAATACACACACACACACAGGTACATAAAACTTAATCATGAGGTATAGTATACAACCCCTGTATGTACCAAACTGAAATACATGATTTCTACATATTAAGTTGACGAGTACATATAACAGGCTGTGACTAAAAAAAGACCGTAGGCGGGGAGACAAATCCAGTCAGTTTAATGCTCATCTGAATACAGCTCAAGGTAAGTCCATGCGGGCACTTAGGGCATACAGAGAGAGCTGAGCCTTTAGGTGTAACTGCAATGCCCCCATTACTCCTAGAAGCTCATTTTCATATATTTAAACTTCATTTTGCTCAGCAATGCGGGCACATATGAACATGTGACCAACACAGATGCCTTCAGCTGCCAAACGTACATGTAACAGGTCAGACAGTTCCATAAGTACTAATCTGCTGACAGATGGCCTTTAATGGGAAAACTCCTTCAACACCTACTGATTCTTACCTTCACCTCTATACATGTAGGATATCCCCAGAGACTGTCAAAGTAAAGTGGGAACAGGGAAGTTATTCCATTAAAACCCCCATTTATGAACCAGCATGAACTGCTTTGGTGAAGAAAGCTGGTCTAGTAGTTACCATAATGGAGCAAGCAATGCTACACGTTCATACTACAATGTCCCCTGCAGTTACTCGAGGGGAAAACAACCTCTTTGAAGGATCTTGTGCGTCGACAGACATACAAACTGGCCCAATACAGCATTACATAAAGGAGCAATACATACCTGCGAGTTTGGCTGGAAACCAGTGTGAGGAGTAGACTGTTTCTGCAGGTTTTCCAACATTAAAGCCTGAAAAATCGAAAAAGAACATGTATTACAAAATGGTAGGCAAGATACAAGATCTGTCATATACACGGAGGTCTCCCCCAGATTCTCATCTGGGCTACACTGTGACTAACAAGGAAAAGGGTGGATGGATTTAGACTCAATTATCCCCTGAATTTCCCTGGCTGGAAATTCCTCTTTAAGTTTCCATGAAGAATTGTCTGCTCACGTGCGTTTCTCCAAGGAGTAAGGTCTATCCCATGTGCGTGGCTCTCTATAAAAGTCTATGGGAATTCTGGAAATAACTGAACGAGCGCGCTCTGCCATTTCCATTAGTTATCTACGTGTAAGACCATGTGAGAGACACTGGCTGGATCACTACTCCACGTAGCCACGCCAGGTATTTCTGGCTACATCTGACGTTGAATCGGAGTCCTGGAGAGCAGGGGGTGGAACGGCCGCCTGCAGAGAGCGTGTGTGACCACCTTCAGGACACGTGTAGGAGTGGTGCACGCAGAATAAATACTGACACTGTTCCTGTTAGGGCTTCTTACAACCTCTGAGCTGCTGGGAGATTTACACCGCCTGCACACGGGTGCGAGCAAACACATTTGTGCGTTTCTGCACCATATGAACACCAAAATCTGCCATTTCTAATTCCAGATTTGGGTGCTAATTTGATGCAGTTGTGCTGAAGTTCTCATCCTTTATTGAAAAGGGCGATATCCGCAGCTCAAACAGCAAATACGCAAACAGGTCAATTTCCACATGGAAACAATCTGAAAAGTGTACATGAGATTTGTGTAATGCTGGTACTGTAGTACGCTGCATTTTTTTCCGCACAGAAAAAAAAACTATTACTCCTAGAGGCTCTGCTCTCTCTGCAACCGCCATGTCCTCTGCACTTTGAGGGCCAGGCAGTAGAAATGACATCATGCCTGACCTTGTCAATCGAAGTGCAGAGGACATGGCGGTTGCAGAGAGCGCAGAGCCTCTAGGAGTAATGGCAACGCCCCCGTTGCTCCTAGAGACTCATTTGCATACATTTTTCTCAGCAATGCGGGCACATACGAACATGGGACCAACACAGATGCCTTCAGCTGCCAAGCGCACATGTAACAGGTCAGCCAGTGTTATAGGTGCAAAGCGGTTTTAAAAAAAACACACACATACACCATACTTTTCATCATTGTGAGGTCTGGGGATCAGTGAAATATGTTCCATTCACCAGAATGGGGCTTGCAGAAATCCATGTATTTGACAATCAACGTCATCCATCTGAATGGGGTTACTTTGACCTCAGTCATAGGCTTTTTCTGGCACGTGTGAAGGCACCCTAACTACTCACAGTGGAGTCATGGACCGAGGTCAACAGAAGCACAGAAAAGCCAGAGCTCGGACACGGTCTAATCAGGGTGGAGAGCGTCAGAGCACCCAAGTTCAGGAGACCACCCCTGTGCATGGCCTCACCAGGGAGCAGTGGGTGGGGATGGGGCTAGGAAATAACCTGCACCGCAATCTGTGGAGCAGCAGCTACAGGCACAGATCCGTACAGCCCACCCTCCTAGGGGCAGTTTTTAGGACAGCGCATGGTTCACACAGAATTGATGGCAAGAACAGCGCTACACGTAGAGACTCTATGGCCTTCTTACACTGTGCACATTGTACTGCCTGATACAGAACAGCGGCCTCCTAGTTCTCAGGAGTGCCTCATACATTTCCATGGGACTTGACCATGCATGTGACAGACAGGAGGCACAGACATTACAGTGGTTGTCCCATCAGGGGGATAAATGGTCAGAATGGGAACCTGTCACCATGAAAATACAAACGGATCTGCAGGCAGCAGGTTACAGAGCAGGAGGAGCAGACTGATATAACGTTTTATGGAAAAGATTCAGTAGAACATGTATTTCATTCTGGGCTTTAAAGTCCAGGGGGCGGTGCTATCAGTGATTGACAGCTAGCTCTGTATACACAGTCACGGAGGAAAGGCTGTCAATCAATGATCGGACCGACTCCTGGACTTCACAGCCCAAAATGTGCAGGAATATTAATTCTTCACCCATGCAGCCCCTCTGAGATGCTCTCCCTTGCCCTGCGCTTTTTAGTTTTTTCGGCCTAGCAGTGTTCCCGGTGACGTCACCGGCACTAATGGGTGGGCTTTAGCACTGCCCTAGCAGGTTTACAGGCCCAGTATGTCACCGGATCTAATAAAAAGCCCTGGCCCTGCGTGATTCGGCACAGGGCAAGGGAGGGCATCAGAGCATGAAATATTCCGATGCTCATGTCAGAGAGGCTTCCTGGGTGAAAAATGAGATATGTCCGTGTTAAGTTCTGAACCCGGACAACCCCTTTAACGCCTTATGCACACGAACGTATTATTTTTTCTGTATTCGTTCCGGGTTTTTTTGTGGACCTTATACGGAACAATTCATTTAAAAAAAAAATAGAACATGTCCTATTATTGTCCGCATTACGGACAAGGATAGTACTGTTCTATTAGGAGCCCGCTGTTTCGTTCCGCAGAATACGGAATACAGACGGATGTCATCCATATTTTTTTGCAGATCTGTTTTTGAGGACCGCAAAATACATACGGTCGTGTGCATGAGCCCTGAAACGGAATCTTTTCATATTAAACTACACATCAGTCTGCTCAGCTCCTCCTGCTCTATAACGTGGTACCTGCAGATTACACTGTGTTTCATGGTGACAGGTTCCCTTTAAGCCTGTCAAAGCCACGTATTGCACTTGAATGGCAGTTTTTTGCCACGGTACCATGAAGACTGCGTCAAGTTATTATATTTACAGGGTATACAACATGCAATAAAACAATATAACGCCCCCTAGAAACAAATTGCATATTCATACAAACAGCCGCATACTAGATTCCAAAGACTTCACTCATGCTAATATAAAAGAAGGCCATCACCAGACAAAAATAACAGCACTCAGTCAAAGCTCTACCTTAGGGCTCATGCATGCGACCGTGTGCCGGCCATACTGTGGACTGCAAATTGCGGTCCGCAAGACACTGGCACCGACCGTGTGCTTGCTGTCTGCGGACCCATTCACTTGAATGGGGTTCGCCATCCGCACCACCAAAAAGTAGTGCATGCTCCGTAGTGTTTCCGGTCCATGCCTCCGTTCTGCACCTTCCGGATTGCGGGACAAGTCCACGATACGGTGTGCACGCGGCCCGTACAATGCGGATCTGCTGTTTGCGGGCACAGACCTGCTACAGTCGGGTGCACGAGCCCTTAGTCTGAACTGATCGACCTCCCCATTAGGGCACCTTTATAAGTAGTAGATCATTTTCCTTTGTGGCGTCTATCCACTAATAGATTTCATCTGAAAGATTCCCAGCCTTAAGACCAGATTTATCTGGGAACCTGCCATGGTTTCACCATGGCTCTGCCTATTTCAGAGTCACCTATTGACTTCTGGAGCTGCTGAAGATTAAAGGGATATTCTGGTTTCTTGATATTGATGACCATTCTCAGGATAGGTCATCAGTATATGATTAGTGGAGATCGGACTCTGTATGAAGGGGCCGTGGCAGTAGTGTGAGAGCTGCGTCCTGCTCGCGGTCTACGTTGTAATCCCGCAGTGTGACTCTGGCCGTGTGTCCCATTCATGTGAACGGGAGAAGAAGCTGTAATCACATCTCGGCACTAATACAATGTAGAGAGCGAGCAGGTAAACCCTGAAGAGGACGCAGCTCTAGCACTACTGCCACGGCCCCTTCATACAGCCGATGGTTGTGGGACCCAAAAGTCAGATCCCTACTGATCTGATACCCACTGCTCCATTTCCCGACATGTGCCTTCTGCACGGCCCATCAGTGCTGTGTCCCCAAACGGCATGGGATGGACACCTCATCACCCCCGTCCAGAAGTCACACACCGGAGACCGGAAGGAGCAGGGTCCGAACCTCAAGACTGATACAGAGTGGCAGGGAATATGCGAGTGGATTTTTTAATTTATGCTCAAAATTTTCCGGGGCCTAAATAGAGGGGTTTTCCGACACAGAAATAGCAGAAATAGCAATACCACTGTTCTTTTATCCTGAGGCGCTTCACAATGCGCCATTGATGGGATGTCTGCTTCTTCAAACCCATTCCCATTCATTATCACCACTTATTAAAGGGGTCTTCCGAGACTATTGTACTAATGACCTATCCTCTGGACAGGTCATCAGTATCTGATCGGTGGGGGTCCGACATCCGGGACCCCCCACCGATCAGCTGTTTGAGAAGGCAGCAGCACTCACAGTAGCGCCGCAGCCTTCTCACAGCTTTTCCTAGGCCGAGTGGTGACACATTCATCAGTCACATGGTCTAGGCACAGCTCAGCTCCATAGAAGTGAATGGGACTGAACGCGACACCAAGCCCAGTCACTATATAATGTACAGCGCTGTGCTTGGTGAGCAGGCTGTGACACTACTGTGTGTCTGTGCCTTCTCAAACAGCTGATCGGCAGGGGCCCTGGTGTCGGACCCCCACCAATCAGATACTTTACAGTCACTTTTTACTCAATTTCAGGGGGTGAGGTGACCATAAACAGTGATATCAATGCTGTCTTTTGTTTTCATTTTTTTTATGCAAAATTGGGAAAAGGGGTATTCGTTCACCTATACCACAGACTGCAATACTACTGAGGTGCAGTCTATGGGGATTGAGACGTCTTCCTATTAAAGGGGCTGTCTGCTTTTCTTATATTGATGACCTATCCTCAGAATGGAGAGGGTCCAACTCCCGGCACCCCCGCTGATCATCTGTTTGAAGAGAAAGCAATGGCCATACAGGAGCTGCCTTCTCACCGTTGACGCGGCAGCTCCTCCGTCCCCATTCACTTTGATGGGAAGGAGCAGTCACACTCCGAGGATAGGTCAATACAGGAAACTGGCCAACCCCTTTAAAGGGGATTTCTGAGACTTTAACACGGATGACTTATCCTCGGGATAGGTCATCAATATCAGATCAGTGGGGATCAGACAACCCCACCGATCTGCCGTTTGAAGAGAAGGTTGCGCTCAGTACGAGCACAACCTTCCCTTCATTGTTTACCAGCTCATCGTCGACAGCGCAGTGCCGAGCAGTGTTCTTGCAAGCCTCTCCATTCACTTCTATGGGACGGATCGTTCCTTTAGACTTGAATACTACAGAGCCGTTCCATAGAGGTGAACGGGCGGCTTGTCATTACACCTGCTCACCGCTGCGATGTCTCTTGTCTTCAACCATCAATATTGGAATCCCGGAAAACTCCTTTAAGTGTCTGTGATTGGCGTTATCGCTGTGAGTGTATGCTGTGCAATATAATGTGTTATGGGGCCCGCTCAGCTCCTGAGCCATCTTTAGAACCATGTCCGGAAGGGGTTATGATGACGATGGATGGTCTGTCACATATAAAGATGTCAAAAGTCCTCCAGAGCAAAATCTAGGCCGCAGGGGTAGACAACCTCCGGCGCTCCAGCTGTTGTGAAACTACAACTCCCAGCATGCATACTTGCTCTTCTAAGAACTCACATAGAAATGAATGGAGCATGCTGGGAATTGTAGTTTCACAACAGCTGGAGTGCCGAAGGTTGCTGATCCCTGATCTAGGGAATCACCAGCACGGGCCGATCAGTGGCCGTAGCTGTGACCCGACTCCACCAATTGGGTGAGCTGTCCAGAAAGTGAAGAGCAGTGGGGACTGGGCCTGTGTTGGGACAATCAGTGAGGGAGAGTAGGGCTTTTTTTTAACCCTTTACAAAAAAAATCCCCAGAAAACCTGGGTTTTCCAAGACCTTTTTACTGATGACCTATCCTCAGGAGACTTTTATATTAATGACCTATCTTCCAGGATAAGTCATCAGTATCTGATCAGTGGGGGTTCGACACCCGGGACCCCTAGTGATCTGCTGTTTGAGAAGGCAATAGCGCCGCGACCCCTCACTTCTCACCAAGCACAGAGCCGTACATTGTATAGCAGTGGTGCTTGGTAGCGCAGCTCAACTCCATCCAATTCTCTGGGGCTGAGCTGTGTCTAGGACAGGGATGAGCAAACTCGGCCCTCCAGCTGTTGTAAAACTACAATTCCCACCATGCCCTGCTGTAGGCTGATAGCCGTGAGCAGTCTTTGCATGCTGGGAGTTGTAGTTTTGAACAGCTGGAGGGCCAAGTTTGCCCATCTCTGGTCTAGGACATGTGACCGATGAACGTCACATGGCCACAGCGCTACTGCCTTCTCAAACATCTCATATGTGGGGGTCCTGGGTGTTGGATCCCCCAATGAGAGTCTCAGAAGACCCCTTTAATAAGCGGTGATAATGAATAGGATTGGGTTGGAGGAAGCAGACATCCCATCAATGGGGCACTGTGAAGCGCCTCAGGATAACGCTATTTCTGCACATTTTCCATGCTGTAGCTTACTTCAGCCTCCATTAGCCTCTGCACAAACCCCGAGGTAACTGGAGGCCGCCCAGTAACAGGTGACTGGAAGGACTATGAGGGAGCAATGCTACAGGCCTTTCTCATTCTGGAATAGCCTCCTGCCATTCACTGAATGACTACCGAGGTGGCCATATGTCACATGAGGGAAGTAACAGGTAGTTATTTCCCAGCCAGAAGCACCGAGCAGACAGAACAGGCTCAGGGGCCGAGCTGCCATATTTACAGCGCCCGCACTTGCCCCCATCACGTTCTCAGTTCGCGTCTATACATTTGTTTTTAGATCCCATAATTGCTCAGGTGCGCGCACAGGAGGCGGGGCCAACTCCAAAAGCCGGCGGCGCGCGCCCGTACAAGACGCTAAGTGGGAAAGGGCGGGAAGATGGCCTCTTCAAACCCAACTGCGCACGCGTTACGCTCTGCCATAACCCAATGTACGTCTGCGCCAGTTAGAGCGTACACTCTGCGCAGGCGCACTACGCCTCACGATAGGAAGAGGAGGGGGTGCCGGGAACGCGCAGGAAGATTGTTGTGGGGAGTGCGCGTTTCCGCGGGATGTGCCGTTATACCTCTTTAGGTAGCTAGAACTTGCAGACACACTCACCCCTTTTAGACGCTTCATAAGTGTGCTCTTTTGACCGCTTTTAGGTAATCCCCGCTCCTCAAGTGCCGCCCGTAAGTCGGTGACCCGAAGGCTGTCCAGCGGCTTCCCGTCTAGCGTCACATCCTCCAGTTCTGCCATTTTCTGCGCCTTCGTGCAGCACCAACCCAGTTAGAAAACGGAGCACCGGCTGCGGGGCGCTATACGACCGACTTCGGCCGATCCCGCTGCGTGACGTCAGCCTCGGGCACTTCCGCCTCCAAACTCGGCTCTGGTCGGAGAATCTCTTCCCCCTCCTTCCTGTTACGTCACATTCGCTCAAGCTTACTAGGTCCCGCCTCCATTTGCTATAATCTTGTGGTAAGTCGGGTTGCTCCGGAGTCTTCGCAGTACAACAGCTACATCTAGTGGTCATTTCAGGGTATTGTCTGAAGCTCTGTGCGATCCCATTAGCCTGCAGTGTTTTTCATTACAATATATCAGATGTAGGGAACCGATTATCATACAGTGCATAATAATAGTTTTACAAATACGTATAAACATTTTTGCTAACAAATAGCAGCAAATGTCGGGCATGCTACAGGCCGCTCCTTACTATACATTAGATCACTTTTTCACCGTCAGTGTTTGAGCAGTGATTTCCATCAGTGATTGTGAGCCAAAACCAGGAGTGAATCCTTCACTCAGAGACAAGTGCAGTCCACAGCTCATCACCGGCAGGTTGTTGGACCCACACGGATCGGCTAGTGATGGCTTATCCTGAGGATAGGCATCACTTAATAAAAGGTGGACAACCCCTTTAAGTGGTTTTTATCCTACTGCAGATAGGACACCGCAGGGTGGCTTCTGCTCCGGCCCCTTGTTTTATAGCTTTTACAGGACATTAAGGCCTCCTGCAGACGACCGTGTGGCCTTTCCAGTGTTTTGGGTGTCGTTTTTATCTGATCCGGTTTTCCATTTTTTGTTTCGGTTCCGTTTTTCTGTATGGCATACAGTATACAGTAATTACATAGAAAAAAAATTGGGCTGGGCGTAAAATTTTCAATAGGTGGTTCAGCGAATAACGGATACGGAAGACATACGGATGCATTTCTGTATGCGTTCCGTTTTTTTGAGGACCCATTGACTTTAATGGAGCCACGGATCGTGATTTGCGGGCTATAGTAGGACATGTTCTATCTTTGCACGTAACGGAATGCACACAGAAACACTTCAGTTTTTTTTTTTGTTTTTTTTTGCGGAACCATTGAAATGAATGGTTCCGTATAGGGAACGCAAAAAAAACGTCCGTACACTCGCAAAGAAAAAGTTTGTGTGAAAGAGGCCTAAGGAGGAGTGGGGGCACAGCCAATATCCAGATATTTCTGTTTTAACTGTAATATGAAAAAAATTAGGACCAAGGAGGAGATGAAGTGGGGAAGGCTGACATGTGTTTATTTTTTTTGCATGTTCAGTGTTAATTTAAAATCAGTGCTGATTTGATAATTTCAGCCCCTTGTCATCAGTTATACTAATACAGTACCTTAAGAGAAAGCAGCAGTGTCCAGCTCCTCAGGTGGAGAGGTCAATTGACCAATTCTGCCAAGTAGGTAATGATCACTTCTTTTTTATTGCAGACATATCCCCTGTGTGGTCCTCTTCCTTCTGAAAGCAGACAACCCCTTTAAAAGGGTGTTCCTGTCTTAAAGGGTTTGTCTGGTTTCAGGGCTGAACCCCGATATTAGCTCTCCTTTACCATGTATGAGAGGAGGGTAAAATATGATTGTTGAGTGCTGGCGACGTACTGAGATTACATGACTTCCGCCAGATGACCTCACCAGCACATGGGGGGTGTATAGCACTGTTCTGGGCGGTTTTAGAGGCTGGTATCAGTACTACCTAATGCAAAGAGATGCTCCGATGCTCCACTCGTACATGGTAACGGAATGAAGGGGCGCTTATGTCCGGGTTCAGCTCTGAACCCACACAGCTCTTTTAACCATTTATGGCGTGTCCACAGGATATGCTTTAAGTACCGGATACTTAGGGGTCCTACCTCACCTACTGAAAGATGGCCCCTGTAAGTCCCTGCTCACTGATACAGCAGCTGCAGTCCTTGTAGGACTCGTGGAGAGGTGTTCCCTGTTCTCTATAATCGGGATGGAGAGGATGCATCGGGACGTGGCATGGAGATACAGGGCAGGAATGCAGCCTCCGCTCCAGCCTGACTAGACACAGCAGGTCACACATCCACTATACTAAACGTAGCTGGTAAGTGCTCTTGGGGGTTAAACCTGCGGCTAATGTGAGAAGTATATCCTCGGGATGTTACCAGCCTGCGTTCTCCTGATGTAGTCCTTTGTGGCAGAGAATCCTGTTGACGCGTTCAGATACCTGTTCTGTTGAGATGGTGCCAGCGGCGTCATAATGTTGACACACAGTGCTGAGAGCTGGCCCAGGCGCCAAATTATGTGATAAAACAAAAACCTTGCGAGGCCTAAAACTGACAATTTTATTGGGTTCAGCTGAACATCTGAGATCTAATGTGTATGGTGACCGTCAGGCAAATCCTTCATCCTCTTGATATGCTGCTCACAAGTAGCGTCTGATCCTACATGGAATTTGGCACAGATCTGCGTCCGATCTGACAGCCAAGTGCATCATTGTGAATACTAAAGCTCGGCGCACATCCCATGGCATCTGTTTACTTTAATGGATACAACTTAGTTAAACATGACGTGAACAGAGTCGTTGCCTGTGTTCATATTTGAATTGGAGGCTCTGTGACAAACTCCATCGGATTTGATGCAAAGAATAGCGGCAGGACCTGACGTACCCCATTATCAGTCATCAGACTGAAACCACCATACAGGTGTGAAGAGAGCCTTATGTTCAGACCATTGGTGGATAGACTGCACTAGGGTCCAGGTTCCCCGATGGTATAATAGGTCCTGAATTCAGCCGCAGCGAGAACTGGGGAGCTCCTTTTCTGTGCTGCTGTGATTGGTTGCTGGTCCGGAAACTGTGTACGGAGCTGAATGGGTTCAGTATGAGGTAAGTGTTCCTTCTTCATAGAAATGAGGACTGGTTCACTCCCAGTCACCACAGGCCACTGCCATGCACCAGCCCGGCATGTGAGAGACATCTGCAGCCCATCTCTATCTCCCTTGTATTTACTTGTTTATCTATCGTTATTTATTCCTATAGTTGCCCATATGTGGTGTGGTCCGGCTTTTGGATCCGCCTGCAAATTACCTCTAATTACTGGGTCGTTCCTGTACTTGCTATTTGAAACCATAGGAAGTACAAGTGCAGCACGGAAAGTACAGGACCAGCCCATAATCTGCAGACAGATCTCAGAGCTGGACCACATTGTGGACCCGCACCCTATTGGTAATGGCATGTGAACAGGACTAAAGCAATGGTCTATGGTGAACATGATGCCAAGGCTAGATTCAGCTGTGGCATCCATTCTTCTATACATAGTGATAGTATCCGAATACATCTTCCTTCCAGTGAAATAATGGTGTAGCAGTAGACTTAGGCCCCATTAGGCTACTTTCAGACTTGTGTTTTTGCCTGATCCGGCAGGGATCAGCAAAAGTGCTTCCGTCATGATAATACAACCGACTGCGTCCGTTATAAATGGCTCCGGTTAGCCATGATGGATCTGGCATTCAAACCAATGTAAGTCAGTGGATGCCAGATCCGTTTTCTATTATGTTTCAGAAAATGAATCCGGCACCATTGACTCGTATTGTGTGTCATACCGGAACTGTTTTGCGCCGCATCCCATGACGGACAGAAAACCACTGCTTGCTACGGTTTGCTCTCCGTTATTGGAACACAACCAAATGGAAGGGAATGCATTCTGGTGCCTTCCGTTCTGTGCAGTTGAGTTTTGCCCCCATTGACAATGAATGGGGACAAAAAGGAAGCGTTTTTCTCTGGTATTGAGATCCTCTGCCGGATCTCAATACCGGAAAGGAAAACGCAGATGTGAAAGTAGCCTTAAATGGACTGAGAGGGTAGTTATCTGGAAGGAGTTGTCCTACAAATGCTCCTTCCCAATCATTGCCTCAATTGTCGGCCCGTGTAAAGGTTCCTTTATAGCAGTGCTTCTCAATTATTTTCTGTCATGCCCCCCCTAGGAAGAAGAAAACATTTTGCGCCCCCCGCGCGACTGTAAATAGTATCATTTGTCTATAAAATTGTTATAAGTACACCAATCTCCCCACAGGTGAGGGCCATTAACCCCCCCCCCCCAAATCATGTGCAGACTCCATTAACCCCCCCCCAAATCATGTGCAGGCTCCATTAACCCCCCCCGCCCCAAATCATGTGCAGGCTCCATTAACCCCCCCCCCCCCCCAAATCATGTGCAGGCTCCATTAATCCCCCCCAATCATGTGCAGGCTACATTAACCCCCTCCCCCAAATCATGTGCAGGGTCAGGCTTCCCCCTCCCCAAATCATGTGCAGGCTCTCCCCCAATAGAGTCCAGGGTCCCCCACCCACCCAATACTTACCTCCCTGGAAGAGCTGGATGCAGGCCTCTTCCGGCCTGTGTCCCGCTCTGCACTCTGCTCAGGCGGCGCGATGACGTCATCGCGCCGCCTGAACCGCTCTGATAGGCTGCCGGCACAAGGCCCGCAGCCTAACAGAGGAGCAGGGGAGGGAGACGCCTCTCCCTCTCCTGCTCCGCAGCACAGCCATCTGTATCGCTGTCCAGAGGACGGTGATACAGATCACTATGGAGATGAACGCTTCCACAGTGGAAGCGTTCATATCCTGTCACCTGGAGCCCCCCTTTACGGAGCCTCGTGCCCCCCACTATTTGAGAAACGCTGCTTTATAGGAAAGCAAAGAGCCTGTCGCAGTATACTTGCACAAGGGCTTTATACTGTCTGTCTGCCATACGTCTGACATTTACATAGGCATACACCAACTGTATAGAAACCTATGATGGGTCTACACCTGGATAAAGTAGGATCTTCTGCATTCTACGGGGTGGCCCACAAAAAGGTAGGCCGCCTCCAGAGATAGTATGACAAGATGAACGAGCAAGTGCATTTTTCGGCACGTCGGATTATGTTGGCTGATACTGTCTTGTGGGTTTCTCGTTCATCTCGTCATACTATCTCCGGAGGCGGGATTCTTTTTCGTGGACCAGCCTATAGTTGCACCACTTTTGATGAACCTGTCTCTGTCCTCAAAAGACCTTGATCTTGATAATTTATCAATTTGAATCTGCAAAGTATGGACTTGGCCTACATTTTATCTTGCTGCCTAGTCTCAATCTCTGATGGTAATCTAATCTTAGAAGTATTTAAATCTTTCCTTCGAATGAATATGGTTCTTCTCTTTAGGTTATGACTGAAGAGGCCATTCCTATCTCTTTTGTGCCAGCACAAGAAATACGATGTGTTCTTCACTGGTTTTCTGAATGGACAGAACATCAACGAAATAGCTTTCTTCAGGACCTGCTGTGCAAAGCAGTGCCTGGGAAACTGTGCCTGCTTCTCGAAGGACTGGGCTCCTTGCAACTTTCTGCACCCCCACCAAGCCTTTTTCAGTGTCAAATGAGACTTTGGGATCAGTGGTTCCAAAGCTGGGACGAGGATGAAAGAAATGAATTTTTACGACAACTGGAGCAGCAGGACCCCAGCTTTGTGGGCCAGTTTTACAAGGAAGTGGCAGGAACTGCAGGCAAGGCCTAGCCACCAGAGATGAGAGGTGTTCAAATGCATTTCATAAGTAGGGGATGATAAAACGAGGAAATGTCACGGGAGAATATGGAGGCTTTAAAGGGGTTTTTCCTGGAGTAAAATATTGATTGCTTTCCCTTGGGGGCGGCTGTTTGAAGGTGCTGCGGCCTCCTCACAGCTTTCCGAACACTGTATAGTGTCTGTCCTTGGTATTGCAGCCCAGTCCCATTCACTTAAATGGTCATGTGCCCAATGAATATGGCATCACTGGTCTAGGAAGAGGCCACCTTCTCTTCTAACAACTGATCTGCGGGGGTGTTTGGAGTCAGACCCCCACTGATCAGATATTGATGACCTATCCTGAGGGTAGGTCATCAATATTCTAGTCCAGGAAAACCCCTTTAAATCATTCATCTATACATAGTGTTTCAGATTCTAGTGCCTTGCAGTTTCCTTGCTTTTTATTATTAAATATAAGGAGCACATTTTTTTTGTTTGTTTCAGGTTTATTTAGTAAAACGTTTTAGGAAGAGACGAGTCTGCATTTCCAGGAGACGTCGCTGAAATGTGAAAGCAGTTATGTGGAAATTGTTACATAACTTAATTACTTTGCCATTTTCTGGTTCTTTCTAGTAAAATACGCTTCTGCAGGAGTTTTGATTTCCTTCTGTTAATCTCATAAAGCATGAAATCGTATCCTCTCTCCACTCCGGTCTGAAGCGAATTTTCCACCTTCTTTAGAAATCATTCATTGGTCAACTTCTATCTCAGGGCTGTGAATGGTAAATGTCTCTTATTTGCAAGACTCTCGTCCTGTGCTTACACCAGCAGATGGCGAGAAGCAGCATTGTGCAAAAGAGGATTCCAAAGCTACCACCGATTAGACCAACGTGGCTGAGAATGCGGTTTGGAGAGCCAGGGGACAGGAACCTGCAGAAAAGAAAATTAGGGTTACTAAGCAATGAGATGGATGTGCACAAAATATTCATTCTGTTACTATAAAGTAAGGGTGCTGCCACACAGCTTTTGTCAAGGCGTGGTTTATTTATCTCCCCCCCCCCCCCCTCCAAAAAAAAAATGTACAAAAATGGCTTACTTGTGCAGCAAGTTTGTGGTGTTTTTGCCTAGTGTTTATATAGGAAAGTATGTGCCCCTCTCTGATGTCACTTCCTCTTTAGATCAGTATGGGAAAAACGCTACATGCATTTCTGCCTGTGTTTTAAAAAAAAAAATTGGATGTCTATAGCCCAAAATTGGCAGAAAATGAGGGAAAAAATCCCAAAACTTGAGCATGCTGTGATTAAAAAAAAAAAAAAAAAAAGCGACCTAAAATGCAACTTAAGGGCTCGAGCACACGACCGTTGTTTTGCGGTCCGTTTTTCACGGATCCGTTGTTCCGCATCTGAGGTTTTTTTCTCTGATTTAAAACCTGTTCCGTTATTCCACAAAATATATCCGTGTGGTTTCCGTATGTGATCCATTTTTTGCGGATCGGAAATTAAAACAGTAACTTATTAATTACTAAACACATGAGCTAGGCATAGCATTTCTACAGTATAGATTGCAAAATACGGATGACATGCGGATGTGTTCCGTGTGCGTTCCGTATTTTTTGCAGACCCATTGACTTGAATGGGGCCTCGGACCGTGATTTGCGGACAATAATAGGACATGCACAACTTTTTTGCAGAACGGCCATGTGGACAAACATAAACGGAATGCACATGGAGCAACTTCCGTATTTTCTACAGCCCCATTGAAGTGAATGGTTCCGCATACAGGCCGCACAAAAAAACTGAACGGAAGCGGAAAGAAAATACGATCGTGTGCATAATCCCTAAGTGTCACTTTTATCTGCAGCTATGTTTATGACCCCAAAACTAAGAAAAAACCTGTGTGACACAAGCGTAAAGGCTGTGTGTCGCTGTGAGATCTTGAATCAACTGAATTACACTGACTGCATTATGTCAGTGTAGTACGATAGATTTCAGAACTCGCAGGGACACACAGCCTTATAAATTATTATAAGGCCTCATGCACACGAACGTAGTTTGTTTCCATGTCCGTTCCTTTTTTTAATTTTTTTGCAGATAGGATGTGACCCCATTCATTGCTGTCCTTCCGTAGCTGAAAAAAAAAACGATAGACCATGTCCTATTCTTGCTGGTTTTGCAGACAAGGATATGCATTGTTACAATGGATTTGCAAAAAAAAAAAAGGATGCAACACTGATGTCACACGGATGTCATCTGTATTTTTTGCAGACCGCAAAATGCATACGGTCGTGTGCATGTAGCCTAATGCTGTGCGATTCAGGCTGGCAACTCACATTGCCACACGTAATGTGTTTTTTGCACTGAACTTGCTCGTGTGTGTCTGGCCTAAGGCTGGTTTCACACGAGTGAGCTCAATGCATTGAACTCGCAATGCATTGACCCTTATATTGATTTATGATGCTGTGTAACCCTTAGGTCCCTTTCACACGGGCGAGTTTTCCGCGCGGGTGCAATGCATGAAGTGAACGCATTGCACCCGCACTGAATCCGGACCCATTCACTTCTATGGTGCTGTGCACATGAGCGGTGATTTTCACGCATCACTTTTGCGTTGCGTGAAAATCGCAGCATGTTCTATATTCAGCGTTTTTCGCGCAACACAGGCCCCATAGAAGTGAATGGGGATGCGGGAAAATCGCAATCATCCGCAATCATGTGCGGATGCGTTGCGATTTTCCCGCATGGTTGCTAGGATACGATCGGGATGGGGACCCGATCGTAATTATTTTCCTTTATAACATAGTTATAAGGGAACTAATTACAGAATGCAATGTTCCCCGGGCTATAGAGGGTTAAAAATAATAAAGAGTTAACTTACCTTCTCCCATTGTACGCGCAGAGCCCCAGAACGTCTTCTCTCTTGATAATTGCTTGCTTGAGGACCTGTGGTGACGTCACAGGGTCACATGGTCCAATCATAGAAGCATTTGAGTGGACCATGTCACCCATGTGATCCTGTGACGTCACCAAAGGTCCTTCATCCAACAGATGTTGGATGAAGGACCTGCCGTGATGTCACAGGATCACATGGTCCACTCAAATGCTTCTATGATTGGACCATGTGACCCTGTGACGTCACCACAGGTCCTCAAGCATCCCAACCATCAAGAGAGAAGACGTTCTGAGGCTCTGCGCTGCACAATGGGAGAAGGTAAGTTAACTCTTTATTATTTTAACCCTCTATAGCCCGGGAACATTGCATTCTGTAATTAGAATGCGATTATTTTCCCTTATAACTATGTTATAAAGGAAAATAATTACATATACAGAATACTCATCCTGAAACCGGACTTCAGTGATGAAGTCTGACTTCGGGTCTGGGTACCAAGCATGCGGATTTTTTCACGCGCGTGCTAAACGCACTACAAACGTTAGCACACGCGCGGAAAAATCGTGGCGATTTCCGCAACGCACCCGCCTCTTATCCGGGCGTCAAACATGACGCCCGTGTGCAAGAGGCCTTAGAGTTCTGGAATGAATTGTTTGACACTGACATAATGCTGTCAGTGTTATCAACTACATTCTTTTTCCTCCTTGCAGTAATTGACCTGCCATTTCAATTGTTTGTTTGTTTTAAGCGGATTTCACCCCTTTTCAATGGCAAGGTGAGTGGCAAAACCACATTAAAGGGGTTTTCCACGATTTTTTTTATTTTTTTACTCATGACCTATCCTCTGGATAGGTGATAAGTATCTGATCGGTGGGGGTCCGACACCTGAGACCCCACCGATCAGCTGTTTGAGCAGGCAGCAGTGCTCAAGTGAGCACCATGCCCTTCTCTGCTTCTTCTAGGCCAGTGACGTTCCTGTACATTGGTCACATGGCCTAGGCGCAGTGCAGCTCCATTCAAGTCATTGATCGCTGAGCTGCAATACCAAGCACAGCCACTATACAATATACGGCACTGTGCTTAGAAGGCTGCGGTGTTCGGCCCCCAACCGATCAGATACTGATGACCGGTCCAGAGGACCGAAAATAAATCTTTCAAAACTCTTTTAAAAAAAAATGCAAATAACATAAGGTTTTTCATTTGGTTTTGATGTGAAAATGCACAGAACACCACATGGAAATCTGTGTGGATTTTCTGGCTGTAGACCTGCTGCCATATGCAGGTAGTCGAACAGACAATACATTTCACCTTTGACTCCCTAGCCCACATTATATCTTTAACTTGTTTTAGATAAGACCATAACTTAGCTTCTGACTGTTCTCTTGAGTGTAGAAATAACTATTTTCCCGGGCAATAGAAAGGAAGGTGAAGTCAAATCCCGTTCTGCGAAGCTTTAGTTAGAAGTTGGTCCAAATGATGAGCTGCATGCTGAAGAACCTAATACCAGGAGCGGCTGCAGAGTGCCCTATGCTGCAACATGCAGGTGGCGGAATACTAAGGGCTGAGGCTAATTCAGGCAGCTGTAACGTGGCCGTGGTACAAGAAGCATCAGCCATTGTGCTTACTGGATAGGAATTCACATACCTTACCTGATTGTGATGGTTGAAAAGTGAGGAGATTCGTATGTTATAGGATAATCTGTAAGATTCAGAATTGTTGAATGAGGTGGAGAGCCAGTGGGATGTGGGCGGCAGTTGTTAGGTTCTCCTATCGTGAGGACAAATGATAAATCTCTGTCCATCTGAGTGGAAGCTCGTAGGAAGCATCTGCCAAAACAAACGTGTCTTTTAATCAAAGGAAATAATTCTAGGTCGTTTCCTACAAAAAAAAAAAAACATAGGGAGAGATTTATCATATCCCTTGTATTTTTTAAATACGACTCTTTTGGGGGGGGAAAGTTGCAAGTGCCTCTTTTTACTCTGCCTTTGCCACTTTTTCAAAATGGTGTGGGAAAAGGGACATGTCCAATACCCAAGACATATTTATCTTCATTTGCACCAGTTTACTGCTCAGAGCTTGCGCCTCGTCATAAATTGGCGCATCCTCCAGCAGCACGGGATATTAAGACTGGTGCAGAAAGTGCGGATCTTGATAAATCTCCCCTGTAAAGTGATTCTTATACACCTCAAAATCCAAGCAATGGGTTCAGGCAATGCCTGCAAGTTGTTGTAAGGGCTCATGCACACGACCGTTGTTGGTTTGCGGTCCGTTTTTCATGGATCTGTTCTGCATCTGAGGTTTTTTTTTTTCTTCTCCGATTTAAGTCCTCTTCTGTTCCGTTATTCCACAAAACATATCCGTATGGTTTCCGTATGCGATCGGCTTTTTTGCGGATTGGAAACTTGAAACAGTAACTTATTAATCACCAAACACATGAGCAATATGGGCTGGGCACAGCATTTCTACAGTATGAATCCGCAAAATACGGATGACATATGGATGTGTTCTGTGTGCCATCCGTATTTTTTGCCTTGAATGGGGCATCGGACCGTGATTTGCGGATAATAATCGGACATGCACTACTTTTTTGCAGAACAGCCATGTGGACAAACGGAAAAAGAATGCACATGGATGTATTTTGTATTCTGTATTTTCTACAGCCCCATTGAAGTGAATGGTTCCGCATATGGGCCGCACAAAAAATAGAACGGAAGCGGAAAGAAAATACGGTCGTGTGCATGAGCCCTAAAAGTCAGGCTCACCACAAACTTCTATATTCTCAGAGCTGGTGTCAGCAAATTCTAATAGAATTTAACCCCATATTAACCCTCAGTACCTTTGAACTCCAGCATGTTGCGCGATGACTCCTAGGACTTCTTCTGTTAGAAGTTCCTTCTTATCTGTAGTCCATTGTAGGGTTTGCATAATTGTTAACTGCACTGTTATTTCAGAGCTTGTTATTTGTGGAAATGTGCTGTAGATGGGGGTCGTGGTAGATACAGCGGTTGGGACCGGGGGCTGATCAAATCCCAAGCAGAGCCTTCCATCAGGACACAGTAGAACACCATCAAAACCTTCAACCTGCAAGAGGGGATATTATCCAAATGATGAGATACTTCAAATCACGACATCCGCTGTACATGTAAAGATGGCGCCCACTCCAGAGCGGAGCGAACACTGTTGCTAGTGGGTGCCTGCTGTTTCCTACAGCAGACACCAACAGCTAATGTCTGCGGCAATGCCAATCGCGGACAGTTAAACTCTCAGATGCTGTGGTCAAAGGTGACCAAAGCATCTGGGAAACCCGGAAGGTATTAGGCTTCCAGGCTCATTACATGTATATTACAATTCAGGCCAGCAGGTGGCAGCACTGTACTGTAATATACCTATTTCTGTCAGGGCCTGGTCTCTTCAGAATGTTCTGGGTTCAGCCCTGAGGTTCCTTCTTTTCCGTTTCTCTGCAGGACCGGAAGTGTCATGTACTGTCTACAGGCACATCACTGCTGCTGGCCAATAGATTGTCTCAGAGGTGACCTGTGCAGGAGCGGCTTGTGATCCCTGAGGCTCAGGGTTCCCATGCCATTACTGGCACATCACTCCTGGGACCACTGACTGGTCCATTTTGTTAAATGTACAGGAAGCTTGTACAGCCAGCAGCTCTTCCTAGTACCTGATGGCAAGGACAAGTCTGCCACCCTTGGTTCTGTGACTTCAACATGACAGAGACTCGCCAGGACTAGCCTGTCAACTCTTTTTTACCCTCATTAAATGAGGGAAGGTCTCAGCGGCAGCATCTTATGACACTGTATATTACATAGGGTTAGTAGTACTTCATGTATTATTTGTAATATAAGTTTTTAACTTTACAGAACCCCTTTAACGGAAAACTGTAACACGCTCCATTAGACTCCCTATGTACAGCGTATTTAAGTAGAGAATAGCTCCATGCGTACAGACTCTGCATGAGCCCCAACATGGTGACTGTGCACTTAGGTGGATTTACTCATAAATAGTGTTGAGCGAAGTTGTGTTTTAAGTTCCGCGTCCAAAGTTCGGGTTATCAAAGAATCCCGTTATGGATTCCGCTACCATGGACCATAACGGAATTTGGAATCCATAACGTATTCTTCGATAACCCGAACTTTGGACGCAGAACTTAAAAAAAACTAGTTCGCTCAACACTACTGATAAATCTACAGCTGACCCATCCCTTACCTCTATCCACTTCCCAGCCGGGCAGTCTGTCCATTCTGAACCTTGAACTTTAATCTGGAAATAGTTTGGAGCGGTGCAGCGATGCAGATAGCAACGTCCTTTGACCTTTTCATGCTTCATTTCCTATTACATATATACAGGAAGGAATTCTTAAGCAGATCTGTCTGATTTAATTAGTTTTATTTGCCAGCACTCCATTGAGTTTACAGAATATTAGATTATTGCATTGGTGCCACTACATGAAACTTAATTTGGCATTTAGGACTGAGGTCTGTAAAGATGCAAAAGCGATGTAACTAAAGAGAACTTCCGCTGCTAAAGATGTGCACTAGCTGGCCAACTTTTCACAACTAACTACTTAACCCCTTAAGGACACAGGGTTTTTTCATTTTTGCATTTTCGTTTTGCGCTCTATGCCTTCCAAGAGCCATAACTTTTTTATTTTTCCGTTCACATGGCCATATGAGGGCTTATTTTTTGTGGGACAAGTTGTACTTTCCAACGCCATCATTTAATAATGCATACGGTGTAGTGGGAAGCGGGAAAAAAATTCAAAATGGGGTGAAATTGCAAAAAAAAAGCAATTTCACCACAGTTTTACGGGTTTCTAAATTACGACGTTTGATTTGCGATAAAACTGACCATTTAGTTTTATTCTACAGGTCAGTACGAATCCGGCGATACCCAATATGTATAGCTTTTCTTGCGTTTTGATAGTGAAAAAAAATTATTTTTTTTGTCGCCATGTTTTGACCGCTATAACGTATTCGTAAATAAGTGTATGGCGTTGTATGGGGGCTTATTTTTTGCGGGGCGATCTTAACTTTTAGTTGATACCATTATGAGGTGTGTAGGACTTTTTGATCGCTTTTTATTTAATTTTTTTTGAGGAAATGAAGCGTCCAAAAACGGCAAATCGGCCATTTGGGCGCTTTTTTCCATTTTTCTGTTTACCGTATGGGAAATATATTTTTATATTTTTATACTATGGGCGTTTTCACACATTGCGACACCCATGATGTGTATTTTTTTTATTATTTTAATTTAATTTTGGGGAAAGGGGGGTGATTTAAATTTTTAGTTTTTTATTTATTTATTTATTTATTTATTTTTTTTACACTTTTATATAGATCCCATAGGGACCTATATAAATCAGTTACCTGATTGCTTCTAACATAAACTCCAATACACTTGTATTGGAGTTTATGAGCATTTTACTACTTTCCTATGAAGCCCTATTGCTAACAAGGGCTCCATAGGAAATAGTAAGTGATAGCCTTAAGCTGAATGAAAGGCTTAAGGCAGGGATGCCCAACCTGCAGCCCTCCAGCTGTTGTAAAACTACAACTCCCAGCATGCCCGGACAGCCTACAGCTATCAGCCTACAGCAGGGCATGATGGGAGTTGTAGTTTTACAACAGCTGGAGGGCCGCAGGTTGGGCATCCTTGGCTTAAGGCTATCCCTTACAGCGCTCCGATTCTCCCGATCACCACTAGGGGGAGCCGGAGCGCTGCCGAAAGTTTTACTTTCGGTTTTAGCGCGTGCAGATGCCGTGATCAGGATTGATCACGGCATCTGCGGGGTTAAATGATCGCGGTCGGCAGCGCTGCCGACCGCGATCATCAGCTACAGGAATCAGCCGGACCCCCGCAGCGATGGTGCCCGGAGCGGGCGGCATCTTCAGGGACTGGACACATGACGTACCCATACGTCATGTGTCCTTAAGGAGTTAAAGAGGACCTGTCCCTTCTTGTCATGTCTGTTTTAATAGGTTCATACATTCCCCATGTATCAACAACTCTGGAGCATCTTTTCTTATGACTCTGTAATATGGCATTCCTTTATTATTCCTGCTAGAAGTTATTCATGAATTAGGTTAAACGTCTGTTCTCAGAACCATTGAATAGCCCATTGTCTATGGGGCTATTCACATGGCTGTTTTTTTTAACGTTTTTCATATCCAGGCGGTCCCCATTGAAGTCAATGGATCCATTTTTAAAAGCCACTTAGAAAGGAGTGCCCCCTTTTAATGGCCGATAAAATGGGTACAATAGTAAACACTGGGCATTCAGGGGTTAAAATAAAATAAAAAATACCTCATCTGTTTGCACGCTCCAGGACAATCCCTGCGAGCATCAGGTGCTTCTGCCTTCAGTGAAGAGAGAGTCCCCTTCACGTGTAAGTGGTTGAGGAGAGCATTTTAAAATGCTGCACTTTATTAATTCTGGGGGACATTATGTATACTGCAGGAGGAGGCAAAACAGCCAGAAAATGGATGCAAAAATGGTTGACAAACGAGGTGTGTCCTGGCACTATCCAGCACTGATTAGATAGCGTCAGATGGGGCAGGGGCACACCCCCAACTGGTAACACCCTTCCAGATTCTCACTCCAAACTGCTAGCAATTCATTCATAAATTCTAAAAGGAAAAACAGAGGAATGGCACAACCGAGAGTAAGGCCTCATGCACACGACGGTATGTTTGGTCTGACGGCTCAGGCACGGACCCATTCACTTCAATGGGGCCGCAAAAGATGCAGGCAGCACTCCGTGTGCTGTCTGCATCCGTTGCTCCGTTCCGTGCCCCCGCAAAAAAATAGAGCATGTCCTATTTTTGTCCATTTTGCGGACAAGAATAGGCATTTCTACAATGGGCCGTGTTCCGTTCCGCAAATTGCGGAATGGAATGCGGAGCAGCTTCCGTGTTTTTTTGCGGACTGCAAAACACATGCGGTCGTGTGCATGAGGCCTAATAAGAATAGATTCTCCAGAATGGTTATTACATGTAAAATGCAAGGAGTTACTAAAACTGACATAACCTGTCACCTTTCGTGACCTCTTTAAAGGGCAGGTTCACTTGTAGTGAGATTAGTAATTTCCTCCATTTCCCCCTCACAAGACTTACAAACTGTCACTCAGGCGGCGTGCCCTGTAAGTAACAATGTGGTAGCCTGGAGCTACTGTGATGGAATGGCATGCAGCAGGTCTAAGCTTTATATGGTAGCATGGATGTAACTGTCACCTTTGTAAGGTTGGAGAAGAAGCAGCGACTTTGGGGGTGGTATATTTCTTCTGATCCATGGCGTTCCTGCTGTAGCCAACACTCCCCCTGCAAATAAAATCGACTTTTTTTCTAATCATGAAGCGATATTTTGCGGTAACAAAAATGAATGAGGAACTTAAGACGTACCCCATGCAGCAGGGGCTTATAAATATGGCAGCCATCCATGAACGCATCTGTTGAGCAGTTACCTTTGTCCAAATGGAGATGGTGACAGCCAATATCACTGTAGAAAGAGACACCATTAGAACTGTATAGCATCCAAGTGTCTGTGCCAAGACTGCCAGCACTCACCCTTCATCTTTACAGAAGAAACCGAGTAATCTTTCTTGACACGTGGAAGGTAGACCAAAGGAAACACCAGCTCCTGAGAAGAACGGGTGGGTTAGAATGCTTGGCTATCATTCCAGCAATGTATTGTTCCCATGGAATTGAACATGAAGTGCTCACACCTTTTCCCCATACAAGATGATTGTTCATACTCGTATTAACTCCATACCAGCCCATATCTTGAAAGGCAGCTAAAGTGATCGGATCCAGGGATGTTAGGTGCGGAGGACTCAGGGAAGCTGTTAGGATGGATCCCTGCATGATTCTTGCTTCCCAGTGGGATGAAGTTGGGCGTTCCTGGTAAAGTCCACATTAAAGTTTGACAAAAGAAAGTTGAAAAAACTGTCAAAGAAAATATCAGCAGACAAAAAACAAATAGGCCAAGCACTATTAACACCTAAATCACGGGTGTACAGTACACTGTGCTTGAGCACTACCCGCATCTATTATGGTAACCAAGGTACCAGCTCAAAAACTGCAAACGACCTACAAAGAAGAAACGAGCCCAAAACAGTACCCATCAACTATAATAAAGCTTTATTGTGTATACAAATATCATAAAAAAAGTTTTTATTAAATATCACATGATGCAAAAACTGGTGAAATAGCATCCTCCAGAGACCACATAATTTACAAATGGGGGTAAATATGGAAAGGTATATTTATCATAATTAGGGATGAGCGAATCGACTTCGGATGAAACATCTGAAGTCGATTCGCATAAAACTTTGTTCTAATACTGTACGGAGCAGTATTAGAATGTATTGGCTCCGATGAGCCGAAGTTATTGCTTTGTGAAGTCTCACGAGACTTCAGGTAATACCTTCATAACTTGATATGTACTGTAAAAAAAACATTTCCCGAACTCGGGTTCGGTTACAAGGTACCACTTTGAACCGAACCCGAGTTCGGGAAATTGTTTTTCACAGTACAAATTAAATTTATGAAGTTATTACGCGAATAAATTTGGCTCATCGGAGCCAATACATTCTAATACTGTACGGAGCTCCCAAACCTTCACAGACCACCAGTATGTACAGTCATAACTCTAGCTGTTGGAGAGTGTACTTACCTGGTTTTCTAGAGGGGCACCAACACTACCCACTCCTAAGTGCTCCCCCATTTTTTGCATTACATTTGGGGTGTAAATGCGCAGCTGGCCTCTTTCATCTGTGTTCGTCACACGGGATCGGGAAGAACACATATGTCCTGCTGACACAAATGGTTACTTTAAAATATAGAATATGGAACATGGATCGCTTCTAGTGGTATCTAAGGATACATTCAAACTACTGTGCTGCCACCGTGCCCGTAAAACAAAGACACCGGCTTTGTGCACCTGTATTACAATGTGGATCCATTGCCCTCAGTGGGTCCACAATCCGCAAGATATGGCGAAAGATAGGACATGTCCTACTTTTTGTGGTGCAGGGGCACGGACCCAGAAGTCCACGGAAGGGCTTCTAGGTCCCCGCCTCCGTGCCGCAAAAGATAGGAAATGTCCTATCTTTTGTCATATCTTGCAGATCACAGACCCATTGAAGTCAATGGGTCTGCACTGTGATGTGGACTTCACGTGGAGTGTATGTGTGAATGTAGCCTAATAGGGTTACAGCTGTGGTTCTACATAATAGTTGTACATTACTGCCACTGCCAGGTTCACACATCACTCTTTGGTGGAGATTTGTATACCTTTCCATTATAGGGTGGGGTCACACACAGCTTTTCCTTTCAATTTTTGATGTATTTTTTTTTAGCCAAAGCCAGAAGTTAATCCAGCAGGGAGGAGAAGTCCTTCCTCTACATTTCTCATTCCCTTCCATCCCACTCCTGACTTTGGATAAAGAAAACTGCCACAAAAACCTGTGTGTGACACCACCCTAAAAGAGAAAAGTTCTGTCCTCCACTCAATTCCAAAGAGTAATATGAGGCTAGGGGTACATGGGCGTAGCTATAGGGGGTGCAGAGGTAGAAGTCGGTACCGGGCCCAAGAGCCTGAAGGGGGCCCAAAGACTCTTGTGCCTCATAAGAAGGCACTGAGGGAAGGGGGGCCCAAGCTGAACTCTTGCACCAGGGCCCATGAGGTCGAACTTAAAAACAGAGCAGCATTCAGAGATGGGCTTTGCAGCAGTGAGAATAGAATCTGGTGTCTGGAGATGACTCTTCTGCAATCCAGAATTCTGGCTTCAAACTTTTTGAGCTTTTTAGTACAAACATTTTGCATTTTTACACCACTCGCTTTAGTTTTGAAAGTAGGTAGGAAAGTGGTTGTGGTTCGCTGATCAAGCTGATTTAAAGGAGTTGTGCAACAATGTGCAACAAATTGGCTCAAATTATCCCAATGCAGGCTTTAAAAATGCCAATCATAATAGCTATTCCCCATATACAGTGAAAGTGATGATGCTCTAAATATACTTAGGTGACCACTGCTGCCTATCATTGGCCTCATTGGTGACTGTGCATGAACAGCCTCTGTGGTCATATGCCATATTTGCACACATGACCACTGAGGCCAATGATCGGCTGGCCACTGTCACGTGAGTACATACAGAATGTCATCACTTCCACTCGGAAACGGTGGAGATGAGAGCTGCAGTGCTAGAACAGGACTTTCAGTTGTCAGCCGGCCACTCATTTTTTATTTATGTTGGACAACTGCTTTATACAGTGGGGGTTTGGGTATTGTGACTACAATATGGCATTCTTAATGGGGGTTCTGTTGTCATGGCTACAATATGGCGCTCTGAATGGGGGTTCTGGTGTCATGGCTACAATATGGCGCTCTGAATGGGGGTTCTGGTGTCATGGCTACAAAATGGCATTCTGAATGGGGATTCTGGTGTCATGGCTACAATATGACGCTCTGAATGGGGGTTCTGGTTTCATATCTACAATATGGCATTCTCAATGGGGGTTCTGGTGTCATAGCTACAATATGGCATTCTGAATGGGGGTTCTGGTGTCATGGCTACAATATGACATTCTTAATGGGGGTTCTGGGGTCATGGCTACAATATGGCGCTCTGAATGCGGGTTCTGGTGTCATGGCTACAAAATGGCATTCTGAATTGCGGTTCTGGTGTCATGGCTACAATATGGCGCTCTGAATGGGGGTTCTGGTTTCATATCTACAATATGGCATTCTCAATAGGGGTTCTGGTGTCATGGCTACAATATGGCGTTCTGAATGGGGGTTCTGGTGTCATGGCTACAATATGGCGTTCTTAATAGGGGGTTCCGGTGTCATGGCTACAATATGACATTCTGAATGGGGGTTCTGGTGTCATGGCTACAACATGGCGCTCTAAATGGGGGTTCTGGTGTCATGGCTACAATATGGTGTTCTGAATGGGGGTTAGGGTACTGTGGTTACAATACAGCGTTCTGAATGTGGACTTTTTCTAGAAAGATAGAATTAGAAAATGTTAATAACAAATTTGAATAATTTTATGTCAAAATGAGTTTGAGAAATCACCTGAAAAACTGCAGTCTATCCAGTGTTCAAAAAGACTGCTAGAGAACCCAAGGGCATGAAGTATCTCATGTAGACATACCTGAAATGATGACAAGTAGAATGTGAAGACTAAACAGAATATTATGCTATATTCCCACTATTGTTCGGTCAGTAGTAATAAGTCAGAGCAACCGGACTTGCATTTTTTCTTGAAGACATTTTGATAGCATCTAATAAAAGAAAGATCGTTCGTGAACAAAAAAAAATCTTTCTTTAAAAGAATGTTCCTAGAAAGATCTTCCATCCATTGCCTGGTTTTATTTCACGTAGCGACCAACAACTGTAGTGGCCAACATGGACTAAAAGGTGTATAGAGGAGTCTGTGAAATGAACGTTCACCTGATGATTGTTTGTTCAACTGCTGTTCAACCATCAGCTAACTTCTGTGTAATATGTACGGCCAGCTTTAGGCCTCATTCACACGTCAGTGTTATAACCAGTGATTTCCATCCGTGAATGTGAGCCCAAACCAGGTGCAGGTCTTTTCCTTATACCTGATCTCTGTGTAGCCCCCACTCCTGGTTTCGGCTCCCAATTGCTGATGAAAATCCCTGATCAAACACTGACGTGATTGTGGACTTATTGTATATACTATATATATATATATATATATATATATATATATATATATTGTGGTAAGGTGCAAGGTACCGTTGTCGACGGGAGGTACGTGTCACCGAGGTTCCTGGCCTCGGTGAGGTAAGAGCCGGGTTTTTATGTGTCAGCAGCAGCTAGTGCTGCTTGACAAGTTGATATTTAGTTTGGCTGCAAAGCCAATCCGGGCCGGCTCTTACTGGGAGTAGGCAAAGAGTTGGGTGGGTATTCCCCACGGTCCAGGCCGGACTTTATCCGGGCCTTTAAAAAGCAGCCTCCTCAGCAGCTGAAGGGAGTGATATTGACCTGGAGCTGCTAACAGTGCTGTGGAGCTCTCTGACCTGGAAGCTAGAGCACAGAAAAGAGGCGTGCAGTCGGCCTGAAAGCCTGAGTGTGATTGTCCTGCGGCTGGGCTAACAGCCAGGTGCGAACACGCACCTACACTTCCCAGGTGATTGGAACCGATATTGGACTTTTTGTTTTGCCGTACGTTTTCTGTTGTGTGTGAAATTAACACAAAGTGACTGTTTGGACTTTATTATATGCAAGTGTGAATTAAACACTGTTTGCTGCACTTCCTGGACTCCCTTTTGCCTCTGTACTGCACCCGCACCGCTATCTACCAGAGCGACTCCCCACAATATATATATATATACACATACTATGTGTCTGTAAATCCCCTGATGCCTTTTCTAGCAAAATTAATATTTTTTTTGCAGTTTTATGCCACTGCTGCCACATTTAAAAAGTGGGTAGGGAAACAAAACAGGCGTGATTAAAAGAGTTAAAAAGTTTCACTCCAGATTTAATACTGCATCACTAATTTACTCCACTATGGGGGCGGCGTAAAAAAATAGAGCAGCATTTCTAGACAAAAGTGTTAGGTTTAAAGATGTTCCAAATTTAACAAACCACATGCAGCATATGATGAATTTATCACAAAGTACACCAATGCGGACAGAAGAAAAACTGACCAGTTATCACCCTTATGACAAATTATCCCATGTACGTTCCACAGGAACATTTGTTAATTTGGTCCATTTTGCAGACAGAACTCGCCTATTCTATTTAATGGGACAGCACACGGATGCGATCAATGACACACAGTGCAGAAAGGAACACCTGTCCCTGTGCATGGTATAGAGAACTAGGTGCCCGACCAAATTAAGGCCTTTCACCCTTTAGTTGCACTAGATCTCCGAAAGATGCCTCCTTGCATGTCTCTTAGCAAACTGCAGAACAAAAAAATGTCTTTAGGCTAGTTTCCCAACTGCGGTGTGAATTCCGGCAGGCTGTTTCAGCAGAAAATGGCTTGCCAGAATTCACACCGGATGCCTCGAAATGCCCACTGGTCTCAATAAGTATAATCGGGTACGGCGGAGATTCCGCCGCATTCCGGCAGACAATATGGAGGATCGGCTGGACACAAATCGCTACATGCTGCGGTTTGTGTCTGGATGATTCCTGGCATTGTCTGCTGGAACGGCCCGACGGAATTTACACCGGAGATTTGAAACTAGCCTTAGGTTATTTTTGCATAAGGCCCTGTACAGAAAGCAACTAGAATAAAGTAGGGGACCTGCTGACATGTCCAATCATACTGAACCTATGAAAATGCAGATATTAGGATACCTGAACAATGTGCTGATGCTGGAGTACTCCATCTCTAAGGCGCTTTGGGCAGAAGACAATAACCCCAGCTATAGGACGACCCAAGTGGTCCAGCTGACAGTAGGAGGCATAGGCAACAACTGAGGGCTTAGAAGATATGAAACAAGGTAATGAGAGAACAGATATAACAATAAAAGTTCCATAACTCTCACTTTATAGAGTGGAATCAATGTACAAGTCTCCTGCAATATAGTAAGGAAATCTACTGTAAACTGGTCTTACAAGTAGATCCTCAGATAATAAACATAGAGGGAAAGGTGTTCCTTCAAAAATAACGGTGGATTTGCATTACTGAAGCCAGACACTGTGAAAAATGGACGCAGTGAATCCACAGATACTTTAGGGGTCGACATACATATTGCTTCATAACTTTATGGTGATATATAGAAATGAGCAAATAATTTAAAAGTTCGATTAGGTAGCGGGTGTAATGACAGGGAGCTGCGATAGCGCCACCCCATCATTGTACCCCTCAGATGCCGCATTACTTCGCCACGAAGCGCATTTTCTTGTAGGTAGCGGGTGTAATGACAGGAAGCTGTGATAGTGCCACCCCCATCATTGTACCCCTCAGATGCCGCATTCATACATGATCACGGCATCTGAGTGTAAAAAATGTGTAAAATTAACAATAAAAAAAATGAAATCAAACTTACCTCCTCCATTTGCTCGCGACGGGCCGGCCGCCCCCATTTTGCTTGAAGATCCGGAGCGAAATTTCGCGCAGCGCGAGATTACATCATTACATCATCACGCACGGGGTTTTGTCCGAGATCTTCAATCAAGGTGGAGAATGGCGGCCCGTCGCGAGCAAATGGAGGAGGTAAGTTTTAATTTCTTTGTTTTTTACACTATTTCAGGGTAAATCGATTCGCTGGCACGAAGCACGAGGAAATGTGGCTTCGAGGAGAACCGAATTTATCCTGAAATTCGGATCGAATTCCACTTCGTGGGATTCGATTCGCTCATCTCTAGTGATAATTATATAGTACATCAACTTAAAATCTTCTAGGTTTACACAAAGACATCAAATGTCCTCTAATAATCTTATTTTTGACAAGTAATTTGTATAAATTGCATTAAGGGAGCTTTTAGATGTTATTGTTCAAATTAAAAAAAATGTAAAATTCTATGGTAAAGGAAAATCTCACAAGCGTTTTTATTACAGCAGTTTTGTGACAAATATGCTTTTTTTACAGCAAAAAATGCATGTACTGAAAAATCTGCAGTGGACTTTTCCTCTGTATAGTGGTATATACTAGTGCAAGGTCTGTGCAGACATGAAATTAACTGAAAAGGCTGAGAGCTCTGAAGCCTGCAGAATTGCGAATGCAGCTCTGGATTACAATAAAGGCTCTAAGAATTAACACTTGATAGGTAATATAAATGTTTTACAAAGTTACTTAAAGGAGTTTCCAAGACTTTTCTACTGATGACCTATCCTCTCTACCGAACAAATGCTGATGATCTATCAAAAGTCTTGGAAAACAATTTTGACTTTTCATGTAGCTAAATTATAATTAAATGATTAAATGATGTTCAGAGGTGGACATACTTTTCTTCATTCTAATCCTTGGTAACTACCTGTGAAGCACATTTCTCTGTCTGTGCTACCCTTACGTATAACAAGAAGTCTGTATTAGGAACACCCGTGCCATCTGGTGTCACATGATCAGGTTCTGTCCCATTCATTGGCCACACTTCATATCCACGTAGATGAGAATCTGGGATCTGTAAGAGGTATATACTGAATCAGAATACTTATAGCCATAATCCTCCCACGTAAAAGAACATGACAACCAGAATCATCTTACCACAACATCTAGACAGCGTTCTCCCAGGTAGGAGATGTCTCGAGACCCACACCTGAAGACATGAGGACAACAAAACTAAGTGTCCCAACTTATTGAATGAGCCACAACACTAATTATAGATGGTGAAGGGACCAGAGAGGAGACTTTGGGTTCTTTGAACTAAATCTTACCTCCTATAATTAAGTAGTGAAGGGTCTCCCCAGACAGAGCGACAATATTTATTCATATCACGATTCAGAAGTAGTGGCTCTTCAGATCTGTGTACTGCAAGAAAAAGTTTCCAAAAGTTAAGCCCTGCAAGTTTCTGCTGTGGCCTACATTGTTCTTCAGTTCTTAGTTTCAACTTGGCACTCTAAAAATGTCAGGAAGAACCCGCTCAGCCATTCACTGGCCATAGCACTTACCTGCCTTAGCCTGTGATTAGATGAATGGGCATTTCCACTGTGTCAAGCTAGGACTAGGAGTGAAGAACAACGAGGAACGAGCAGTTTTGGATCGGCATTAGTGAAGAGTAATAAATCCTTTTGTTTTTAACCCCTTCTGACTGGTATGCTTAAAAAAACTTCTTACTAAAAAACCTCTTTAAGATTATATGTAATACAATATATGTATCAATGATCTTGTAGAAGGCTTGCACAGTAAAATATCAATTTTTGAAGATGACACTAAACTGTGTAAAGTAATTAACATGGAAGAGGACAGTATAATGCCACAGAGGGATCTGGATAGATTAGAGGCTTGGGAAAATAAGTTGCAAATGAGGTTTAACACTGATAAATGTAAGGTCATGCACATGGTAAGGAATAATGCAAGTCACCCGTACATACTAAATGGTAAAACACTGGGTAACACTGACATGAAAAAGGACCTAGGAATTTTAGTGAACAGCAAACTAAGCTGTAAAAACCAGTGTCAGGCAGCTGCTGCCAAAGCCAATAAGATAATGGGTTGCATCAAAAGGGGCATAGACGCCCGTGATGAGAACATAGTCCTACCACACATGTGACTCTATATAGCCCAGGAAAAACTCTATATTTTTACACAAAAGTGTATTTCAATCAAATAATTCCTGTAAGAATAATGCTATAATAAAGTCGGTGCCATTTAGCAGCATAAAGAAAACAATCCTAAGAACCACAATGTAAGAATCAAGCATGTAGGATTGAACAGCATTAGGTGATTTATATGAAAATAGGTCACAAAGCAGTCCCATCTTGGAAAAAGTAAAATTCTAAGGAGTACATTCTTTTATGTACTAACTAATATAATAATAAATAACAAGGAAGTGGACAAATACAGGAAGTACCATGAGTTTTAATATACAGTATACCCACCTTGATATATATCATACCCACCTAGAAAGGAGTAAAGAGGGATAAGAAGAATATGTCCCCTTAGTGCCCCGAGCCTGGATCCAGAGTAGTAATATACGTACAGGGATATTATATATTGTATATAAAAAGTAACCATTCGTTCAAAGTGGTAAAATACATGTATGGACGACTATAAGAACGCAAAAGCAAAAGGATAACATTGAGATCCTGGAATATAGCCTCGGACTCTAAGTGTGGAGACATGCGCGGTGGGGACCGCAATACTGCATTAGAACCTAAGTGTGGAAACATGCGTGGTGGGAACTGTATATTGCATTAGAACCTAAGTGCGGAGACATGCGCGGTGAACTTGCGGGTGGCACTTTAAATCTAAGTGTGGACTGAATGCGGGTTCATGGATCCCGCATTCAGTCTAAGTGTGGAGACATGCGCGGTTAGTACTGCCGGATGGAGCGCTGGCTTCTAAGTGTGGAGACATGCGCGGTAAGTACTGGCGGATAGCGCTCTGTTTTCTAAGTGTGGAGACATGCGCGTTTAATGGAAAGCGGTGCTTTGGAATGTAAGTGCCGTGACATGCGCTAATGGATAACCCCGATTGGTGGAGAGGAAAGACAAAAGAAAAAAGTGATTGGAGTACGGAGTCTTGGTTATCCTATGGAAACGAGCCATTGGAAGGAGGAGGGTCTCCTCGGGGCTTAAATCGCCGGAAATTGCGGCGCCCGGCTCATATACTCCATACCCTGAAGAAGCCAATTAGTGGTGAAACATGTAAAAAAAAAAAAAAAATGGGAGTTAGGAAGGATAGGTTTTAAGATTCCTCAAGACCTTAGGGATAAGCGCAGGGACGTATCTGCAGGCGACCTGTGGCAGAGTAACAGATAGATTGTATGAAGGGAATCTTTCACATAGAAGGAATTGCGACAAATAGATACAAATAAGAAAACACTCGGCTGAGATAAGGAAAAGCAATGCAGCTGGATGTGTGAGATCAGCACATCCAGACGCAGAAAGTGAACAGGGACTATGGATGTGTGAAATAAACACATCACAAAGTGTCTAAAGAATGTGAAAGATACACATATAAGGGAACTTTAGAATAAACACCCTAGGTCTGGGGTTTAATTTTAAAATTAGTAATACACATTGTTGGTCTGTATTTTTTCTTTTATATTAAAAAACTGAAATAAAAGTTATATTTCAAGCCAGAAACAGGAAGTTTAGTGGCTAATGAACCACTTTTGCATAGTCCTACCACGTTACAAATCTCTAGTCAGACCACACATGGAGTACTGTGTACAGTTCTGGGCTCCTGTGAACAAGGCAGACATAGCAGAGCTGGAGAGGGTCCAGAGGAGGGCAACTAAAGTAATAACTGGAATGGGGCAACTACAGTACCCTGAAAGATTATCAAAATTAGGGTTATTCACCTTAGAAAAAAGACGACTGAGGGGAGATCTAATAACTATGTATAAATATATCAGGGGTCAGTACAGAGATCTCTTCCATCATCTATTTATCCCCAGGACTGACGGTGACGAGGGGACATCCTCTGTGTCTGGAGGAAAGAAGGTTTCTACACAAACATAGAAAAGGATTCTTCACGGTAAGAGCAGTGAGACTATGGAACTCTCTGCCTGAGGAGGTGGTGATGGTGAGTACAATAAAGGAATTCAAGAGGGGCCTGGATATATTTCTGGAGTGTAATAATATTACAGGCTACAGCTACTAGGGATGGGTCGTTGATCCAGGGAGTTATTCTGATTGCCTGATTGGAGTCGGGAAGGAATTTCTTTCCCCTAAAGTGAAGAAAATTGGCTTATACCTCATGTTGTTTTTTGCCTTCCTCTGGATCAACTTGCAGGATAACAGGCCGAACTGGATGGACAAATGTCTTATTTTAGCCTAACAAACCGTTACTGTGAATTGATAACCCTCATCCCATGAGTAACCTGACATTTGCCATAATTCGCACATATAGAACTGTTTGTCCCTCATGTATCTTATGCTTAAAAGTTTTATTGAAGAACGTAAACAAACCAATAAGTCAAAGGGCTGTGACAATATAAGTCTCACACAGGACGCAATAAACAGTACAAACACATGTACGTACAGGCAATATCAAAGAAGGAAAAAAATAGAAACCCAAACTATTCCATGGTGCGCAAGAATATATAAGTGGAGGAGTCGCAGAAGGGGTCAAACTATAGCTAAATTATTACTCTAGAGGTTAGAGCCGCTGGGCAATATCATAAGGTAACATAATATTATATGAAGAATAGGAGGAGGCTGACAAAGTTTCAAATATGAATCAACAGTATCGCCCTGGATTATTGCAATCTTCTAGTATATTGCCAATCTATCCATGGGGCGTATAACTTCTGGTACAATAAGGGTATCAATTCACAATTTGGCTGCAATATGTATGCATGCGGCTAGCTTAAATGGAGCATGTTTTAGGCCTAGTGGTCTGTCCCCTAGTAAAGATACAGAAGGGAGTTTATGAAAAGTAAACCGCAGTACATCAGAGATAATTGCACACAACCAATTCCAAAACATACTAACCACGGGGCCACCTGTGCCAGGATGTGGCAACAGCGGCGATGCATCGCAGATGGCAGCAGAGTAACAGTGGTCAGGTAAGTAAACTTTCTTTACACTAAAGATCGCCGCTACTTGGAACACCAAGAGGAGGAAGCTGGCATATAACTGGCACTATATTGCGGGGCACCAAGGGCGGGGAGCATTATATATGACTGGCATTGAGGGGGTCATCATATACTGGGGCATGAAGTGGGGGAGCATTATATATAACTGGCACTGAGGGGGGTTATAGTCTACCGGGGGCATGAAGTGGGGGAGCATTATGTACAAGTGGCACTAAAGAGGGGGTCATCATCTCCTGGGCGCACCAAGGAGGGGGAGCATTATATGAGAATACCTACTGGTATTACTAGGGGAGCTATATATATATATATATATATATATACTGGGCACTACAGGAGGGCATATATATACTGGCACTATGTGCGGGAGAAGGCAGAGGAGTATTTTATACTGGAACTATGGGGGAGCATTACAGATAAAAATATATATTGGAATTAGAAGGGGGCATTATAATACAGGGAGCACTACAGCTAAGTTATAACTACAAGGGGGCATTAGAACTACAGGGGCACTGCAGGAGGGGCTTTATAAATACTGGAATACCATGGTTATATTATTACTACTTGGGGTACTGTAGGGGCATTATTATTGGGCACATTATGGAGGGCATTGCTAATAATGGGAGCACTCTTGGGGAGTATTATCACTATTGATGGCACTGTTACTAATGAGGCCAGTCTGGGAGCACTATTACTATGGGGGGCTAGCTGTATGGCACTGTTATTTCTGACAGTGTAGTATTTGTGGGCACAAGGGAGCACATCTGACACAGTGTTGGGAGTAGCAGCAGGATGACAGTGGCCTGTATAAATTTGGGGGCTGACCAAAGATCCAAAGATGCCTGTGATGGTATGGACCAATCTGAGAAGAAAAGGTAAGTGAAAAACTTAAATCCATGGAGATATCATCTGTAACTCACTGGATCTGTTTTTGACTGCTTCTTTTCAAATGTGTTTTAATATCTTTATTTGTAAGTGAGGTAATTTGGTGCCTAGGGCACCAAAATACCTAATTCCAGTCATGGATGGGATTACTTGTGTTGTGGTCTGCCAAAATGAGAGAACCTGGACCAGGGGGAGACTATTTAGATCTGAGTTGAGAGGACAAAAGTAGTTTCCTGTCTCTAAGAAAGTCATGTAAGTGGGTCAAATGGTTCAAAGACCACCATGCAAAAGCCATTGAATTCATAGCTGGAGGAAAAGCAGGGTTGGACAATAATGGGATAAGGTGGGATATTTTTGATTGTAACAAGGACTTGAATTGTACTGATCTCCATAAACTGTATAGCATAGAATGTTAGGAGAGCTTTGTATTTAAGATCTGTTGGAATAAGACTAGTTCCCCAAAATAAGACGGGCCAGGACAAAGGTGCAATAAGGTGAAATTCTAAAGCTACCCAGGTAGGAGCTTGTTGAGGACTTTGAATTTGAAGCAATTGGGCGAGTCCTGCTGCCCTGTTAATAAAATTGGGGATGATGAGTTCCCCTCATGTATCTTATACCTTTACAGACATTGGCCGTCAGATTATTAACCCTTTGGTAACATCAGCCCTGCCACCAAGGAGTTAAAGCAATCTGCCATATATGTATATAATAGGTGTAAATTGTAGCATATAGCTGCATCCTACTGCAATGGAGGGGTCTGAACTAGCTCTATTTCCAGCTGTTTAACCCCTTAGATGTTGCAGTCAATAGAGACAGAAGTGGTTAGAGAGGGTTCCCTCTGTCACCCCGTCGGTGCCCACAGAATGCTGATGCTTTGTTCTGAGGGGAGGCGTCTAACAATAGCCCTGAAGTCTGCCGTGAATGGAAGAATTATTAATTGATTTACACAACCGGTTTTAGGGTCCATTCACATTCCGGAAAATGCGGAACGGAATTGCGGACCCATTAGTTTCAATGGGGACAGACGATGTCCCGGCCGGGTCTGCAATTGCGGATCCGCACTTCCGGGTCCGCAATTGCGTTCCCGAAAAAAATAGAACATGTCCTATGTCCTAAAGGCATTTTCTATGAGAGTGCTGGCGATGTGCGATGTGCGGACGTGTGAATGGACCCTTACATTGACAGGCATAATACACTGCAATACAGAAATATTGCAGTGTATTATATGAGTAATCAGAGAATCGCACATCCAGGTTTGCTACCGGAAAAAAGAAAAAGGTAATAAAAGTTTTAAAAAATGTATTCCTTTTTTTTACCTTTACAAACTCCTTTCTTATTGGAAACAATTGAAACATTAAAAAACTATGAATGATTGATATTGCCATATCCATAACGATCCGTTCTGTTAATATCGATTATTTAATCCGCTTGAACACCATATATAAAAGAACTAAATACCATGCCAGAATTCTTTTTTTTTTTTTTTACATCTCCCCTCCAAAACAGAATAAAAATTGATCATGACTCATATGTATCCAAAAATACCCCTCTGTCGAAGGTAATATTAAAGGGGTTCTCCGGGCTTTTAATATTGATGACCTATCCTCAGGATAGGTCATCAATATCAGATCGGTGGGGGTCCCACACTCCCTTATGCATGTGCCGTCTCCTGTCTCTCTTCCTGTTCGCTGCTGCTTTGCCATAGACAGCAGGTACTAGCAGGAAGAGAGAAGGGAAACGGCACGTGCGCACTGCGCGCACCGTCTCCTCATACAGTTGATCGGCGGGGGTGCCGGACCCCCACATATCTGATATTGAAGACCTATCCTGAGGATAGGTCATCAACATTAAAAGCCTTTACAACCCCTTTAAAAACAGTTATGATTCTCGAAATAAGGCCTCATGCACATGAAAGTCCACAAATGTGGATGCAGTCTGTGTGCATTTTTTTTGTGGTCCTACTGACTTCAGTGGGTCCAAGTTCTGCATTTGGTGGACATATTCTTTTTGAAGGACATACGGATGCGGAAAGCACACGGATCATCTATTTACCAAACAGATAGAATATGTTCTATACTTGGCCTTAAAATTTGGGCCACGGACCCACTGAAGTCAATGGATCTGCAAAAAATGCAAATGCAACACAGACGGTATCCTATTTTGCGGATCCGCAATTTGTGGACAGGAAAATACATAGAGTTGTGTGCATGAGGCCTAAGGAAACACAAGAACAAATCACTTTTTTCAAAAAAGTGTACCTCAGAATGGTGACAGTAAAAATTTAAAGAAAACATAAGTGTTATGGCTCTTGGAATACAGTGATGCACCATCGAAAAAAATCAATGTGTGGTCATTTTTTCTCCCTCCATGTGTCATCCTTTTCCTACCTGCATTGCTAGGCTGAAAAGGGGGTTTCCCAAGAATCTCCTAGCAACAGTCTGTATGAATAAGGACTGAACACGGACAGCATTTGTGTTTCTTCTGTGGTTTTCATGGACCCATAGACTTCTATGGCCATGTTTGTTCTGCAAAATAGACCAAAGTGCATGCCTCCATTGTTTTTTTACTGATCCACAGCCAGTGGAAAAACAAGGATGTGTGAATAAACTCACTCAATTCAATAGATGATGCGCTGAGGTGTGAATTAGTCCTAAAAGTGATATTCAAAAAATAGTACGTAGGCCGCATTCATATTTTCGCTGTGAACTCCGGCAGTCTGTTCCAGTAGAGGAACAGACTGCCAGAATTCACTGTATCCGGCATATATGCTGGCTTTCGGCTAGATTAGGTATAGCCAACCTGTGGCTCTCCAGCTGTTGCAAAACTACAACTCCCAGCATGCCCAGTCTGCCTACAGCTATCAGCCTACAGCAGGGCATGGTGGGAGTTGTAGTTTTACAACAGCTGGAGAGCCGCAGGTTGGCCAGCCCTGGGCTAGATGAAAAATTCTACACACAGCATTTTTTGACAAATCCTACGCGGAAATTGAATCCAGCAGTGCACGGTGGTATCTGGCTTTGCCGGATACAGTGAACTACAACAGTCTGTTCCTCCACCAGAACAGACAGCCGGAGTTCACAGTGCATACCCAGCTTTAATTTGTTATGTTTTGTCAGATTTTTAGTAATCTCTAAACACTGGCAAAGGGTCTTGAGCGCTCTATAGGGCAGTGATGGTCAATGATCACAGACTTCACCAATGTGATGTTCTTACATATATCTAAGACACATCAGAAGATCTTTTTGACTGGATTTCCCATTGATCTTTTAGATCTATAGTCAGCTATGCAGTCATTAGTGATCATGTGTTGCTATGTTATTTTTTTTTCTTAATTTACATCCACCCGCACACATAAATACCATGCCTATGTTAACTACTGATTGTCCAGGTATATAAAGCCTATGTCAGAGAATTATTCCTTGTTCTGTTGGTTGTTCAATGATGATTGTGAAACAAATGTATACAGTATTGATGGCTTAGTCTATAGCCTCACCTGATAGCATGTTGGAGATGATCTTGGTTACTTCCTTCATGGCTGACTGTAGTTGTGTGTTCTGTGATGGTGTAAGCAGAGCACTCTCCCCTGGTAGGAACCAAGGGGTCACCCTGAGTGGTCGCTGAGGTGCCCATGTTATACTTCGTCTAAATATACTGGAAGTATGTTGTACAACTGGGGGGGACACTACATGAGTATCTCCTTGTACAGAGTCATGGAGACAGACTGAAGAACATAGTTTTACCATTAAAAAAAAGTAAAAGGTACTGATGACAAGCCTTGACATGAAGAGACAAAATAGGGACTAGCTGGTAAGATAAACTAGAGGATGAGAAACATAAAGATATAAAAATGTATTCTGACTAGAGGAGACGCATCCTGAGACATAGCTTCCTACATGGGACAAACATTTGCTCACCATCCACTCTACACTACAATAATAAAGGAGATCCTCTCAGCCGTCCTTCCTGCCTGCCTCCTCTATCTTGTATCATCTGCAGGCTTTGGATGAACAATGCCAGACAAAAAGTTGTGGAACTGGTTTCTGTAGCTCAGGAAGTTAATGATCTAAAGAGAGTGCGAGGGGCAGAGAGCGTGAAAGAGGAGGGGATCTACTGAGAAAGCCTGAAAGAGACAGAGCATGAAACTAAAGCATAGTGATGAGGCTGAAGTTTCTAGAAAAAACATTGCCTCCTCTAATATAACACAAATTTGATGTGTAATTGAATAAGCTGACGTTACCGTGAATGTTAAACCCATGCAATTTATCTCCATGTAATTACCTCAACTATATACTGATAAGATAATATACAATTATTAACCTGGCCCTAGAGTTGGGATAACAAGACAATTTTGGTGGGATTGGCCAGCAATCTAGGAAAAATGGAAAAGGGCAACAGTCTCCATCAAATCCGTTTTTAGCCATTTTAGATTTTAGGATGCCAGATCCTTGGTTCCCCTGTTAGCGGCTTACGGTCCTATTATGAGAGATACGAACGCTTTTTCCCGATAATTGGCCCATGTAATTGAGCAGCCGATCAGCTGATGAAAAAGAAAACGCTCCTTCATCAGCTGATTGGCATATTTCATCAGGTTGAAAGATGACCAATAATCAGGGGTGTGCTGCCGATCATCTATAGAAGAGAATGAGGGAGGAACAACTGCGGTGGCAATCATTCCTCTCTCATTAAAAGTTTGCATCTGCCTGTGTAATCAGGCCAGTGCAAATGTGCGCCAATGGATTATTATCATCCATCGTCCACCCTTATGCCCCTCTACCCATGGAAATAAAGATGCACACGCTCAACATATACATTCATGTATGTTTATGGAAGAGCCCAGTGAGACAGCTCTCTAATGTGTATGACTGACTTTAATGTTCCCTACTAATCACAAAAATATACATCACAGTTGGGTGCTGGTTCAAAAAGATTAGGGGTTATTAGACAGCTCAAAGTCCACTGAAGGACCCTAGGACCTCTGGCTCAGGAGATATACAGCAGCCTGTGTACTTAGAAGTGTACTTATATATATTTATGCAAGACATTATTATGTAGAATTGTGCAATCATAAATAAATAATGACAATGACAAACATGTCTAATACCCTTTTCTCACAGGGACTGGTTTGTGTGGCTGGGGCGACTCCTTAGGAAGTCAGTCGCTGCCATATAGGCGCTCGATCCCAACCCACAACGCACATTAGGAATACACAATGGGGGTCATTTGTTTTAGACGCCGGTCTTAATAACCCCTATAGCTGGCAGACAACCATCGAAGTTATGAAGAGGAGCCGGCCTCTACATAACTTTGGCGCATCCAGTGCCCGTTCTAAATGTAACACAGCTTCCTTGCCGTCTTACATTTAGACCATAAACTAGGCGTAAAAAATGATGAATGAGACAGGCCTGCTGGTCCGTCCCCTTCCCTGTCCACGCCATGCTTAATTTTTTAGATCTTGGGAAAAGTCGCAGATTGCGGCACAAATAACCTTTTGAATGAAATCTGCGCCAGAAATACATCTAATATAGGCTTATTTTTGGATAGTAAATGACCCCCTATGTTCCTATGGAGCCCTGCCACATAATACACGGTCACTCCTAGTTTTTGACCTTCCAGATGCCGTGGTCACATTTGACTACAGCACCTGAGGGGTTAACTGTATGCGACTGACGTTATTGTCGATCACATACATTAGATCCAGGTGCCTGCTGTTTAAAACAGCAGGCAACGACGGCGGGAAGGGGTTAAGCTAGCCATAATTAACATTACACCAGCTATTGGTTAATCGTTCTGACCAACAGCCATCTCTCCCGATTCCCCGATACACATGCACATTCTGTTTAGCCAAATGTGTATGTTTATTCAATGAGGAGGAGAAAGTCGCTGCCAGACATTTCTGGTGGAAGCCGATCTCCTTGTAGAACAGGAGGACTGGATGGAAAAATTCACTTCACCTGATCCTTCTCTCCCCTGTCATCTTCTGTCAGGGGAGAATCAAGAGCGCCCTGAACCCCTTAGACTGTCAGCTGAACCTGCCGTTTTCGGCCGATTTTGCCTTTTACCATCTAAAGCTTTAACACATCTGAACTCTCGATTCCTCTGTGCCTAAGCTCTTGTTTACTCTGCTTTAATCTCCGAAAACTGCCCACACCGTCTCTGCTTGTTTGACCATGTGTAGAGCACATGCAAACTGACAGCAGACAGTAATTAATTGGTCAAGCTAATCTACCCATCTATTTCATTGAAAGGACTGCGCTTGAAATGCTGTTTAACCCGTTGCTAAAAACAAAACTGTAAGAGTTCTGTTACACGTGAAGATAAATTTGTACAAGCGAACCCCGATAGACGAATTAATGCGTTTTAATGCTCAAAAAAACATGAATTTATATGTAACTATAATCGTATGGCTTATTCCAAATTTAATAGCTTGCCTTCCCTTCTCTCCTATGCCACTTTTAGCAGATGCCTGTTATTCCAGATATCATATAGTACATGACACACTCTTTCTAACAAAGCTAGAACCAGCCCTGTACCTCACATGGATCCAGAGATCTCCCCATTCATTGCTCCAATTGCTCTGTTAGATTTATTTCAAGCTGGCAGCTCAGGGGGCGTCTGGCAGCTCAGGGGGCGTGCACATTCTCAAGGGGCATGTCCTTACTACTGCAGCTAGTAGCAGTTGAGGGATGGAACTGAGCATGTGCTTCCATCTCAGTGAGCTGAACAAAGAATTTTGAAAGTGGGGTGAGGGCAGTACACTTGCGGCACATGTTGTTATAGATGAGACTTGAAAAAGGTCAACATGACCGAAACGTCGTCATTCATCTGAGAAACAACATTCAAAATTATGATTTACTCCTTTTTATACATACTGCTGGTATAATGGAAGATTATGTATAAACACTATTTGAAGAAATAAATATAAGAACATTTATTTTGCGGGTAGGGTTGATAGGGTTGAAGAACCTTTTTTGGCCGCACCGCAGCAATATATGCTGTGCTATTCCAATATATATTTACATGACAGTCGCCCATGTATCGGGCCCTTAGTTTCTGGTTTACATGACAACATGATTGCCCGCAAATCACAGTTTTTACACTGGTGCAATCCCAATGCATTCCTATGGGAAACAAGCCCATGGACCACCTTGTAAACTTTTTTCATCAGATGTAAGATCATATATCACCTTATTTCTCATAAGGAAATACTGAGGTTGCGTTATCAACTTGCTATTTATCAATTTCGGAAAACTAGAAGATAACTCCTGTTTGAGCTGTAATGCAACCAAATTGCTGTAGTGTATGGACACAGGGTCCCAAGACACTTGCTTTATTCCATTTCACACTAGTGTATTTTGCGGATCCGTCAAGGATCTTCAAAAACGCTTCCGTTACAATAATACAACCGAATGCATCCGTCATGAACAGATCCGGTTGTATTATGTCTTCTATAGCCATGACGGATCCGTCATGACCCCCATTTAAAGTCAATGGGGACAGATCCGTTTTTTTTTGTGTCAGAGAAAACGGATCCGTCCCCATTGACTTACATTGTTTGTCAGGAAGGATCAGTCTTGCTCTGCACCACATCACAGACAGAAAAATGCTGATTGCAGCGTCATTCTATCCACGATGGGAGAGCAACCAAATGGAACAGAATGCATTTTGGTACATTCCGTTTTGTTCAGTTGAGTTTTGTCCCTATTGACAATGAATGGGGACAAAACCGATGACGGATCTCAATAGCGGAATTGAAAATGCTAGTTTGAAAGTAGCCTAAGTAATTCACTGACCGAGCCACACCCAGAACACTGGCTCATAAGACAAATGGCAACCAGCAAAAGTTGCCCAAAATATACTACATGCCCCCTCTTCTTGAAGAAAAAGCATTTTAATAATAGATCAGTACAGGGGCGTAGCTAACTGCTCATGGGTCCTGGTGCAAGAGTTCAGCTTGGGCCCCCTCTCCCTCAGTCCTTTGTGTGTCTTCTTATGCGGCACAGGGGTCTTTGGGCCCCCTCAGGCTCTTGGGCCCGGTAGCGACTGCTACCTCTGCACCTCCTACAGCTACACTCATGGATCAGTAACAGATGGCACATGTGATATTAATTGTACAGCGAAGCAAATAACATGTTAGGCTACTTTCACACTAGTGTTTTGGCTTTCTGTTTTTGAGATTCATCATGGGCTTTCAGAAGCGGTCCAAAATGAATCAGTTTTGACCTAATGCATTGTGAATAAAAAAGGATCCGTTCAGAATACATCAGTTTGCCTCCTTTCAGTCACCATTCCGCTCTGGAGGCGGACACCAAAACCATGCCTGCAGTGTTTTTCTGTCCACCGTGTGGTACGGAGCAAGACGTCCTGACACACAATGTAAGTCAATGGGGACGGATCAGTTTTCTCTGACACAATAGAAAACGGATTCGTCCCCCATTGACTTTCAATGGTGTTCATGATGGATCCTTCATGGCTATAGAAGACATAATACAACCAGATCCGTTCATGACGGATGCATGCGGTTGTATTATTGTAACGGAAGCGTTTTTGCAGATCCATGACTGGTCCGCAAAAAATGCTAATGTGAAAGCAGCCTTAAACCTGAATCTCCTGCCCATATATATAGAGGGAGATTTATTAAGACAGCTTTTTATGATTCCCTCTGGGCCGCCGAAGGATGCGACAATGTTATGTAGAGGCACATGTGAAGTGTCCTGAAAAACACTGCTACACACTGTAATTTTGTTTCATGGAGATATGCTAACTGTAATGTAATGTCACCGGTGCAATATGTAAAGCTGTAAATTCCTATTAACAGGCTGGTAACCACCACTTCACATTAGCCACCACTAGATGGTGCTGGTACGTAGCCCTATAAAAGGAACAGGCTAGACACAGGAAGGGAGAAAGTGTGTGGTGAGAGTGAGGAGACAGTGAGTTCAGAGTGAGGAGAGTCAGATGAAAGTCCACAATGTAGCCATCACTTTAGCCCTCAGTGGCCAGGCTGAGGGAGGTTGGAGGAGGAATCATCAGAAACTACCCAGCACAGACCAGTGTAGACTGGGGTTTAGAGCACGTCTAGTGGAGATAGCAGCATTCTCTAGCTTATGGACTCCACAGCACCTAGTGACCTGGAGAAGCCACAAAGCACCTGAACACACTGCTACAGCTAAGCGCAAAGTAGTGTTTTACCACATTCCTCTATGGACTTTGTGGAATCATTTCTATTAGCAACCAGTACAAAGAATGGAGCAGAAGTTGCATGCCTGCCGTTAGGGAGAACCTCCTTGTAGGTTGCAGAAAGGAAGAAAGAGAGAGAGAAAGACATAGAGAGCCCGCACCTGGCTGTTAGGAAGTGGACCAGTTAAAGGACAGAGAAAGGACTCATTGATAACAGCAAAAGGAAGTATATGAGTGTAATCAGAACATTGAAGCCTATAGTACCACAACTGATCCTGTAACCTGGAATGACAGCACAAGTAAGAGCAGAAGTGTATCTGAATACAGTGGCATACACACAATCCATGGGGCCCCGGTGCGATACTGATCCATGGGGCCCCCTCCCCGTTGACCCCCCCCCCCCTAATTTCTGAGAGCGCTGCTAATGGCCATTTCAGCCCCAGTTTACTACTAAAATTATTTTGGCTAAATAAAGTATAATACAAAAATGTAACCTATCACTTGCCATTTCCGTGCGGCTAATCCGCTGCGTGAAAGAGTGCCAAGCCCCGCTCCAGACAGCAGAGAACAGAGCACTAACAGGATTGATAATGCTCCGTGCCTCTCTGTGATCTTTTAACTACAAAATCACGGTGACAACTTTATCTCACTGTGATTTTGTAGTAAAGATCACAGAGAGGCACGAGCATTATCAATCCTGTTAGTGCTCTGTGTCTCTGCTGTCTGGAGTGAGGGCTTGGCACTTATTCACACAGCAGATTACCCGTACAGGATGTTAAAGAGCCCTAACCCCAATGCACGGCTACACTCACCCAGTCCTAACTAATAAAATCTGGTCCTACCTCATCCAGAGTGCCGCTGGTGTCGGCGTGATGTCCGCTGGATCCAGAACAAGGTCCCTGTGGTGAGAAAAAAAGAATAATCACATAAGGAAGGGATGGCGACTGCCCCTGTGAAATCACCAGCAGGGGGTGCTGTGCTGGCCTGTAAGACTGAGCCATGCCAATATATAGCAGAGTAATCTAGTGCTACCACACAGTACTAATGCCCACCTTGAGGCCCCTCACAGTACTAATGCCCACCTTTGTTCCTGTAACAGTAGGTATACTCAGATATGTGCCCCCTCACAGTAGTTATGCCCAGTTATGTGTCCCCTCACAGTAGTAATGCCCAGATTGTGTCTCCTCACAGTAATATGCCCAGATATGTGCCCCCTCACAGTAGTAATGCCCAGAATATGTGCCCCCTCACAGTAGTAATGCCCAGAATCTGTGCCCCCTCACAGTAGTAATGCTAAATATGTGCCCCCTCACAGTAGTAATGCCAGATTATGTGTCCCCTCACAGTAATATGCCCAGATATGTGCCCCCTCACAGTAGTAATGCCGAATATGTGCCCCCTCACAGTAGTAATGACCAGAATATGTGCCCCTTCACAGTATTTATGCCCAGTTATGTGCCCCCTCAAAGTAGATATGCCCAGATATGTGCCCCCTCAGATTGGTTATGCCAGATTATGTGCCCCTTCAAAATATTTATGCCCAGATATGTGCCCCCTGACAGTAGTTATGCCACATTATGTGTCCCTCAAATTAGATATGCCCACATATGTGCCCCCTCACAGTAGTTATGCTTTCATATGTGCCCCCTCAATCCTCATAGTAATGCCTGATTAGGTGCCCCCTCAAATTAGTTATACCCCCCCCCCTCTTGCCCTTTGCCCCCAGTCTGCAACCTTAGAAAAAAAAAAAAAACATACTTACCTTCTTCCCTGATGACAGGCTCCCTCCTCACTCATCTCAGTGCTGGCTGTGCTGAAGGCAGATTCCCGGGTCTTCAGATCTCCTCCCACAGCCAGCAGCGCGATCTGGGGCCAGCAGGGGGAGCTCCTGAGCTGTGGAGATCAGTGAAGCAGGGATGAAAGAGGTTTCCCTGCTTCACTACAGAAAGGAAATGCCGACCAGCCGGGTGTGTGAGTGCGCCCCCCCCCCCCCCCTCCACATTATACATGTAATGGAGCGCTCTGTACTTTGTGCTGGGCCCCATCAGAGCGCTCCATTACATGTTAGTACAACATGATTTAGGGTAGCTTGCTGGCCTGGGGGGTGGGTCCACAGGCAGCCGGGCCCCCTGGAGTGCCGGGCCCGGTCGTAACTGCGACCCCTGCGACCCCTGTATGTACGCCACTGTCTGAATACCTCCATGATAACTGAACTTGGAACTTTTACCTCAAGGTAAGTGATGCGCAGTAAACGTTCCAGTTATTTATTCAAAAGGACTCATCTTCATTCCACCACTTCATTTGCACCCAAGGGTGCTAGCATCGTGAACCTCAGGGACCCAGCCTTCCCTGCACCTAAAACCCATAGCACCAAGTGCACCTAAATCCAACATCCGGCAGGAGATCCTTCAACACCAGAATGTGCCCCAATGGAATCCAGTGCCTTCCTTCCCATAACTGCACACCGACCCAGAGAGCTGCAGAAACATGAGTACCAACTACTACATCCATCAGGCCACCACACTCACACATTGCCCCTGTGGTCCCACCGCTGCATTACTAACATTGACGTCACGAACAGGATCAAATCCTCTGTATCTTATGTGAACTGGATCAAAACCTCTGTGCCTTATGTGATCAGGATAGAAATTGCCTCTTTGCCTTATTAGAGACTTTACATGTGTTTCTGGAGAGTTGCTGACTGTGACTTATGAACATCTTTATTGCCTTCAAAAAGTTGTTTGGAGCAAGAACTGTATGCGGATGGTCTGTGAAACCCCTACTATCACATCGCTGTGTCAATAGTTGATAAATGCAAAATCTACTTATTAACTATCTTCAATCTATCTATCTATCTATCTCATATCTATCTATCTATCTATCTATCTATCTATCTCTCATATCTATCTAGGTAATCTTCTTCTTGGTAAACCCTTGAATGCTTTAGATCGATATACAGCAATGTTAAACCTCCCAAATTTTAACGACTTATGTTACTGTAGACATTCTAGACACCAGAATGTCAAGATGTAGTAGTTTCTACTGGGAAGGATGCTTTGAATGCTGTGTCACTGTACATAGCACTATGTGTCATATCTTTTGTGTGCCCCTGCAGAAATTTCTCCCTCATGTGTATGTGTGGCTGGGGGAGGCCCTCCCTTTGATGAATCGCTTTCCAGAACAACCCACCCACTTCAGACTAAAGCCACAGCGTGTGACACAACACTGTATAAGTCCCGGCACTCTTCATTACAAGGGTGTGTTGTAGCTGCTACTGTATGCCAGCAAACCACTCGCAACATGTAATTCAACATTATTTACATAGCCATCCTTTATTTTCTGGAATCTTCTAGCAGTGGAAGCTGTTGTTGGCCATTAAACCTCTTCCTAGCTGCCTCCTAGCCCTGTCTATTTACTATATAGACCCTTATAGTTTCTGTGCAAAAGAAGTGCAATCATGAAATGTGGGGTTTGTGCAACAAATCTAATCAATATGTTTCCTTTTTCTAGTACTCATACATTGTTTACTAGGGTTTAGTGCTCAGTACGAAAGAAGAAATACTAATAACTAAGAGGCCATTATTATAACAGAAGAAACTCAAGTAGCAAACTGGAAAGACAAACGTTAGTACTGAACACGGTATAAATAGTCTTGTCTAACGGCAAAGATGGAAGAGTACGAGGGGTGTTCCATGAGTTATCTGCCTAAATATAAAAACAACATTTTCTGAGAAAATTGAACTTACTACTTTCAATGCAATCCTCTTTGACTTCAACGCACTTATTCGACTCCGCCTACAGTGATCGGATTCCCTCAGAATAGAAGAAGTCATCAGGAAAATCGTTGCCCACACAGAAATTTCTTCTGGTTCCTGGCTCGTGGACTGTAGAGTAAATGGTTAAGCTTTATGATAACTTGTGATTTGTGAGACTTGTAAGCTGGTGCATTGTCGTGAAGCAACACACCCGCTGACAATTTCCCGCTGCATTTCTCTTTGATTGCATCATGTAATGCCTTCAATATTAAAGCATAAGTTTCTCCAGTAGTTGTCTTGTGTGGCATGATTTCTAGTAATAAAACGCCTTCTGTAACCCAAAAAACTGTTGCCATGATCTTTCCAGCTGACTGCTGCACACAAAATTTCTTTGGGTGTTGATGACACCTTGTGCCTCCATTGCATGGACTCCTGGTTGGTCTCAGGATCATGGTTCATCACCCATAATTGGAGAAAAGAAGTCACCTGCATTTTCTCTAAGCATGTCTAAATTCTCTTGTCTAAATTGTTGGCGACAAGCTTTTTGTTCAGGCATCAACAGTTGTAGCACCCACCTGGAACTGTCCTTTGACATCATCAAAACATCATGAATGATTCTAGAAACTGCCAACTGAAATGCCTAATTCATGAGCTATAACACTGACTGTGACACAACGATCTTCCAAAATCAGGGCCTCCACTTTACGGCACATTTCCACATTTCCTCCATTATTCAATGAGTCACCCTTAGCTGGGGTCATCTTCAATTGATTCGCTACCCCATTTAAACTGCTTGGCCCAAAACTTTACTTGGTAGTAGGAAGGTGCATCATCACCATATACAGAAATCATCCATTCATGGATTTCTTTAGGCTCCTTTCCTTCCTTTTTAAGGAATTTATTTATGTAACAAAGCTCCAAATCCCTCACTTTCTTTTTAGACCTGCACTGTACTGCACTTGCCATCCTGTCACTTCCAGTGCTTTCATCTGACTGAACTGCTACTGTGTGTGTTGCATGTCCTGACATTTCTTCGGACCTTAATTAAGTTCTGTTTAAGGGGTATTCAGAGACTCCTACCAAATTTAAGAAATTTATGTAAACCAAAGACGCCCCACTCTCTTGTTCTTGTACTGCTCTGGTGCTACCTTCTTATGTTTGTGGGGTAGGCGGAGACATCACCCATGCAGCACCTCGAAGACTGGTAGTATAGAGCCACCACAGTGGCTTTACTGGAACTGTGGGGAATTGGACCGGTAAGGGTAGGCTCATATAGGTGGCAAACAAATCCGGTAGCCTGTTCCAGCAGAGGAATAGATACCGGAGTTCACCATATTGTGCATAGCCGCATACTGCTGCACAACACCGGAACCCCATTGACGATAATGGTATCAAATGGGGATCCAGCTGCTTTTCAGCATAAATGTTGGCTTTCGCTTGGACAAATACCACTTCATGAGTTGTTTGTCAGATATGCCACCTAACCTTAGTAAGGCATCTTTTGTTATTTTATCCTGTCTTTTGGTAAACCCCTTAACCCCTTTAGTGGCCACCAATACGCCTTTTTACCGTGATTACTAAGGGGCGTTAGGCTGGGCTGCCACATTTTTACATCAGGCCAGTCTTAGCGTTGCGCACATCTTCCATGCAGCAGAGTGCAGGGGCTCGACTCTCACATGAGAGCCTGGCTCATGCTCTAATGGCCCTGATCGGCCAAAGTGCTGATCCAGGCCATTTAACTGCTTAGATGGCAAAGTGGCTTTTGAACGGAGTCCCTCTGTCTCCAATTGGCACCCCATAAATGAGATGGAACAAATGAAGAGAAATAAAGGCAACAGGCCTGCCTGTAATGATTTCCATCAGGCAGTGCCTCTCTGGCACACCCTAATGGCGACTGTCAGTAAAGCACTGACAGTATAATGTATTGTACAGCATAAAGTGTACAAATATTTCATAGAAGCGATCAAAGATCGCCTGTTACAGTCCTCTTGTGGGAGAAGTAAATGGTTAAAAAAAAATTAAAAAGTTTTAATAAATAGAAAAAAATCTCCAAATTAAAAAAATACACTTTTTTTTCTTTGAAAAACGCTTTTTAATGGGGTTGACCAAGTTATTTTTATTGATGACCTTTTATATCGCAGAACCAAAGGCGTGAGAATATGGTGGCGGAAATGGCGTCACCTGGCCAAGTTGCTGGTGTGGCTGGGCAGAAACCACACTTACCCAGTGGGCCGTAAAGGACATATATTGTCCTTGACCGTAGTTACAGCTCAACACGTCGGCGCTGCCGTGCACTTTGGCAGACACCGACAGGCTCAAGGACTGGCCGACCTACTGTTCTACATATGTGTGCAGGGCTGGTACTGCCTATTTCGCAAAGAAAGGACAGACAGCTCCCTTCGGCTGAGTTGGTGGAGCTTTGACTACATGAAATTGGGTGCGTGCCACTAGGTGATGCAGTGGTTGCTCCGGGAGGCTGGATTACCACATCGGAGCCACGGTTCTCCCAGACCACTTTAAGGTGACGCTGCGTGCGTTGACGCAGGGCGTTGGTGCCAACATTGGCACCCTGGCCACGCTTCACCTTCTGCCCACATATTTGGTAGATGGCCATGTTCACCTCCTCCGGTGGCCTAACAAAAAATTGCCACACTGCCGAGTATGGCATTTTCCTCCCAACACTCCACGCTTACTGTCTTCTACCGCTGCCTCCGTGAACACCTGCATCGCTATTTTCCGGACCGGTAGGCTCCTGCGAAGTGGGTGGTCTACCCCGGGCACGTTTGGCTCCCAACCTCCCACTGCTGCCACCCTGCTGACTCACAGCCACGCTACCACCCTGCTGGCTCAGCCGCTGCCTCACGTGCAAGCTTCTACCCTCTTCTACTGATGATGATGAAGCTCCTTCTTCACCCGGCTCCCAAGTGTGATCGGCTACATCATCATCATCCACTACTGTCTGCACGTCACTGATGTCCCCCTCAACGGTCTCTGGGTCAGGAGCCTGACCGCTCACAACACTTGCTGCCACGCAACTCTCATCACTACTTGCCCGCCTACCGGAGGAAGTGGCGGATGTCTCCTCCAGATCCAAATAGGTATTTAAAACAGTTATATGATGTTCACATCATTAACCCCTTCCCGCCCAGCACCGTAATATTACAGCGCAGTGGGACGTAACTTGCCGCCCAGCAACGTACTATTACCACCCGCCCAATTTGCAGCAGGTGTCCAGCAGTCACTGATAGCTGGACCCCTGCGGTATGCGCCGGCATCGGTGAAATCACAAATGCCGGCGCAATAACCCTTGCACTGCCACGGTCAGGACGGGCGTCAGACGTGTGCAGGGTGTCCATCGGGTCGCCGCGCTGCTGTGACGGGGACCCGATGGCAGGGAATGCAGCCCGATGCCTTCCTTAGGCATCGTGGCTGCCTTCGGTGACAGCCTGTGAGATCCAGCCCCCTGGATCTCACAGGCAGGAAGCTGCTAGTGTATTACAGTGTGTAATACACTTACAGCCAATGCATTACAATACAGAAGTATTGCAATGCATTGTAAAGGGGATCAGACCCCCAAAAATTCCCAGTGAGGGAAAAACATTTTTTAAAAAAGAAGTAATAAAAATAAAGTTTTACAAAAAAGCTTTTCCCAAAATAAAGTAAAAAAAATAATTGTAAAAAATTGGGGAAAAAAGAAAAGTAGACATATTAGGTATCGCCACGTCCGTATCGACCAGCTCTATAAAAACATCCCATGACCTAACCCCGCAGGTTAACACCGTCAAAAAAATAAAATAAAAAACTGTGGTTAAACATCACCAAAAAATGCAACACCAAGGGATCAAAAAGGTGTATGACCGCCAAAATCATACCAATCTAACTGTCACTTCATCTTGCAAAAAAATTAGCCCCTACCTAAGACAATCGCCCAAAAAATAAAAAAAAACTATGGCTCTCAGACTATGGAGACACTAAAACATGATTTTTTTGTTTGTTTCACAAATGGTATAATTGTGTAAAACGTAAATAAATTAAAAAAAAGTATACATATTAGGTATTGCCACATCTGTAACGACCTGTTCTATAAAAATACCGCATGACCTAACCCCTCAGGTGAACATCACAAAAATAGTAATAACAAGCGATCAAAAAGTCATATGCACCCCATAATAGTGGCAATCAAACCGTCATCTCATCTAGCAAATATTATACCCTACTTAAGACAATCGCCCAAAAAAATAAAAAAACTATGGCTCTCAGACCAGGGAGACAGTAAAACATAATTTTCTTTTGTTTCAAAAATGATATAATTGTGTAAAACTTACATAAATAAAAAAGTATACCTATTATGTATCGCCTTGTCCGTAAGAACCTGCTGTATAAAAATATCACATGACCTAACCCCTCATGTAAACACTGTAAAAAAAAGTGTAATACAAAGTGATCAAAAAGTCATATGCACCCTAAAATAGTACTAATCAAACCCTCATCTCATACCGCAAAAAATGAGACCCTACCTAAGAGAATCGCCCAAAAAATAAAAAAAACTATGGCTCTCAGAATATGCAGACACTCCAAAACATGATTTTTTTCAAAAATGCTTTATTATGTAAAACTGAAACAAAAAAAAACATATTTGACATATTTTGTATTGTCGCGTCCGTAACAACCTGCTCTATACAAATAGCACATGATCAGATGAACATTGTAAATAACAAAAAATAAAAACGGTGCCAACACAGCTATTTTTTGTTACCTTTTTTTTTTTTTTTTATTTTATTTAATTTTTATTATTTACCAAACATTAATAATATGACAGTTAATAGAATTGACATTAACATTCTGAAGTCGAGGGGAATATATACACATCACATCGTGTTTAACACTAAACCGCCATTCACATGGCGGAAAAAGAAGTCCCAGACAGTAACCAAATCCCCTCCACATTGCATTGAATATCACAGATTTATTATATACTTATTCAACCAACCCCCCCCCCCCCCCCGCCCCCTCCCTCCCAGCTGAGCATCGTCATGGAGCAAATCGTGGGCCTGGTCAAGGCACAGTAAATAAGGGAATATAATAGGATGCAGGGCAGAAGGGCCTAAAGCTCCAGATTTCTGGAGCCCCAGATCTTCACCCAATCCTCTCTCTGTTTTGGGGTCTTCACATTTATTTTTTTCCATAGATTTAATTTTCTTGACCAGGTTGATCCATTCTCTTATTACTGGACTCTCTTTAGACCCCCAGTTCCTCGTTATTATCACACGGGCCAGGAGTAATATTTTTAATACAAATATTTTTTCCGCTCTAGCGATAGCTTGGGGTTGATTAACATAGCCGAGTATTGCTACGTTCACATTCCATATCAAATTGCCTGATGTGTATCTCATAATTTTCCCCCTAACTGCAATCCAAAAGTCTTGTATTTTAGGGCATTCCCATAGCAGATGAAAAAACCCTGCATTCTCTCGGTTACATTTCCAGCATCTACTGTCCCGGTTTTCATAAAATCTAGACAGATCTGCTGGTGAATAATATAGCCTGTGAATGATTTTGAGCTGGATCAGACGATAGGATCCGGCCGCGGAAGCTAACTTGATATTTTTATAGATCTCCCCCCAATTCAGAGGGTCCTCTTCTCTCAGATCATTTTCCCATTTTTGCTCCCAACTACTCCTGTGCGTTGCTATAGATGATTTGAGCAGTTTTTTGTAAATAACCGATAATCTAATCTTTTTGAATCTAATGCTGTAGCAGTAGTCCATAAAATCATTATGTTGTACCGTGAGGTACGCCCTATTTTCAACCTTATTTATCGCATGTTTCAATTGACCGTATCTAAAGTGATCTAACCACACTGTGTTAATACCCAACAACTCCTCTCTACCCTCCCAGCCCCGTCCTGTACCACCTGTGTAACCCTAAAAATATTCTTCTTTTGCCAATATCTTTGGCTTTCCAAATCCATCAATTCCTTCAATTGTGTATTATCCCAAAGTGGTGAAAACTGTAATGCACATCTAATCCCTAACCATTGTTTGATTTCACTCCACGTTCTGTGCAGTCCATACCTCCAACAACATTTCTTATTATTAAGTCTCCCAGATTCCAAAATGGTGAAAATATCCCAATCCCCTGTCATCACCCCATCCGTAATAGCATATATTTCTTTCTTCTGCATCTGTGCCAACCAAACCACCTGAGCAGCCAAAAAGTAACCTTTTATGTGTGGGAAAGAAACCCCCCCCCCCCTCTCTATCGGCAGGCACAGCCATTTTTGTTTTAGCCGGACCCTCTTCCGCCCCCAAATCAGCTCATTTAGCAAGCCTTCTATCTGCCTGAACCACTTATCTCCTATCCATGCTGGACAGGGAGTAATTCTATAGAGTATCTGTGGTAGGAGCACCATTTTACACAGGGCGATTCTCTCTGCTTGCCCTATTGGTAATTTTAACCATGATCCTATCTTATCTTTTATAATTGTCCTCAAGGGGCTTATATTATTTTCAATATAGTCAGGGGTCGCTGCACTTATTTTGATACCTAAATAGTCCACTGAGTCATGAATAGACAAGACCTTCACTGGCAGTTCTTCTTTAGCCGGAGATTTCAGAGGCAATAGCACGGTTTTTAACCAGTTAATTTTGTAGCCTGAGCAGAATCCAAACTCATTGATCAGGTCAATAACATAGGGAACAATTTTATACCCTTCCTGAAGGAACAGAATAATGTCATCCGCATAGAGACTAATTTTGTCCTCCGGGCCCTCTCTGCCAAATCCCCTAATTTTACTATCTGCTCTGATCAAGCAGGCTAGTGGCTCCAAAAAAATCGTGAAAAGCATGGGGGAGAGGGGGCATCCCTGCCTGGTGCCGCGTGTTAGTATTAGTGGTTTTGAGAGTTCCCCATTGATGATGTTCACCCTAGAGGTAGGGGCTGCATATAATAACTTAACCCATTTTATAAAGTCATCTCCCATATTCATTTTTTGCATAACCTGCCATAGGAACTCCCACTCCACCCTGTCAAAGGCCTGAGAGGCATCCAGCGACAGGATGGAGCGGTCATCCCCCTCCCCCACATGGATATTCCACAGAGTTCTCCGAATACTAGACTGCACCCATCTCTCAGAGATAAAGCCAGTCTGATCCGAATGGATCAGTCCCCCTATTACTCTTTTCAATCTGATAGACAAAGCCTTCGCCAGGATCTTGTAGTCTGAATTTAGCAATGATATTGGCTTATATGAGCCAATATCAAGCATATCCTTGTCCTTCTTCAAAATTAACACTATAATCGCTTCCGAGATGGAGGGGGGTAACTCCCCACTCTCCACCGCCCCCCTCCATATCCGAAGCAATCCTGGCAGAAGGCTGTCCTTATATCTACGGTACATTTCAAAAGGGAGCCCGTCTGAGCCTGGAGTCGTATTCCCAACTATTGTTCCAAGGGCTTCGTATAGTTCCTCAATCCTGATGGGTGCATTTAGTCTCGCCCTGTCTTCATTACTAAGGAATGGCATCTTAATTTTAGATAAATACTCTTGAATAATATTCTCTTTTCCTCGTCCCTCCGTTTCATACAATCTAGCAAAATGTTCAACAAAAGCATGAGTGACCTTTCCTTTATCCGACGAGATGCCTCCTGCATCCAATCTTATTGCCCCTATTTTAGTGGTACTCTCCTGATTACGGATGATCATACTGAGCACACGACCTGGTCTGCCGGATTCGTGATGTTTTTTTGCCTGCCAAAAAAGCTGTCTCTGATGTGACTTCTCCTGCAGACAGGCCGTATACTCAGCCACTCTTTTCTGAAGTTCTTTTTGCATGGTTGAATCCAGACTCTTCACTTGTAACTCTCTGACCCTTTGCTCAAGTTGTTCCTCTTGCTGCCTAAAACCCCGCTTAGTTGAGGAGATCCGTGCGAACAGAATACCCCGCAAGTAAGCCTTCATGGTGTCCCATACTACATTGCCACTTGCTGTATCTATATTCCGCTCCCAGAACTCCCCTATTTCCTCCTTAATCTTTTCAGGCTCTTGTATTAAGTCAAACTAATGAGGATTAATCCTGAAAATTCTATTGCCCCCACCATTGGATCCATTCCGAATACTTAACAGTATTGGGGTATGATCCGATATACTCTTAGCCTCATACCTCATCCCCACTATATTCCCCAAGAATTCTGTGCTCGCTAACACGAGATCAATTCGTTATCTTGCCTGATATGAACGACTGAAACAGGAGTACACCTCCTTTTGCCCGTATAAGAATCTCCAAACATCTGTCAGACCTAGTTCCCTACTCAGTTTACTTAAAGGTGACCCCTCCCCCTGCATAGTGGGGGGTCCCAATGTATGGGCTGTTGAACTCCTGTCTACCTTCTCATTCATTACTGCATTAAAATCTCCCCCCGCAAGCACCGGGCAGCCTGATTTATCCGCCATGAATTCCACTAGCTTATTCAAGACCCAAGGGGAGAAGGGCGGAGGAATATATACAAAGGCAAGTATACATCTTACATTGTTCCAACTACAGTACAAAAAGATAAACCTCCCTTCATTGTCTATCTTATGATCTAAAACTTTTATATCTATTTTTTTGTGGATTAGAACACTTACGCCCCTTGAATACGTTGTATGAAATGAATGATACTCCAGACCTGCCCATTTCTTAGATAGGATTTTTTTGGACTCTCTTGTAAGATGTGTCTCCACCAAGCATATTATTGCCGGAAGATGTATCGTTATTAAGTCATTTACAATCACCCTTTTAATTCTATCTCCTAGTCCGCGAACATTCCATATTAGTATTCTATCACTGCCCCCCAGCATTGTGTACCCGACTTTCACTTAGTGCCAATCTCAGACCCACCTGCTCCATGACAATGCCCAGTACCCCTCCCTTTCCCCCTCCCCCCCTTCTCCCAACCCCCTCTCCTGGCACATTAACGTCACCATCCATGTACCTCTTCCTCCCCGCCCCTACCCGCCCCCCTTCGACCCCCCTTGCCTCGCAAAAAGTGTAATATAGAGCAACCAAAAATCATATCTACCCTAAAATAGTACCAACAAAACTGCCACCTTATCCCATAGTTTCCAAAATGTTTTTTTTTTTTTGGAGTTTCTACACTAGGGGTGCATCGGGGGGGGGGGCTTCAAATAGGACATGGTGCCAAAAAAACAGTCCAGCAAAATTTGCCTTCCAAAAACCATATGGCGTTACTTTCCTTCTGTGCCCTGTCGTATGCCCGTACAGCAGTTTATGACCACATATATGGTGTTTCTGTAAACTACAGAATCAGGGCAATAAATATTGAGTTTTGTTTGGCTGTTAACCCTTGCTTTGTTACTGGAAAAAATGGATTAAAATGGAAAATCTGCCAAAAAAGTGAAATTCTGAAATTTCATCTCCATTTTCCTTTAATTCTTGTGGAACACCTAAAGGGTTAACAACATTTGTAAAATCAGTTTTCAATACCTTGAGGGCAGTGGCTACCTCCATTAGAGGCAGACCACACAGCTGCTATGGGGCCTGCAGTGGAGAATAGGCCCCGTCCACTGTATGGCTACCTGAGAATGTAAGAAGTGGAGAAGGACCTTTTGTGATGTCATCAACCATGTGACTAGTGCAGGAAGCCTGAGCAGCAGAAATCTCAAGTACCTTTGATGATGTCATCATCATGTGATAGTGCAGCAGACTGGTGAAAGACCTGTGGGATGTAAGGGGGTGGAGCTTTTGTCTGGTGCCTGCTGGAGGAGAGGTTAGTGGTGTCCTAGGATAGCCCATATAGCATCCTATAACAGCTGGGAATTGTAGTTCTGTCCTATTATATCCCTCTCCATGTAATTTAAACTTATGCCCTAGTACAGTCTGGTAATGCTGGTAGTTGTATTTGTTCTGTCCTATTGTATCCTTCTCCATGTAATTTCAACTTATGCCCTAGTCAGGGACATAGCTAAATGCTCATAGGCCCTGGTGCAAGAGTTCAGCTTGGGCCCCCTCCTTCCCTCAGTGCTTTGTGGCAGGGACAGGGGTGCACCTAGCCTTTTTGATGCCTGAGGCAAAAATGGACACGGCATTCCAAATTCTCAACCTAACCCCTTCCTTCAAACCCTACCGTTAAAGGGATTGTCCAACATCTAAAACATGACCCCAATGCCCAGGCCCCTCAAATGGATTATATTTACCGCGTTCCCTGACATCCGCGTCGCTCCTGATCCCCACACGGGCAGCCACTGCATCTCCCCGTCATGTGAATCAAAACATCATGTGACGTTGTGGGAGCGTAGCAGCGAATAGCAGGCTGCGACAGGGAAGAGCCTCCCTATCATCATGGGTGACGATAGGCAAGCTCGTCCCAGTTGCAGCCAGCTATTGCATCAGGTGCCATGGAACGGAGTAAGTATAGTCTATATGAGGGGCACGGGCATTGGGGGGGGGGCATTATAGGGATTGGATAACCCCTTTAAAGACATAGTTAGAAAACATTACATACAGCGCTACAGAACATACATATTTAATACAGCGCCACAAACCTCTTACTTCCAGTGATGTCTCCTCTGATGTAGATGTTCTCTTTCCTCATCTTTTCTATTCAGACCAGACCGCCATGATGATTTCTTGCAGCTGCATTTTGTCTCTGCAGAGTTTGACAAACAGACATTTTAGTTTCCTACTTTTCCATCATCCTCCTCACATCTTCTCAACACCCCCACAGTAATAGAGCATAGTGTTAACAGTGCCTCCAATAAGAAATAATGCCCATATTGTGCCCATACTAGGAATCATGTTCTCTATAGACCACAGTACTAATACTTCTACTTATATAGCGGACACCCTATACACACACCACACTATATAGATCACACCCTATATACTGACACACACTCCACTATACAGAGAACACCCTATAAACAGACACACCGGACTATACAGAGGACACCCTACACGCACACACACTGAAATATATAGAGGACACCCTATACACACACACTCCACTATACAGAGGACACCCTATATACACACACCACACTATATAGATGACACCGTATATATACATAAACACAAGAAAAAAGAAAAACGGTGGCACTGTCAACCCCTGAATACAACAGGAAGAGTCCAGCAATAACACGTCCAGCAAGCACAAGAGATCAGTGCAGGGAGAGCCAGGCAGAACGTATAAGAGACCGACTAGTTGGTGGTGTTGCTCAGCCTTAGATGTGTAAGTCCATCCATGTAAAAAGCAGCGAAGATGCATAAAAGAAGTGGCGGCACTCACCCAAGTCTGGTGCAAGGAAGGGAATACCTTTATTGAAGGAATGGCAGGTTCAGAGCTTGAAACTGCGCTGTAGAAGCGAGGGGGGGAGAGGGACAACCTCCCGTCGTGCGGTGGCAGTGACGGCCGTTTCGCGCGGCTTGCGCTTCTTCTGACCACAAGTACGTGCTGGCGCAACAGGGCGCACTCTTTAAATTGCAAGCAGGAAGCCCAGTCAAGCGCCGATACGGCCGTAGCCATAGCAACACCCGACGCTATCTGCAAACAGCACAGGGAATAAAATCAAACAACGAGAAAAAGAAAAAGTGGCAGAAATACAATGAATACAAAATTTAAACAATAAGAACGGCAAATTGTTCATTCGGAGGTTAAGTACATAATAATAAGTGATATTAATAAAGCTACATATATAAACAGCAGGTATAGAGAACAAGAGACACAGTTCGTATATCACAGAAAAACTGCCATGTCGTTTTTATCATTAAGGCCAGAAGGGCCCATGGCCCTGGTTCTAATTATCCATCGTGCCTCTCTTTGTAAGAGTCGTTGATGCTGATTACCGCCCCGGGGATCGGGACGGATCACCTCTAAGCCAGAAAAGGAAAGTGAACAATGATTGCCATCATGGACAAGGCGCATATGTTCCACCAATCTCGGGGCTCCCTTGCCAGTGCGGACAGAATTTAAATGTTCACGTACCCTTTCAAAGAGAGGCCGGATGGTTTTACCTATATAGAACCGTTTACAAGGGCAATATACGGTATAAACGACATAGGGAGTGCGACATGTAATAAAGTCTTTCACAGTGTGCATAACGCCTCCCAAATTGAGCCATTTATTTTGTGGATTATATCTGCAGAATGAGCAGAAACCACATCTGTGGTTACCAATTGGTTTGGCAGATGAAAGCCAATTTGTTTTTTGCGGCTGAGTGTATGCAGACCGTACCAACTCGTCCCTCAAGGTGCGGCATTTTTTGAACGTGATGATGGGTCTGGTCGCGACAAGGTCACGGAGTGCGGTATCCCCCATTAATATATCCCAATTATTAAGTACTACTTGTCTCAAAAGGGGGGCAATAGGGCTGTACTTGAAAGCAAAGGTGAAGCGTCTGGAATCGCCACTGCGTGTCTTGTCCAAAAGTAAACTATGGCGCGGAATCGCTGCCGCGCGGTGGAGGGCAGACATAACTTCTCTCCGTGGGTAACCCCGCTGCATAAGGCGTGTACATAAATCTTTGGCCTGATGGAAGAAGCCATACTCGGTGCTGTTTATGCGACGTAGGCGCACAAACTGCCCATAAGGGATGGCATTCTTGACAGCCGCAGGATGAAAACTGGTCTGGTGCAGCAGTGAGTTAGTAGCCGTGGGCTTACGGTAACCAGTGGTGTGGAGCATTCCATCTATCACTGTAATCTTCACATCTAAAAAGTCCAGAGACAATCCACCGTAGTTGAGAGTAAATCTCATATTCATACGGTTATTGTCATTCAAATATTGGACAAAAGCCCTACAAGATTCCTCACTGCCCGACCAGACCAGGAAAACATCATCAACATAACGTAAAAATAGCTGAATGTGTTGCAGAAAGGGGTTACCCACAGAGAAAATATATGTGTCTTCAAATACCGCCAGGTACAGGTTGGCGAATGTGCACGACACCGGCATGCCCATTGCCGTCCCTAATACCTGGCGGTACCACTGCTTGCCAAAAAGAAAAACATTGTTGGACAGAACCAGATCCAACGCCTCGTGGATAAAATTACAGAATACTTCATCTTTGCTGGACCTAGAAAGCACTACCCGGATGGCCTGTAATCCCAAATTGTGCGGGATCCTAGTGTAAAGGGACTCCACATCCAAAGATACAAGACGAAAGTCCTGCTGCAGGGACTTATGGACTTTCAGAACAAAATACCAGACAGGTGCTATCGGGAACTCTGCAATCAATTTCCTAAACATACCCGTGCATTTCTGCACTAGTTCACACAGCAAGAGTTGGATACCTGGAAGGGGACTGTTACTCAGAGGGATATATATCTCTGTGTCACCAAGCTGTTTAGTGGCCTCCTCAATATAATATTGCCAATTTAAGGCATATCTTTCATCATCCGTAAGGTTGGACGGTGCTTCTGGAAATATCAGCGCACTCATGTCCTGTAAAACCTTTTTTGAAATAAATCAATCGCAGAGCCAGAAGGCATGAGGGGAGGAACGTGGACCTGATACCACCGAAAAATGTATCTATGTATCTATATCGTGCTATAAAAATGTATCTATATCGTGCTTTTCCACCATATGATCTGTATCAATGCCAGCTAAAAAGTTGACGCAGTCAATCTCCTCCTGATTGAAGCGGGAACTTAAGTGGAACTCAGTGTAGCTTATAGTAGCAGGAACTGCACCGGGCAGTGCAGCCTGCTGGGAACTAGAAGATTCACTGAAATGTTTCTTGAGAAACAGCTTACGTATGGCCTTGTACAAGTCAATTTCAAAATTCACGGGACAAAAATGTTCCACTAGGCTGTATCCCAGCCCTTTATTAAGGAGTGAGAGACAGCCCAGGGGGAGTTCACGCCCTGTTAGGTTAATAATAATATTTGAATCTACATGGTTGTCAGGGAGGCGGACGTCACTGTGGTCGACTACTGCCTCCAAGAAACTTGGCGGCGTGTCCGTGTAGATTTCCGGGTGGTCCGGTTTTTTCCTTTTGTTTCGGCCCCGCCCCCTCTGTGTTCTCCTACTAAAGGGGGAGCGGCGGTTGCGGTCTCTGGTGGGCCTGGTGGGCACGGGTTAACAGGGAGGGAGCTCCCTCCCTCTCCCATCGGGGAGACCTGCTTCTGAGACCTGCTTCTGCATACTGCGCTGAGCCTAGCGGGGGCTGCATAGAACACACCCCCTGAATATGTAATGAGAGCTGAGCGTGGGCTGCATAGAACACACCCCCTGAAATCAGCTGACTTAAGGTTTGTTCATGATTTAAGGCTTTTTCATGGTACACCGGTTGCAACTGCGACCTTTGCGACCCCTATAGCTACGTCACTTCTGGTATAGACTTTTGTCTAGGTATAGAAATCTGGCAGAACGGCCCTTTACATACTACAATTAAATAATGACAAACGATAATTTATTAGTTTGCATGAACAATTCTGCAAGCACTGAATGAGCATTTTCAATATATACATTCATAGCACTCCATTATCATTCAACATGAGTTGTTAGCATTCGCATCTAAATCTGCCATAACCCTCTTCCACAGATCTCTTGGTGTGTAGAATCACAAGAAAACCCCATCTGTAGGCAATCTTACGCACTTTTAAGATGAAGGTGATGTCTGCACAACCATAGACTAATTTCCGAAAAGGTATAGTGTTTGGTAAGTGACTGGTGCGAGGGACTCTATGCGCCCTATGAATAATGATGCTGTTTGCACCACAGAACCACACATTGGCAGGATGTATTTAAGTTTTTCAGATACTGTTTGAGGTTTCAGATTAGTTGAGCTTTTCTGAATTTCCCCAAAACGTCTGGATAGGTCCTCCAGATCTTTAATTTTGCTGCCTCTATCTGAGAGGTAGTTGTGATTGTCTACAAGTTGAATAGGGGAATTTGGTAAACCTCTCAACTTGTTTTCAATGTAGAGAACTCTACATCCAAGGTCTTATATTGAGGAGTGAATTGGTGAGATAAGTGGCTCTTGTGCATAGAGTGGCTAAATGCTAGCAACATTTCTAGCACCAAATGTGTGCTAGATGTAGAGGTTCTCTAATACTGACTAACCCATATGAGGCATATGAGAAGAATACTGAGGCTTCTACTTCTGCTTTGCTGGGCTCCTTGTGGAAAGAGAAGATGGGGCCTGCAGCATGTTGGAGCAAATGGGGTTAGATGTAGAGTGGGAACCTAACAGCTTCCTTTTTTGGGGTTCTCAGAGGCAAGGCTGAAGTTAGAACAGGTTTGGTCCCCTTCACCTCCTGGGGACTGAGTAGGGAAGTCAGAGTTGCTGGCGGTGAGGAGGAAGATGAAGAGCTTGGGCCCACTCCATCTTTGTTCCAGTGTTTGTCAAAGTAAAAGTCCAACTTCCCTTGTTGCTGACTCTCTTCCCATGAGTCATCATGAGGAGAAGTTGGGCTACACTCACTGTGGTTGCTGAATAGTGTTGAAGGCAAAAGGCACTGGGAATAATTGCTGGGTACAGGAGCTCTCTGTTCAACTTGGCAGCCAACCACGTACAATTTGTTTTGATCACAGGAACAATTATCTAGACATCCCTCATGTATAACCATCCATCTGAATGAAAGACTGCAAATTACAGAACTGCTGTTAGTTCATGCATTGTCCATTGTATGTGTCTCACACCAGGCTTATATTTGTTTTTCATTTAATTTGGGTTTCAAAAGCATGTACAACCTCTCATAGAATGAGATCATGCATTTCACTTCACTTGTGGAAACACTAAGGCCCCTTTCACACGAGCAAGTTTTCCGCGCGGATGCGATGCGTGATGTGAACGTGTAGCACCCGCACTGAATCCTGACCCATTCATTTCAATGGGTCTGTGTACCCATTTTTTCACGCATCAGTTCTGCATTGCGTGAAAAACGCAGCATGTTCTACATTCTGCGTTTTTCACACAGCCCTGGCCCCATAGAAGTAAATGGGGCTTCAGTAAAAAAACGCATTTCATCCGGAAGAAGGTGCGGATGCAATGTGTTTTTCACTGATGGTTGCTTGGAGATGTTATTTGTAAACCTTCAGGTTTTTATCACGCGCATGAAAAACGCATCAAAATGCATTGCACCTGTACGGAAAAAACTGAACAACTGAACGCAATCGCAGACTAAGGGTACTTTCACACTAGCGGCATAGCTATCCGGCAGGCTGTTCCGGCGGGTGAACAGCCTGCCAGATCCACCATGCCTCAAGTACCGATGCACTGCCGTGCTGTCGCTCCGTCCTAATTGACTATAATGGGGCGGGGGGGCGGAGCTATGGCGCAGCACGGCAGAGATCGCTGGACTAAAAAGTCGGACCTGCAGTACTTTTAGTCCGACGTTCACCCGCCGGAACAGCCTGCCGGATAGCTATGCCGCTAGTGTGAAAGTACGAGTGCGAGTTTCACTGAATTCACCCTGAACGCATCCGGAGTCAATCCGTCACACTCATGTGAAAGAGGCCTAAGTGTAAGTCTAGGCATTCCAGTAGGATAACAGAATACTGGAACTGCTGTATCTGACATAGCCAGACACTACCAGATCCCCTTCACTATAAAGGGGTCCCTCAGGTTTCCAGCACAAATGGTAGCATTCTTCCAAACAAACAAAAAACACTGCATGCAGCGTTTTTGTTTTTTTAATCTGGCAAAATGCCGGCATTCATGCTAGAACCCAACGGAACTAAATGAGATGCGGTGGTGTCCAGCTATGCCAGAGACAGATAATCCGGTAATCTGTTCCTCTGCCAGAACAGAATGCTGGAATGCTTGCTACAGGTGTGCTATTACTGTGAGAGGTAAACTATGAGGTTTATTATGAGAAGAATTTTTCCCCAAAAATGTTTGCATAATGGCTGTTCTTTTTTGTACAATCATAACTATGAAGGAGCAGGTCTTTTGGGGGCTTCCCTAATGACTTTTTCAGCTTAATTATCCCCCCTCTTCAGCTTTATGTTTAAGGGAAATGTGGAAAATCACAGAAAATAATGCACTATAATAATAAATGCAAGCATAACATATGGACTAAGCCCTCACTCTAGATAAAATCTGAGACACTCGGTCAATACATTTTGATCAAAATACATCTAATCCTACCTACCGGAGACAAGGTGGTCTCAGTTCAGGCAGGTTCCTATGCTAACCTATTCATGCTGTGGTGCATTTTTCAGGAGCACAGTCCCCGCACATATGGTGTGCTGCCCCTTGTTACCTCCATGTGCATTAGCAACCGGTGGGAGGAGAGACACACACACCTATATGTACCACCTTAATCAAGGTCACCTATTAGATAGGTGGGGCAGAAGTGCACTTGAATATCACTCCCAGTATAGGAGCGTATTCACACATGAAGGTGCCACTCCTTCAAGACAAATCCAACAAATAATCACAGAAAATAATGCACTATAATAATAGATGCAAGCATAACATATGGACTAAGCCCTTACTCTACATAATGCATTATTTTCTGTGATTTTGTAAATGTAGCCATATACATCCGCTCATTTAATACCACATCGTGCAGGATGGTTTATATATAGTTTTTTCTGTTTTTTAAGGGAAATATGGGCTTCAAGAGTTTGTCTTGGTATTGCGGAGGGCTGTTGCACGGAATTGCAGAAATGAAAAAGGTAAGGTTGAAGTGCGTCTTGGATGGTATTATAATAGGAGACAGGGAGAACATCTGGGCCAGGGCTCTTGCCTCTCAGGCTCTTCAGCAGAATAAACAGGACCTCCTGTACTGTAAAGGGTTTACATAAGGTTCCCTAATGAGACATTGGGTGAATCGCATTACTAGGGGGATCCAGATCCAGGAGGATCCAGATTTTTTTTTTTGGGAGCATCACTCCTTTAACCCCTTAAGGACGAAAGGCGTACATGTAGTCTCTGATCCCCGCGGTCTGTGACCTATAAATTTTAACCCCCCCCCCTGCACCCCGCCATATTAGTGTCCCCCCGGGCGGTGCAGGGGGGGGATTGCGGGCGGTGCTGCGGGTGGGCGGCGCGGGAGGCGGGATCGCAATTGCGAACCCCCGCCCGCCTCCTTTCCCTGGTGTTTCCCTGGTGTCTAGTGGGTATAGCAGGGGGTCAGCACATTGCTGACCCCCTGCTATAAACTGCTGACATCTGTGCTGCAGATGTCAGCAGTTTAACCCTTCTATACCGCGGTCCGTACGGACCGCGGTATAGAAGGTGTTAACATGGAGGGAGCTCCCTCCCTCTCCCATCGGGGGCTGCTGTACCTTTGCAGCCCCCGACGGGATAGGATAGTAGAGGAGGGAGCTTCCTCTCTTCCCATCACCCGCTGCTCTCTTGTGGCAGCGGGTGATGAGCTACATGGCAGCAGGACGCTTTCAGAAGCGTCCTGCTTGCCATGGTACTGAAACTCTGAATGGGCTTTTGCTAAAGGCAAAAGCCTATTCAGACTTTGTAAAGTAAAAAATACAGTAAGTACACTATATAGTGTACTTACTGTATTATATAGACACCAGATCCACTGGATCTACAAGAACCAAGTGGGTCTGGGTCAAAAAAAATGTCAAAGAAGTGAAAAAAAAAAGTAAAAAAAAGAAAAATACATATCACTGAATAAAAATAAAAAAAAACAAATACACTACACATATTAGGTATCGCCGCGTCCGTAAAAATCTCCTCTATAAAAAAATCACGTGAGCTAACCCCTCACGCAAATACCATAAAAAAAAACACAAAAAATGGTGTAAAAAAGCCATTTTTTGTCACCTTGCATCACAAAAAGTGTAATACCAAGTGATCAAAAAGGCGTATGCATCCCAAAATAGTACCAATAAAACCGCCATCTCATCCCGCAAAAAATGAGTCCTTATATAGGACAATCGCCCAAAAAAATAAAAAAAATATGGCTCTCAGACTATGGAGACACTAAAACATAATTTTTTTTTTTCTAAAATGCTATTATTGTGTTAAAGTAAAATAAATAAATAAAAAGTATACATATTATGTATCGCCGCGTCCGTAAAAACCTGCTCTATAAAAATATCACATTATCTAACCCCTCAGGTAAATACTGTTAAAAGAATAAAATAAAAACAATGTAAAAAAAAAACATTTTTGTCACCTCACATCTCACAAACTGTAATAGCAAGCGATCAAAAAGTTATATGCACCCAAAAATAGTGCCAATCAAACTGTCATCTCATCCCGCAAAAAATGATACCCCACATAGGACAATCACCCCCCCCAAAAAAAAAAAATAGGGCTCTCAGACTATGGAGACACTAAAACATGGTTTGTTTTGTTTTAAAAACTGATAATATTGTGTAAAACTTAAATAAATAAATAAAAAGTATACATATTTGGTATCGGCGCGTCCGTCGCAACCTGCTCTATAAAAAAAACACATGACCAACCCCTCAGGTGAACACAACAAAAAAAAATAAAAAAATACGGTGTCAAAAGCCATTTTTGTCACTTTACATCACAAAAAGTGTAATAGCAAGCGACCAAAATGTCATATGCACCCCAAGATAGTTCCAATCAAACCGACATCTCATCCCGCAAAAAATGAGCCCCTACATAAGACAGTCGCCCAAGAAATAAAAAAAATATATGGCTTTCAGAATGTGAAGACACTAAAAAATCATTTTTTTCAAAAATGCTGTATTATGTAAAACTGAAACAAAACCCCCCAAAAAGTAGCCATATTTGGTATTGCCGCGTCCATAGCAACCTGCTCTATAGAAATAGCACACAATCTAACCTGTCAGTTCAACGATGTAAATAACAAAAAATAAAAACGGTCCAAAAATAGCAATTTTTTTGCAAATTTTCCATTTTAATCAATTTTTCCAGTAGCAAAGCAAGGGTTAACAGCCAAACAAAACTCAATATATATTGCCCCGATTCTCTAGTTTGCAGAAACACCCCATATGTGGTTGTAAACTGCTGTATGGCCAAACGGCAGGGCGTAGAAGGAAGGGAACGCCATATGGTTTTTGGAAGGCAGATTTTGCTGGACTGGTTATTTGACACCATGTCCCATTTGAAGCCCCCCTGATGCACCCCTACAGTAGAAACTCCAAAAAAGTGACCCCATTTTGGAAACTACGGGATAAGGTGTCAGTTTTGTTTTATTATTTTAAGGTAAATATGATTTTTGGTTGCTCTATATTACACTTTTTTTGAGGCAAGGTAACAAAAAATAGAAATTCCGAAATTTAATCTCCATTTGCCAATAACTCTTGTGGAACACCTAAAGGGTTAAAAAAGTTTGTAAAATCAGTTTTGAATACCTTCAGGGGTGTAGTTTCTTAGATGGAGTCTATTTTTTGGAGATTCTACTCTAGGGGTGCATCGGGGGCTTCGAATGGGACATGGTGTCAAAAATCAAGTCCAGCAAAATCCGCCTTCCAAAAACCATATGGCGTTCCCTTCCTTCTGTGCCCTGCCGTTTGGCCATACAGCAGTTTACGCCCACATATGGGGTGTTTCTGCAAACTACAGAATCGGGGCAATAAAAATTGAGTTTTGTTTGGCTGTTAACCCTTGCTTTGTTACTGGAAAAAATGGATTCAAACGGAAAATTTTCCAAAAAATCGAAATTCTGAAATGTTATCTCCATTTGCCATTAACTCTTGTGGAAAACCTAAAGGGTTAATGACGTTTGTAAAATCAGTTTTGAATACCTTGAGGGGTGTAGTTTCTAGAATGGGGTCAATTTTGGATGGTTTATATTATGTAAGCCTCACAAAGTGACTTCAGACTTGAACTGGTCCCTAAATAGTGGGTTTTTGAAAATTTCTGAAAAATTTCAAGATTTGCTTCTAAACTTCTAAGCCTTGTAACGTCCCCAAAAAATAAAATGGCATTCCCAAAATGATCGATACATGAAGTAGACATATGGGGAATGTAAATCAATAACTTTTTTGGGCGGTATTACTATGTATTATAGAAGTAGAGAAATTGAAACGTGGAAAACTGCAAATTTTTCCAAATTTTTGGTAAATTTGATATTTTTTTATAAATAAAAATTAAATTTTTCGACTTAATTTTACCAGTGTCATGAAGTACAATATGTTACGAAAAAACAATCTCAGAATGGCCAGGATAAGAAAAAGCGTTTTAAAGTTATCACCACATAAAGTGACACTGGTCAGATTTGTAAAAAATGGCCTGGTCCTAAGGTGAAAATGAGCCCGGTCCTTAAGGGGTTAAATGAGATACCTGTGTCACGTTCCTTTTCTTTGTGGTTGGGAGGCTTATTTAGAGGGGGTATCAGCTTCTCATGTAACTAGTGGGCCTCGGGTGAAAATCAGCTGCCTGGCACTCAGGAGGTTAATGGAGTAAAAATGGCGTGTCAATAGTCTTTATTGATCCAGTGGCAGCTTACCAGGAGGCCTATGCTGCAATTGCTGTGCATGTTATCTCTTAGTATATTGGAGTGTGCTTCCTGGTCTATGCAGACAGCCACAGCCAACATAGTTTCTCAGAGCAGGGCAGGCCCTCTTGATCGTGGGTGCAGTGTGCCACCCAACAATTGAGGCCTCATCCTCTCTTCCCCCAGCAGGCCCAGTACCTTCTGATGTCTGGATCACAAAAGGTCTTCCACCTATGCCCACTTCTTTACCCACTTTTTGGAATAGAAGATGAATAGATTTTCCCAAAAGCTTGCTTTTCTGGTATATATTTCAGTTCTAAACAAACGGCTTCAAGATGCAGATGATCCAAGCAAACTTTCTGTATAAGAACCTGTCCTGATTTAGGATAATCCATAGAACACACCGTAAACATACATTTTTGACCAATATCAGAAGGTCAAGTGTGGTCCAGGAAAAACAGCCCCTGTAATGGCTGCAGCTCCATGGCCAACAGTGGCTCATCTGACCTGAGAGACTCATGGTCAGGTAGTAACTCACTGCAATATAAATCACTATTATGCTTTAAGTACGGGTCAGATTAACCTTATTCGGTCCAGGAAATGTGGCCGTCACACAGACCATTTGTCCTGCACCACATATGGCCATCTGATCGCTGCACGGTGTTGGATTTGCTTGTGCAACTCATTTTATTTATTCTCTTTTTATTGAGGTTTTTCAAGCATTACTATCAGGGCTGTGGAGTCGGAGTCGGAGTCGAAGAGTCGGAGTCGGAGGCAATTTTGGTTACCTGGAGTCGGAGTCGGCAAAAAATGGACCGACACTCCGACTCCGACACTGACAGGCTGATTTACCGGCTAAAGATATATCTGCTGGTATTCATCAGAGGATTAGGAATACAACTAGACGACTGTTACCCCCAGTTGAGGTTTACTTGTGTTTAAAAACGTTTTAATCAATATGCAAATTCTCTACCTTTGTGCCCAAGGGGGCAGGCGCACATGTAGAGTACTGGCAGAACTAGACAGGACTTGGTAGCGAGGAGGAAGAGAGAAAGCTGGCACAGCCTCAGCATAGCCAGACGAGGCTGCTGCCAGCACTCTACACGTGCGCCTGCGCAGGAATTCAGCGTTCGGCTAGCCTGAAAAAAAAGGCCAGTGCAGTGAATAATAACGAGGGGAACAGCGCTGGGAAGCTGTACTTCGGGCGCGGCTGGGCACAAAGCCGAAGGAGACGCTGCCCCATTGGGCACAAAGATAGTGAATTTGCATACAGATTAAAATGTTTTTTAAACACAAGTACAGCTTAACAGGTAACATTAGTATAGTTTTATTCCTAATTCTCTGATGAATACCAGTATATATATATATCTTTAGCTAGAAAATCAGCCTGTCAGTGTCCCTTTAAGGAGCGGCAATACTTACACTTTCCATTGTCTTGTGGTCTGCTGTTACAGGGAACCCATGGTTATCCTAGCCTCTCACTCATAACTGATTAAGGACTGGAGACACTTGTATAAGTGAAGGGAATGGATAGTCAATAGTTCAAGACTGAAGCTGTAAACCATTTGAAAAACTGCTATCATTCAGCTAAGGCTATAAAACATGTAAACTCGGATTGTTAGCTTAAATTTTAAACATAACTATGGGATTCTACTAGTAAAATCATGTTTTAAAATAAATGCCCCTTCCCCTGCCCCTTCCTGGATCCTCCCACTGCTCTATCTTCAGCAGAAGATCAGCACACAAAGGAGAAGGCAGCAGCTTCTGCTCAACTACCTCTCTGTGCTAGAGGAGATTAGAAGAACTTGGTGGAACAGCTTCATATTTGCATATTAAATACAGAGGAGTCGGAGTCGAAGAGTCGGAGTCGAAGAGTCGGAGTCGGAGTCGGAAGTTTCAAAATCTGAGGAGTCGGAGTCGGAAAATTTATCTACCGACTCCACAGCCCTGATTACTATCCACACATAGCAACAAGCAGTATCATATAGTTAAAACTACATGTTAAAGGGTTATCAGAGATAATGAAAAATCTCCTGGACAACTCCTAAAATATCTTAAAATAAAAAAAACATTTACAGCTGAGGACATTCTTGATTAATCCTCTAGTGAAAACAGTCAATTTTACTGTAGGCTGTAATGGAAGCTGGCTTTTTTGGACCTGTGTGCAGCATAGTATAGGCACTAAATGACAGCACATGTGAAAAATACAATATTTCATCATTGTTTGTTGGCTGAATATTTCTCTTTCCACTGGTTTTTAGTAGCTTCATATAATGCTGATGAGCAGTTCTATATCTATTGTAAGTGATGTTTTATTTCTAGATAACTATTTCACAGTCTCTTTATTTCTCTCTTTTTTAATATATTTATCATTTCTAATGGTTTCTACTCAGGGCTGGCCTTTGGTTACATGGGGCCCTGTGTCAGAAGTCAGAACCAAGATCATAAGATGGATACAGCACCAGAAGCAAGTTTGTTACACAAATACAGCATCAGAACCAAGCTCATCACATAAATACAGAACCGGCTCATTACATGAATACAGCATCAGAACCAAGCTCATTACATAAACAAGTTCACTGCTGCAGTTCATTGCAAGTTTATTCAGGTTAGGGTGCTTTCACACTAGCGTTTTTAGTTTCCGTCCTAGAGTTCCGTCCTCGGGGCTCTAGGACGGAAAGATACTGATCAGGATTATCCCAATGCATTCTGAATGGAAAGAAATCCGTTCAGGATGCATCAGGATGTCTTCAGTTCAGTCTTTTTGACTTTTCAGGACGGAGAGAAAACCGCAGCATGCTGCGGTTTTATCTCCGTCCTGAAAAGCCTAAACACATGACTGAACGCCTGATCAGGCCTTAAGTCCCATTGACTTACATTGGGGCCGGATCCGGCATTAAAAAAAGACTGAAGGACGGATCTGTCCTTCAGGTGTGCGCATGCGCAGACCTTTAAAACAGTGAAAAAAATACAAGACGGATACGTCTCTCCGCATGGCAAACGGAGAGACGGATCTGCACTTGCAATGCATTTGTAGACGGATCCGCAATCCGGATCCGTCTACAAATGCTTTCAGTTGTCATGTGTTGTGACGGATCCGGCGGGACGGAAGTGCACGCCGGATCCACACAACGCAAGTGTGAAAGGGGCCTAAAACTGTTGAACTTTACCAAGTCTGGACTCTACTTACTGCAGCGTCCTGAAACATACTGCTAGACACTGTAATTACTTTTCGTGGAAACGTGTCAACTGTAAAGTAATGTCACCAATGCAATATGTAAAGCTGTAAATTCCTATTAACAGGCTGGTAAATCACCACTTGTCATTTGTCACTACTAGATGGTGCTGGTACATTCCCCTAAAAAAATGACAGGCTAGACACATGAAATATGGGAAGTGTGGATTGAGAGTGAGGAGAGAGTCAGAGAAGTCTACCATGTAGTTACCACTTTAGCTCCCTTGGCAGTGACCAAGCTGAGGGAGGTTGGAGGAGGAATCATCAGAAGCTACCCGGCACAGACCAGTGTAGACTTGGATATAGAGAAAGTCTAGTGGAGATAGCAGCATTCTCTAGCTTATGGACTCCACAGCACCTAGTGACCGGATGAAGACTCAAGTGCCTGGACACAGCACTAAAACCAAGCGCAAAGTTGTGGAACCATTTTTATTAGCAACCAGTACAAAGGATGGAGCAGATGTCACATGCTTGCCAATAGGGAGAATTGCCCTGTGGGTTGCAGAAAGGAAAAAAGAGAGAGAAAGATATAGAGAAGATTATATTATATCCAGTACCTGACTGTTGGGAAGTGGACCAGTTGCCCAGTAAGCACAGATAAAGGACTCATTGATACCGCAATAGGAAGTATATTAGTGTCATCCAAACATTGAAGCCTGTAGTACCACCACTGTGTCTATTACCTGGAATTACAGCACAAGTAAGAATATAAGTGTATCTGAATGCCTCCATGATAACTGAACCTGTAACTTTCACCTCAAGGCAAGTGATTCTCAGTAAATGTTCCATTTGTTTATTCAAACGGACTCCTCTTCATTCTACCACCTCCTTTGCACCCAAGGGTGCTGGCGTCATGAACCTCAGGGACCCTGCCTTCCCTGCACCTAAAACCCATACCACCAAGGGCACCTCAACCAACATCTGGTTAAAGTTACAAAAATTGCCAGTCCGCATAATTAGAATCAAAAATACTTAACCTTAATTAAACAATACAAGGAAATAATTAGAAAGGTTTAAAAACAACAGTGCAGGTAAGATGGCGACATCACTGGAGGGGACCACGGGGCAATATCATATATCAGTAAATTATCAAAACACCAAAAGTGTAAGTGCAAAAACTGTAAAGTTACCCATAGTGTGTCTCCGTCCAGGTTGACGCCATCCTGAACGGAGACACACTATGGGTAACTTTACAGTTTTTTGGTGGTGATGATTGGTGGTACATTTACAAGGGCCAATTATTGAGAACAAATGTTTGTATGAATATTCTTTGCCTGGGCAAAAGGGCCAAGTCAAATAAACACCAGGGATTGTATCTAATGTTGAGCGAAGTAAAGCATTCAAAGTGGAAATTGTTCCGAAGTCTAGGAAAACTTCAATTCTAAATGAATCTGAATTTCCTTGTCCTTTGTGGTAACGAATCAGTCTAACTAAAATGGAGGCTGCACGTGTTAGAAAGTAAAAGCAAGTGCAGAGGAGACATAATGCTGTGCAGCCAGCCAATCAGCAGATAGCCATCCCATCAGCAGATGTCACCTCCCTATAAAACCCTTATCCTGCCTGGTCTCCGCCATTGGCCTGTGAGCTGAGCATAGGGAGAGACGTGGCAAGCGCCTATACATTAAGGGACAGTGTTGCTGCAAACAGTTTTAAAGATAAATATTGGAGAGGGAGAGTGTATCACCGTGTGCATCACTGTGCAGTGCACCGACATTCATAGTTAATCCATTCTGTTAGTGACACAGTTACTGTGCCTCAGTATTGAAGGCAGGTGTAATATATCACTATGTGCATCACTTTTAAGTCCACTGACATTCATAGTTAATCCGTTCTGTTAGCAATACATGGTGTAAGGCAGTGATGGGCAATGTGCGGCTCTCCAGCTGTTGCAGAACTACAACTCCCAGCATGCAAAGCCTGTCTATAGCTATCAGCCTACTGCAGGGCATGGTGGGAGTTGTAGTTTAGCAACAGCTGGAGAGCCGCACTTTGCCCATCACTGGTGTAAGGGATCGCTCTCTCTCAGGGGTCGGCAATGACAGACTTCTCATCACACAGGGGGTTTTCAAGCTCAAACAGTGCTTTATTTGTCACACAGCACATTACTCTTCCAAGTTTGGCGTCACTTGGCACAATGAAGTCGCAGCTTAAAATGCTTGCCCGGCTAGGCACTAACCATACAGAGGTCTCCATAACTCACATCTAGGTCAGTGTAGACACTGCGGAATTCGGCTTCAGTCAGAGAGCCTCCTAGCTGTGACCAGTGCAACCCACCAGTCCTCCTGGTGGAAGCAGCGAAATACCTTGGGGGAATATGCTCCAGCAGTCCTCCTGACTCTGACCATGCGACACCTCTTGTCTTCAGGTGTCGCTGGGTCCCCCCCAAAACTCAGGCTTCCTTAGCCTTGTGGCCCGCCAGCTCTCCTGGCTGGAACTACACAGAGCCTCTGCAGGTCTGTTTCCTGGGGCCTCACTCCTCGCGAACTGAGGATTGCTTTATCCCTAAGTGATTATCGCACCTGGCCTCACCTCAGGCCAGGTGATCGTGTGGAAAAAACACCACAAATCATAACATACATCTCCTCTAACAGGTTTCCTGCACCATTCTAGGAGACACATACAGTCATGTCCATAAATAATGGGACAGACACAATTCTAACATTTTTGGCTCTATACACCACCACAATGGATTGAAAATGAAACAAACAAGATGTGCTTTAACTGCAGACTGTCAGCTTTAATTTGAGGGTATTTAAATCTAAATCAGGTGAACAGTGTAGGAATTACAAATGTGCCCCCCACTTGTTAAGGGCCCAAAAGTAATGGGATGGAATAATAATCGTAAATCAAACTTTCACTTGTTAATACTTGGTTTCAAATCCTTTGCAGTCAATTACAGCCTGAAGTCTGGAATGCATAGACATCACCAGACGCTGGATTTAATTCCTGGTGATGCTCTGCCAGGCCTCTACTGCAACTGTCTTCAGTTCCTGCTTGTTCTTGGGGCATTTTCCCTTCAGTTTTGTCTTCAGCAAGTGAAATGCATGTGTAATCGGATTCAGGTCAGATGATTGACTTGGCCTTTGCATGACATTTCACTTCTTTCCTTTAAAAAAACTCTTTTGTTTGCTTTTGCAGTATGCTTTGGGTCTTTGTCCAGCTGCACTGTGAAGCGCCGTCCAATGAGTTCTGAAGCATTTGGCTGAATATGAGCAGATAATATTGCCCGAAACACTTCAGAATTCATCCTGCTGCTTTTGTCAGCAGTCACATCATCAATAAATACAAGAGAAGCAGTTCCATTGGCAGCCATACATGCCCACGCCATGACACTACCACCACCATGCTTCACTGATGAGGTGGTATGCTTAGGATCATGAGCAGTTCCTTTCCTTCTCCATACTCTTCTCTTCCCATCACTCTGGTACAAGTTCATCTTGGTCTCATCTCTCGATAGGATGTTGTTCCAGAACTGCGAAGGCTTTTTTAGATGTCGTTTGGCAAACTGTAATCTGGCCTTCCTGTTTTTGAGGCTCACCAATGGTTTTTCATCTTGTGGTGAACCCTCTGTATTGACTCTGGTGAAGTCTTCTCTTGATTGTTGACTTTGACACACATGCACCTATCTCCTGGAGAGTGCATGTGTGAAGGGTGTTTTCTTCACCAGGGAAAGAATTCTTCGGTCATCAACCACAGTTGTTTTCTATGGTCTTTTGGTATTGCTGAGCTCACCGGTGCGTTCCTTCTTTTTAAGAATGTTCCAAACAGTTGTTTTGGCGGCGCCTAATGTTTTTTCTATCTCTCTGATGGATTTGTTTTGTTTTTTCAGCCTAATGGGGGCTTGCTTAACTGATAGTGACAGCTCTTTGGATCTTATCTTGAGAGTTGACAGCAACAGATTCCAAATGCAAATAGCACACTTGAAATTAACTCTGGACCTTTTATCTGCTCATTGTAATTGGGATAATGAGGCAATAAACACGCCTGGCCATGAAACAGTTGAGAAGCCAATGGCCCCATTACTTTTGATCCCTTAACAAGTGGGAGGCACATATGCAAACTGTTGTAATTCCTACACCGTTCACCTGATTTTGATGTAAATATCCTCAAATTAAAGCTGACAGTCTGCAGTTAAAGCACATCTTGTTTGTTTCATTTCAAATCCATTGTGGTGGTGTATAGAACCAAAAATGTTAGAATTGTCTTGGTGTCCCAATATTTATGGACCCTACTGTATCTATCTTCTTCATATATAAGGCCTCACAATGGCCAACAAACAGTTGCCTGGGCTCTCCAAAGGAACGGGCAGTGGAAAAATGATGCTGTAGCTGGCACAAGTAGCAGCAGAAGAAGTGTGTTTGTGAGTGGGAGAAAGAGGGTGTTAGCAGCCGCAGGAAGAGGCCAGAGCTGCCACTGTCATCCAGCGGTCATTACTGGAATGGTTGACTCATTCTTCACAATAATCTTAAGTGACAACAGCCAGGAATTGGTGGGTTTCTGTGACACCATGCTGGTGAAGGAAAAATGCCATACTTGGCAGTGTGGGAACTTCTCACAGTCATTGGGGATGTTAGTGTGGCGGTATGTAGGATGTGTGGGCAGAAGGTGAGGCGAGGCCAGGGTGCTAACGTTGGCATGGCGGCCCTGGGTCAACACATAGAGCGTCACCATAAAGTGGCATGGGAAAACCATGCCACTCATTTAGTGTAACAGACCGATGCAGCAACCATTGCATCTCCCACCAGCCTGAACCCCTTCTCCAGCAATCGGAGCTCGACAACTTCAGGAGAAGGAAGCTGTTGTTCCTTCCCATCAATTTCAATGTCGTCTATTGCTTCTGATTCTCCTCCTCATCCCCCTTGTCACTTGTTTCGACAGCAATCGATCACGAGGTCATTGCAAAAAGACAACAGTATGCGTGCACTCATCCAGTGACACAAAGCTGAACGTGCACCAGGCCAAATTGCTGGTACTACAGTGCCTCCCTTTCCATGTAGTTGACTCTACACATTTCAGAGAACATATGGCTTGTACCCACCCAAGGTGGAGAGTTCCTAGCAGCTGTACCAGCCCTACACATGTACTTTGAGCCGAAGGCGGGTCAGTCTTTGGGCCTCTCGGTATCTGGTAAAGTTCACACCAGTGCTGACATATGGAGTTGTAACTATGGTCAAGGACCATATATGTTGTTTACAGCCATATGGGTGAATGTCGTTCCGGGCCAGGGACGACCAGCAACTTGGTCAGGTGATAGCAACGACACCTTCGCGTTGTAATTGTGGGATTTCTGTGCCTATTTCCTCCACTGCCTTGTTATCCTCCACCTTGTCCTCACCCTCCCCTCTAGGCACAATTCACAGTGGTCCTCCATGATATCACCCATGCAAAGCTAGGCGTTGTCACGTGGTTCTGAACCTGGTGAGCCTTGGCGAACAGAGCCACTCCTGTGAGGAACAGCTCCGGGTCTTCTCGCCAACTGGATAACAGGAAGAACATTTTGTCTGCGCTGCGTCAGGCAGGGCGGACCCATGTACCTTGCATGGCACACGTGTTCAGTTTCATTGTCACCCGGTTACTCAAGTCTTCCACTGAACTGCAAGAGCTGTTAAAAATGTGGAAACTGTGCATGCACTTCAGACTCTTACCGAGAAAAACACACCCTCCTTGAGCTGCAAAGGCAAAATGCTCTTCCCTAACCGCCTGATATGCAACGTTTGCACCCAATGGAGCTCCACCCTCCATATATTAGACTGCTTGTACGAGCAGAGGAAGGTGGTCAACGATTTCTTAATGCAGCAGATAGACAGGTTTACTCCCCGGTGTAACTTCCACGTTAACCAGTGGCAGCTCATGTGTGAGATGTGCCTTTTGCTCAGGCCGTTTGAGGAGGCCATTTTATATTTTGGTTTGCAGAACTATGGGATGAATTATGTCATTCCACTCCTTCACATCCTGGAGAGATGCTTAGAAATCTGATTGGCAAGGGGACAGTAGATGTGGTGCCTACATATCATGGCCACCTGAGCACCGAGGAGGATGAAGAGGAGAAGGAGGAGGATGATGACATAAACGACCAGTAATTTTATATACAACTAGGTGGTTTATCTGCCTAAGTGACAGAAGAGGAGCATGAGGACCTGGAGGGCAACGACAAAGACAACACAGATGACCCAACAGACCATTGCAGTATGCAGTGCAGATGGAGGCAGAGATGTCCTCCAAGTCCCCTACACAAATGGGCAGCTGCATGCTTTCTTGTTTGTGTAGTGACAGCCCCATTGTCAGGATTCGTCAGAAAGATAAATACTCACTATCCACATTTTTTTTAGACCTTCTGAGAGGGATTCAAAAATAGACTAATATAGAAACATGTTGTGTAGTCAGTTGGTTGCTGCCTATGAGCGCAGGGCCGCAACCCAATTAGGCAAGGTGGCGCGGCCCTGGTGACAAATGGGGGGCATCGGCAAGGCACAGGGAGATGAGCGCTTCCATTGTGGGGCATCTATTGGGGCACTTCTTACTGGCACATTATTGAGGGGAACTATGGGGGCACTTCTTACTGGCACATTGGGGGCATCTACTGAGGCCACAAAGAAGGGGTATTTTATATGGGGGGCACTATGAGGGAAGGGGGAGATTAACACTATGGGAGCATCTACTGAGGCTACAAAGAAGGGGTATTTTATTCAGGGGGTCTGTATAGGGGCATTTTATACTGGGACACATTATGGTGGGTACTATGGGGAAGGGGGGGAGTACTATGGGGTCATCTATGGGGGGCACTAAGAAGGGGTATTTTATACTTCTACTGGGGCACTATATAGTGGCATTTTATACTAGTACATTATGGGGGGCACTAGGAGGAAGGGGGGAGAGGAGCACTCTGGGACATTTACTGGGGGCACCATATAAGGGTATTTTATACTGGCACATTATGTAGGCACTATGGGGACATAAGCTCAACTGGGGGCATTAAAAGGGGGTATTTTTGCACTGGCACACATTATAAGGGGGCCTTTTTTATACTGTCACATTATAAGCAGAATTATTACTACTGGGGGCATTATGGTTGGCTTTATTACTACTAGGGGTCTATGGGGAACATGATTACTAGTATGGGTACTATGGGAGCATTATTACTTCTGGGGCACAGTGGGGAAATGTTGGGCACTGTAGGAGCACTATTACTTCCATGTGTGCTCTAGCAGAGAATTATTACTATTGGTGGGACTTTTGGGAGCACTATTACTGTGGGGGCACCTTGCACAGTATCAGCTTAGCACAGTTATTTTTGGGGGACATTATGTTTACACTATAAGTGTCAGGGACACCATTTGCTGGACACGGTTATTTTAGGACACTGCGTGCCAATAATTATTGAAGGGCACTATCTGCATGGTACTAATATTATCAGTGGGTTTATCTGTTTCTTCAGTATAATATTGGGGAGCAGAGTGGCACAGTATTGGGGGTGGTAGGATGATTTGTCCAGAAGATGGGAGGATGATGGAAAAGTAGTAAACTAAGATTTTTTTTGGTCAAACTGCAGAGATGAGAAATGGCTGAAAATGGTGGTCTGGTCTGAAGGCCTGAAAGGAGAAGATGAGGAAAGAGAACTACATCAAAGGAGACATTACTGGATGTACAGTAAAAGGGATGTGGCGCTGTATTAGCCTGTATGTTCTGTGGTGATATAAGTAATGTTAGGAGGAGAGGGATGCGGTTGAAAATTTGGTATGGGTGGGGGGCCCTTTTTCAATTTTCGCTTTAGGTAGCAGAAAGGCTAGAAGCACCCCTATATGAGTAGCACCTCTGCGCTCACTCTAAACTGCCATGAATGGTGGGGGAGTGGGGACAGGAGCAGCACCAGCTCCATAAGCAGCAGCTTAAGCCTGGAGTGTCTGGTAAGCAGTTTTATTCAGCCGCCTTCTGAAGAAACCACCCAGCAGTAGCAGCAGTGGTAAATACAGCAGAACCTCAACCAGCAGGTGGTGGCATACTTGGGCTGCACCCTGTGTAGCTGGCCAGCTAAGACCTGTCCTAGGTTGCTAATATGACTTACATGTTTATACAGCTAGACCTGCTAATAATTTAATACAGTTCCTATGTTTAAATATTAGAGACAGAAAGAGAGTTATTTACAGTGACTTCATGTTTCTGGATATCATATAACAGTTATATATTGTGTTCACAGAAGCAGAAAAGACAATATGCCTTTAAGATTCAGTAAATGAATATAAGGTAAGCTCAAGGACACAGCAGAATTAACAACAGAAAGCATAGAGTTAAACTGTTGTTACTGCCCAGGGGTCTTAACCAATCACAGCCAACTTCACACTGAGTATGTGTTTGAAATCCCCTAGCAAAATCTTCTGGAGTCAGTATAGACCAGAGAAGAGGAGCTGAGCAGACACATCCAGTCAGAGCTGTGTTTTATGGGAACAAGAGGCCAAATAGGTATTTATAACGGTTATATAATGTTCATACTGTTAATACTGTGATCAGAACTATATACTGAGACCAGTTGTATATGTTTGTTTACAGTTAAATACAGAAATGCAACAGAACTCTGCAACCAGCACTCTGCCCTGCCTCTATACTAGAGGTGTTAGTTCACATTTTTATCAAAACATAATAAGCCACTCGCCGCGCCAAGGCCGCTTCTATGAGTGGTCCTAACGCTAAATCCTACCTGTTGTGGGCCATGACGCCACATAAATTCATGTGGCTGTCATGGCCCCCAACAGGAGAAGTACATAGTGGGCTCAGCATCCATGTTGGTACTTGCATCCCTGGATTAATGGAGGCTGTTATGGCATTAAGAAGGTTAAAAAGCAGGGTTGATCCAGCATGCATGCTGGGCCTGCACTCCCTGAATTTATGTGGCTGTCATGGCCCACAACAGGTAGGATTTAGCGTTAGGACCACTTATAGAGGCCGCCCTGGTGCGAGTGGCTTATTACGTTTTGATCAAAATGTACACTAACGCCTCTAGTATAGAGGCAGTGCAGAGTGCTGGTTGCAGAGTGCTGTTGCATTTCTTTATTTGTATGTATATTTTGCCATGGCTACGTGCACCTGCATACAGGGACGTGCTGACTTACCCCCCCCCCCTTGTGTTTCTGTGTTTGTTTACAGTTCCACCAAACTGCGACCAAACTACCCACAAACTGCGCAAACTGAGCAAATCAAACGATTGCTTAAACCTCAGATATACCTCAGATTATAAACTGCTTAAATAACAGAGTGAAAGTACAGATACTGAAGAGAAAATATATCCACCATTTATGTTGAATGACAAGATTGAATAGTTAAACCACCATTTTGTACTGGCCGCCATTTTGTGATACTTTATGCAACATATGTTTATACATGGACTATTTGTTACGGAGATGGCAGTGTTATATATGGAAGAAAAGTTGAAGTTAATAAAGAAGTTATTTTAAGCATTTGGTGTGCTCTTTCAGCCTACTGTTTCAAAAGAAACTAGACTAAAGCAGAGTATTAGACAGTCTGGTTGAACTAAAAAGTTAGAGATATCAAATTCTTCTAATGCCACAGCGCAAAAGGCACTTCATAGTGCTGCACCTATCACAGTGGAACTATCGACCTCAGAGGGCGCAGCGATAGCGCTCCTCAACTTGCACAGTAAAGAGCGCATTAGAGCAGCGGAGCACCAGCATATACCGAATCGCAGCAACTGTTCCCTGAGTTAGCATGCAAAGACACCTCAGCCAGTGGCGTAGCGTGGGTTGCCAGCACCCGGGGCAAGCCATGTATTGCGCCCCCCCCCCCCCAACCTGTGGGCACGCCCCTTTTTACAGATAACATAGTGGATGTCACTTGCAGTCCTATGTAACACTACAGATAATACAGTGATAGCTCTCTGAGTACAGATAATGTAGTAGATTGGTGTGAACCCCCAAAATTCAGAACACACACAGTGTGACCTGAAGTCTGGGGCTAGGATATGGCATGGTCGGCCACCGTCTTCATTAGAACGTCATGACACCTTTTATCAGCCACGTCTCGTCTCTGCAGAGTTTCACAGAAAACATTTTTAAATTCCTTACTTTACTATCATCCTCTTCTATCATTATATACAGGGGCAATTATATATCCTAATAATACAGAGGGGCCATTATATATCCTAATAATACAGAGGGACCATTATATATCCTAATAATACAGAGGGACCATTATATATATATATCCTAATAATACTGGGGGGCTATTATATATCCTAATAATACAGTGGGGCCATTATATATCCTAATAATACAGAGGGGCCATTATATATCCTAATAATACAGTGGGGCCATTATATATTATATTAAGGCTACATTCACACGACCGTAGTGTATTACGGATCCGCAAATTGCGGATCCGCAATACACCCAGCCGCACCCCCCATAGAAATGCCTATTCTTGTCCGCAGGCTGCGGACAAGAATAGGACATGTTCTATCTTTTGCGGAGCCGCGGACCGGAAGTTCGGGGCCGCGCTCCGCAAATGCGGAAGCGGAGAGCACCTAGTGTGCTCTCCGCACCTCGTCTGGCTCCATAGACAGTGAATGGGTCCGCACCCGTTCCGCAGAATTGCGGAACGGACGCGGACACATTCACGGTCGTGTGAATGTAGCCTAATACAGAGGGGCCATTACATATTATATTAATACAGAGGGGCTATTATATATCCTAATAATACAGAGGGGCCATTATATATCCTAATAATACAGAGGGGGCTATTATATATACTAATAATACAGAGGGGCTATTATATATATACTAATAATACAGAGGGGCCATTATATATTATATTAATACAGAGGGACTATTATATATATATATATCCTAATAATACAGAGGGGCTATTATATATCCTAATAATACAGTGGGGCCATTATATATCCTAATAATACAGAGGGGCCATTATATATTATATTAATACAGAGGGGCTATTATATATCCTAATAATACAGAGGGGGCTATTATATATACTAATAATACAGAGGGGACATTATATATTATATTAATACAGAGGGGCTATTATATACTAATAATACAGAGGGGCCATTATATATACTAATAATACAGAGGGGGCCATTATATATACTAATAATACAGAGGGGACTATTATATAATACAGAGGCTTATATAATAATACAGAGGGGCCATTATATATACTAATAATACAGAGGGGCCATTATATATACTAATAATACAGAGGGGGCTATTATATATACTAATAATACAGAGGGGCCATTATATATACTAATAATACAGAGGGGACATTATATAATAATACAGAGGGGTTATTATATACTAATAATACAGAGGGGCCATTCTATATACTAATAATACAGAGGGGGCTATTATATATACTAATAATACAGAGGGGCCATTATATATTATAATAATACAGAGGGGCCTATTATATATACTAATAATACAGAGGGGCCATTATATATACTAATAATACAGAGGGGCTATTATATATACTAATAATACAGAGGGGACATTATATATTATATTAATACAGAGGGGCTATTATATACTAATAATACAGAGGGGCCATTATATATACTAATAATACAGAGGGGCCATTATATATACTAATAATACAGAGGGGGCTATTATATATACTAATAATACAGAGGGGCCATTATATATACTAATAATACAGAGGGGCCATTATATATACTAATAATACAGAGGGGCTATTATATATACTAATAATACAGAGGGGCTATTATATATATACTAATAATACAGAGGGGCCGTTATATATAATACAGAGGGGCCATTATATATACTAATAATACAGAGGGGCCATTATATATTATATTAATACAGAGGGGCTATTATATACTAATAATACTGTGGGGCATTATATACTAATAATACAGATCCCTGCTGTCCATATACCAGGCCTACCAGTATTACCCCTTCATATACCGCCTGGTCAGGGTGACTAGGCGGTATATGAAGGGGTAATATTGGTGGTAGGCCTGGTATATGGATAGCAGAGATGGCATCCTCTGAACAGTACTGTCTCTGGTCATCCTTTACCAGCACCCTCACTGCCACCTGCGTAGCCTTTGACACTGACTGTCACTCACTGATAGCTAAGGGTACTTTCACACTAGCGTTAGTGTGATCCGGCAGGCAGTTACGTTGTCGGAGTTGCCTGCCGGATCCGCTGTTCAGTGTGACAACTGACAGCATTTGTAGTCGGATCCGGTGCGGATCCGTCTACAAATGCATTGCAAGAACGGATCCGTCCCTCCGCTTGTCATGTGGATGGACGGATCTGTCTTGCAGTCTTTTTCACAGTTTTCCGGTCTGCGCGGATCCGTCCTTCAGTTGTTTCACAATGCGGATCCGGCAATAATGCAAGTCAATGAGAATTAGTGCCGGATCCGACATTCCGGCGACTGATCAGTGAGTGAAGTGAGCGTGAGTGAACGGAGCGGAAGGCATACTGATGCAAACTGAACGGATTTCTATCCATTCTGAATGCATGGGGATATGCCTGATCAGTTCTTTCCGGCATAGAGCCCTTTGACAGAACTCTATGCCAGAAAAGAATAACGCAAGTGTGAAAGTAGCCTAAGCAGCAGGCAGTGAAGTGCCATGAGAGCCAGGCTACACAGGTGGCAGTCAGGGTGCTGGTGAAGGATGACCAGAGACAGTACTGCCCAGAGGATGCCATCTCTGCTCATCTCAACTATACCAGGCATACCACCAGTATTACCCCTTCATATACCGCCTGGTCACCCTTACCAGATGAGCAGGCGGTGTATGAAGGGGTAATACTGGTAGGCCTGGTATATGGACAGCAGAGATTGCATCCTTTGGGCAGTACTGTCTCTGGCCATCCTTCACCAGCAGATTCCTGACTGCCACCTGCTTGCCCTGGTGTGAATAAGTCACCCCACACCTAACACTCAGGGAGTGATTCAGTCACACTGTGACACTGAGAGCCAGGGCAAGCAGGTGGCAGTCTGGAATCTGCTGGTGAAGGATGGCCAGAGACAGTACTGACCAAAGGATGTCACCTCAGGTGTCCATATTCCAGGCCTACCACCAGTATTACCCTTAATATACCGCCTGCCCACCCCACACCTAACACTCTGGGAGCTGTCACACTGACTGACTCACATTCAGGCTGCCTGCTGTGGAGTCCTGAAGCGACACACTGCAGCAGCCTTCTTCTTCTTCTTGCACCAGCTCCACTGTGTATTTCCCGGCTGGAAGGTGGACGGAGCTTCGCGCTGCTGTGGGCGGAGCTTCATGCTGCTGTGGGCGGAGCTTCATACTTGTTCTGTTGATACTGCTCCTCACTCTGTGGCGCTGCTCTCAGTTAGCAACTTCAAAGATTTTTTTTTTTTGCAAACGGCTGCCAGCGCCCCCTGCAGTCTGGCGCCCGGGGCAACGGCCCCCCTGGCCCCCCCCACGCTACGCCCCTGACCTCAGCTGAACTACCATAGAGGCCATAGAATTTGTGTATTAGTCAAACTGCAGCCCACCCTTAAAGTGACAGAAGGCAAAGGCAAGATAGTCAGAGAAAGAGCGCCAACCCTCCTGCCAAAGTCCAGAGCCAGAGTGCCTGCACCGCTATCCACAAAGAGTCCACGTACTGCAGCCAACTAGTTTCCCGCCATTAGGCCCAAAGCCTGCAGCAGCACATCGCAAGTCAGCACAGAGCATCGCATCACATCAAGAGAAACTGATTGAGCAAGTGCAAGCAAGAAAAGACAGGTCTCCTTTAAGACTGAAATTTGTTCCAGCAATCTTCAGATTGCAGTATCCTGCTCTTCATAAAGGTCAGAGCTTTCCTTTTTATTACTTATCATTGTATAACATTGGCATAAAAAGACATTTTCGTGTTCAGAAAAAAAAGACTTTAAAGTAAAACAAAGGACACTGTGTTATAGCATTTAAAGGGTTTCTGTCATCAGGTTTACACATTATAAGCTGTCTGACATTAGCTATGTGCTAATGTCAGAGCAGCTTGATAATGTGTTTTTTATGTAAATCCGAATTATATTTATGCTAAAAGAACGTATTTTTATAATATGTAAATTAGCCTCTAGGAGCAGGGGGGCGTTGCCCTGCTCCTAGAGGCTCCGTGCGCCAACCTGCTGCCACGCCCCTTCTTTCCTTGATTGACAGTGCCGGGCAGCGATCCTCTGCTGCCTCCGGCACTGTCTCCTTGCGAAATCCCGAGCCTGCGACGCCTCTCTGTATTTGGCGCAGGCGCGGTGAGCTGAGGACAGCAGGCACCAGCGTCCTCAACTCACCGCGCCTGCGCCCGAATACAGAGCGGCGTCTGCAGGCTCAGGATTACTGCAGTGGCTAGCAGGTTGGCGCACGGAGCCTCTAGGAGCAGGGCACCGCCCCCCCTGCTCCTAGAGTCTAATTTACATATTATTAAAATACGTTTTTTTAGCATAAATATAACTCGGATTTACATAAAAAAGACATTATCAAGCTGCTCTGACATTAGCACATAGCTAATGTCAGACAGCTTATAATGTGTAAACCTGATTACAGAAACCCTTTAAAGTAAAATGTCTGAGCCTAGTATTACCATGCCACTGTTAGATAGATAGGATAGAAGGTAAAGAGCAAGAGAGCCTGTCTGAGTCAGAAGAGTCTAATGCAGCACTAGTCTTCCTTCAAACAAATATAGCCCAAACAAATGGACTAAAAAGCCCATCACGTGCTAGAAAACCGACCTCAAAGATGCTGGAAAATTTGGAGCAAGAAGCAGCATTAACCCCTTAAGGACCGGGCTTATTTTCACCTTAAGGACCAGGCCATTTTTTGCAAATCTAACCAGTGTCACTTTATGTGTGAATAACTATAAAACGCTTTTACTTATCTAGGCCATTCTGAGAGTTTTTTTTGTCACATATTGTACTTCATGACACTGGTAAAATGGAGTAAAAATTTTTTTATTTTTATATATAAAAAAATACAAAATTCACAAACAATTTGAAAACATTTGCAAATTTCCAAGTTTCAATTTCTCTACTTCTATAATACATAGTAATACCCCCAAAAATAGTTATTACTTTACATTCCCCATATGTCTACTTCATGTTTGCATCATTTTGGGAATGCCATTTTATTTTTTGGGGACGTTACAAGGCTTAGAAGTTTAGAAGCAAATCTTGAAATGTTTCGGATATTTTCCAAAACCCACTTTTTAAGGACCAGTTCAGGTCTGAAGTCACTTTGTGAGGCTTACATAATAGAAACCACCCAAAAATGACCACATTTTAGAAACTACACCACTTAAGGTATTCAAAACTGATTTTACAAACTTTGTTAACTCTTTAGGTGTTCCACAAGAGTTATTGGCAAATGGAGATGAAATTTCAGAATTTCAATTTTTTGGCAAATTTTTCACTTTAATCCATTTTTTTCCAGTAACAAAGCAAGGGTTAACAGCCAAACAAAACTCAATATTTATTGACCCGATTCTGTAGTTTATAGAAATACTCATGGCAGGGCGTAGAAGGAAAGGAACACCACATGGTTTCTGGAAGGCAGATTTTGATGGCCTTTTTTTGACACCATGTCCCATTTAAAGAATCCCTGATGCACCCCTAGAGTAGAAACTCCATCAAAATGTGCCTTTCTTCCTTTCCTTCTGCGCCCTGCCGTTTGGTCATACAGCAGTTTACGACCAAATATTGGGTGTTTCTATAAACTACAGACTCAGGGCAATACATATTGAGTTTTGTTTGGCTGTTAACCCATGCTTTGTTATTGGAAAAAATGGATTAAAATGGAATATTTGCCAAAAAATTTAAATTCTGAAATTTCATCTCCATTTGCCGATAACTCTTGTTGAACACCTAAAGGGTTAACAAAGTTTGTAGAATCAGTTTTGAATACCCTGAGGGGTTTCATTTTTTAGATGGGGTCACTTTTATGAAGTTTATACTCTAGGGGTGTATCAGGGGGCTTCAAATGGGACATGGTCTCAAAAAACTAGTCCAGCAAAATCTGCCTTCCAAAAACCATATGGCGTTTCTTTCCTTGTGCACCCTGCCGTTTGGCCATACAGCATTTTACGACCACATATGGGTTGTTTTTGTAAACTACAGAATCAGGGCAATAAATACAGAGTTTTGTTTAACTGTTAACCCTTGCTTTGTTAACGGAAAAAAATTGATTTAAACAGAAAATGTGGCAAAAAATAACTGTTTTTATTTTTATTTTTTTTGACTGTGTTCATTTAAGTGGTTAGGTCATGTGTTATTATAATAGAGCAGATTCTTACGGACGTGGCAATACAAAATATGTCTACTTTTTAAAATTTATTTAGGTTTTATACTATAATATCCTTTTTTAAACAAAAAAAAAAAAAAACATTTTAGTATCTCCATAGTCTGAGAGTCATTTTTTTTTTTAGTTTTCAGCCGATTGTCTTAGGTAGGGGCTAATTTTTTGCGGGTTCAGAGGACGATTTTATTGGCACTATTTTGGGGTGCATATGACTTTTAGATCTCTTGCTATTACACGTTTTGTGATGCTAGGTGACAAAAAAAATGGCTTTTTAAAGTATTTTTATTTTTTTGCAGTTTCTACCTGAGGGGTTAGTTCCTGTGATATTTTTATAGGTCAGGTACTTACGGACGCGGCGATACAGAATATATATTTTTTTTTATTTACTGTATTTTAGTTTTACAAAATAATATCATTTTTGAAAAAAAAAAAATATTTTTTTTTTAGTGTCTCCAAAATCTGAGAGCCATAGTTTATTTTTTTTTCTAGGCGATTGTCTGTGGCCAAATAGAATTAAAATTAGGGAAGGGGATTATAAATTTAGTACTCCATGGAAGTGTGGTACTCCCTGAAGCAACCATCAATGCAGAGGCCCGTATGATCGGGGCATGTGTCACACTGAGTGGTGGTGTCCTTCTTTATCCCCCTCCTGTGACACACTTTGCACTTTTTCTGGGAGCGTTTCTTCTTTCCAGTATGGGGGAAAGTGTTGGCCAGGGACGACTCGGGCGCCTCCAGTTCCCGAAGTACTCTGGCCTGCTCATTCCCGGTCAGAAAAGATCAGGTCCTTGAGGATTGCCTCATAGAACTGCAGGAATTTCCCTGTGTTGCCAGCGCTCTGGGACAGCACAAAAGGGTTGTACAAGGCAACCCGTACCAAGTATACCACAACTTTTCTGTACCATGCCTGGGTTTTGGGCATGGCGTTATATGGCTTGAGGACTTGATCAGAGAGATCAACTCCTCCCATATACCGATTGTAGTCCACTATACAACCGGGCTTGAGGACCGTTACTGCAGTACCTCGAACAGGGACAGGGGTGATGCCGTTACAGTACAAGGACATCCCTCTTGTCCTTATATCTGACCAGCAACAGACTTTCACTGGAAAGGGCACGGGTCTCACTCCTGGGGATGGGTACCTGGAGGGGGTGGGTAGGGAGGCCACGTTGGTTTTTCCGCATGGTCCCACAAGTGGACATGGATCTGGCGGCGAGGGACTGGAACAAGGGGATACTAGTATAAAAGTTATCCACGTACAGGTGGTAACCGTTATCTAGCTGTGGGTGCATAAGGTCCCACACAAGTTTCCCGCTAACACCCAGAGTGGGGGGACATTCTGGGGGTTCAATATGGGAAACTCGTACACATGGAACTTGTAAGTGTACCCTGAGGTACTCTCACAAAGTTTGTATAGCTTCACGCCATACCTGGCCCGCTTAGAGGGAACATACTGGCAGAAAATAAGTCTCCCCTTAAAAGCAATGAGAGACTCATTAACAGCGACCTCCCTTCCAGGTACATAGGCCTCCACAAATTTGGCCCCGAAGTGATCGATGACCGGCCTGATTTTGTACAGGCGGTCATAGGCAGGATCACCTCGGGGGGGACATGCTGCATTATCTATATTTCCGAATGGCCTCAAAATGGGGACTCTACTGAGTGGGGTCTGATAGAGGATGTCCCGAGTTTTTGACTAGCCCCATGTGCAGCACGAGGTCCCAAAATGTCCTTATCTTGGCCGCACTGACCGGAGTCCAGCCACCGGACCTAGCCAAAAAGGAGCCTGGGTATTGAGCAACGAACTGTTGGGCGTGCAAGTTTGTTTGCTCCACCATCAGATTCACAAAGTGGTCACGGAAAAAAAAACTAAAAAAGTAATATTCAGTGAAGCCCACTGTGGGAATCTGGATTCCTGGTTGGCCAACAAAGTCAGGAATCATGGACTCAAAATCCTCTGGGGTACACCAGACAAGGTTACCGGTAGGGGGCTTAGGTGGACTTATCTGGTGGGCAGGAAAACTAGTACGAGCCCCAGGGTTGCTCATACTAGTGTGGGCCACAGGGTCCTTGGCATGGGGGTCCCCTGGCTCCGCCTGACGGCATCTCCGCCGCCTTGGGAGATCATCATCATCACTAGATGATGAGGAGGCGGATGACAAGAGGAAAGTGGGGTCATCCTCGTCCTCACTGGGGCTCTCGGAGTCGGAGACCAGCAGGGCGTATGCCTCCTTGCCCGAGAACGTCCGGCGGGCCATAGGGGTGTTTTTGTGTGCGTGTGTGTGTGCGTGTGTGTAAAACTTAATTTAGTGTGTGTGTGTGGGGGGACGGGGGGGACGGGTGTTCAACCCACCCTAAACCTAACAGAAAAAATAAATAAAAATAAATAAAATAAATGAAAGTCCCAAAAATGTGGAAAAAAAGAATTCTAACTTGCTGATCAGGGGTCCGAAGCGGATCAGCGGTGTGGTGGGTGATGCGCTAACAGTGGCCGGACGCTAGGAGTGCCAGACACTGCAGTTTGCTGCAATCGCCGATACGGGGGGGGGGGTCACAGGATCCCCCTCGGCACTGCCACAGAGCGGCGGTGATCGGAAGCATACAGGGCGTACATGTACTTAAGGACTATATACACCCTATGTCCTGAATGTATGATAGGTGGAAATCATACATTAAAGACAATCGTAGAAAGCTAAAGCAAGAAAGTATAAAAAGGAACTTGAGTGATATGGTAGAGAAGGTAGAAGAATCTGAATCAGAGCTTATGGCAGCATATGTCAACCTGCAGTCGTTTACGACACCTTCCCAGGATATTGTAAGAAACATGGACACATGTACTGCGGTCACTAAAGTTTTAGTAAAGCTAATGAGAGAACTATAATCTGCAGAAAACTATGATGAAGTTAAAGCAAGAAGGAGAATAAACGAGCTTTTTATGAGAGACTATGCTAAGTCTCAAGTGGGACTTGCCTCGCTAGCAGAAGTGCCAGCCCCATATCAGAGTCCTCAAGTACTTCAGCCAAATGAAAGAGAGCAGAAATTGAAATGCAAGCTGCCATCGAGGCGCAGCACCAAATGATAGCTGAAAAGGATGCACAATGATATCAAATGGAAGCTGAAATGAAGGCACAGCGTGAACAAATAAGAAGTCTGGAAAGGCAGAAAGAAGTTAAGATCATGGAAGCCAGACTCAGAGTACACGAAGAGGATATGAATCAGAATAGTCTTAGGTTCAATTCTGTACTAAGTAAAGAAACTGACTCCTATTTTCCTCCACACTAGTGAGGAAATAAGTCATTATCCTTCTATCCCTGCTCAGAAAGACAAAGAGAGGCTTAGTCCAGTATCAGGAAAAAGGTTTGTGAATTTACCCTCTATCTTTACCGGAAAAGATGAAGAAAGGGATTCACCTAATTCAGAACTAAGTGTGAAAATAGAATCGTGTAATTCTATTCCTAGATGTTATGGCAACGGTCAGGAGAATGCCACAACTATTGTCACAGCTTAGACAAAAGAGAACAGTCCTCGCTAGACTTCCCGTTCCGGAACCGACTGTATTTTCAAGAGACGTACTGAAGTTCATAGATTGAAAGGCAAGCTTTGAAATGATCATCGAGCATCATTGCTTCAGTCAACAAGTTATTCAAAAATTGAATGCAAGATATGGTCATCCTTTCTTAGTACAAAGAGCTTTTAGAGAGAAATTAAATAGATAACTGGCCTAAAATAGGTCCTACAGAACACTTCAGACTCCAAAAGTATGGTGACTTCCTGCAAGCATGCAGCAATGCCATATCACATGTTCAAGGACTAGTAGTACTGAACAACTATCTAGAAAACCACAGGATGCTAGCAAAGCTACCTGAAGAAGTGGCTTCTAGATGGAATCGCTATGTGACTAAACAGTTAGATCTAGGTAAGAACTTCCCAAGTTTTAAAGAGTTCTCTGAGTTCGTCACTAAGGAAGCATGAATAGCATGGAATCCATTAACAGCATCTTACGTCTTAAAATCCTTAGAACAAAGGCCTGTGAGAGAAATAAGATGCGCAAGAGCAACTACCAACGCAGCAGCTAAAGGTCTAGATACCTACGAGAGCAAGTTCAAAGTCACTACTGGGAACAGTAGAGAGACAGAACCGACAAATCTTCAGACTACCTACAAATGTACGTTCTGTGGAGACAACCACTCCATACACAAGTGCCAACAATTGAAGGAGAAGCCCCCAGATGAAAAGAAAAAAATTGTACTTGATAACCAACTGTGTTTCAGATGCCTAAGAAAAGGCCATGTCAATAAGAAGTGTAAGAAAAAGGCCATATGCAGCATTAGCAAAGGAAGCCATCCTATACCACTACATTAAGAACGTCCAAAGAAAGATAAATCCTCAATACCTAAAGATGCTGAGAAAGAAAACAAAGTATTAGTATTCTCTTGCAGCGTGAGGAAAGGAGAAAGCAACAGCATATGAATGGTTGTTCCAGTGTGCATTTCAAATCCTAAAAGGAGGAACAAGAAGGTATACGCCTATGCGCTACTGGATGCCCAGAGTGACATCACCTTGATTGATCCAGAAATCTGCAAGAAATTACAAGTGGCTACAGAACCAGTGAAGCTCAAACTCACCACAATGATGGGAAGAGACACATTAGTGAACAGTCAAAGGACTGAAAGTTAGAGGACTTCATTTAAACTTCACATTAGATCTACCTTCAGCTTATACAAAAGACGATATACCTCTAGATTGAGATTGCATACCTACCTGTGAAACAGCCAATTAATGGGAGCACCTATCTGTCATATCTCATGAAATGTCCCCGCTGAAGGAGTTTGGTGTTGGACTGTTGATAGGTTACGATTGTCCCGAAGACTTAGTACCACGAAAGGTAATCACAGGAGGAAAGGGTGAACCCTACACTGTTCAAACTGATATAGGATGGGGTGTTGTTGGAGGAAAACAGCAGATTGCAAACTCAAGACAGGTGACAGGATTGTGTCATCGAATATCTGTCCAAGAGTTACCAACCGTAAGTCCAGCAAAAGTAATTAAGATCCTTGAATCTGATTTTGAAGACATACGTTCTAAAAAAATGAGTGTATCCCAAGAAAACATAAAGTTCGAACACAATTTAGAAGAAAGCATTCAGCAGAATCAGAAATGCTCTTACCCTTTAGGAAACAACTTTGTCTGCCAAATAACAGAGATCTTGCCCTAGCAAGATCAAAATATTTGAAGAAAAGGATGGAAAGAGATCCCAAATTCAAGAAGGATTATTAGAAATTCATGGAAAGCATCCTCGAAGAAGGACATGCAGAGAAAGTTAATAGTCGGCCTAAAGAAGGAGAAGTGTGGTACATCCCACATCAAGGAGTTTACCACTGAAGAAAACCAGATAAGATTAGAGTAGTGTTTGATTGCTCAGCAAAATACGATGGTGTTGCATTGAATGATCATCTATTAAAAGGACCAGATCTTACGAACACTCGGCTTGGAGTACTCTGTAGATTTAGAAAGTATCCCGTAGCAGTCATATGTGACGTTGAAAAGATCTTCCACCAGTTTTATGTGAAGAATAAAGATAGAGATCAGAATGAAAAGGATTGTCCATCAGCAGCAAATTTTCTGAAGAAAATCTTTTATGTTAATGATGGTCTTATAAGTCTAGACTCCACAGAATCTGCAATCATAGTGAAAGAAAACCAAGAGTTATGAGCAAGAGGAAACCTGCGCCTTCACAAATTTATCTCAAACAACAAAGAGGTACTGGAATCCATCAGTGACTCTGAACGTGCTTCAACAATGAAGAATGTAGATCTCAATTATGATCATCTTCCAGTTCAGAATGTACTTGGATTGGGATGGAATGTAGAGAACGACAAGATCTTCTTTGAATTATCTACTGAAGAGAAAGTTGCAACTAGACATACCATTGCCAGTGGCTTCTATATTTGATCCATTGGGATTCTTGGCCCCAGTGATTGTCAAAGCAAGATAAATACTGCAAGAATTATGCAGAAGTTAGGATGGAATGAACCCATATTTGAAATTTTGAGTCCAAGGTGGGAGAGTTGGATAAGACACTTGCAAAACTTGAGAGCTGTTCGGATCGGATACCCAGATGTTTTGTACCTCATGATTTCAGAAAGTACAAGAAAATAGAACTTCATCACTTTTCAGATGCCAGTAGTTATGGTTATGGTCAGTGCTCCTACATTTGAGTGATAGGAGAAGGAAAAATAAACTGTGCCCTGGTTATGGGAAAGGCCAGAGTTGCTCCTACCAGTATTCAGACAAACCAAGACTTGAACTGACAGCAGCCATAGTTTCAGCATCAGTAAGCAAGTTTCTGAAAGAAGTATTGGAATTTAAAAAAGAATATTTTTGGACAGACTCACAAGTTGTCCTATGATACATAAACAACGAAGTTTGAACATTCCATATCTTTGTCGCCAACAGAGTTCAGAAAATTTGTGAAATAACAAATCCAGAACATTGGCATCACATTGATACAAAGCATAAGCCAGCAGATCATACTTCAAGAGGTCTGAATGTAACAGAATTGAAGAATTCAAATTAGTTCACAGGTCCAGAGTTCCTTTGGGAAAAGGAAATTATGCCCAGTAAAGGTTAGACAGAATTGTCTATGTGTGATGCAGAAGTAAAGGTTGTACAAACATTGAGCACTGCAGCCAAGTGTCAAGATGACTTACTTGAAAGACTAGCCAGATGTTCAAAATGGACTACAGCCATAAATGTAGTAGCTCAAATTCAACGTTTTGCAAAGGGAATCAGAAATAAGGAATCATTGAATGTAGAGGAAAGAATGAAAGCTGAAGAAACAGTCATAAGACTCATTCAACAGAGATTCTACAGTGAAGAGTTGAAGAGACTTAGCCAAGAACCTAGAAGGCTTCCAAACAACCACCCATTGTACAAGCTTAATCTTGTTCTGCAAGATGGTATACTGAAGGTGGAAAATGCATTGTTACCTAACAGAGTTAAGCATCCAGCAATTCTACCCAAAAATTCTACTCGAGTCGTTACTGGATAGTGAAAGGAAGCAAAGTTATAGCAAATTATATAAGTATATGCGTAGTCTGTAGAAAGGCACGTAGACCTGCCGAAGAACAAAGAATGGCAGATTTAACGGCAGATCGTGTAAATCCATCACCACCATTTCTTTATAGCGGAATTAATTGTTTTGGCCCATTCTTCACCAAACAGAACCGCAAGGAGTACAAGAGATATGGACTAATATTTACATGTCTAAGTTCCAGAGCGATTCACCTGAAAATATTAGAAGATATGTCAACTGACACATTCATCAACGCCTTAAGATGTTTCATAGCAATTAGAGCTACTGTCAGAGAGCTTAGGGTGCTTTCACACTAGCATTTTTACTTTCCTGCGTAGAGATCCGTCGTCAGGTCTCTATGCCGGAAAGAAACTGATCAGGATTATCCTAATGCATTCTGAATGGAGAGAAATCCGTTCAGGATGCATCAGGATGTCTTCCGTTCAGTATGTGAACATTTTTTGGACGTTGACAAAACCGCAGCATGCTGTGGATTTGTCTCCGTCCAAAAATCTGGAAGACTTGCCGTAATGCTGGATCCGGAATTAATGCCCATTGAAGTGCATTAATCCGGAATTAAGCTAAACGTCGTTTCGGCGCATTACCGGATACGACGTTTAGCTCTGCGCATGCGCAGCAGCAGTTCAGATCGGAGACACAGTGTAAGCTGGGGCTCCGATCAGTTACCATGGCAGCCAGGACGCTACTGAAGTCCTGGTTGCCATGGTAAGTACTCCGCAGCAGTGTACTTACCTGCGCTGTGGCCTCCGGGTGCTCCTTCACGACGTTACAGGTCCGGGCGCCGCGGGGACCTGTGACGTCATGAAGGAGCGCCTGGTGGCCGCAGCACAGGTAGGTACACTGCTGCGGAGTACCATGGCAGCCAGGACTTCAGTAGCGTCCTGGCTGCCATGGTAACCTGAAAGCATTTCGAAGACTGATCAGGATCCTGATCAGTCTTCAAACGCTTTCAGGCGACTTGCGTTCTGACGGATCCGGCGGGACGGAAGTGCCTCCCGGATCCTCAGAACACAAGTGTGAAAGCACCCTTAGATCTGACCAAGGATCTAATTTTGTCAGAGCAAGGAATGAATTAAAGAAAGCTCTAAAAGAGATTGATAAAGAAAAAGTAACTTAGTATTTTTTAGAGAAACAGTGTGATTTTCACATGAATGCTCCAAATGCAAGCCATACAGGAGGAGTTTGGCAAAGAGAAATCAGAACCGCTAGAAATGTGGTAAGTTCAGTGTTAAAAAACAATGCCGAAAGAATGGATGATGCTTCACTTAGGAACCTATTCTATAAAGTAATGTCTATTGTTAAGGCTACATGCACACGACCGTTGCCTGCCTCCGCGTCCGCTCCTCCTTGAAATTTTGCGTCCGTCAAAAAAAACGGATGACAGACCGTTTTTTTTGACGGATCCGATTTTTATGGCAGATCCATTGTAAAAATGCCTATCCTTGTCCGCAAACGTGAAAAAAATAGGACATGCACTATTTTTTTGACGGAATGAAAACACGGATCACGGATGCGGAACAAAAACGGTTGACCATCCGCATTTTTTGACGGACCCATTGAAATGAATGGGGAAGCATCCTATCTGTGAAAAAAACCAGAACGGACGCAGAAACAAACAACGGTCGTGTGCATGGGGCCTTACAGTCGTCCACTTATAGTTGATAACATCAACGACCCAATAAGTTTGGAGGATTTATATGCACTGCACAGTTAATACATTAAATATGACGGTAACATTGATCTGTAATACTGACGCACAGTAAATCTACAGCTAACAGAAGAGATTAGCTATAAATCTTGCTGCATTGCACACTGATTACATGGCGATACAATCTCCCTGCAGTCTCCCTGTATTCTTCCTGCAGTTTCACTTTCCAAGCCTTCACATTGAGATTGGGCCACCAAGTGGTAAGAATATAATTAGGCAGACTGGGAAGGGTATACCAGATTTTTAGCGATTCGTGATGTATTTTTTCTGAACTTATTCAAATTTATTGGCGAACTTTGGAGAAGCTGCCGAATCTAATCTAATTTTATCTGCAGGGGATTACTGTTTGCCCACATACAAATCCTATAGGTATGCTTGTAGTGCACGCACCACATGTCCATACTCTTGTAAAATGCTTCCACGCATTTTATGACCTATACAGCATATCTGTTTATGATCTGCCATAACATAGTTATGGTTATGTACGTATCTAAATGTCCAATGTACTGTCTTTATTACATCTCCATATTCTGAGAAATGGAGGCTGTTTAATTGCTGCTTTGTACTAAAAAATATGAGTGTCTGTAAAGTGTTTTTTATTTGGTCAACCTTCATATATGATACTTTCCATGTTCTAAAAATGTTAGTACAGTAACAACTAAGGCTACTTTCTCATTAGCGTTTTCAATTCCACTATTGAGATCCGTCATAGGATCTCAATAGCGGAAGAAAAGACTTCAGTTTTGTCCCCATTCATTGTCAATGGGGACAAAACTAAACTGAACTAAACGGAATGCACCAAAATGAATTCCGTTCCGTTTGGTTGCGCTCCCATCGTGGACAGAATAACGCTACAAGCAGCGTTTTTTTGTCCGCGATGTGGTGCGGACCAAGACGGATCCGTCCTGACACACAGTGTAAGTCAATAGGGACGGATCCGTTTTCTCTGACACAATAGAAAACGGATCCGTCCCCCATTGTCTTTCAATGGTGTTCATGATGGATCCATCATGGCTATAGAAGACATAATACAACCGGATCCGTTCATGACGGATGCATGCAGTTGTATTATGGTAACAGAAGCGTTTTTACAGATCCATGACGGATCCGTAAAAACGCTAATGTGAAAGTAGCCTAAGTCTGACCCACAATGGTCTGAAAATTTCTCTTATCTTACAGACAACAAAAATAGTCTCATGCTAGATTATAAAGCATTCACCTAGTAAGTTTGGGTTCTGTGTCCTTGGGTCAGCAGCATGCCATCGGTAGCACCAATGGTGTCCACACACACAGAATCCTCAAGAAATCCCAAAAATGCAAGAAAGGAAAAACTTTGTGGTTAAAGGGGTTTCCAGATTTAAAATAAAAAACAGCATAGAGCCAGAGAGCTGTCTAAAATAAACATTTTCCATAAAGTAGAATGGCAAATGGACTAAATGTTGATCATGGATTTTGAAATTACATTTGCTATGCGCCAATCCTGTGGAACACTACATGTCAGTATAGAGTCCTTAAATATCTAAAATAAGGGTCTGGCTATGACATTACTTAATTCTCTTAGGATATGGGGGTGTATGCCATCTGGTTCTGGCGATTTGTCTATTGTAATCTTTTTAAGATGCCGCTGTACTTCTTCCTGGGTCAGGTAGGTCACTTTTAATGGGGAATTTACTTTTACATTCTGCATTTCATCTGACAGTTTATTTTCCTCTGTGAATACAGTGGAGAAAAATATATTTAATAGCTTTACCTTCTCCCCATCACTCTCTGCAACTCTCCATCATTACTCTGTAGAGGGTCGACACCTTTAGATTTATACTTACACCATTTATATAATTTTTGGGTTAGTATTGCTCTCTTTGGCAATTAATCTCTCGGTCTTTAGTTTAGCTGCTTTTATTTGTTTTTTACATATTCTATTTTTTTACTCATAGTTTTTCAGTGCTTGCTCACTACCCTCCTGATTTAGGGATTTAAATGCTTTCTTTTTGTCATTTGTTGCTTTCTTTACAGTTCGTTTTATCCACATTGGTTTTTTCTTGTTCCTTGACCTTTTTTTTTTTTTTAACATAATTTTTATTGATTTTTGAGAAAACATATACCCGTGATTACATCATATATGGTGATTACAATGATGTTTGACAATATCACCAGTACAACAAACAGTTTGCATATTATGCAGATTAGTATAAAGTAAATTGCAATGGTTAAAATAAGAAAAGATTAAATTACATCAGCAATCCCCTCCCATTCCCCCCCCCCCAACATGAACTTCCCTCTAATCCCCAGAACTCTATGTGCTATCCCGACTACAATGGTGTACGAGTATCCCACAGGCGCGACTCCATCCTAATCTATCTGCAATTTCCCTAGCGTACCTGCCACTTTACGTTTTAGGTACCATTCAGAAGAAACTAAGGGTTTCATCACAGTTTCCAATTCTGTTCCGGAGTAGGCCGCCACAATAAAAGACTCCCATCTTTTAAAAAAACTGCGTATTTTTTTCCCTTTAATTTGTTCCGTCTCCACCCTTTCCATGTCGAAACATTTTCAAAGGTGTAGAAATACCTCGGTCATGGTTTAAAGCCTTGGCTGAAGCCATTCCCGGAAAACACATCTTTTGGCTGCCAGTAATGCTATGTGTATCACCGGAGGAAGGTGCTTATTTGTTTCAGGGGTGTGGAACAAAACAAGCTCCGGTGTGAGTGAAATATTTACATGGGATCTGACCATACGCCAAAATCTCTGAGTATCCGGGTATAATCAAATATCATGCAACATATCAGAACCTTATAGTTGGCATTTTGGGCATCACCTGAGCCTGGACTGGTCAGTGTTGCTACTGGTAAATTGAAAACCGTAAATAGCTTTATGTAGCATACGAAATTGGGTTTCCCTCCAAATTTCGTTCCACACCACCTTCTGTAGCCTGTTCCAACCCTGTAATAGCTCTTCTTCTATTTTCAACTGTGGGAAATCTTTTTGCCATCCTCTGAAAAGAGTTTCTGATATACTTTGTTGTTTAAGTTCCCTCAGCCCCTGATATATTTCAGAAAGGGACTTCTTCCTCTCCCTTTTACCCATTAGAGAAACCAGGTGACTATTAGCAAAGCACCTCCCCGCATGCTGTACCCTAGCTTTAAAGGGCTTCTGTCACCCCCAACTGTGCAATTTTCATTAGCCGACATTAGCTATTTGCTAATGTCAGCTGAGTGCAATCATACTCGTCTTACCTTTGTCTGTGGCTTTTTTTTAATAAAAATCATACTTTTATAATATGCAAATTTCTTCACTACCAGCAAGTTGGGCATGTACTTGCTGGTAGCCGCCGCATCCTCTGCTTCTAGACACGCCTGATCTCCTCTTGATAGACAGGGCCAGTGAGTGCTCTCCTCTGCACTTGCCAGCTCCTTCACTCAGTACGCCTGCGCCGACTGAGGAACGTTACGGCACAGGTGCGGGAATTTAGAAGCAGACGGGGCCAGCGGGAGGAGGAGAGCGCTCGCTGGCCCTGTCTATCAAGAGGAGATGGGGAGGGTCTATAAGCAGAGGATGCGGCAGCTACCAGCAAGTACATGCCCAACTTGCTGGTAGTGAAGAAATTTGCATATTATAAAAGTATGATTTTTACAAGAAATAAGCCACAGACAAAGGTAAGACAAGTATGATTGCACTCAGTTGACATTAGCAAATAGCTAATGTCGGCTAATGAAAATTGCACAGTTGGGGGTGACAAAAGCCCTTTACGGAAATCCATTAATTGAAAATATGAAAACGTATGTTGTGGGTGTCTCAATTTGTACTTCTCTTGTCTGATTTATCCTGAACACTTTGCCAAACTCTTCCAGTATATCGAAGACTGGTTTTAAATCTTTCTGGGAGTCGTCTAAAAATAACAAAAGATAGTCTGCAAATAGGGCGTGACTAATACGGGAGTTACCTATTTTGATACCTTCGATGTCAGTGAGTGACGATAGTTTGCGGGACAATGGCTCGATTGCTATATTAAAGAGAAGAGGGGAGAGTGGGCATTTTTCCTCACTGTGCCTTTCCTCATATCAAAAGGGGCCGATAAGAACCCCGGGGTATGGATCCTCGACTGGGGGGACCTGTATAGGGTTTTAAGATACACCCTAAATGGACCCACCAAATCTATTGCATCACGTACGGCCTTCATCCATCCCCAGTCAACATTGTCCAAAGCTTTTTCAGCATCAATGGTTGCGATGGCAGGAGATGGATGGAGAGCCGGACGAATCTTGATCTTATCCAGAACGGTCAGTACCTTGCGTATGTTTATCACCGCTGACCTTCCTTGGACGAAGCCCACCTGAGCTGGGGAGATTATTTTAGGTAGGACGGTCGCCAATCTATCCGCCATTATTTTTGAGGCAATCTTGAGGTCGATATTAATTAAGGAAATGGGACAATAGGATGACGCCAAAGTAAAGTCTCTATTAGGTTTAGGCAGCACCTTAATATAGGCTATATTAGTCTGCTGAGGCATGTCAGCTCCCTGAAGATAATCATTGAATATCCGGGAGAGCGTTGGGGAAATCTCCGGTGATAGTATCTTGTAAAATTCACCTGTATACCCATCTGGGCCAGGAGCCTTCCCCAAAGCCATGTGTTTTATAACCGTGATACCTCGTCTAGGGTGATAGGGGCATTAAGGAGTTCCCTATCTTCATCTGAGAGTTTTGGTAACAAGGTGGCATTTAGCCATGCTGGCCTACAATCAGGGGGGCAATTGTCCGATTGATAGAGTTGAGTGTAAAAAGCTTTTAATATGTCATTAACAGCCTGGGGGTGAGTGTGTACCCGCCCAGCCTCATCCATTAGTGCTGTTATTCTAGTTAAGGAGCGACACCCACGGGCCAGTCTAGCCAGGAGTCTACCTGCTTTGTTTCCATGACGGAATAGTTGGGCTTCCCACTTAGAAAGAGATAGCTTTTCCCATTTTAACAGGCTCTCCTCATATGCCGATTTGGCCAACCGCCATAGCCCCTGCAAATCTGGGGATGGGGCCGCACAAAAGGCAGTGTACGTCGTATGTAGAGATTCGCTCAGATTAGTAATCGTTTTCCTGGCTGCTCGTTTTAGTGCGTCTGTGTAAGCCATTATTTTCCCCCGTATTACCGCCTTGCCTGCGTCCCACAGCAATTGGTCGTCACTAGTTCCTTCATTATTCTGAACATACTCTAACCACCAGCACCATAATAAATCCCTAAAGTTTTCATCGGACATCAGGCTAGATGGAAAGCGCCACACATAGTCCTTTCCCCTTGGGACATCTGTTTGCATTCTGGTCGACACCGGGGCATGATCTGATATTACCATCTCCTCAATTCGTGGATCACTAAATCATCCCGCCATCATCAATGCGTGACCATGACTGGTGAGAGGAAGAGTAATATGTAAAGTCTCTGCCCTTAGCGTTTCTTAGTCTCCAGATATCCACCAGACCCGCATCTGCCAGGAGAGACTGTAGTCTAGTGATACCCGACAGGTTTGGGTCCCTGGTTGAGATTACCCGCAGTCTGTCCTCAGTCTGGTTGACAACGCCATTGAAGTCTCCCCCAACGAGTCGTAGATCCGTAGGGTCTCCTAGTATGCGCACTCCCAAGGAAGAGAAAAGGGTCGCGTCCGGGTCATTCGGTCCGTATATGTTATATACGCTAATGTCACCCGAAGGGGAAGTGAGCTGTACGTGTGAAATGCGCCTTTTGTCATCCGCCTCATGGGCCGTTACTTGATACTGAAAGCCTTTCTTCAACAAAGTCAGGACTCCTGATTTTTTCCCCACCGCAGATGACCCGTATACCTCCCCCACCCATAAGCGCTTCATGCGAAAGAAGTCATCACTATTCAAATGTGTTTCTTGTAGCAAAACCATGTCCGCCCCTAGAAGTTTTAAATGTTTCAACACCATCATCCGCTTGTGTTGTGACCTCAGCCCTTTGACATTCCAGAAGATAATTTTATTGGAGTCAGCCATTAGGATATTTCTTCCAAGCGTTCTGCTGCCGAACATTGTTAGCCAGGATAGCACCTAAAACATACCCACCCCTCCCGCCCCCCAGCCCTCATAACCGAACTGAAAACCAGGATCCTGAAGATGGGTAATCCGGGGTTAAACAGTACCTTAAGACTACCCACCCCAGGATATAACAAAAAAAGCTTACGCTTATGACTTCACTTTTTTCCATCATATAGCATGCATGATAGAACATTTCCATTAGCAGCATAGATTAAAAAATAAAAAATAAGAAACCTCAGACATCATAACGTAAATGATAAAACATGTTGACAAGCGCTACTGTTGGCGAGGAGATATAAAATAGGCGCCCGCCACCACTTGGCGGGAAAACCTCAGGCACTGTCCGTTTGATGCTGGCTGGGCATTGCAGACCCGAGCTTGGCCAGTCCAATGGGACAGAAGTTCATGGGCATGGAGTCTCCAGTGTCCATCACTGGCCCGATGCCAGACCAGCTGAGACAAATGTGTCCTGTCTGTGGGCCGTGTGGGGCCCATAATGTGGGTAAAACCACAGAACCGTTAAATACCAAACAGCAAAACCACCATATGCAATAGCACTTATCTGCATCGCAACGCAAAGTCGGTTTCATTCAGCCAGGACCTTGTTTCTCCATAGACCCTGGAGGTGATGTAGGTGAGGGTGAGAACGTTAGGGTCGGCTCCTCCAGATCGGTGAACGTCAGCGTCGCCCCATCTTGGTGAAATATCTTCAGGACGGCCGGGTATAATAAAGAGAAACGAATCTGTTCCTTGAAAAGAGCTGTGCAAATTAGAGCGAAAGCTCTCCTCCTCTTCGTCACTTCAGCGGAAAAGTCTCCAAACAGTAAGATTCGGTGCTTACGGATCAAGATGGGGACTCCTCCTTGTTTGTAGGCTCGAAGTATGGTGGCCTTGTCTGAGTAGTCCAGGTATTTAACGATGACCTGTCTCGGTCTATTATTTCGTGACGGGGATTTATCTCCTCCGCTGCAGCCCTGTGGTAGAGTGGGTCTCTGGGTCTGGCCCACCCTGTGAGCACGTTCTACCTTGCAATGGGCAGAGATCCCCAGTGCTGCTGGTATTTCATGTTCGCAGATGGCGACCAGATCTTTGGCTGGAATGGTCTCCGGGAGGCCCACTATGCGCATCGGTTTTCGAGGTCGTCCAGCTTGTCCCATAATCTGTGATTTTCCGCCAGGGCCGTAGCTAGCTGAGACTGTACCTCGTTGTGGTGGGATTCTAGAATTAGGATTCTAGATTCTACTTCTTCGAGTCTATTTGTATGGTGCGCCACTTCTGCCTGTAGGGCCGCAAATTGCTGAGCCACCGTAGATGAAAGGGCTTCTTGGAGGTCCGGCAACAAGCGTGTCGCAACCTCTACTGCAAGATGTTTATAATCAATATCCATCTTATCTTTGTCCCCCTCTGAGCCTTGGCTGGCTGCCTCTGAAACAACCGAGGGTGGATCGTCCACAGGTGCCGGCTGGGTAGCCATGCTGGTGTCCGTTGATGGCTTGAGCGGTTTCCTGGGGTTTCCTTTAGTTTTGCTCCCCATATTGACAAGAAATCGGTCCATAGGCTAATGTCCGAAAGCGAGACACTGCCTGTCAGACCACCAGAGTGGCTGTAGTAGTTCGGATGCCGGGGATATCAGTAGATACACTGCTGCTAGAAGCGGAAATCCCTTCACATGCTGCTAGCCATGATGGCGCCGGAACCGGAAGTCCGTTCCTTGACCTTTTATTCCCATTCTTAGATTTTAGGATGCTTTTAAAAATATCCCATTTTGTGGCTGTATTTTTATTTTTGAGGACTTTGTCCCAGTTAGTTAGGCATATGGCCTCTCTTAGTTGGCTAAATTTTGCTTTTTTGAAGTTTGGTATTCTTGTTCCTCCCTGAAGAAACACTCTTTTGAATGACAATTGGAAGGTTATTACTTTATGGTCACTATTTCCCAGGTGTCCCTCAACCTGCACATCTGTTGTTCTGTCAGGTCTATTGGTTAATACTAAGTCCAGTATGGCCGTCCCTCTAGTCGGGTCCTGAACCAGTTGAGAAAGGTAATTGTCTTTGGTTATTGCCAAGAACCTGTTTCCTATATGAGATATACAGGTTTCAGTTTCCCAGTCTATATCTGGGTAGTTGAAGTCCCCCATAATAATGACCTCATTATGATCTGCCGCCTCGTCTATCTAGTTTAGTAGCAGATTTTCTGTGGACTTTGGTATATTAGGTAGTTTAGATTAAACTCATATTAGTATTTTATTATTGATTTTGCCATGTATTTCTACCCACAGTGACTCCACATGTTCATGTCCCTCACTTATATCTTCTCGGACTGTGGGCTTTAGACAGGACTTTACATTAAGGCAGGCCCCTCTCCGGTTTTTGCGATCCTTTCTAAACAGACTGTAACCCTGTACATTAACTGCCCAGTCAAAGTTATCATCCAGCCATGTCTCAGTTATTCCCACTATGTCATAGTCCTCCTCACACATCACTAATTCCAGTTCACCAGTTTTATTAGTCAGGCTTCTGGCATTAGTATACATACAATTAAGAGGTTTATGTATATTTTTTACCCTACACCTTTCCTTCTGAACTGTTCTCATCCCTCCTTCTATTCCTCCCCCAGTCCCATTACCTTTCCCCCAAGTCTCTAACTGCACTATCTTCCCATCCTATAACGTAATTACCCTCCCCCGAGTCCCTAGTTTAAACACTCCTCCAACCTTCTAGCGATCTTCTCCTCCAACACAGCTGCCCCTTTCCCATTAAGGTGCAGCCCATCCCTACGATAGAGCCTGTACCCAACAGAGAAGTTGGCCCAGTTCTCCAGGAACCTCCTTCCTACACCAGTTCTTGAGCCACTTGTTAACATTCCTAATCTCCTGCTGCCTTTCTTGTGTGGCTCATGGTACAGGTAGTATTTTGGAAAACACTACCTTTGAGGTCCTCTCTCTAAGCTTGTGACCTAAATCCCTAAAATCATTTTTAAGGACACTCCACCTGCCTCTAACTTTGTCATTGGTTCCAATATGGACCATGACTGCTGGATCTTCTCCAGCCCCTCCCAGTAATCTATCAACCCGATCCGCGGTGTGTCGAACTCGAGTGCCAGGAAGACAACACACCGTTCGACGATCCCGGTGTTTGTGACAGATTGCCCTATCTGTGCCCCAAATAATTGAGTCTCCCACTACCAGCACCTGTTTGGCCTGCCCTGCTCTCCTGGTCCCCTGCTTACTGGAGCTGACATTCCCCTGACTGGCAGAGGAAGGGTACGGCTGCAGCAGTGCTCTCCCTGAACTGACATCCCCTTATCTGTCAACCTTGCAAACTTGGGTTGTGTCAGATCAGAGCTAGCCTCCCTGGCACTCTTCCCTCTACTCCGCTTTCTAACTGTTATCCAGCTAGCTACCTCACTTTCCTGAGCCTCCTCACTACCACCCTCCCCCAGATCTACCCCATAGAGTGCTTGCTCAGTGAGCAGCAAACTCTTCCAAATTGTCAATGCTTTTCGGTGTTGAAACTCGCCCGGTTAGCTACATGATGTGTAATTCCAAACGGGCAGTTTGCTCACATTTTGAACAAAGATATGCACCCTCAAACGGCTGTTCCAGGACTGCATACATTAGACAAGATGTGCACTGGACTGCGCTGTCAATAATGGAACACATACTAATAGGGATTACGCAAGAAAATAGAAAAAATACAATATAGTGCAATGATAAGAATGTAACCTACTATAGTCCCCTCCTAAAGTCCCTGAATCTCAAGTCACATAATCTAAAGTCACACACTTAATACAAACACACACTGGAAATCAAACACGCGAACTATCACAAACTCGCATTGTTTGTCTGCTTGTATAAGTGCAGCTCTCAAACCAGACTGCTTTTTTCCCCTCTGGATTCAAAGGACTGAGCTGCCCTCCACACTGGCTATTTAACTTCTTCTAATTGGATACTATAGATGAGCGAATCAAAGTTGACGAATTGCAATTCAAACCGAATTTCACAAAAAATTTGATTCGCACCGAATCCGAATTTCCTCACGTGTCATGGTTACCAATCACATTTTTTACAAAAATGGCTGCTGTACGTGTGAGGACATCGAGCAAGGAACTCTGGGAAGGCGGGATCACCCACAATACCATCCATGCAGCCAATCAGCTGCCAGCCAGCCCTATAAATAGCCTCAGCCATCTTAGATTCTGCAATTTTCCAGTGTACTTAGTGCAGGGGGTCAGCAGCAGGCACTAGGAACAGTGCTAGAAAAAACTTAATTGTACTAAAAAAAACTATTTACAAGTTCAGGAAAAGATTATTCAAGGTATGGGGAAAGCATAGGGAGGAATTATTCCACAGCAATTATGTGCACTGACTGGGGACCCAAATTGCCATTATACGGTTCTGTAATTCCAGCAAACCATTCTTGTTATTGGGGTGCAAGTGCTGTTTGATACAGCCATTTATCACAAGGAAATATTTATATGTCTTATTTGCCCTTGTGCAGTGCAGTTATATGTTCTAAAGCATTTTTTGACTTGTATTAGTGGGGAAAAAAGGGCTGATTAGCCATTGTGTGGTGAAGTACGAAAATCGCAGCCCTTTTTGGTGTGTATTAGTGGCAAAAGAAAAATATATTTGCCTTTCAGCGGTGCATTTATATATTCTAAAGCCCTTTTTGTTGTGCATTAGAGGCAAAAGTAAAATATATTTGCCGCTCAGCGGTGCAGTTATATGTTCTAAAGCCCTTTTTAGCGTGTAAGGGTACTTTCACACTAGCGTTTATGTTTTACGGTATTGAGTTCTATCATAGGGGCTCAATACCGTAAATAAAACGCTTCAGTTCTGTCCCCATTCAATGGGGACAAAACTGAACTCAACAGAACGGAATGTACCAAAACGCATTCCGTTCCGTTTAGTTGCGTTCCCAGACCAGAGTGTAAACCGCAATATGTTGTATTTTGCATTCCGGCCTGGGATGCGGATGCAAAACGGATCCGGCATTACAAGTCAATGGGGACGGATCAGTTTTATCTGCCACAATAGAAAACGTATCCGTCCCGCATTGACTTTCAATAGAGTTAATGACTGAAGCGTCTTGGCAATGTTAAAGATATGTTAAAGATAATACAACCGGATCTGTTCATAACGGATGCAGATGGTTGTATTATCAGTAACAGAAGCGTTTTTACTGTACCCTGCCGGATCCAGCAAAAACACTACTGTGAAAGTACCCTAATAGTCGCAAAATAAAAAAATTATATTTGTTCTAAAGCCTTTTTGTCGTGTATTAGTGGCAAAAGAAAAATATATTTGCCGTTCAGTGGTGCAGTTATATGCTCTAAAGCCTTTTGTGGCGTGTATAAGTGGAAAAAAGAAAAATATATTTGCCGTTCAGCGGTGCAGTTACATGTTCTAAAGCCTTTTTTTGCCGTGTATTAGTGGGGGAAAAGGGCTTATTAGCCATTGCGTTCTGAAGTGAGAAAATGACAGCCCATTTTAGTGTACAGTATATTAGTGGCAAAAAAAAAATTATTGCTGTTCAGCGGTGAAGTTCCATTGTACTACAGCCATTTACAGAGTGTATTAAAAGGATAGATACGTACATCCTATTAACCATTCTGCGGTGAATTGTGATTGTTATATTTATTTTTTGGGGGTGTATTAATAGGACAAAGAATATAGGAAAATTGATGGTTGCTTGTAGACTTTCTTCTATATGAACCGATTTACCTCGATTAGCCATTCATTGGTGAAATTTTTTTGTGAGACAGCCTTTTTTCTAAAAATTGATAGGTGATTGTAGACTTTTTTTTGTATGAACCGAATTACGTCGATTAGCCATTTAGTGGGGAAATTTGTCATACAGCCTTTTTGAGGAAAATTGGTCGGTGTAACTATGGTCAAGGACAATATATGTCCTTTACGGCCCACTGGGTAAATGTGGTTCCTGCCCAGCCATACCAGCAACTTGGCCAGGTGACGCCGCTTCCGCCTCCAAGTTCTCACGCCGTTGGTCCTGCAGCAATATCCGCCTCTGCCTCCTTATCCACCACCGTATCCTCAGCCTCCACTGCAGGGACAATTCACAGTGCCCCTCCAGCATGCCACATGTGCAGGGCACGGCGGTGTAACACTGTTCTGCACCTCGTTTGCCTTTGAAGATCTGACCGGAGGGGCCCTCTGCGCTCACGTTCTTCTGCCATGGCTGCTGTGGCAGGGTGGGGGCATAGGAGCAATTCCAGCTCCATCAGCAGCAACTTGAGTCTAGAGTCACTGATGAGCAGCTTTCTTCACCCACCTAGTGAAGAAACTACTCACCAGCAGCAGCAGATAGACCTGGAGCAGGACCTGAACCAGCAGGTGGTGGCATACTTGGACAGTACCTTGCCACCCCACATTGAAGATCCTCTGGACTACTGGGCAGCCAAACTGGATTTGTGGCCGCAACTAGCAGAGTTTGCCCTGGAAAAGCTGTCCTGCTTGGCCAGTAGTGTGGCATCAGAGAGGGTGTTTAGTGCGGTGGGGGCCATAGTTACCCCAAGAAGAACTCGCCTGTCCACCAAAAATGTGGAGAGACTTACCTTTGTCAAGATGAATCAGGCGGGGATCAGCCACGATTTTCACCCACCAATGCCTGATACATCAGACTAGATCATCCATGGTGCCACACCAACACTTGGACAAAAGAGACCGGTTTCTTCTGGCTACCTGCCTCAGCTACTATTCTAATACTGCCACCCGCCTGATGCCACACATCTGATGTCAAGTGCACCTTCTTTCACCCACCATCTTCAGCTGGTACTCATATTGCCACCCACCTCTCCACTCTGTCACCGGGTCACTCTGCGGTCTCCTGATGCTGCTGCCACCTCCTTACTAAGTCACCTTGCCACTCTGTGGTCTCCTGATGCTGCTGGCACCTCCACACTATGTCACCTTACGACTCTGTGGTCACTTGATGCTGCTGCTACCTCAACACTATGTCACCTTGCCAGTCTGTGGCCTCCTGATGATGCTGCTGCCACCTCCACACTCTGTCATTCTGCCACTCTGTGCGTGTTACTGCAAGGCACAGTGTCCTACACCATTATAAAGGCTCTCTGAAGCCAGGAATTTAACCGGCCGAATTGGCTCATCTCTAATAGCCACACCCTAATTACTCACCTGTGCAACACCCTGGAGAAGGAAGAGAAAAAAAAATGTAATCACAGTATACTCTCGGCAGCTATGAAATAAACCTGGCAGCAAAAGCAAGTCACAGTGTATGAACTAGACTACACTGCTCTAACTTGGTATAGAGTACAATAAAGTCAGGCACAGCCACTCAGCAATGCACACAAATAATTTAGCTCTCACAGATACCCCCTCACGTAATATAAAGTCACACACTTGAACACGCGAACGCTGTTTTTCTGCTTGTATACAAGTGAAACGCGAAAAATTAGAATATCGTGCAAAGTTTATTTATTTCAGTAATGCAACTTAAAAGGTGAAACTAATATATGAGATAGACTCATTACATGCAAAACGAGATATTTCAAGCCTTTATCTGTTATAATTTGGATGATTACGGCTTACAGCTTATGAAAACCCCAAAGTCACAATCTCAGGTACCCTTTGCTCTGGGGGTATGGATTAATTAGCTGACTAGAGTGTGACACTTTGAGCCTCGAATATTGAACCTGTTCACAATATTCTAATTTTAAGTTGCAGTACTGAAATAAACGAACTTTTGCACGATATTCTAATTTTTCAAGTTTCACCTGTAAGTGCAGCTCTCAAACCAGACTGCTTTTTTTCCTCTGGATTCACATGAACGTATTTTCTTTCCGTGTCCGTTTTTCTTTTTTGCAAACTGTATGCGGAACCATTCACTTCAATGGGTCCGCAAAAAAAATGGAAAATACTCCGTTTGCATTCCGTTTCCGTATGTCCGTGTGTTCGTTCCGCAAAAAAATAGAACATGTCCTATTATTGTCCGCATTACAGACAAGGATAGGACTGTTCTATTAGGGGCCATCTGTTCTGTTCCGCAAAATATGGAATGCACACAAAGGTCATCCGTAGTTTTTGCATGTGCATGTGCCCTTAGGCACTGCATTCAGGTTCCAGTCTCCTCTGGAGGCACAGTGGTTAGCACTGGTGCCTTGTGGTGCTGGGGTCCTGGGTTTAAATCATGTGCATGGAGTTTGTATGTTCTCCCCGTGTTTGCGTGGGTTTCCTCCAGATACTCCAGTTTTCTCCCACACTCCAAAGGCAGTGAATTTAGACTGTGAGCTGATGTCTGATGGTTTAACCCCTTCATGATGCAGCGATTTTCTGTTTTTGCATTTTTGTTTTTTACTTCCAGCCTTCCTCGTGCCATAACTTTTTTATTTTTATTTTCACACAGACATATGAGGGCTTGTTTTCTTGTGGGAGAAGTTGTACTTTCTAATGGCACCATTTAATATTGCATACAATGTAGTGGGAACCTGGATTTTTTTTTTCAATTGGGGTGTAACTAGAAAAAAAACACTATTCCACTATAGTTTTATGAGTTTAAGCGTTTGCCCTTCATTCTCTGTGTCAGTATAATTACAACAATATGACGTTTATACAGATTTTCTTGTGTTTTAATACTTACAAAAAGTAAAAACTTTGGAAAAGATTTTTTTTTTCTTTTTTGTCACCATATTCTGGCCCCTATAACTTTTTTATAGTTACATCTACAGAGCTGTGTGAGGACACATTTTTTGCAGGATGATCTTTAGTTTTCAGTGATACCATTTTGGGAGGTGTATGAAAATCTTTGGAGGAGGTGTAGCAACAAAAAAAGGCAAGTCACATTAAGATTTTTTTGTTACGACGTTCACCATATAGGATAAGTAAATTTATACTTTAATAGTTTGGGTGTTTTGGGATGTGGGGGTGGAAATGATCTTAATTTTTTATTGTTTATTTTTATTATGGAGAAAGGGTGATTTGAATATTTTTATTTTTGTATTACTTTTTTCCCCTTTCTTACACTTTTATTAAGCCCCCTTAGGGGCCTTTGACGTGTGATCCTTAAATTGCTTGTCTCTTACACTGCAATGAATTAATTTTGCAGTGTAAAGGATTTGTGCTATTTTCCACTGCCACCTTAAGGGCTCTATAGGACCCACCGCTCTAATAACCTGGACATTTTCAGAGATATCCAGGCTATTACAGAGAAGGAATGGCTTCCCCGATCTCTGCATAATTCCACAACTTTTCCTTCTTTAATGCAATTTCAATGTTGAGGAGTGTATCATTGACATTGTATTTATTTAGAACTCATGCCCATAATCATGGATCTTGTATGGCGGGGCCTCCTTGTGCTGTTGCACAAGAACTATAAGGGACCATATTTATGGAGATATTCTGCTCTAGATGCAAGGCTTCTAAGGCCTCTTTCACACGAGCAAGTATTCTGCACGGGTGCAATGCGTGATGCGAACGCATTGCGCCCGCACGGAATCCAGACCCATTAATTTCAATGGGTCTGTGTACATAAGCGTTGGTTTTCACACATCACTTGTCCATTGCGTGAAAATTGTAGCATGTTCTGTATTCTGCGATTTTCACGCAACGCAGGCCCCATAGAAGTGAATAGAGCTGCCTGAAAATCGCATCCGCAAGCAAGTGTGGATGCGATGCGTATTTCACGGATGGTTGCTAAGAGATGTTTGTAAACATTCCGTTTTTTATCACACGCGTGCAAAACGCATTAAATCGCATTGCACTCCTGCGGAAAAACTGAACAACTGAACGCGATCGCAAACAAAACTGAATGTACTTGTTTGCGAAATCGCGCAGTTTTCACTGAACGCATCTGGACCTAATCCGCTCATGCTCGTCTGCAAGGGGCCTAAGGCTGGTGTCAGATGAAAGATGAAAACTAGTCTTGTGGAAAAAATGGACAGAGACAGAACATGCTGCAATTTCTCTGTACCAGCCAATGGTCCATACGGAGGAAACACTGATCCATTCAACTGAAGGGGTGTAACTATACCCATTAGGCTGAATGGATCAGTGTTCAGTCCGGGTGCTGTCCATTCTGAACTTGCACAGCACCTGGATAGAAACATAACCCATCTGACGCAACGTAAGGATAAATACCTTCATATATATGACATGCAAAGCGTTTATGATGGAGTCATATGAAATAAAAATTATGTATGTTTCTGTTGTAAAAGCCCCATGAATCTTGTATAGAAGCCAGAAAAAATACAAAAGCCATAATTCGGATATGTGCATGTAAATTGTGGACATATAAAAGTGCACATATGCATTTTCTCCGCAGACCTATTCCATTACTGGCAGTAAGCTTAGTTCTTGCCTTTCTTGTTAGGCTATAGAAAATGACATGATATTTTGGTGACACAGACTTTATTGTTTCTGCATAATAACTGCTCATTGCTGTCTCTCCCCTGTGCTTCTGTCTCGCTCTGCCTCTGTCTCTCTCATTCGACCCCCTCCTGTATATACACGCTGTCTGTGTGTCACTGCATGTGTTTAATCCCATCTCTCTTTAAAGGATTGTTTTGTGTAATCCCTTTAACACTTCATTCTGCTAATTATCCGGAGAACGAGGTGCAGGATAGGGAGAGGGGAGGACAGGCACCATTACATCATGGCGAGGGGGGGTTGTCAGTGTGACCCGTGCATAACCGCACCAACACAACAATGGAGGCAGCGCCTGTCACTAACACACTGTGACAGGAGGATTAGGGCTGGATTCATACAGTGACAGACTGACAGCTCCACACAGTGACAGACATACACCTAACACAGTCACCTGTAATGCATCAATAGAGGCAAGGGGCGTGTCCTGGCCTACCTTGTGTTATTTCTATTACACCCTATCTCCGTTCCCCCCGCTGGTGGGGGCGGTGTGTGTGTAAATCTATTTCTCTATTTAAATTACTTGATTGTATCTATCTATCTATCTATCTATCTATCTATTCATCTATTCATCTATCTATCTCTCTCATATCTATCTATCTATCTATCTATCTACCTACCTACCATCTATCTATAGATTATCTGACTATCGCATATGTAGATTATCTATCTATCTCGCTATCAATCATCTATTCATTTTCTATCTACCATCTGTCTATATCTATTTATCTATCTATCTATCTATCTATCTATCTATCTAGTATCTATCTATCTATCTATTTATCTAGTATCTATCAATCTATCTATCTAATATATATCTATCTAATATCTATCTATCTATCTATCTATCTATCTATCTATCTATCTATCTAGTATCTATCTATCTATCTATCTATTTATCTAGTATCTATCAATCTATCTATCTAATATATATCTATCTAATATCTATCTATCTATCTATCTATCTATCTATCTATCTAGCATCTATCTATCTATCTATCTATTTATCTAGTATCTATCTATCTATCTATCTAATATCTATCTATCTATCTATCTAGTATCTATCTAATATCTATCTATCTATCTATCTATCTATCTATCTATCTATCTCATATCTATCTATCTATCTATCTATCTAATATCTATCTATCTATCTATCTAGTATCTATCTATCTCATATCTATCTATCTATCTATCTATCTATCTATCATTTATCTATATACCATCTGTCTGTCTATCTATCTATCTATCTATCTATCTATCTATATACAATCTATCTACCTATCATCCATCTATATACCATCTGTCTATCTATTATCTATCATCTATTATCTATCTATCTTCTATCTATCTATTATCTATCTATCTATCTAATATCTATCTATCTATCTATCATCTATTATCTTTCTATCTTAGCTATCAATCTATCTATCTATCTATCTATCTATCTATCTTCTATTATCTATCTATCTAGCTATCTATCTATCTATCTATCTATCATTTTTCTATCTTTATAGCTATGTATTATCCGTCTATCTGTAATTTTTTTTATATTTATAGCTATGTATTTATCTATCTATCTATCTATCTATCTATCTATCTATTATAATTTGTTTTATACTTATATCTATCTATCTATCTATCTATCTATCTATCTATCTATCTATCTGTAATGTTTTTATCTTTGTAGCTATGTATTTATCTATCTATCATCTATCTGTAATTTTTCTATCTTTATAGCTATGTATTATCTATCTATCTATCTAGCTATGTATTATCTATCTATCTATCTATCTATCTATCTATTTATCTATCTATCATCTATCTGTAATTTTTCTATCTTTATAGCTATGTATTATCTATCTATCTATCTATCTATCTATCTTTATAGCTATGTATTATCTATCTATCTATCTATCTATCTTTATAGCTATGTATTATCTATCTATCTATCTATTTATCTATCTATCATCTATCTGTAATTTTTCTATCTTTATAGCTATGTATTATCTATCTATCTATCTATCTATCTATCTATCTATCTATCTATCTTTATAGCTATGTATTATCTATCTATCTATCTATCTATCTATCTATCTATCTATTTATCTATCTATCATCTATCTGTAATTTTTCTATCTTTATAGCTATGTATTATCCTATCTATCTATCTATCTATCTATCTATCTATCTATCTATCTATCTATCTTTAGCTATGTATTATCTATCCATCTATCTATCTAGTTACTGGGCAGAACTCGCGGACTGTATAGGTAAGGACAGTGCTAGACTTTCCACTCCCCCCTCACCTAGTACTTTCTGCCCCTCCACCCCCTCCACCTTATTGGAGAGATTTAGCCCTAGCTCTGACAGAGCCAACACTCTGTGAATAATTTTCCAGCACCCCCTCCCTCTCTGGTGCCCTCTGCCCTCTCCCTCCCCATCTATCCCCTGGCTTTTGCTATTGGAGAGTCCATAATGAGATAAGTTTGAGCTCACAGGCCCGCTATTTAACCCCTGCACTCAGGGCACTATCAGCAGACAGGGGCAGTTGGGAGACACAAGGGTAGGCAGATTGGCACCCAGGGGCAGAGCAGGCTTTGCCCAGGACTTGCATGGGGATCTGTGAAAAGGGAGAGGACAGGAGGAGCTGACCACAGTGTTGCACACTCAGAGTAAGTTAGACTCCTGTGATCTCCTGTTTTGTACACCTTGTATGTCTGGACTTTGTCACTATGTGTGGGTCACGTTCTGTCACACTTTTCCTGCCTTACTTTGTGCCTTTGCCTGCTGTCACATAATAAACTCCTAGAAGTGTAGCAAGATGTCATGTACCCAGGTCCCAGGCTGGCTCCATAGGGGACTAGTTTCCTAGTAATCAATAAAGCTCATGGTCTTTGCTCCCCGTCCTTCTACCTCATTCATTGGGGCTGGGAATAATCTTTGTATAAACCACAATTTGTGCAAGGCCGGAATAATTCAGTGGTCTATTCATCAGCTTGTGGATTTGCTGGTTACATATGGATTGCACATGAATGTCTAGATATTTGATTTAATATGTACACAAAACATAAAGGCCATATATACAGATTCAGATATATTCTACCCGTATTCAAAGTAAAAATGAAGATACGGCCTGGTTATATAACTCACAGTTAAGCAGGCTTGTCATTGACAGGCTGTGCACCCAGTATGGGGGCGACTGACCTAGTGGACAGGGCGCAGAATAGGCTATAAGGAGGTCGATTGGACAGAAAATCCCACTACTATACATTTATTGGCAGTTGTGCCGATGGTGGTTTTGGTGTTTGACCAGATGACCAGTCTGATAATGACTGTTACCATTTTAGGGATAAAAAATGACATAATGATCCAATTGCGCTGAGCTGAGGATGATGATACTTTCAGATACAAATGAGAACTTTTAAGAATATGTGCCTCTTGAGCTCTCCTCCTTATCTGCCAACCCTTCTTCTGATTTCTGTACCAACCATTTTCCTTCCATGGGCTGCTTTTTTTCCTTCCCTTTTTAGCTGGGACCTTTCCTAGGTAAGAAGTTTTTTCATTCATTTTAATAATATGGGGATTGTGCCCCCTGAGGATCGCATCTCTCCTTCTTATTCCATCTTTCCTGATCCCTGTACCATTTTCATTCTAACTTTACTCCTCTCCTGCACCTTTTTCTTTCTTCTCTTGGATCCCTTTCAGGCTGTCATTTTTGTATTTTAAGACTGTGGCGATTGTGATCCTGGGGTTCACATTGCACCCCCAAACCTCTCATCCACTATTTTCTATTCCACAGTTTCTCTTTATCCTAGGCTTTTTTTGTTTTTTCTCTTTGTAGCTGTCCTTGACTATCAGAAATATATTTTTAAAAGAATTTTAGAAATATATATATTTTTTAAGAATATGGTTACTGTACCCCATTATCTTTTTATCTTGCTCCCCATTTCTCCTCCTCTAGAGAGATTTACTAAGACTGCTGGAGTAAGACATACAAAATGTATTAAAAACATTTGGCGGCGCATTTCATGCCTTTCTGTGCACCTGAAATCTACAACAGCTGGGAACTGGAGTAAAGTTTAGTTATAATTTTTGCCAGTTTTTGGCATAAATTGTAGTAAATTGTCAGGGCCGCGGGCAATCCTGCCTCCATTTCAAGCCACTTTTAAAAAGTTCACAAATTATAGCCCATATATGACATGCTCCTTCCTTTGCAACATTTAATATATCCCTTAAAGGGGTTATCCCATGATTCATGTAAAAAGGAGATGAGACCTAATATAGTAGATGACAACCTCCTTTTAACTAAGCTAGAACAAGCCTTGTACCTCCTGCAGATACAGAAATTCCTACATTTATTTCTCCAATTCCAACTGCTAGCTTTTCATCAGGGTGTGTGTCCTTTCTGATGCGGCTCTCTCCGTATATCTGTCACAGCTTCTAAACAAAGATCTGGCTAGTGGCAGTTTAAAGATGAAACTGAGCATGTGTGACCACGCTCCTTCAGCTCAGTAGGAGGACGTGCACATTACAATACAGACTGAACACCAGAAGGTGCCATAATAATGAAGTAAAGGAAATCTCACAACCGGGGCATTTTTGTAACAGAAGGTAAACTCCGAAAGTAAATACTTTTTCCATGTTGGATTATATTAAAATAACATGTAATGTTGGGACAGTCCCTTTGAGAGATATTCACCAAGTTTACTGGGAACCTGCTATGTTGAACATGGTGTCTGATCTGCAGCATGTCATAGAGCGGAGGAGCTGAGCAGATTGGACTATAATTTTATGGCAAACGATTCAATATCATTTATAATCTGAATGCCTGAACACAGAAAGGTTGAGATCAACAAATTTATACAAAATCTTTTCCCACAAAATTATAAAAATCTGCTCGGTTCTTCCAACTATGCACCGTGTATAACAGATTGGACCGCATGTACAGCATGACAAGTTCCCTTTAGAAGCTAAATATGGCCACTGAACACCAAGTATGGCCAACCTTACAGTAGTAATGGCATGTGGCTTGTACTGGGACTGTCTCCATTATATCCTTTCATAATTAAAGGGTTCTATAGCTTTTACTTACTGATGATCTATCCTCCGGATACATCATCATCATCTGATCGACAGGGTCTGACATCCAGGACCCCTACCAATCAGCTGTTTGAGAAGGCAGTAGCGCCGCAGCCTTCTCCCTGTTTCCCGCAGGCCCAGTGACGTCACGACTAGTATCACTGGCCTGGGCAGGGCTAAGCCCAATTGAAGTGAATGGACCTAGCCCCGTCCAGGCCAGGGATACTAGTTGTGACATCACTGGACGTACGGGAAACAGGGAGAAGGCTGCGGCGCTACTGCCTTCTCAAACAGCTGATTGGTGGGGCTCCTGGATGTCAGATAACAATGATCTATCCAGAGGATAGATCATCATCAGTAAGAAAAAGCTAAAGAACCCCTTTAACAAATGCTTTTCTCATCTCGTCTCAGTTTCTTGTCCTTGCTTGTGTAAAGCCTCATGCAGACGTCCTTGGAACACGGTCCGTGAGATATTGGACTGGCATCCTGCTGAGTGCAGGAGCGCACGGCGTCATTGGTTGCTATGACGCCATGCGCTTCGTGCCGCTGCTGCTGTACAGCAATAGACTCATACGATCTATACAAGTGTATTACTGTACAGCAGCGGCGGCACGAAGCGCACGGTGTCTTAGCAACCAATGGCACCGTGCGCTCCTGCACTCAGCAGGATGCCAGTCGGTATCTCACGGACCGTGTTCCATGGACGTCTGCATGAGGCTTAAGTCTTTTGTGATTATATAGCTATACATTCCTGATCTTTCCTTTCTACCCCTTTACTTTTATACCATCATTTTCTCAACCCCAGCTCAGGGATAAGCAATATGTGCCACAGTATGGAATGGGTGTGGGAACTGTCAGACAGTATCACTCAAATCTGCACAGTAAATCCGGGATGAGACGCAGCTCAGAGACGGAATTATCTGCACGTTATGGGACAAGTGAGGTCTGGAGATATTTATCCTACAGTGATCACTGGATAACCTCAGGCTCTTGGGTGAATGTTAAGGCTGTAAACAGATATTGGTATAATGCAGTTGTCCATGAAGAGAGATAAACCTAGAACAGGAGTAATGAAGGTGTTAATGGGTAAAGAGCACACTTTTTCTACAAACGTATATGGAACAAGGAAACAGATTCATTCATAAAGTTGTAATGAATTTGCTCACCATATACAGCTAATAAAATTGGATGATATGCTCCAAACAGGGGCGGATTGGCCATAGACCTTAAATTTCCCGGTGGGCCCATACCCAGAGGGCCACCCAAGCCCCCATCTCTGCCGCTGGCCGGATACATAATGAGCTATCAGTGGTATTTAACGGTGTGAGAATCAGGTTCTCATGTACCCGGCCAGCGACCGCACCTCCTGCTCCATATCTTAATCAGACACAACTGGAAGAGGAGGAGAAAAAAATGGCAGCTATTGATGGCCACCTCACAGGGACACTGTGGTATGTGGTATTTTGCGCTATAGTATTGCTGACCTCCCCTACTTTTGCCTCCTCTCAATTTAGACCCCCCTACAATATGGGGCCACTTTTAGGTATCTTTTCCAGGGCCACTTTAGGTTCCCAATCCGCCCCTGGATCCATATATTACCTATACTACAGTATGCGTATATGATGGTCATAGTGCACTGCAGATACAAGAAAGCAATATTATATGGTTGTCCATTCATTTGAACAGATAGCATTTAGTCCAACAGTAATGGCTGCTGTAGGGGAAATATAAACCCGTCAGCAGCCTCCCATGACTGCCGATTGCCTGGTGCTTCACAAAATAGACTTAGGGCACCATGTTTAGTAAGTACATAGCACATACAGTATATGTATATATATATAGACACATACTGTATAATGGACAGGGGTCAGCGTTGCTACACAGCATCACATGCAACAGTCTGCAATACACTATGCATCCTGAGACCAATCATAGCACCGACGTTTTCAGGAATTTGTGCCGCAGTAGCTCTTCTGAGGCATTGGAGCAGATAGCATCGTTTTTGTACCAGCACAATAATGAGCCTTACGCATTGATGGTCCTGTCACCAGTTTCCCAAAAGTAATTTTTTGGACAACCTACTAATGTCAGCCTATCTGGAATGCAGTACCTGATGTTTTGAAGATGATCTCACCCAGTTGGTAACCCTCACAGTTTGGCCCTTGTCAAAGTCACACACATCCTCACACTTGCCCTTTTTTCCCTGATTTCAAAGCATAACTTTTAGGTACTAACTGGTCACCTGCTGCCTAATATAGGCCACCCCTTGACAGGTGCCAATGTCAGCAGATAATCACTTTGATCCACTTCACCTTTCAGTTGTTGGTGACTATAGACATATATACGGGATACGGTGCTGAGTATGTTGATCATCTTGCCATATTTTCATACTCATGTTTGTTGGTAACTTTGGGACAGTGAAGCCCTGGGACAAGCCAAATTTGTTGGTGTTGTCTCTAAAAATTCTGTACAATTCCAGAAAATGTGGCACTGTTGACAACTGTGTATTTTATGATGAGTAAACTATTAATATGTAGGGTAAATATTTCATCCTATTAACAACTGTACCCTCCTGACCCCAAATACTAGAAACTTGCACTGGCAGTGGTCTGTCAGGAAAGGAAACTGTAAGGCCCCTTTCACAAGAGGGAGTTTTCCGCACGGTTACGATGCATAGCACCCGCACTAAATCCGGACCCATTCATTTCAATGGGTCTGTGTACATGAGCGTTTTTTTTCACGCATCAGTTCTGTGTTGCGTGAAAAACGCAGCATGTTCTATATTCTGCGTTTTTCATGCAGTCCTGACCCCACAGAAATGAATGGGGCTTCAGTGAAAAACGCATTTCATCCAGAAGCAAGTTCGGATGCAATGCGTTTTTCTCTGATGGCTGCTAATAGATGTTATTTGTAAACCTTCAGTTTTTTATCACGCGCATGAAAAATGCATCAAAACGCATTGCACCCGCGTGTAAAAAACTGAACAACTGAACGCAATCGCAGACAAAACTGACAGAACTTGCTTGCAAATTGGTGCGAGTTTCCCTGAATGCACCCTGAAGGCATCCGGACCTAATTCGTCACGCTCGTGTGAAAGAGGCCTAAGGGTCCATTCACATGTCCCTGTGTGTTTTGCGGATCCACGGATCCGCAAAACATGGACATCGGCGATATGCTTTCCGCAATTTGCGGACCGCACATCGCTGGCACTACATAGAAAATGCCTTTTCTTGTCTGCAATTGCGGACAAGAATAGGACATGTTCTATTTTTTTCGGGAACGCGATTGCGGACCCGGAAGTACAGATCCACAATTGCGGACCCGGGCGGGACATCGTCTGTCCCCACTGAAATTAATGGGTCCGCAATTCCGTTCCACAAAATGCGGAACAGACTTGCGGACGTGTGAATGGACTCATTTTAATGGCAAGCAGCACAAATATTTCCACGTAAAAAAAAGGAAGCAGCGTGTCATATCTTGGGGTAGAATCTGTGCTGAATTTCGCCCTTAAAATGAATATGAAGCATTAAAAAAACAGCTCTGTATGTGTCCATCCTTTTTTTTTTTTTGCGGGTTTTCTGCATGGTTTTTGGCACAGATCCACATTTTGTATTGAAGTAACAACCTATTGGTCAGAAAACTGCATCAAAAACGCTTAAAAAAACAGCAATTTACACTAGCCAATTAGTGTCATGACTCCCTTGTTTCCGAGTGATTTTAATTTTCAGAGCTAGTCCCTCCAAATTCTGTCTGTCCCGGGTTGAAACTGCAGAGTTGGTAAAGTTTGTAATCAGCTAGTGTGAATTTAGAAAAGTTGATCATGTCACTGTAAAAATGATCATCAGTGCCTTGATCGTAGTGGCGTTTACATTTATATTGGCATGACCACCTATTTCACGGCAATGGCATTGTGACCCTGCTCAAGGGGCGGGAGGAAACTCCTCTTGGCCATCAAGCAGGGTCAGGGTCACTATGTTGGAAGCGTCCATCAAATCCTCACAAATGATCTTTCAAAGCACACTTTGTCATTACTTTGAAAGAAATGTATGAAACGGTCTATAGCAGCCAATCACAGCACACCTTTTATTTTGAAATCTGTCTCCTGAGGAATCAAAGCTGTGCTCTCATTGGTTGCTAACTTGCTATGGGTAACACAGATTGTTTTTCTTTTAGATGGTTTTCATAAATCAGCCTTTTAAGATGTAAAGCTAGGGCTACACGATGACATGTGTCGCGTGACTTATTGTCATATATATTGACACATAGGGCACAACTACACTGCTACATGTGTCATGCGACATTGATGTCTATTCTATGATAGTCTATTCTATGGTGTCACACTGCAAGATGCGTCATGCTGCGAATTCGACGCGACAGTTGCACAAAATTCCATCTTGGATTTTTCGCTACTGTCATATCGCAGTTGCAGCATGTCACGTGTCGCAGTCTGACACCATAGACTATCATTTTAAAAATAGTTGCAAGACATTGGTGCGAAAAAATCTCATGATTCACATGTCATTGTGTAGCCCTAGCCTAAAACTGCCATTTTAGACATTCATTTTTTTTTTACTGATATAAAAATCTTTGTGTCTCACCCATACCATCCACACTACCACCAGCCTTGAACTGAACAGTGAAAAGCAAACAGTATACTAGCTGCACTATAGACACCCAAAGCTACATCACAAAGTCCAAAAGGCAATGTGCCGTATCTAGCACAGGGTTAAGCCTCATTCACAAGTCGGTGTTCCACGGATGTGTGCCGTACGTGTTCTCCATGGACAGCATACGTTCCCATTTATTTTCATGTGTGTATTCAGACATCAGTGTTTTAGCTCGGTCCATGGGTCCGTGTTTTTAGCACGGATGCATGCTCTATTTTGTCCGTGTTCACGGATCTACCACGCCCATTATAGTCAATGGGTCCGTGAAAACCACGGATGCAACACGGATGCCATCCGTGTTGCATCCTTGTTTCATGGATCATTAGGAAGAGATGCTTTGAAAATTATTTTTCAGCTGTTCAGTGTCAGTGAAATACGGATGGCACACAGACAGCAAAAAACGGACACACGGACCCAACACTGATCCTTCATGGATGCATGACAGACCACCTGCTCACGGATTTGAGCATGGACACAGACGTGTGAATAAGGCTTTACTGGTTAGTGACAGACTCGGTTTAGGGTGTATGCAAATGATGCAGATTACACATGTTTTTTCTGCATGGAATTTCGTGGGGAAAATCAAAGTTAATGAGATTTTGAAATCCGAACCATATCAATTGTTTGTGTGGATTTTCAGTGTAGATTTCACTCTTTGTAATGCAAAAGGTAAGAATTGTGGCAAATCTGCATCAAAATCTGCAACAAAAATAAGCAAGTGGCACATCATGGGAATTGGTGTGGAAACGCAGCAAAATCTGCACGGAAATCTGCATAAACTACACTGTTGTGTGCATATATAGCTTAAGGCTACATTCACATTTCCACATGAAATTCACACTGTAAAACCGTGCATAATACGCACCATGTACAGTCACCCTAAGGCCTCTTTCACACAAACGAGTATTCCGCACGGGTGCAATGTGTGATGCGAACGCATTGCGCCCGCACGGAATCTAGACCTATTCATTTCAATGAGTCTGTGTACATGAGCGTTGGTTTTCACGTATCACTTGTGCGTTGCGTTAAAATCAAAGCATGTTATATATTGAAATCGCATCCTCAGAGAATCGCATCCGCAGAGATGTTGTTTGTAAACATTCAGTTTTTTATCACGCATTGCACCCGCGCAATAAAAACTGAACTGAACGCGATCGCAAACAAAACTGAATGTACTTGCTTGCAAAATTGCGCAGTTTTCACTAAACGTGTCCGCAACGCTTTCAGACCTAATCCGCTCACGCTCGTCTGCAAGGGGCCTAAGGGTACAGGTTTGTTAACCGATGGCAAAAATTCTATGGATTTTCTGCAGTGGAATTGGGTGAGGAAAAACCTCAGCTTTTTATAGACGTGCAGTGGGAATGTTAAATCCACAGCGTGAAAATTCCTGCTGCAGATTTCTACCATAGATTTTACCTTTTGCAATGCAGAGGGTGAAATCTGTCACACTCCATAGTGGATTTTTGGAAACGTGGGTGTTAAATCTTCCGCATTTACAGTAGCAGCAAGTAAATAACATTTCAACAAACCTCATCCACACCCTGCATTGAAATATGCTGAATCCAGATTTTAAATGCATACATGTCAATTTATGCTGTGGATTTTTGAGGCAGATGTTATCTTTTGCAATGCCTTTGTAAAATGCCACTCAGAAATTCTATGTAACTCATGCACGATTTGAAGTGGATTCACCATGGACTATGGTAGATTTTCTGCAGCAAACTATGCCTCATGTTGTCGTACCTTAAAGGTGTTTTCCAAGACTTTTTTTTTACTGATGACCTGTCGTCTGAATTTATCATCAGTATCTGATTGAAGGGGGTCCGACACCCGGGACCCCCTGCCAATCAGCTGTTTGAGAAGGCACCAGTGCTCCTGTGAGCGGCACAGCCTTTTCTCTGCTTTTCCTAGGCCCATTGAGGCCTAGGAGCAGCTCAGCTCCATAGAAATTAATGGGGCTGAGCGCGATACCAAGCACATCCGCTGTACAATGTACGGCGCTGTGCTTGGTGAGCTGAGAGAAGGCAGCAGCGCTCACAGGAGTGCCGCTGCCTTCTCAAAAAAGATGATCGGCGGGGGCCCCCGGTGTCGGACGCCCACCCATGAGATACTGATGAAAAATATTAGAAAACCCTTTTAACTACTCACTACATCTCTGGAGATGGAGCTAGGGATTTATATCACGCCAGCCTTTGGGTCCACTGCAAACCTTCAATACTTTGCGTGAACCTGACCTGATCCTTCTTAGTTAACAGTTTCTACACAGAACAGAAATATTTCTCTTTACGTAAAATGTGTTCTAATGCAATGTATCTTCCAAATTACTGCTGTCACTTTAATGTTCCTTGCTTTGCTTTTTCACAGATGGCACTCTCAGATCTTCCCAGCACCCCACTGGCTCTTGAATACCTCAATGACTTTGACCTAATGAAGTTTGAGGTAAAGAGAGAGCCTCCTGAACCACGGGCCAACCGCATGGCCCCACCTCCATCTTTGGGCTCCACTCCATGCAGCAGTGTACCACCATCGCCAACATTCAGTGACCCACCTGAACAAGTAGGACCACCGCGTCCTAGTCTAGAAGAACTTTATTGGATGGCAGCACTACAGCAGCAGATGGGTGGGGAAGGACTACCACTAACTCCGGAGGATGCTGTAGAGGTGTTGATGGGTGGCGGACCACCTTCTCTACAAGGGATAGAAGGGGGATACAGGACTGGGGGGCAGCACCCCCACAACACTCACCCTACTGGTTACTTGCTGAGTCCAGAAGATATGAATGCACAGCAGCACCAGGTGAGATCCTGTTACTTTTTGAACATCTTTTTGTGACACATTTTATGACATTTTCTCTGGCCTGGTCGTCCTTGTATAATAAGTAAACAGGGCGAGTGTAATATTACACAGTTTTTCACGCCTGAGTGATTATGCAGCATGTGAGGACATATGGGTGGGACACCCTGCGTTGTTCCTGAGTGTGACAGGATTTGTCAGTACCGTTATAGCTATAAAGCCGGACATGTCACTGATCACTTAATCAGCTAATATTAAGAGATGGACAGCAGGTAAAGCCATTCAGTAAACAGAGGGAAATGTGTGCAGAGTAAATCGTAACGAAAGAACGCACACACGTATTTACAGCTTACTAGTTGGGGGTGCACAAGTACATTAAAAATAGCTCCAGTTCTGATATTATTACACAGCCTGAATTTTAAGATTATACTTAATAATGAATATATTACATGTGACATATTAATAATGAAATCAGATCAGGAGAAGTTTAAAGGGCATCTGTCAGCAGTTTTGTACCTATGACACTGGCTGACCTGACCGGTTCAATGTGAACTTGGTAGCTGAAGGCATCTGTGTTGGTCCCATGTTCATATGTGACTGCATTGGTGAGAAAAATGAGCAAATGTATGCATTGCTGTTACTCCTAGCGGCTCTGGTCTCTCTGCAACTGCCGCGCCCTCTGTACTTTCACAGGACCAGGCATGATGATGTGGCCTATGCGCAACTCAGTCCCATTTGAGTGGTAACTCAGCTCAGCCTCATTCACTTGAATGGTACTAAGCTGTGCGTAGGCCACGTGACTGATGAACATGACCTCACTGGCCTAGGGTATGCTTCGAGAAGGCTGCAGTGCCTATGGGAGTGCCGCGGCCTCCTCAAACAGCCGGTCAGTGAGGGTCCCGAGTGTCGGACCCCCACCAATCACATAGTGATGAGCTATGTATAAAAAAGTCTAAAAAAAACTCCTTTAATTTACTTCCTAAGAACAACAAAATGAACAGATTCATTTTAGATTTTTATGTAAAGTTAGCTAATTACAGACTTACAGCCGGAACACTTAATTGGGGGAGATGGGGGGAATTTATCATGCCCTGTTCCACAGAAAAGTGTACATTTTGTCTATTAGCACTGGGTGAAAAATGGTTTTGGTTTGCTATGTTAATTAGGTGTACACCAGGTCTATCAATTGTGACTTTTTTTTAAAAGGCACAATCGTACCCCAATAGAGTTTAAAATGGCATTTAAAGGGGTTGTCTCACTTCAGTAAGTGGCATTTATCATGTAGAGAAAGTTAATACAAGCCACTTACTAATGTATTGTTGTTATCCATATTGCCTCCTTTGCTGACTGGATTCATTTTTTCCATCACATTATACACTGCTCGTTTCCATGGTTACAGACCACCCTGCAATCCATTAGTGGTGGTCGTGCTTGCACACTATAAAAAAAAGCATCAGCCTCTCTGGTGGCCGGGATCATGGGAGCGGTCCGCAAAAAATGGATCCACAAAAAATACAGATGACATCCGTGTGCATTCCGTATTTTGCGAAATGGAACAGCTGGCCCCTAATAGAACAGTCCTATCCTTGTCCGTAATGCGGACAATAATAGGACATGTTCTATTTTTCTGCAGAACAGAAATACGGAGATACAGTAACGGAATGCGCACGGAGTAGCTTCTGGTTTTTTTTGCGGACCCATTGAAATGAATGGTTCCGCATACCGTCCGCAAAAAAAAAAAAAAAAAAACTGACGGACACGGAAAGAAAATACGTTTGTGTGCATACGTTCGTGTCCAGCTCCCACTCTGGAGGACTCTTGTATTACGCAGATGACCTTTCATCAATTAATGCTACATGCCTGGTAGGCTACAGCTTCCCCTGGCAAAATCAGGAGATGTTGGTAGTGGGTCCCTAATCAGCTTATTGCCCTGGCAGCCACATTTTGAAGCAGGTTGTCTCTGGTGAAACAGTCCCCTTAAAGGGGTTATGCCAAGATTGATGTAAAAAATGAAAATCAGATATCATATAGAACATGGCGATACCTTTCTAACAAAACTAGAACCCTGTACCTCACATGGGTCTAAAGATCTCCACATTCACTGCTCTGCCAGATTATCTTCAGCCTGGCAGTTCAGGGTGTGTGTCCTTCCTGCTGCAGCTCTCTCCCTGTAACTGCCCCAGCTTCTAACAGAACACATGGCTAGTGGCAGTTGAAGATTTAAACTCAGCATATTCCACCAGCTTAGCAAGATGGACAAGAAAAAAGGAAAAGAACAAACAGCAGGTGGCGCTATACAGATACATTTCATTAACTAGCTCACTGGCAATACTACATTTTTAGGCCTCTTGCACAAGAACATTGTGCATTCGTTCTATGCATTGGGGACCGCAATTAGCAACAGACGGGAAGGATCCAAACCCATTCAACTTGAATGGCTCCGTGATCCATCCGCAATGCAAAAAAAGTTCTATATTTTTGCGGTGCGGAGGCATGGACAGAAACACCACGGAAGCACTCCGTAGTGCTTCCATGGGGTTCCGATCCGTGCTTCCGTTCCGCATCTCCATAATTGCGGACCCATTCTAGTGAATGGGTCACCATACAAGATGCGGAGTGCACACAGGTCAGTGCCCGTGTATTGTAGACCCGTCGAATGCGGGCCGCAATGTAGCCACGGGCACACAACGTTCTTGTGCAAGAGGCCTTAATTACATGCAATTGTAAAAGCATTCAGATCCAGGTGCTGGTTTAAAAAATGTAGAATATGCTTTGTGGCACAACCCCTTTCATGAATAAGGGATGAATTTAAAAAAAAAGGAGCACCCCATTCTCAACTTATTGACTGAGGCTATCTTGGCATTAAGGACTACTATTTTTTAATGAGAACACTTAAAAAAATGTATAATTAAATTTTTAGACCCGCTGGGCGACTTCATTAATATATTCGATCATGCCTTTGGCAGGATTAGCGCCCTTGTTAGACCCCAGCTGCAATGGAATCCATCGCTCCGTCTAAACACCTAGATGCCGTGGATGAACACATAGGCACGGCTTCTGCCATTACCGTCACGTGTATGTAGGCTACAGGGACAAGTTAAGACATTCTATGATGTACGTACTGTATATTCGATTTTGTGAGTCGCGATATATAAATGATGGATTTTGAAATAATATTTCCACATGCCGATTATTGTTACAAGATCTAGACATCAGCCTATGGACCTATCGGTGCATACTTTGCATCTCGTAGAGCTTAAAGTCACATTGATCACTAACTTCCAAGTGTTGACCAAGCAGAAGACTGTTAATGAACAGCTCCCTTACAACTGGGACATTTCAGACCTGACCCCGCTGCTCCCACTACCCACATTGGTGATATAATCATTGTGACTTTATTTTTGTACTATAGTTTGTATATTGTTTGTAGGTACACTAAAACTTGTGGGGATTGATCATTGTGATGTGGTCACCTGGGGGTGGGTCATTTTTTTAATGGTGAATGCCCCACTTCATTGGCACTGTGGCAGTTGTTACATTTTACGTGTTTTTAACTTTTGGTCCTTTGTGCTTTGAAAATTTGTGTCTCAATAAATCTCATTATTGATATTTTTGTTTTCTGATTGTCTATTATCTCATACTAGCATTGTCTTTTTATAATATTAGTTGTGTTAGGACATGTGGGATGTTTTTGTTTCTCATATCATTTGTATGTGGAAGCAAATGTGATTAAGATTGACCTGAAAATAGCTCAATTAGAGCAGACTTCTAACTGAGCACACAGAAGGACCCATGGCTATTGATCTGTTGCCATTATTAAGGCAATTGAGTTCAATTAGTGCTGTACAACAGTGTCAATTACTCTCCACGGATATGAAACGCACTGCACATACCTGAAGTCTTTCACCAGTTCAGATTTATGTCTAGTACCTTCAAGAAAGCTATGGTTGTGCCCAAAAAACATACCGGAAAATTATTTATATATATATACATATATATATAAATATATATATATACATATATATATATATATATATATATATATATATTAGGTAACCATTTTGTGGTGTTCTTTGTCATTATAATGCACTGTTGAGTTATGATAACATATGACATTTCCTATAAATATGTATTGGCTGGCTCACTGATAGTTTCTCCATCATAAGAAAAGTTATATCTACAATATATACAATCTATAAAAACATAGAAAAATATGGTTAGGCGGAGTTCTTCAAAGAGCGGATCACCATGCCTAAAATTTCTTTAACATATGCCAACTTCATATATATAAGAAGTTAGGAAAGGACCATTGTTCAGCACTCATGATACAAACTTCCAATAAAAGTCACAGCTTCAAAAAAGAAATGCAAAAATAAAAGAGATTATATGCTATGACATTAAAGTGGTGCTCTAGTTTGGAACCACTTTAAAGCATACCTGAGTAAAAAAAAAAAAAAAAAAGTTTGCATAATGGATGTGATTCCTTGTACAATTATAGCTGTGAAGGAATAGATCTCTTTTTGGCTTGTTAACAAATTAAAGCCAAAAATAGGCGGATCAACCACAGTTCAAAGGCAAAATATTGTATAGGTGATTTACTTTTAAAATATAACCTTTAATCGATAGTTTTAAAATAATAGACCCTTAAGTAATTAAAATAACAGAGCAAGGCCGACAGCCCACAATGGTCAGTACTTGTGACAGTAGTAGGAAGGTATGAAGTGCATGGCGGCACCAGAGTAAAAAAATCGTTATCCTACCACTCCGTCGACCTGGTACAGGATACAGCTGGTTGTAGATGCCTGTGAAGCACCTCCCTTGATGAAGGTTGCTGATAACTGGGAAGGGAGCGGTCTACCGTCACAAGTACTAACCATTGTGGGCTGTCGGTCTTGCTCTGTTATTTTGATTACTTAACGGTCTATTAATTTAAAACTATCGATTAAAGGTTATATTTTAAAAGTATATCACCTATACAATATTTTGCCTCTTTTTGGCTTCCCTAATGTCTTTTTCAACCTAAATATTACCCTCTTCAGCTGCAGAGCTAGATGCATTTCTCTCACAAGGGCATCACCCTTCTGTGGAATCTGCCAGTAGTTGGTGCAGTGCCATCCTTTACCTTACTTCCCACTATGTTTGTTTTCAGCTCTGGGGCTCACAGAGCATATAAGAAGGGGGGAATTAACAGTTAGGGTCCATTCAAATGTCCGTAGAATGGGTCTGCATCCGTTCCGCAGAACTGGTGTGGCCCCATTCATTCTGAAAGGGGACGGAAAGGATGCGGACAGCACACATTGTACTGTCCGCATCAGCATTTCCGGTCCGCGGCTCCCGAAAAAAATAGAACACGTCCTCTTCTTGTCCGCAATAGCGGACAATAAAAGGCATTTCTATAGGGGTGGCGGCCCAGTTTATTGCGAATCCGCAATACACTACGAACGTGTGAATGGACCCGTTCAGACATACAGGGGTTCCTGTGATCTTCAAAAGCAGCGTAGAAGCACTTCTTTTATCAGGCTCAGGATCTCAGTTCTGACACGTACCCACCTCCTCTCTGCGGTCTTCTGTGTCTCTGTTACTAGGGATGGATTAGGTGAAAGTAAGACCTCTAATGGCCATGACTTCCGGTGGATGCAGGCATGTCTTTTAAATTAAGTGTTTTGGAATTTTGTTCGTTACAATATTCTCTATTAAATGAAATGAATTTGTGTTCAGTGACTCTTTAAGTTAACTAATATACTCTTATTATCAAGATCATTCCTTTAACAAGTAGGAGCAATTCCTGTAAGAAATTCATGCTCCTGCTAGCAGTATATACAGTAGACACCATATATGAAAGTAGATAACCCACATGTAGTACCAGCATTAGCCCACTACCAATTTCTAATCTCACCTTTATGGACGGCTTTATTTGAGGCAGTACAACAGACCTGTTTTATCTATTGCCCCTGTCCGGTAAGTGATATGACTAACTGTAGGCTGTAAAATAAGATCCTTCCCCAGTTCAGAGCCTGCAGCATGCCTTCTTTGACCACTAGATCTCAGCACATAGGAAAAGTAAAATTTTTATAATTTTAATATATTTAACAAAATAAAAGTAATGCAAAAGTAACGTTATGATGTTCTAGGAATATTTCCATGATTTACAGAATAAAAGAGTTAGCTTTTTTTCCAGGTTAATGGGGTCTTGAACATTTTTTTGTAAATAATAATGAGTTCTTTTAGTCATAAAGAGTGCCACACCTGCCCATAGGTTATGTTAGGTATTGCAACGTGGCCCCATTCACTTGAAGGGAACTGAACTTGAATACTAGACGCCAATCATGGTTAAGTGTGGTGTTTCTAGAATCATGTTTTTCTAACCCTGTGCAATCTCTTAAAGAGCAGGGTGAAACGGTACCAGTTTACTGGTGTTAAAGGGGTTATCCAATATCTAAAATATCCCCCCTATTGCCTGGGCCCTTGTATGGATTATACTTACCTGCTCCCCGACACTTGCATTTCTCCGGACCCCTGCACGGCCGCCGCTGAATCTCCCCACCGCTCGGATCAAAACACCCGGCGACAGGAGGAGCAGCCGATATCAGGCCATTACGGTGACCAGCCTCAAGTGGACTCGCCCTGTCGAGGCCTGGTATTGGCTGCTCCCCCCTCCTGTCACCGGATGTTTTGATCCGAGTGACGAGGAGATGCAATGGCGGCTATATAGGGATGTGAAGAGGCCCTGGCGTTGGGGGGGTTATATTTTAGATATTGGATAACCCTGTAATAAAGGTGGATTTAAACACTCCCATTGAGCAGGTAATTATCTGGAAGGAACCGCTCCTTCTCGATAACTGCCTGCTCGTCAGTGGAGCTAAAAAGCGGCATTTACATGCTGGTAGAGGCTTATCCACGGGCAGAATAACAGAGAATGCATGTTAAAATTGTATACACCGGACCCATTTTCCACCCGATAGATAGTTGTGCCCTAAAAATGTTAGATTGATGATGTATTCCACCTAGCAGCAGGGTTATTAAAGTGAATTATGCTTCACCCATCACAGATAGTAAATGCTTTAATGTTTCTTCTCATCCCACAGCTGTCTCCACTGTCTGAACGTTTTTCTGATGAGCAGTTGGTAGGAATGTCTGTTCGGGAGTTGAATCGTCAGCTCAGGGGTTTCAGTAAAGAAGAGGCTTTGCGACTCAAGCAACGCAGGCGCACATTGAAGAACCGAGGTTATGCCCAGTCCTGCCGGTACAAGCGGGTCCAGCAGCGTCACGTCCTAGAGACAGAGAAGTGTCAGCTCTCTCGTCAACTTCAACAACTACAGCAGGAGGTGGCTCGGGTGACGAGAGAGAGGGATGGTTGGAGATCACGATATGAAAAACTGCTGAATGCCACAGGAGGGGGGAATGGGCCGGATGTGCTGGGTGCAGGGGGAGACACAGGGCCTGGAGCTGAGCTCTTCCTGTGATACTCAAATCAAAAGACTGAGCCCAACTTCAAAAGGAGGAGACTGACCTGACTCCTTACATAGGATATCTATTATAAAAAGCCCCTAATGTGCAACATGAAAGCTCTAGAACTTTTCACTGCCATTTCTTCATTTCTCGGAGTAGAAAGACACAATTTTTCTGGATTCAATCTAATATATTTATTAATTCCCAGAGTTCATACATGAGGCGCCCTTCAATACTATGCAAAGTCACCAATGCCATTGGTTGCTAGAGTCCACCCCCTCTAATGCTTCCAATTTATGGAGACCTTGACTATACTGGGATCATTGCCATGGATTCTAGTTAAGTTTTAATAAAGTAATTTTTGTCCCAGCCCTGGAGAAAACAATACATTTTTTTCCTTTTTATGAGACCACCACCTACAGCTAACTAGCGTGCATGTGATGAAGGACCGGCTGAGCCTGTCCTGTTCGGGGGCCCTCTTATTTCTATTTTCTATACCATTCACCTCCATACAAGGGAGCGGAAGAAATTTCTGGTTTTATTTGAGGGAAACATTAAATTATTGCATTTTTTATGTGTGCGATTGTGAGTTTAAATAGAATGCAACACTTTGCGTCTCCTCTCCCTGCACATAAGGGGCAAAGCTAGCGTGTTACTAGGCAGATCTGGCTGTGTGTTGTGAGCAGTTTTAAGAATTATTATTATTATTTTGTATTCAAAAAAATATAAAGTAAAAAATATATATTTAAACATAGAGAAATAAAACATACAGAGTTTTTACAGCACAATCACTTGTTGCCAGTTTATTGCAGTGTTGTAGTCATTATTTCTAAATAGAGACGAAATACAACTTATACAGTGTTGGTAAGCTGTCTGTCCATCTTTGACCAGCATAAAAGGCATTCTTCCACTTCTAGGAAATAACAATTCGAGAGTTCTAGTGAAAATAAACTCATGTATGTTGAGGCATATTTGTCCAATTTTCTGACATAATGTATAGAAATAAAATTCCTCTGGTTGAGCACCATGTTTATCAAGCTCCATGACACTTTTTTAGATGCTTACGTATGGTTGGCTTGCACACTGACTTCCATCAGTTTTCCATGCGGATAGAACCTGCCATGGGTTTTTAGCTGCACCATATTTGTATGATGGACTGTACCATACCAAAATCTAATTTTAAAGGGGTTGTCTTATCTGAGACAATAGAGGCATATTGATAGGTTATGCCACCAATGGCAGTGATCGGAGAGCAGCCACGCATGTGCAGCCCTCCCTATTTATTTCTATGGGACTGAAGAAAATAGCTGAGCGCTGGCTCGCCTATCTGTGGCAGCCCCAAAGAAGTGAATCGAGAGGTGGCCACGCTTGCACAGTGCACTGTCCATTGATTTCTTTGGGAATTCTTAAAATAGCGGCCATCACTTGCTCGGCTATTTTTGTAACTCCCACAGAAATGCTACACATGCACGGTGTGCCCTCATTCACTTCCAGGGCTATGTTTTAGACATAGGTGGACCCGCACCTATCTGACTTTAATATCCTGGCAAGTCCCAGATGAAGCAACCCCTTTCCCTCAAGTCACACTTGCGCGTTTTACAGCGCGTTCGAACGCACTGTAAAACGCATAACCGATGCAAACCAATGCTTCCCTATGGGACTGGTTCACTTTTTTGCGTTTTACAGCGCTTTCGAATGCACTGAAAAACGCCCGACGCATAAACAAGTACTTGAGCTTTTTTTGGGGCATTTGTCGCGCGTTTGGCCCATAGACTTCAATGGGAACGCGCAACGCTTGTATTTTGCGCGTTTTTGACACTGAAAACGCGCGGTCGAACGCCTGTTTATGAATTTGCAACAAACTCGCGTTTACTATTGCCAAAAATGCGCACAAAAACGAGCATAAAACGCGCGCCAAAAAACGCTCAGGTCTGAACCCAGCGTTTAAGTAAATATTTTCCATTATGTTCCAAATCTCCACTCCTACTTTCCAATGTTGTTTTCTGGCATCTAAGAGAGTCCCGCTCACATCCAGCTGCTCAGCAGTGTAAACAATGTGCCAGTACATAATAAATATTTTTTCATTTCCAATGTACAATTGCTTTTTTTAACTGCAATACATTTAATTGTTGAATATTGATATTACCTTTCACAGTGTAATTAGTCAACACATGATTAGATTATACTTCAGTGCAAAATATTATTGTCTAACTGTGCCAAACTATCAGATCATGTGGGTTGCACAAACCTCCACAGCCAAGTTAGGCCATTCTTCATACTTCAATCCTACTGGTTAAAATGTGGTTATTCATGTACCTTGACATGACAAAGTACAGTATTGTGAGGCTGTATGTCATCGGGTTTGGTATTGTTCACTCTACATAGAGATTTTTGTAATTTGTGTATTTTTATTGATTGAAAGAGTGTGTGTGCACAAGACCGCAGAACTGGTCTTTACCCATAGCAGCCTCCTTACCCAAGTTCTAAAATGGTTGCTGGTACTCAGATATCGCCAGGACTTACTGGGGGTTGCTGAAAGAAAACAAAACATAAAAACAAACTCATCGTTGGATTAAAAGAAATACATGCTGAAGAAGAAAGAAGCTGATGATCCAGTAATAGAGTGGATGAAAGATGTATGGCATACCGGTAAATAACAGATGGATAACAGTGAACAGAAACTGAGCAATACTGAATTAACCTAATCTGAGTGCAAATCAGTCAACTCAGGACAATATAATAGCATAGCAACAACAAATCCCAACACACAGCAAGAGTATGGAACTACAGACCACAGAATACACAGAAAAAATAGTAGACCAAGACAAGATACAGTCATGTAACTACAGAACCCAGAGTACAGAACAAAGTAAAAAAAATACCTGGAAAAAAATGCATCTAGCAAATTATATACCCAACAACCAGCATGCAGTGAGGTCTGGATATATAAAGGCTCAACAATCAGCAACTTTACCCTAATCAATTAAGCAAAGGTAGGTAAGAAGCAAACCCAGGTTCAGATACAATACCTTTGCATAGCAAATGGTCAACCAAAGTTAATAACTAGTTGGCTGAGTCCTAGTGCAGAATAATATTGTGTTCTGATTATCTAGTTACCTAGAGTACCCATATCTGGAAAGTCTGTCCTTGTGTCTATATGTTTGCCTTTTATCAATAGGCAATATGTTGAATGTTGTGGGTTACCTGATTTAACAAAGATTGGCCCTGTTGCTTTTTTCTGGCAGATTTTTTGTTCTTTAGATAAGCACATAAACAATATTGAAATATTCCAGTTTCCTAACTGGCCATCAGAGTATTTCTGTGGCTGGAGCAGCTTTCTATTGAATCTCTAATGAGACACTCCTGGAAGGAGGGCAGTACTAAGCTTGCAGCTTGTACTTCCTGGCCGGAGTGTTAAATCTGAGAAGGGTGCAATGGATAGTCTGTGATGAGAAAACATGGATTACTTGCCTCATAGAATGGACAAAGGCCCCATGCACACAACCGTATTTTTGGTTCACATCTGATCAGCATTTTTTGCGGATCGGTTGTGGACCCATTAATTTCAATGGGGCCACAAATGATGAGAATAGAAGACCATGTGCTGTCCGCATCAGTATTGTACGTTCCAAGGACTTAATTAAAAAAAAATATTGAACATGACCTATTCTTGTCCGTAGTGCGGGACCTGTACACGGCCGGTATCTGTGTTTTGCAGACCGCAAAAACTGATACTGTCTGGTGCATGACACTTAGGCCAGTGGCGTAGCTATAGGGGTCGCAGCGGTCGCAATTCCGACCGGGCCCCCTCCAGGAGAGACAGTCTAAAGCCCTATTTAACTTTAGTTTAACTTGCGCACCGCCGCCTCCCGACAAGTTATTTGAGGTCTTGAGGACCTTTTTCACTCAGCCAATCAGTGGCTGCAGCTGTGTCACATGTCAGGCCAGCGATTTCCTGCTGAGCCAATCACTGGCCTGACACATGACATAACTGTGGCCACTGATTGGCTGAGTGTGAAAGGTCCTCAAGACATCAAACAACTTGTCGGGAGGCTGCTACCGACTGGACCAGGACCAGGTGAGCATAATGTTTTTACATAATATTAATAGAGGGGAAAACTGTGACATGGAGAGGGGAGAACTGTGACATGGAGGGGGGAGAAATGTGACATGGAGGGGGAGAAATGTGACATGGAGGGGGGAGAAATGTGACATGGAGAGGGGAGAACTGTGACATGGAGGGGGCAGAAATGTGACATGGAGGGTCGAGAAATGTGACATGGAGGGGGAAGAAATGTGACATGGAGGGGGGAGAAATGTGACATGGAGGGGGAAAAATGTTACATGGAGGGGGGAGAAATGTCACATTTCCCCCACCATGTAACATTTCTCCCCCCGCCCCCTATGCAGCTCACACTCAGACAGCGTAATGCTGCTGTCTAAGTGTGATCTACTGAAAGTGTAAACATCCCTGTGTCTGTCCAGGCCCTGCGCCAGACGGAGGACAGGGAGCCAGAAAACCGGACATCTGTCCACTCTAATGTTTGCCCCTGCTATTTCCATCATCCCAAGTGTAACTCCCTCATCACTGCACCATTCCTAGGAGTGACTAGGACTGGCATTACAGGGGGTCAAACTGTGCAGTTGCCCAGCAGAGCATGTAAAGATGCCTATAAAGCAATTTTAATGTTTTAAAAGCAGCCTCATGCATATATCTCTAAATTAGACGCAATTAGGGTGGCCACTGGCTTCACCCTAGAAAGCCGGACCTCACCGACCACGCCCCCAAACGATAAACCATGCCCGCCTCTGTGAAGCCACGCCCATGCCTCTGTGAAGCCACGCCGCATCACCAGCTGAGGAAAAAACGGGTGGAGGAGAGGGAAGAACTTTGAAGAATGGAAGGTGAGCTGGGGGCAGCCAGGTGCCTCTCTCTCCCTCAGTCAGCCACAGGGTGTCATGTCTGCGGCTCTAGTGACTCACTGGGGGTGAGAGAAGCCTTAGTCAGTTGCTGCAGCTCACGTTCAGACAGCGCAGTGCTGCTGTCTGAGCGTGAGCTACTGAAAGGGTGGGCATCCCTGTGTCCGTCCAGGCCCTGCACAGGATGGAGGACAGGGAGCCAAAAAACCGGACCGTCTGGGCTAAAACCAGACGTCTGGCCACCCTAGACGCAATGCTGAGCTATAGAGCAGAGCCTTGTCAATTTTGTCTGATGTTTCGACCAATAAAAAAGCTTCTTACTGGCAGCCGCTTGCCATATGCTGGTGTAATGTCCCGGAGTGCCATTACCACCTCCTTTTGTACCCCCACTATCTTTAATGTGTGATCCTGTGTCATCTCTCATATTTAATGTAATTTCCTTGGAAATGGAATGTTTTATATGTAATGTGCCTGGTTACCAACAGGTGACAGCAAATCTGAGCAGAGATAATTTCTCTGGAAAGGAACCTTCTAGTTCCTTCCAGCCCTCTCTAGAGAGGGAGGAGTTTAGTTAGTTAAAGTCAGTACCAGCCTACCCATCCTGGGGAGAGGTTGTGTGTGTGTCTGAGAAAACTCCTGCTAGAGGAAGGGCACAGGCCTGGTCCTCCCTACGCCAGCCTTATCACTGGAGGTTGTGCAACACCAAGCATAAGCAAGCTTAAGGTACTCTGATGCTAGGACAAGAAGTTCCTAGGATTACATGTAAGAGACAGACTACAGCTAACCAGTTCCAGCAGAAGAGGAAGAGTTTTCTATTTAACCAGCCAAGCATAGCATAGGAGAGAGAGAGAGAGAGCTACCGCATAGAAGAGCTGAGATTGTTGCAGAGAAATAATTTCCTGCCAAAGTTAAGCCAATACCTGCTGATGACCAAGATAAAGTTTGGAAACTGTTTGGTTTACCGTTTATGCCAAAGTAAAACTGTGTTCAATGTTACTACAAAGTCTGGACTCCATTTATTCTACCTATTCATCATCCTAGTTCAACTACCCTTGTTGCACTGCTTCGGACCACACCATGTCTGGAATCCAACTGTTCCTACTGTGACATTTGTATATATCATCTACAGAGACTGTAGGCCACCCTGCACTACTCTGGGAATCCTACCCCTGGGTACCAACATTACCATCTACAAAGGGGACTCCATGTCATCGCTGCTTAACTGCAGCTGGCGTAATGATTACTTGCTCTATAAGAGGGACATATTTCATAGATACCTCCTAATGGGCAAGGGATACCCCAGGTGTGCGTAGTGGGCTTGTTGCATCAATTGGCGTCACGAACAGGATCTGTGAAACGTTAAAAACTGTGTGCCGCATACCATTATACTAAGATAAGGAGTCAATCAACAAAACTGTGTGCCTACAACTTTATTAGCCTATTGGATTTACAAATTCAGTTTAAAAGTGACTTTATTGGGTTTGCTGCGGAGCGGCAGGTGCAAAACTGTGCGCGCCGGCATCCGAGGGGTTAATCAGCCATCTTTGACTTTGACAGTCAGAGCAGGAAAATAAAGGAACGCCTCCATCTAGAGCAGGAAAACACAGCCCTGCCCACCGGGAGCAGCAGCCATCTCGGAAAAGGGCAAATGCAGTTTCTTTTCCCTGGACTCTGAGAAGCAACTTCCAGAGGTCTGAGTGAGTACTGCTGGGGAAGTAATGTTATTAAAAACTGTTTGGGACTGTTGTCTGCCTGCCAGGGTATTATACTCCCCAAAATTGCGCAATTGCAGCTAATCTTAAGCCCTTAAGGACACGGCCCTATTTCACCTTAAGGATCCGGCCATTTTTTGCAAATCTGACCAGTGTCACTTTATGTGGTGATAACTTTAAAACGCTTTTACTTATCCAGGCCATTCTGAGATTGTTTTTTCCTCGCATATTGTACTTCATGACACTGGTAACATTTTGTCAAAAAAGTTAATTTTTTTGTATAAAAAAATACTAAATTTACCAAAAATTTTGAAAAATGTGCATATTTTCAAGTTTCAATTTCTCCACTTCTATAATACATAGTAATACCTCCAAGAATAGTTATTACTTTACTTTCCCCAAATATCTACTTCATGTTTGGATCATTTTGGGAATGCCATTTTATTTTTTGGGGACGCTACAAGGCTTTGAAGTTTAGAAGCAAATCTTGAAAATTTTCTGAAAATTTTAAAAACCCAATTTTTAAGGACCAGTTCAGGTCTGAAGTCACTTTGTGAGGCTTACATAAAATAAACCACCCAAAAATGACCCCATTCTAAAAAAACTACACCCTTCAAGGTATTCAAAACTGATTTTACAAATGTTCTTAACCCTTTAGGTGTTCCACAAGAGTTCATTGCAAATGGACATAAAATTTCCATTTTTTCCAGGAACAAAGCAAGGGTTAACAGCCAAACATAACCCAATATTTATTGCCATGATTCTGTAGTTTGCAGAAACACCCCATATGTGGTTGTAAATTGCTGTTTCGCCAAACGACAGGGCATAGAATGAAGGGAATGCCATATGGTTTTTGGAAGGCAAATTTTGATAGACTGGTTTATTTACACCATGGCCCATTTCAAGCCCCCCTGATGCAAGCCTAGAGTAGAAACTCCAAAAAAGTGACCCCGTATTGGAAACTACTGGATAAGTTGGCAATTTTGGTGGTATTATTTTTAGGGTACTTATGATTTTTGGTTGCTCTATAATACATTTTTGTGAGACAAGGTAATAAAAAATAGAAATTCTGAAATTTCATCTCCATTTGCCATAAACTCTTGAGGAACACCTAAAGGGTTAATAAAGTTTGTAAAATCAGTTTTAAATACCTTGAGGGGTGTCGTTTCTTATATGGGGTCACTTTTATGGAGTTTCTACTCTAGGGGAGCATCAGAGGAGCTTCAAATGGGACATGGTGTAAAAAACCCAGTCCGTCAAAATCTGCCTTCCAAAAACCATATGGCGTTTCTTTCATTCTATGCCCTGTCGTTTAGCGATACAGCAGTTTACGACCACATATGGGGTGTTTCTGTAAACTACAGAATCAGGGTAATAAATATAGAGTTTTGTTTGAATATAGAGTTTTTGTCCAATTGTCTTAGATAGGGGCTCATTTTTTGCGGGATGAGATGACAGTTTTAATGGCACTATTTTGGAGTGTATATGACTTTTGATCGCTTGCTATTAGACGTTTTGTGATGTAAGGTGACAAAAAATGGCTTTTAACACAGTTTTTTTTTTTGCGGTGTTCACCTGAGGGGTTAGGTCATGTGTTATTTTTATAGTTCAGGTTCTTACGGATACCTAATATGTCTACTTTTTATTTATTTACTTAGGTTTTACACAATCATGTTTTTGAAATAAAAAAACATGTTTTAGTATCTGCATAGCCTGAAAGCCATACTTTTGTTATTTTTTAGGCGATTTTCTTTGCTAATGTATCATTTCTTGTGGGATGAGGTGACGGTTTGATTAGTACCATTTGCATGTAGATACAACTTTTTGATCACTTTTATTAACTTTTTTGGGAAGTATGGTGAGCAAAATTTCAATTTTATCATAGTTTTTTTTGTTAGTTTTTTATGACGTTCACTGTGCAGGGAAAGTAACAAACCCATTTTATAGATCAGATCGTTATGGACGCCGTGATATATAACATGTGTAGTGTATTTTTATTTTTTTTATTAGTGATAAATGTGTTTTTTTGTTTTTACCTTTTTTCACTTTTTTTACATTTTTTTTTACCCAGACCCACTTGGTTCTTAAAGATCCAGTGGATCTGGTGTCTATATAATACAGTACAGTACATTATATAACTACTGTACTGTATTTTTTACTTGACACTTAGGCCTTATTCACACGTCCGCAATTCTGTTCCGCATTTTGCGGAACAGAATTGCGGACCCATTAGTTTCAATGGGGACAGACGATGTCCCGGCCGGGTCCGCAATTGCGGATCCGCACTTCCGGGTCCGCAATTGCGTTCCCGAAAAATATAGAACATGTCCTATTCTTGTCCGCAAGAGTGCCGGCGATGTGCAGTCCACAAATTGCGGAACGCACATCGCCGATGTCCGTGTCTTGCGGATCAGTGGATCCGTGGATCCGCAAAACACAACGGACGTGTGAATAAGGCCTTAGTCTGATCAGACTTTTGCCTTTAGCAAAAGTCTGATCAGAGTTCTGTTACCATGGCAAGCAGGACGCCTTTGAAGGCGTCCTGTTGCCATGGTTACCCTCCTCCGCTGCTATAACAGAGCAGCGGAGGATGGAGAGGGAGGAAAGCTGGGGACTGGAGCTAGGGGGGCTGCACCAGGCACAGCAGCCCCCCACAGAAGCTCCCTCCCGCATGGAAGGGGTTAACAGGCTGACATCCGTGCCTTTTAAATCGCCATAAATACGGGGGGCACAGCATTTTACGATTATTATCGTTCATTTTCCGCGAAGGCGACAGCATTACTTTCACAATTCCAACATACCATAATATGGTCGGTCATTGACACAGAATTATTCTGTCGGCTTTTCGCCGGTTTAAAAGCACCAGCATGTACTAGATGTGGTTCCTATTCCCATACCGCAGAGTGGTGCTCCACCAATAACTCACCAGCGGTTAGTTCTCTCCCTAAGGATTCACCCTAAAATCCTACACCTAAACCAATGACCAGGGTCGACAAGTTAGGCCGCCTAGTAAATATTTAGGGAAGTCGCAAATATGCAACAACTTTAACGCTGCAGGATGTTATTACAGCCAATGCAGATTATTACATCTGTGCGCCATTTGCTTCAGAGCACACCCTAAGGTAGCGTGCCCCCAGAAAGGTCATAGCTCAGTGTGACTAGGCGTAGTCAATGTAGAAACACTCGCCACGTATTTGGTAGATCATCCAGATCAAAGATGGGTCAAATTCATAATAAATGGATTGATCGGGCCATCGAACCAGCCCCCATTGAGAAATAATCCAATAGGAGTGGTCTCTGGCAAATTTTCAAATAAAAAAAGTCTAATATATGACTTGTCAGCGCCACATTTATTGGACATATCTAGCCTTAATTCTCTGATCCCCTCAGAAGAGTTTTCTATGAAATATTCATCAATAGATGAGGCTATACAGGTTATTCTGTTATTAGGGACGCATACTTGGCTGTCAAAAGCAGCCATAACAGACGCTTTCAAACTTCTCCCTATACATCCCCAAATGTGGCAATGGCACGGCATGAAATGGGACGGGCTGTACTATTTTGCCAATAGATTAACCTTCGGTTCTAAATCCAGCCCGTGGCAGTTTTACCAATTTGCCAAGAGCCTGCGCTGGATTTTGGAAAACAAATTTAATGCGTATCATGTGATACACTATTTAGATGATTTTCTGTTAATAGAGCCTCCATCACGCTCCCCTCGTGATCTAGGATTATTAACTGAGGTTTTCAGGAAACTCAGGGTGCCAGTAGCAGATAAAAAAAAAATTGATGGCCCATGTACCAGACTCAACTTTTTAAGTATTCAGCTAGATAACATTACTCTACAGGCTAGTTTACCCGAGGATAAATTGCAGAGTGAGAGATGCCGTTTTGCACAAATTTGCTCAGGGGAGAACAACTACCAGGGCGGACCTTCAGAGTCTTTTGGGCATGCACAATTTTGCAATGAGGATAATCCCACAGGGAAGAGCAATTATTTCCAGACTCCTTTGTTTACTTCCCTCAGCAACAGATCAGGATAGCCCGATCCTCTTAGATCAGCAGGCCATGGCAGATCTGATTATGTGGGATCAGTTTTTAACCCATTGGAACGGTGTCTCTCTATTCATACCTTCAGTCTCCAGCAAATCTCCACTCATTCATACAGACACCTCCTCATCAATAGGTTTCGCGGCAATAATTGGTTGGTCAGTCCTTGACCACCCGAAGTAACCACTATCCCAGGTTTTTCGCGGTCCTCACCGTTGTTTGAAATTTAACCCATTGTAGCAGCAGCGCAAGTTTGGGGTTCTCAATGGGCAAATCATATGGTATTAATTTTAACGGATAATGCAGCTCTCGTAGATCTACTAAACAAAGGAAGATCAGCCTCTGGAGAATTGATGTCTTTCGTGAGACGTTTCATATGGTTAGCTTTACAACACCATTTCCACTTTGAATGCGCACATATTTCTGGTAAGGCGAATTTGGCCGCAGATGCTTTGTCTAGGCTTAATTTTCAGTTTTTCTTTCAGATTTCTCCGGAAGCAGACCCAACACCAACTCCGACCCGTCTCACAGCCTGCTAGTTATGGACTAAGGGAACACCTGGAAACAGCTAGGTCCCTTATGAATAAGTCGTTATCTAGGAATACATTAAGAATTTATGAGACTGCCTGGGCGCATTTTTATAGGTTTCAACTATTATTCCCGCAGTCGAATTTAGACCATATCTCATACCTATTAGCGTTTATTGCGTTTTGCCACTCAGACATTAAATTATCCCATGGTACGATCAAGTCATATTTAGTGGGTATCCAACATCATTGGTATATTCTTTATCCTGACAGGTCTTCCTTATTTCTGGTGCACCCAATTAATGCAATTATAAAGGGAATTCAAAACACAACAGCTAAGCAAAAAATTGCCAGAAAACCTTTGTCAGGTGTTATGTTTAAATCCCTTTCAGACATGTTACTCAGGAAGCCATTCGGATATAGGATCAGTCTGCTGATTAGGACAGCCCTTTATTTATGCGTCTACGGATTCCTGAGACCAGGTGAATTTACGTGTCCAGTTTCTTCTAAATCCTTCGTGCAGAAACAACACCTTAAATGGCATGGTTCTTATTACAGTTTAACCCTGAATCATACAAAAACTTCACGGCCAGGGGAAACCATACAAGTCAAATATTTTCCCACTGGTAACGGGTGGTGTCCGGTGGCAGTCCTCAATGAATGGTTGGATTCAATAAAATCTGCTCCAGTCGATTCACTTTTGTTAGCTTATAAATCGAACCCTCTTAGTATTCAAATATTCCTGAAATACATATGAATTATTTTACCCAAATTGGGTGTCAACCCACGAAGTATTACTGGTCATTTATTTCGAATAGGTGCAGCATCCGCCGCCTCGAAGAACAACATTCCCGTTCATATCATTAAGAAGATAGGTCGGTGGAGGTCTTTTTGTTATACTCGTTACATACCTAATCCTTGTAAAGAGATGTCTGTAGCCTTTCAGAAATTATTGTTGTAATCATTCAAAAATGTAGTACCTAATTTGAGCATGTGTGTGTTGCTTGTCCTTTTTGGCCCCTTTAGGCTACCCTTTCTACAGCAGTTTTGCCACACCTCCACTGCTAATAAGCCAGGTACACTATCACTCTGATAGTTGACCCAAACACAAGTGTAGGCAATGCTAGTTGCCGTATTTGTGTGAGGGGAGGCTCCTGTATGGCCTATTTATAGTCCGGGGGGAGCGGTCCTTCTCACCTACAGATGTTCCTGTAAGTTGTACCCACCCACCCACGCCTCACATCCTTTTCTTTACAACAGGGTAGCCCCCTTTAGGCTACCCTTTCTACAGCAGTTTTGCCACACCTCCACTGCTAATAAGCCAGGTACACTATCGTTCTGATAGTCGACCTGAACACAAATATATTTATCTGGAGTTGTAGGAGAAAATGTTCCTCCTCCTAAAAAAAGTCTTCATTGGAGAGATTAGAATGTGTTGCCTTGTCCTCCTAGTCCTAAGGCCTTGCGCACCATGCTTAGGAAAAATAACTCAGCTACTTGTTCTAATCATCAAGGTGACAAAGCGTAAAGCATAATCAGACCTTGTTGCCAGAAGTGAACACCGGATAATGCTACCCTTCTATCTGTCGGCGTTTTCATTACATAGAGGTGGGTCGATGGAGTGAACTCACCCTTGTGCTTCCTTTGACGTTCATGGCCAGAACATTCCAAAGTTAGTCAGTAATGATCGCTTATTGCACACCTGTTTGGTCCTCTGGTTATACCTGAGAGGGAAACTGTTGTAGGACACCCTACTCTCTCAGGCAGAGAGACCTTTTGGTAGCTGTTGACGTCGGTATATCGGATGGTAACCTATGTCAGTCTTATTGTAGCACCTTATATTTATTTGGTACCCTAAGAGCATACGTTCATATTTATATATTGCTTAAACCCTAAGCACAAGCCGAGGGCGGCTTGCCTCTTAAGTACCAGGGAATGTAATGTCCCGGAGTGCCATTACCACCTTCTTTTGTACCCCCACTATCTTTAATGTGTGATCCTGTGTCATCTCTCATATTTAATGTAATTTCCTTGCAAATGTAATGCTTTATATGTAATGTGCCTAGTTACCACCAGGTGGCAGAAAATCTGAGCAAAGCTAGTTTCTCTGAAAATGAACCTTCTAGTTCCTTCCAGCTATCTCTAGAGAGGGAGGAGTTTAGTTAGTTAAAGTCAGTTCCAGCGTTCCCCTTCTGGGAAGAGGTTGTGTGTGTGTCTGAGAAAACCCCTGCTAGAGGAAGGCGCAGGCCTGGTCCTTTCTGGACAGCTTCTGTTAGGCCTAGGCCAGCCTTATCACTGGAGGTTGTGCAACATAAGCATAAGCAAGCTTGAGGTACTCTGATGCCAGGACAAGAAGTTCCTCGGATTACATGTAAAAGACAGACTACAGCTAACCTAAGTTCCAGCAGAAGAGGAAGAGTTTCCTATTTACCCAACCAAGCATAGCATAGCTGAGAGAGAGAGAGAGCTACCACATAGCAGAGATGAGATTGTTGCAGAGAAGTAATTGCCTGCCAGAGTTAAGCCAATACCTGCTGATGACCAAGATAAAGTTTGGAAACTGTTTGGATTACCGTTTTTGCCAAGTAAAGCTGTGTTCAACGTTACAACGTTCAACGCTCACTACACTGGCTACTGATAAAATGGAGAATTCTGTTTAAGATTGGCTTATTGACATTCAAATCCTTGCACAATCAAGACCCTGGATACCTGAAGGACTTGTTGTAACTGCATCACACCCCCCACAATCTTAGATCAAGGATCTAATAACTTGATCATCCCCAGGGTCCACCTCAAAACCTTTGGAGACAGAGCCTTCTGTCATGCTGCCCCTACACTTTAGAACTCCTTGCTTGGAAGCATTTAAAGTGTAACTGCTGTTATTAATTATTATTATTATTAATTTATTATTTGCTAATGTGTAGTGTAAGTGATATGTAACATTTTTGTAATATACTTTAATTAGGCAAAACGTTTATTTTTGGTAGAAAATAGGAGCCGAAATGTCCCTTAGCAGCACTCTCTGAAATGACAGTTGCTAAGGGCCATCCCTCTCCTATTAGAAAATGAGAGACGGGCTGTTCAGGAGCTGCACTTCTGCCTGCGCTGCTCCCCTGGTGGGCGCAGGTGTCTTAGGAGATAAAATGACATCTATATTCCCCCTTTCAATGAAATATAATGATTTTGTACCATCACTGACCTGCTTAGTAGCGCTTTTAGTGACCTTTCTCCCGGCTGGAAGTTGAAGCACAGTATGTAGCGAGCGCTTACTTCTGGCCAGGGGAAAGCTCACTAAAAGCTCTACTAAGCATGCCAGTGATTGTACAAAATCATTATATTTCATTGGGTACCAACATTACCATTTACAAAAGGGACTCCATGTCCTCACTGCTTAACTGCAGCTGGCGTCACGATTAGTTGCTCTATAAGAGGGACATATTTTGTAGATACCTACTAAGGGGTAAGGGATACCCCAAGTGTGTGTAGTGGGCTCGTTGCACTGGCAGTAGACAAGCTCCCAATTAGCTGTTTTGAATAGCCTGCCTGCAACAGTGACTGTCCGCTCTGTGCTGCTTCTTGATGCTCTGTCTTCTGCACTGGACTAGGAAAGAAAACTTTTGGGGAGATTTATGAAAACTGGTGTAAAGTAGAACTTGCTTAGTTGACCATAGTAACCAATTATATTCCACCTTTGATTTTCCAAAGGAGCTCAAAAACACAGGCTGGCACAAGAGATGCTCAATATAACATGGATCATTTTTTTTTTTTTTTTTTTGGGTGGGGGGTTTTTTTTTATTTCTGTTCCTCCGACAAAACACAACCCTGACATGTACTAAGCCTTATAAGAAATATTACGTGGAAATAAAAGCATTTACTAGAATAGACATGTCAGGAGGCTCACCTCTCATTAAACAAACTAATTACATGATTTTCCTATTTCATGACGTAAAGTCATGATTTTATGAAAGACACGGAGGCGAGTATTGTGCTAAACTCTTCCTTTACTGAATACATAGCAGCAAAGAAACTGAAAGAAAAAACATCAGTAGCCATAGCAACAACTCCTCCCCAGTCCTCTATATAAGGACCGACCCAGTGTCCACTCTTCCTCTTTCTTTGGACCCTGCGAACAGGAAAACCAAACGAACATCCTGGAATGCATAAAAAACCCGTCCTCAGGAGGACCTCTTGAACTTGAAACTCCTGACGATTCCATCGAACACCCGCCAGGGACAACTGAAACCAAAACGGAACTGCAAAAACCGAAAAACAGCAACCTCCACAGTCAGGTTATCCTGAAAAAGAGAACATACGATATGGCAATAACTGTGTCATGGTCGGCAGACAACCTGGAAAAAAGGTAGCATTAAACCGAAATACATGCATGCAGTAACAAAACTTAATACAGTCATCATAAGCTACATAAGCATACCATCGGGCGGGAACAGACGAGGGCGGGCAATACTCACCTCTGTGTCTTTCATAAAATCATGACTTTACGTCATGAAATAGGAAAATCATGTAATTTTATATCAAGACACGGAGGCTCATATTGTGCTAGTTCAAAGTTGGGCAATTACTGCAGAGAAAACGTGAGGAGCTGGTCGGAAATAGAATTCCCTAAAGGTAGACACCCTGGACCAGTCCGCCAATTTCATCACATCCTCCAATCTGGCGCCCGTCACTACACAGAAGGTGGCGGCGGCACCCCTTACCGAGTGCGCCGTAAATATGGAAGTATCTATGCCGGACTGAGCCAAAATCCATTTAACCCAGCGCGACTGGGTAATGCTGGTCACCGGAGCAAAAGGACGACGGAAGGAGATAAAGAGCTGTGGAACAGCATTAGAACGATGAGGGCTAGTCCGAGCCTCATACTCTCTTAAACAAAAAACTGGACACAACTGAGGAGAAGCCGGGAAGGAAGGGTAGGAGACCGACTTAATCCCGGACTTCGTACGTCTGGAAATATTAAACGTCACTCCCTCCGGGGTGAAGTAACGGGCATCCACATCCAACGCCCGTACGTCAGAAACCCTCTTGCAGGAGATTAGGCAAAGCAGGGTAACTAACTTGGCCGACAGCTGCCGAAGCATCAGCGCCGAGTTAGGAGGCCAGTTCTCGAAGAACCTGAGAACTATCCCTACATCCCAAGTTGACGAGAAACGAGGTCTAGGCGGCCGCGAAAGCCGAGAGCCCCTAAGCAATCTACAAACCAGAGGGTGCTGACCCACCGGGCAGCCATCCACCTCCGAATGACGAGAAGAGATGGCCGATCTGTACAGATTCAAAGTGCGGTACGCTTTCCCCTCCTCAAACAGAGAGGAAAGAAATTGAAGGATACTCGTCACAGGGGCTTGCACGGGATCCAAACCCCTCGCAAGGCACCAACGAGCCCAAACGTCCCAAGCAGCTCGGTATGCCCGTCGAGTCCCGGGTGCCCAAGCTGATTCCAGTAGGAATCTAGTCGTTCCTGAAAACTTCGAGGACTCCCAGGGGCTCCCGAAATCCTGCATGCTAGCAAGCGAAGGGAGCCCTCTAGAAGAAGAGGATGCTGACGACCGAAGGGATCTACCAACAAACTGGGGTATGACGGAAGAAGACGAGGCTCGTCCACCAGAAGGTCCAGCAACTGCGGGAACCATGACTGGGTCCTCCAAAACGGGACCACCAAGACCAGCTCCGCCTGTTGGTGGCAAAGCTGAGACAGGACCCGCGGAACAAGCGCGAACGGCGGAAACGCATAATGCAGGGAGCCGTTCCAGTTCTGGAGAAACGCGTCCACCGCCTCTGCGTCTGGATCGGGCCTCCAGCTGAAGTATCTCGGTAGTTGGGTATTCAACCTCGAAGCGAAAAGGTCGATAGATAAAGGGCCCCAGAGAGATGACAAATCCCGAAACACTCCCGAATCCAACCTCCAGTCGCTGGAGTCCGAAAAGTAACGAGAGCTCCAGTCCGCCATGGTGTTGTGGAGGCCGGGTAAGTATTCCGCTACCACCGAGAGGCCCTTGTCGAGGCAGAACTCCCAGAAATCCTTGGCCAGATATGAAAGAACCGACGAGCGCGTTCCGCCCATGGCGTTCACATACCGCACCGCTGAGATATTGTCCATACGCAGTCGGATACAGGCCCGGGCAGAACCCTGTGCAAAACTGCGAATGGCGAAAGAACCCGCCAGGAGCTCTAGGGCGTTTATGTGAAGGCGGGACTCCTCTGAGGACCAAAGACCTCCCGTGGAAATTCCTTGACAATGGGCGCCCCAACCCAAGAGGCTGGCGTCTGATTCGACCACCAAATCTGGTTGGGGACCAAATATGGCTCGACCATTCCACGCCGAGAGGTTGTGAACCCACCACAACAGCTCGTCCCTGGTCTCCGAATCCAGAGAGAGATTGTCGGAGTAAGACGCCCCCGACCTCAGATGGGCGATCTTCAATCTCTGTAAGGCCCGATAATGTAGGGGCGCAGGAAATATGAATGGAAGACGAAAGGAGGCCGATTAACCGAGCCAAATGACGGAGCGATAACTGGGGGAGAGTCAGAGCATGACGGATCTCCTTGCGTATTGCACGCACCTTCGCTAGGGGAAGACAAAGTGTAAGATTGATGGAATTGATGGAGAAACCCAGAAACTCCACCGAAGTGGCCGGGTTGAGACAGGACTTTTCGTGGTTGATGATAAAACCCAAACTCGACAGAAGAGACATTGCCATATTCAGATGGCGAATCAGAAGAGAAGGAGACTGAGCCATCAGGAGCATGTCGTCCAGATATATAATTAGCCTGACCCCCCAAGCCCGGAGCCAGGCTACCACCGGGCGCAGAACCTTGGTAAAACACCACGGTGCGGAGGAGAGGCCAAAAGGCAGACAAGTGAACCGCCACACCTGACTGTTCCATTGGAACCACAGAAGGTCTCTGGAGGACGGGGCGACCGGGACCGTCAGGTAGGCATCCTTGAGGTCCAGTTTCACGAACCAGTCCCCTGGGAGGAGCAGATCCCTTAGGAGATGGATGCCCTCCATTTTGAAATGTCTGTAACGCACAAAGGCGTTCAAATGCTTCAAATTGATCACTGGCCGCCATTGGCCGCCCTTCTTCTGAACCAAGAAGATGCTGCTCAAGAAACCTAACCCGTTCACGGGAGCCGGCTCTATAGCCTCCTTGCGGAGGAGATCGGTGAGCTCCTCCTCTATCAGGGCCTTCGACCGTCCGGAGGGCGGAAGGAAGGAATTCGACGGGATATTGCACGGGGTCGAGATCAATTCTATGTGAAACCCCCGGATAGTAGATAGGACCCAAGGGTCTGAGGTGATCTCTGACCACACATGGAAAAAATGACGGAGTCTTCCGCCCACACGTAGATTTGAAGAACACTGAAACTGGGGATAACTTACCATATGGTCGTCTTGAACCACGCGTGCCACGGTATCCCCTGGAACGGCCAGAACCTCCACGCGAGGGGAAGAAACTCGGTTGATGTCTTTGGTCTTGCAAAGATTGGCGGTAATTAAAGGAGCCTCTGCCCGTGCCTCTGGGCTGATAAGAACCTCGGCCGGACAGTCGGCCCCTAATACTGCCGGCCCGGGAGGAAAAACGAGGGTTGAAAACCCGACGCATGTTGGTCTGCGCCTTATCCAAGGCCGTAAAGGCCCCCACGTATTTCCCTAGTTCTTTAATAAAAGGATCTCCGAAGAGTAACCCCTGAGCATCCTTTCCTGCTTCTGTAAGGGATAAATTGGCCAGTTTAGGCTCTATTTTAATGAGGATGGCCTTTCTCTTCTCAATAGCCAATGAGGTGTTTACGTTTCCGGCCACGCAAATGGCCCTTTGTGCCCAACCCCTGAGCTCGTCAGGGTCCACAGCCTTACCCTCCGCTTTAGCGGACTCTGCGAGATCAAAGATCTTTGCCAACGGACCCGTGATGTCTAACAGTTTGTCCTGGCAGGCCTTCAGCGCTGAGTCTAGTCCTTTCCTGGGGTTAAACCCGGTTTTAGTCAAAAATTGGACCACCTTTGGATCCACCACTGGTGTCTCACATATTTTGTTGGCAATAAGAGGCCGTGGGCACTCTGCCCGCAATTTACTGCGGGCCTCCTTAGAAAGAGGGGTCCTAATTCTTGCCTCCAAGTATTGAGCCACATGGGTGGCAGGAAGCCACTCTGCGGATCGGGGATGATGCAAGTGATCTGGGTTGAACAAAGGTTCCCCAGAAGGATCCACTAAGGTATCCTCGCAGGCCGTCCCCTGACGGCGGAAACGCCCGCCGAGAGGATCTGATCCTCAACCGGTGGGTGCACTGACACATCCATCAGGTCATTACCTGAAACCTGGGACAGGTTATCAATTGCCTCCTCGTCTGACTCCTCATCCGAGTCAGAAACCGGATCCGGATGAGACTGGGCGGTTTTCCATGAACGCGCCTTTTCTGCCGGGCGTGTAGCGGCTCTCTTACGCGACTTAATCGCGCAGTCAAATGATGGATCATGGCCATCCGTCACAAGGGTTCTGGAGGCTGGAGGCGGTATGGTAGCAGCACTAGTCGGCTGAGATCTTAGTGCCTGGGAAATAGACTGGGTTATCACTGCTGACATAGAACCCATAGCAGACGCTATAGCATGGGAAATAGACTGCTGCAATAAATCAGTTTGTCCCTGATGAGGGGGAACATCATCATCCCTAAGGATAGGAGAGAGCCTGCTGGCCCCAGAGCGACTGCCCTGCAGGGACTGGGCAGGGGAAGCTGGCCTATTGGGGGATACAAAAGACATGGTGGAACAGGCTGAAGGAGTTAGTCACCCCAGTCAGTCTGAGAAGGACACTAGAGAGGCAGTAGCCAGAAGAAAAAACGAGCACTGGCAGAGTGTGAAAAACCAGAAGGGCAAACAAGCCACTGGCAAAAGAATATTGGGTAATTCGAGAAAAGAGGAGTACAGCAAAGACCCTACCTAACCAAAACCTACAGAGGCACGGCGGGCGACGGACTCTCAAACGGCAGCAAGGGGCGTGAGAAAAGTTAACTACGCCCCTCGGTGCCAAGAGCCAATGAAGATAAGAATCGGGCAAAAATGGCGGCCGAGAATCACAGAAAAACTCGGCCGCCCTGGGGACACCAAGATGGCGGCCGAGATTCTCGTCTCGCGAGAACTCGGCCGCCGCGAAACTAAGCCGCCCGTGGGAAAACAGGAGCGCAAGAGAGAAGAAGAAGGAGAGGGGGGGGCAAGATGGCCAGCGCCCGTGAGGATGACAGCAAGAGGCGACCGAACCGGAGCTATGAGCGGAGGCAAGCAGGTGACAAGAGGGCAAAGGGTCTCCAAAATGGGAGAGACACCCAGAGGGAAAAAATTGAATAGATATATATATATCTATAGAAAAAATAAGGGTATGAATATAAACATATGAATGTAAATCCCAATAACACAAATGGATAAATGACAATACAAAAGAAAATCACAACAACCTGTATAAAGGGAGGAGGAAAACCCAAATGAAACCAAAATCTGAAAGAAAAACCAAGTTAAAACTATAACAATACAGGGACAATGATAAAGAGTGCACTTATCTGAAGCAGCAAAGAAAGAGGAAGAGTGGACACTGGGTCGGTCCTTATATAGAGGACTGGGGAGGAGTTGTTGCTATGGCTACTGATGTTTTTTCTTTCAGTTTCTTTGCTGCTATGTATTCAGTAAAGAAAGAGTTTAGCACAATATGAGCCTCCGTGTCTTGATATAAAATCAGAATGTTACACCTTCCTACATAATGGCAAATGCTGACTGGTATACAGAGCTATTCATGACTATTCTGGACAAGTAAATATGACAACATTTTCATTACTATAGATAAGTTATGGAGAGCTGAGCAAAATAGAGAATAGTAGAAAAATTGGCGTTCATGATGCAGTAGATCTTACTGCTAAACATTATCAAAACCTAAGATACTATAAGTGCAATTTCAACAGAACACACACTTCTGTAATAAAAGCAATAGCACACATTTACTAATAACTATATAAGTACGTAAAATAAATAAAAGTAACTGTCAGTGCACCTAGATTTTGGTGTAAATTGCCTCACAATGCGGATCACCTTGGCGCAATTTGGTGCATACAGGTTTAGAGAAATGATCTGGGCCTAGTTGTGGATGTTCACAGTGATGTGCGGGTGTATAGAACGTCACAGCTGCAGCCAAACACTGCCCTAGTGTTATACTACTGAGGACATTGATTGTATGCTGGCACGTCCCCATTGCAGTTTGTAAACAAGCAGCGACAGGAGGACCAGACCACCATAGAGAACGGCACTGGAAAAAGGGGAGAGTAGTAGTAGGTGTCTGGTGATAGATGTCTTGATTGTAATCCCTCACCTTGCAGCAGTGTCTTCAATGCTGGTGGTAGTAGTTCATTTTGCTGTCCGGAGTCTCATTTACTTGAGTAAAACTGGAGTAGTTCTCTCTGGAGAATCTGTAACAGGAGCAGGAGCTCTACACCATGCGTCCTCTCCCCTGTGTCTCTGGACAGAAACTCCTCTTCTTTACAGAACACAGATTCAGTCCACTTCTACCAAGGGGGAAGGGAGGAACAGGGTGGTTATCCCTGTTCCTTGCCAAGCTTTGTCAACCATTCCTTCACTGGAAGATACAGCCAGATGCAAATAATAAAGAGGCAAACTATATACAAATTGTTGTACCCCCAGGTCTGGGGTACTACACTGGCGCTTGGCTATTTTAGGCACTCCCATAGAAGTGGATAGAGGTTGGCCGCATTTGCCCTCTTTCACTTTGGGGGCCCCTATCTATAGATAGGTGAGACTTCCAGAGGTGTGACCCCCACCTATCTGACATTGATGGCATATCCTAGTGGTATGCCACCAATGTGTGAGATTGGCCATGCTCTTTAAGCATATATTCACATTCAGCAGATTTGTGCAAAAGCCCCGTTCACTGGTACAAACTTTGTTCATATTTCCTATTAGACATATTTATGCCATAGCGTAAACCCACTGAAAAAAGCAGCCTCAAATTTGGGAGAATTTCGAATGTTCACTGCGTACAGATATAGGATTTTGCATCTAAAGTATCTAATCAGTTAACTGCCTGAGAAAAAGAACGTTAAAAACACCTTTATTAACAAATTATCTAAAATATTTTGTGGCTTAACCACATACTTGAATCCTAATCCTAATCAGGCTGGACAGGGGAATAGGTGAGTATGAGGAATCATACAATATGAAGTCAGCACAAGCCCATTAGGGGGGTGGGGAATGATCTTGTGCTGACAGAGTATCAGGACCACTTATTTGATATTGTGTGATTCCTCATACTCACCTATTCCCTGTCCAGCCTGATTAGGATTAGAATTTTGAATGAGTTCATTTACATGAAGCAAAATATATGTCTGCCCGCAGCTATTCATGGTAATCCCGGCTGATTGCTGAGGGCTTTAGCTGTTGTTCTTGTAATCACTAGTAGGCATATCCTCGTTTTCACCCAGGCAGCCCCTCTGATATGAGCATCGGAGCAATTTGTGACAGGCAGGGTCACTAGCACTAATGGGCAGGCTTTAGTGCTGTCCTAGCCTGTAGAACAGCCCAGGGAAGCGCTAAAGCCCGCCCATCAGTGATGGTGACATTACTGACAACACTGCTAGGCAGAAGCCTCTGCCTAGCAGTGTAAAAATGTAACAAAAAAGAGCCCTTGCCCTGTGCGATACAGCAAGGGAGAGCATTGGAGCATGAAATGCTCTGGTGCCTCATATCAGAAGGCCTGCCTGTATGAAAACGGGGATATGTCTATGTTTAGCTCTGAACCCAGACAACCCCTTTAAATAAAGGATTATCCTGAGTAGTCATATCCACGTAAAACTCATGGCTGCATACATTTCCAGCTGCATCTTCCATGACTCTGGAGGTGACATTCCAATGACACTGAGCACTAGGGACTGACCACCTGACAATTCACAGCTATTGGGTGCCAAAATTAACAGTAGTGATAGCAGAAGAATGGGAGCAACATCTAGCCGCAGACTGAATTTAAAGGAAACCACTCAAGCTTGTTCAGCTTCTACCAGATTCAGATGCTTTGCTTGGTGAAAAGAATGCCAACTAATCAGATAATTATGGCATATCCTGAGAGTTTGCCAAACATGCCCAAGATAGGAATACCCCTTAAATACATCTTGGACATCTTAGGCCCCTTTCGAGAGATGGAAGCAGGTCCAAGGTGGAACTCAGACATATACGACATGTATGGCATATCCAGTGGATATACCATGAATGTAGAGATGAAAATACCTCATTAACATGGGCATAGGAAGCCCCAAAAATCTGGGGGGGACAGCACTTATGGGGCCCCTGTGTCTCCGCCCACCCTCAAGCCACACCCACATATCTCTCCGCCCCCCCCAAGTGTCAAATCTCTCTCCCCCCTCCCCCTTATGAGCCAGTGGGTCCGGTTTAAAAAAAAAAAAAACACACACACACAAAACAAGACACCTATACTTACCTCCATCCGTCACAGCGATGCGATGCAGGCCTCCTCCGGCCTGTGTCCCGCGCTGTACGGCTCACAGACGTCATCGCGCCGCCTGTACCACCATCTGATAGGCTGCCGGCCTAGAGACGGCGATACAGATGACTATGGAGATGAACGCTTCCACAATGGAAGCGTTCATCTCCCTGTGCCCCGCCACCACCGCACACATTGCCCTGCTGCCGCTGGGGGGGATTTTTGCATACCTGTCCCCCCTGCATTATTTACTGGGGGGGATCTGACCCCCCCGTCCCCCCCGCTTCCTACGCCCATGCTCATTAACCCTTTAGAGACACCCCTTTTTTTGTATGGTGGCCACTAACAGGCTTTATTCTGATGCATACTGTAAGCCTTTATAAAAGGCTGCATTGGGATAAAGTAATGTGGCCGGGAAGAGAAATAGCTACATTCTCTCTACTAGAGGTAGCTGAGGACCTGGCACAACAATAAGGGGTTGCTATGAGTATCAGTGGTCACCAGTAAAATGAAATAGAAAGTAAGCTTTTTTTAATCTTCTCTCACAAAGCATGTTCAATGAGAGGTGATAAAAAACATTATAGCAGGCCCCCTCATGTGCCCCCAAAGGCCCTCCTAGCCATCCACGCACACTGCCCCCCCTGACCTTGGCCTGTACCTGACTACAGTTTGGGCTGATCCCTCAGTGCTCCGAACTGGTGTCTCTGACTCCCATGGGTCAGCTGTCAACCACACAGGGACTTCTCCAGGAGACAGTAGTCCAGTGGTTCCCCTGCAACGAAGTCTAGATACCTGTATTGGGGTTAAAGAGTGAAAGACAGGGAACTGCCAGAACAACACCCTGTTGGTTGACACAGTGGTTTTACACCCACTGTCATAACACCTGCAGAGGGAAGACTATGTTACTTTATTACCTGTGGTTACTTTATTATCTATCTGTAATTTATGTTTTTACTTTTAGGGAACACTCAAAAGGGTGGGTGGTGGTGGGTTTGGGACCCAATTTACTTCCTGTTTTTGTTTTCTGTTTTGTTGATGTTGTCCATCAGCTGTTTGCCCATGTCTGTTACTGGGTTGTCTAGAAATGTTCATTTTATTTAACTTTTAGGGAACACCAAAACGTTGGTTTCTTTTTATGGAGCAAATTTGTTTTATTTTTTGACCTTTCTAAGTTAATAAAAACTATTTTTCCTTTTTTTCAATACAATTCTTGGAGTAATTCCAGGACTTTATCACTCACAAACTATTTTTTTTATTTCAGAATGTGGTCACTCACAAACTATTTTTTTTATTTCAGAATGTGGACTCTCACAAATTCTTGAAAGTAATAATTGGACATTACATTAAATATGGTGTGGTCCAAAAAAGGATGAGCTTATGCAACTACTGTATCTGAAGCAGTCATTTGGTATCCTAAAGGAATACGGTAATTGGTAAGTTTGTACACACTTTTAGAAATGTATCAGTCGATAAATACAACAACTGCGGCCCATGCCACCTTTGTATTTGTAGAAGTCACAAGACTTATTCATTTTAATGACAAATACTCAAGAACCCCCACCCCCAAAAAATACTATGGTGACTATCTGAAACCACAGCCTGCAAACTCAGAAACTGCTACAAGTCTTCTTTAACCACGCTGCCTGGTAGAAACATAAGGCTACCCCTAGGTTTTTTACTGGAGCTCACCACAAGGTTGGATGCACTTCACTGCAAAGGACCAAGGGTACATTTGCGAAGTAAGGTATCAGAAAACTTGTGCGAGGTATGCTAGAAGCTTTAGGCTACTTTCACACTAGCGTTTCGGCTTTCAGTTTGTGAGATCCGTTCAGGGCTCTCACAAGCGGTCCAAAACGGATCACTTTTGCCCTAATGCATTCTGAATGGAAAATGATCCGCTCAGAATGCATCAGTTTGCCTCCGTTAAGTCACCATTCCGCTCTGGGGCCGGACACCAAAACGCTGCCTGCAGCCTTTTGCTGTCCGCCTGACGAAGCAGAGCCAAACCAGATTGTGTCAGAGAAAACAGATCCGTACACATTAACTTACATTGTGTGCCAGGACGGATCCGTTTTCTCTGACACAATCTGGCACAATAGAAAACGTATCTGTCCCCTATTAACTTTTAATGGTGTTCAAGACAGATCCGTCATGGCTATAAAAGACATAATACAACCGGATCCGTTCATGACGGATGCATGTGGTTGTATTATTGTAACGGAAGCGTTTTTGCAGATCCATAACGGATCAGGGAAAACGCTAGTGTGAAAGTAGCCTTAAACAATCACAGGTAAATGGCAATGACTGAGTAGCAGACTTAAATCCTCACTAATAGATAGACCAGCCAAAGCTTGACTGGTCAACATGGCAACCCTCCCACTACAGCCATGCACAGTACCTTGGCTAGGTAAACTCCTGACAACTGAGGCCATTAATAATCTGAAGGAATCATTTAAAAATCCTATACCCTTGATATGAATCAGTGGATGAATATCTTAATGAATTTTTACTCATATTTACCACCAGTTCTGCATTTTTTCATTGGATTGGATTCATTGGATATATTGCATTTCTAATCATCTTGTTTCTTATGCCTGTGTCCTACTACATGAAGCTGTTGTTTCTATTCCTATTACTGTATGCTGATACTGGCATAATATTTTTTATTTGGAGGATTTCTAAAAATTGAGCTGTTTCTTATCAATGCACCATGGGCGTAGTTACAGTTTTGTTTGGGTTTTTAACCACTTCAGCCCCCCTAGCTTAAACACCCTTAATGACCAGGCCACTTTTTACAATTCCGCACTACACTACTTTCACCGTTTATTGCTCCGTCATACAACTTACCACCCAAATGAATTTTACCTCCTTTTCTTCTCACTAATAGAGCTTTCATTTGGTGGTATTTCATTCTTGCCACATGTGACCCCATTTTGCAAAGAAGACACCCCAAGGTATTCCATGAGGGGCATGGCGCGTTCATAGAAGATTTTTTTTTTGGCACAAGTTAGTGGAAATTGATTTTTTTATTGTTTTTTCTCACAAAGTCTCCCTTTCCGCTAACTTTTGACAAAAAGTTTAATTTTTCATGGACTCATTATGCCCCTCAGCGAATACCTTGGGGTGTCTTCTTTCCAAAATGGGGTCACATGTGGGGTATTTATACTGCCCTGGAATTTTAGGGGCCCTAAAGCGTGAGAAGAAAAATGCGTAAAAATGCCCTCCTAAAAGTTACTCATTAGAATTTGGGCCCCTTTGCGCATCTTGGCTGCAAAAAAGTGTCACTCATGTGGTATCGCTGTACTCAGGAGAAGTAGGGCAATGTGTTTTGGGGTGTATTTTACATATAACCATGCTGGGTGAGAGAAATATCTCTGTAAATTGACAACTTTGAATAAAAAATTTAAAAAGTTGTCGTTTACAGCGATATTTCTCACACACAGTATGGGTTTATATAAAATACACCCCAAAACACATTGCCCTACTTCTCCTGAGTACGGCGATACCACATGAGTGACACTTTTTGCAGCCAAGATGCGCAAAGGGGCCCTAAAACCAATGAGTACCTTTAGGATTTCACAGGCCATTTTTACGCATTTGGATTCTCACGCTTTAGGGGCCCCTAAAATGCCAGGACAGTATAAAAACCCCACATGTGACCCCATTGTGGAAAGAAAACACCCCAAGGTATTCTGTGAGGGGTATGGCGAGTTCACAGAAAAAAATAAATTTGGCACAAGTTAGCGGAAATAGATTTTTTTTTTTTTTACAGTCTCATATTCCACTAACTTGTGACAAAAAATAAAATTTTGCATGAACTCACCATACCCCTCACGGAATACCTTGGGGTATCTTCTTTCTAAAATGGGGTCACATGTGAGGTTTTTGTACTGCCCTGGCATTTGAAGGTCTCCGCAATCATTACACGTATGGTCAGCATTAGGAGTTTCTGCGATTCTCCTTATATTGAGCATACGGGTAATGAGATTTTTTTTTTCCGTTCAGCCTCTGCGCTGAAAAAAAAAAAAAAATGAACGGCACAGATTTTTTCATTCGCATCGATCAATGTGGATGAAAAAATCTCTGCCAAAATCAGTGACTGCGGTGCGGTGGGCTGGGCGCTAGCTACCTAACAAGTAGCTAACTAACTGGTGGTGATAAGGGACCCTTATGCCCCATTCACACGTCCGAAATTCTGTTTGCGGAACAGAATTGTGGACCCATTCATTTCTATGGGGACAGACTTTGTCCCGCTCGGATCCGGAATTACGGATCCGCGCTCCGGGTCTGCACTTCCGTTCCGCAAAAATATAGAACATGTCCTATTCTTGTCCGCAATTGCGGACAAGAAAAAGCATTTTCTATATAGTTCTGGCAATGTGCGGATCTGCAAAATGCGGAAAGCACATTGCCGGTCTCCGTGTTTTGAGGATCCGCGGATCCGTGAATCCACAGATCCGATCCGCGGATCCGTGAATCCACGGATCCGCAAAACACATATGGACGTCTGAATGGAGCCTTACAAGGGGTGTGATCAATGACAGGGGGGTGATCAGGGGTCTAGATGGGGTGATCAAGGGGTTAATAAGTGAGGGGGGGTGGGGGGGTTAGTGTAGTGTTTTGTGCAACTATACAGTGTTACCTGGTCCTCTGGTGGTCGATCCCAGCAAATGGGACCACCAGAGGACCAGGTAGCAGCTATATCAGACGCTGTTCACAAAACAGAAAATATATACACTTGAAAAGCATGCCAGTGTTGAAAGAAGGTGGGAGTAGAAGGCCTGTGGAGATAAGCTGTCTAAAGGACTTAATAGACTCCATAGCAAAAATTGTCCAGAAAGAGAAAGGCTGGAAGCCCTGGACAAACATAAAAGACAGAAACTGGATATGCCCACTAAACTACATCCCGCCATGGAAACCTGTAGTAACATAAACTGTGAGTACGGCAACCTGTAAAAAAAATGCAGAGCTTGGTCTGACGTTAGGATCCGCCCTGTGGTTGCACTGTACAAGGAGAAGTGTTGCACCCCTATTCTGCATGCTTATGCAAAAGTCAGCTACTTAAGTGCAGTGTGAGTAAAATTGCTTTAAAGAGACATATTGGCCTATTAACTATTACTGCAGCCAGTCCATAAATGTTGAGAACTGTAACTTATGTGCTTGAACTTGATTCTTTAGTAAAGAACTGTTCTACTGCAAAACTGGCCTATGATTGTCTCCACAGCTGCAGGGGACCCTATCTTGCACCTAACAATTCATGACCATAATGGGCACCCTATACCACCATCAGGCAAGAGAGTCCCCAGAACCAAGGTGTGCCCCAAGGGAAAAAAGGGGCGCCCTTCCCATCACTACACAGTCCAGGGGAGAGTCAGAGTGAGTAACTACAATCACCATTTTTGCTACTATCACTCCTTTCCTTCCCTCTCCTCTCCCAGGCCTGCAGCATTTCTTTTTTCCACTATAAGTTATTATATATCCATCCAGACTGCTGTTCACCAGAATGCTGATCAGAATGACATAAATGTGGGACAACTGCTTATTGCTTATGATAGCGGAAGGAGGAGTCCTTCCCTGCATAAAGGAAACGGGAGAGATCCGTTTTGCAGCCCATAGACTTCTATTATGATGGAATTAAAAACGGAATGCCTCTAAAGGCATTTCATTATGCATTCCGTCATAGAATTGTGTTATGGTCCGTGGTAACAGAATCCATAACGCAATTCACCTTTTACCAAACGAAGTGTGAACAAATTTCAAAATATGAAATTCGCTAGTCAAATGTACAGGCAAATACATTTTCTATTCATTTCCCCTCTGTATGTGCCCCCCAGGATAACAATTTCACAAACACATTCTAATACAGTGACACATTCTAACACAGTGACACATTAAAAAAAAATTGTCATGTGAAAATGTATAAAAATATTGAAGAAAACAATATATGCCCATACTGGCTAACCCTCATTCTTAGTCTTAACCAATCACAGTCAGTCTCACACGGAGCAGGAGTCTTGGCCAATCACAGCCAATCTTACACTCAGCCTGTGTGGGAAACTCCCTAGCAGAAGCTGCTAGAATCATTACACTAGAGGAGAAGAGCTGAACAGACATTCAATCCACTAAGAGCTGAGTTTTATGGAAGCAAAGAGGCCAAAATAGGTTACTATTGTTAATATTGTGATCAGAACTGTATACTGAGACCAGTTATATATGTTTACTTACAGTTCTACCAAACTACGCACAAACTACAAATAGTTCAAACAAACTGCGTAAATCATATCGCAAACTGCAAACCAAGTAGAGCAAATAGAACTATTGGTTAAGCCTCAGATATATCTCTCAGAGAGATCATAAAGTGCTTAAATAACTTAAAGTGAGAGAACAGATACTGAAGAGAGAAATATATCCATCATTTTATGTTGAATGACAAGATTGAACAGTTTATCCACCATTTTGTGATACTTTATTCAACACGTGTTTTTTACATTGACTGAGGAGGTGGCAGTGTTATATATGAAGAAAAGTTGAAGTTATTAAGAAGTTAAACCTAAAAAAAATTGAAGTGAGGTGACACTGGGAAGGGGATTACTATCTTTTTGATTAACTTTCTAACTTGTTGACAGTGATTGTATTTACATTCTGTAAACCCTGTGCAGTACTGCTGTTACACTTGCAGGCTGTGTGCTTGCTTGACTCCTACACATTCTCCTGTTACCGGTGGTGTGCAGTGGACCAGGCACGTTCCAGCCTCCATTCAGCATTACCACATATGACTCTCTGCACTTGTATATGATTATTCACTATCCCCTTCCCCTGTGTTCTCCTCATATTCTTGCTACCCCACTGGTTCATGTTCACTTCCCTTGCTATATGTATTTTTTAAGTGATATCTAATAAATTACAATTTGCTACGTTGTTGGACTCGTGCTAATTTGTTGGGTATGCACACCAAAAAATGTTTTAGGTTTTGTTTCATGATGGAGGTGTGATCCCATTAGGGCTCATTGTAGGTTATTAATAAATAAGTTATCTTAAGCATTTGGTGTGCTCTTTAAGCCTACTGTTTCCATAGAACAGCTAGAAGAATTAAAGCAGAGTAACAGTCTCATTGGACTAAAAAGTGGCATCCACGCCACATACGCAGTTCTAAAAAAGGGAGTATGGCATGGGTGGGTAAGGGGGAGGGCCTGTTTTAGGTGTGGAAAATTATCTAAATCTACGCCAGACATTGACGGATCCAGGGGGGGGGGGGCAACGGGGCAATTGCCCCCGAGAATGTGGGCACTGGGCAGCAGCGGCAGGGCACAGGGTGATGAACGCTTCCATTGTGGAAGCGTTCATTTCCATAGTCATCTGTATCGCCGTCCTCAGGACAGCGATACAGATGGCTGCGCTGTGGGGCAGGGAGGGAGAGGCGTCTCCCTTCCCTGCTCCTCTGATAGGCTGCCGGCACTAGGCCCGCAGCCTATCAGATGTTGGTGCAGGCAGCGCGATGACGTCATCGCGCCGCCTGTGAGCTGTACAGAGCGGGACACAGGCCGGAAGAGGCCTGCATCGCTGTGAAGGATGGAGGTAAGTATTAGTGTCTTGTTTTGTGTTTATTTTTATTTTTAAAGATACTGGCACTGGGTCGGGGTGGGGGATTTGGCACATGATACTGGCACTGGGGGGGATTTGGCACAGGATACTGGCACTGGGGGATTTCTGGCACATGATACTGGCACTGGGGGGATTTGGCACATGATACTGGCACTGGGTGGGATTTGGCACATGATACTGGCACTGGGGGATTTGGCACATGATACTGGCACTGGGTCGGGGGATTTGGCACATGATACTGGCACTGGGGGGATTTGGCACATGATACTGGCACGGGGGATTTGGCACATGATACTGGCACTGGGGGGATTTGGCACATGATACTGGCACTGGGTCGGGGGATTTGGCACATGATACTGGCACTGGGTCGGGGGTTTTGGCACATGATACTGGCACGGGGGGATTTGGCCCATGATACTGGCACTGGGGGGATTTGGCACATGATACTGGCACTGGGGGGGGATTTGTTGGCACATGATACTGGCACTGGGGGGGGGGATTTGGCACATGATACTGGCACTGGGTCGGGGGGCTCTGTGTGGCACATGATACTGTCACATGGGGGGGATTGTTTGGCACATAATACAGGCACATGGGAGGGGATTGTTTGGCACATAATACAGGCACATGGGAGGGGATTGTTTGGCACATGACCCTACTGGCACATGGGGGGGTTGTTTGGCACATGATAAAGGCACATGGGGGGGGGGTTGTCACTGGCACATGATGATGGGGGGAGAGACACTTATTATTGGGGGCACTATTGGGGACCACAGCGACACAGTATTGGAGGTAGTGGGATGTTTTGTCTAAAAGATGGGAGGATGATGGAAAAGTAGTAAACTAAGATTTATTTTTTGTTAAACTGCAGAGACGGAAAATGACAGAGAAATGGTGGCCTGGTCTGAAAGGAGAAGATGAGGAAAGAGAACATCTACATCAAAGGAGAAGTCACTGGACGTAAGAGGTATGGGCGCGATATATGGGTGGGGCTGTGTGTGGGTGTGGCTTGAGGGTGGGCGGGGACACAGGGGCCCCATAAGTTCCAATTGCCTGGGGAAGTGCCCCTCCCGAGACCAGGCTCTGGATCCGCCACTGACGCCAGATCCCTTGCCAGCTTTGGATGCGCCTAAGTTATGTAGAGGCGTCTAAAATGCCGATACGTCTAAAATGCCGGTCTTAATAAATGACCCCATATGTATCTATGTATACAAATACAAAATACAAACCCGGGTTCGTACCGAACATTACGGTTTTTCACACCCGGACCCGAACCCGAACCCGAACATTTCCGTAAAAGTTCTGGTTCGTTGTTCGGCGATTTCTTCCAGCTTTTTGAAAGGCTACAGCAATTATTGAGGGTGCTATGCTACATATTTGTACCCAGCCCTAAACCCAGTGATACTGCAAAATAATTTTTAATCCATCTGTTACTGGGGGGGGGGGTTCGGGGCAGCCATTTTAGCAACTGTAGTGTCCTTGGAACTGCATGTGACCTGCATGTGTGCCGGCCTGCCAGGGACATCAGTCTAGCTCAGTGGGGGAAAAATTACTTTTTTTTATGGCAGGTCAAGTCCCCCAACATTACCTATTTTATAATTTTGGGGTAACATAGTGCATTTCTGTAGTTGGAGGAATAAACCTGTACTGTCGTACCACAGAGAACGTTTGCATACACCGCTGAAAAACCTATTTTAAAATTTAGGGGTGACATAGTGCATTTCTGTAGTTGCTGTAATAAACCCGTACTGTTGTACCACAGAGCACGTTTTCATACACCACTGAAAAACCTATTTTAAAATTTTGCGGTGACATAGTGCATTTCTGTAGTTGGTGGAATAAACCTGTACTGTCGTACCACAGAGCACGTTTGCATACACCGCTGAAAAACCTATTTTAAAATTTTGCGGTGCCATATTGCATTTCTGTAGTTGCTGTAATAAACCCGTACTGTCGTACCACAGAGAACATTTGCATACACCACTGAAAAACCTTTTTTAAACTTTAGCAGTGACATAAAGCATTTGTGTATTTGGGGGAAATAAACCCGTATTGTTTTTTCACAAAGCAGTTTTGCATACAACCCACAAAAAAGTATTTTAAAATTTAGCAGTGACATACAGCATTTGTGTATTTGGGCGAAATAAACCCGTATTGTTGTTCCACGGAGCAGTTTGGCATACAATATACAAAAACACATTTTAAAATTTAGCAGTGACATACTGCATTTATGTAGTTGTTGCAATAAACACTGGTTTTGTGCTACATAGCAGATCTGAGGCCTACCCTATATTTCAGTCATTTTAAGTAACCTTTTGAACTCCGCATTTACATAGTTGGTTGCAAACACACAGTTTTTGTGGTAGATAGCACATTAGAGGTGTACGCTGCATTTCTAACAGTCAAATTAAACTGTTAACTTCTGCTTTTACATTGTTGGTTTAAAAAATCAAATTTTTGGTTATAGTGAAGTAATTGTATTGAATTGCTCCATTACACTGTGGTGTGACCTAAAGAAATTTATTCTGTTTATGACACGGCACTGCCTTACTGTTAGTGAACTTAATTGTTGACTATTGGCAGTTAAATTGACACCATCTGTTAGTTTGGTGGGTAAACGCAAATAATGAGGAGAACATCAAATAAGGGACATGGGCATGGTCGTGGTGGTGTTGGTGGAGCTCTTGTTGCTGGGAGAGGACGTGGCCATTCTGCGCCATCTACAGGTCCAAGTGAAACACCTTCCTTAGGTGTGAGTAGGCAACAGAACCTGCAGCGTTATTTGGTAGGCCTGAATGCCGCTCTACGAGTGGTGAGGCCAGAACAAGTACAGGCGCTAGTAGATTGGGTGGCTGACAGTGCCTCTAGTACCTTAACATGGTCTCTCACTGCAGAAAGCTCAGAGTTGGCACCTGCAGCCCATGCCCATCAGTCTTTCACCTCACCCCCTTGCAAATCAGCTAAGCAATCTTAGCCCCAAGTCATGCAGCAGTCTCTTATGCTTTTTGATGACTCTGCTGGCAGGGTTTCTCAGGGCTATAACCATAGCTCTGCCCCAGAAGTGCACGGATGCCCAACCACTTAGGTTTGAGGATCAGGACATGGGAAGACCACCGCAGCACGTCTTTGATCATGACGAAACACAGGTGCAAACTGCTGCGGCTTTCTGCGGTGTGCAGACCGACAAAGAGGGCAGGGGTGAAGACTGGGTGGAAGATGATGTTGAGGTCCTTAAATCCGTGTTATTCATGGGTGGGGAAAAAAATCATATTTTTTAAGACCAGGAATTACCTTTGCGGCCTGCTCTGCATATGTGCCGGGGACAATAACATAGTTAATCTGTCTGGAAGTTCAGGGGTTGACATATTCCAATTTTTTGTTGTCAAGTAACCCTGCACTGCATTGGTGACAGGGACCGAAAATTTGAAAAATCTTCTTTTAATTTGTTGGGTGCAAAATTACCATTTTTGCCAGGTACAAACCCCTGCTCTGCATGGGTGACAGTGACCGAAAATGCGTAAAATCTTCTTTTAAATTGTTGGTTGAAATATTACCATTTTTGCTCTGTATAGGTGACAGGGACCGAAAATTTGAAAAATCTTCTTTTAAATTGTTGGGTGCAATATTACCATTTTTACTGTGAATAAACCCCACCTCTGCCTGGGTGCCAGAGGCCTACATTTTAAAAAATCGTCTGTTCCATTGGTGGGTGACATTAACCCTGTTTTGCTGTGAATAAACCCCTGCTCTGCCTGGATGCCAGGGGCCTACATTATAAAAAATTGTCTGTTCCATTGGTGGGTGACATAAACCCTGTTTTGCCATGAATAAACCCCTCCTCTGCCTGGGTGCCAGGGGCCTACATTTCTAAAAATTGCCTGTTCCATTGGTGGGTGACATGAACCCCGTTTTGCCGTGAATAAACCCCTCCTCTGCCTGGGTGCCAGGGGCCTACATTTCTAAAAATCGTCTGTTCCATTGGTGGGTGACATGAACCCCGTTTTGCCGTGAATTAACCCCTCCTCTGCCAGGATGCCAGGGGCCTACATTTCTAAAAATCGTCTGTTCCATTGGTGGGTGACATGAACCCCGTTTTGCCGTGAATAAACCCCTCCTCTGCCTGGGTGCCAGGGGCCTACATTTCTAAAAATCATCTGTTCTATTGGTGGGTGACATGAACCCCCTTTTGCCGTGAATTAACCCCTCCTCTGCCTGGATGCCAGGGGCCTACATTTCTAAAAATCGTCTGTTCCATTGGTGGGTGACATTAACCCTGTTTTGCTGTGAATAAACCCCTGCTCTGCCTGGATGCCAGGGGCCTACATTATAAAAAATTGTCTGTTCCATTGGTGGGTGACATAAACCCTGTTTTGCCATGAATAAACCCTCCTCTGCCTGGGTGCCAGGGGCCTACATTTCTAAAAATTGCCTGTTCCATTGGTGGGTGACATGAACCCCGTTTTGCCGTGAATAAACCCCTCCTCTGCCTGGGTGCCAGGGGCCTACATTTCTAAAAATCATCTGTTCTATTGGTGGGTGACATGAACCCCCTTTTGCCGTGAATTAACCCCTCCTCTGCCTGGATGCCAGGGGCCTACATTTCTAAAAATCGTCTGTTCCATTGGTGGGTGACATGAACCCCGTTTTGCCATGAATTAACCCCTCCTCTGCCTGGATGCCAGGGGCCTACATTTCTAAAAATCATTTGTTCCATTGGTGGGTGACATGAACCCCGTTTTGCCGTGAATAAACCCCTCCTGCCTGGGTGCTAGGGGCCTACATTTTTAAAAATTGTCTGTTACATTGGTGGGTGATATGAACTCCGTTTTGCAGGTGAAAAACCCCTGCTGTGCATTGCTGACAGGGAACCAAATTTGGTAAAAACATCTGTTAATGATCGAAAGATGCGTGACTACAAATGCTCGCTGGTAGACACGCTGCTGATGGCATTCCCACCTGACGCCTCCTCAACCTCCTACTCCACATCCTTTTCCTCCTCCTAGATCAAGATTTAGATTTTTAATTTTTATTTATTTTATTTTATTTTATTTTAAGTCATTTCCCTATCCACATTTGTTTGCAAGGCACTTACCCACATTTTGCTGCCTTTTGCAGCCCTCTAGCCCTTTCCAGGACTTTTTTTACAGCCATTTTAGTGCCCAAAAGTTCGGGTCCCCATTGACTTCAATGGGGTTCAGGTTCAGAGTTAAGTTCGGGTTAAGTTTGGACCCTGAGCCCGAACTTTTTTGTGAAGTTCGGCAAAACCCGTCGAACCCGAACTTCCAGGTGTCCACTCAACTCTAAACAAAACCAATTTTATGTAATTGTGCCTTATCAGGTGTCAGTTGTATCCATCATATGACAGATATTGGCACTGCCTTGTGGCTTTCAATATAAATTAAGAGATCTGAATAGTGGTCAGGACATCTTTGGTTTGGGTTAGGGTATTGCAAATAGTATTAGTTTTACATTATATTTTATTATGTAAAGGTTAAAACACTATTCAATTTCCACTAATTTTTAACAAAAAGTAAATTAGTTCCTTCAGTTACTTAGAAATGTGTCGGATTTCTACTGATATTATGCCAAATGCTCTAGTGCCCTCTAGTGACAAAGCATTGCATGACATATTAGTGTAAAGTCCCTTCAGTAAGTCAGTATCTTTTGACTTCTGTCCCTAATTTGCTTTCATGCAAATGGAACATTCTACTGTCCCTTTACTATACATTAAAAGTGGACTCATATGTCAGACAAAAATAATTGTTTGTCTTTTGTGCTCATGTAATTAACCACTTCAGCCCCCCTAGCTTAAACACTCTTAATGACCAGGCCACTTTTTACAATTCTGCACTACACTACTTTCACCGTTTATTGCTCCGTCATACAACTTACCACCCAAATGAATTTTACCTCCTTTTATTCTCACTAATAGAGCTTTCATTTGGTGGTATTTCATTGTTGCTGACATTTTTACTTTTTTTGCTATTAATAAAAATTTAACGACATTTTTGCAAAAAAATTTAATTTTTCACTTTCTGTTGTAAATTATTATTTTTTAAATACATTTCTATATAATTTTTCCGCAAAATGTATTGTTCTACATGTCTTTGATAAAAAAAAAATCCAATAAGTGTATATTTATTGGTTTGGGTAAAAGTTATAGCGTTTACAAACTATGGTGCAAAAAAGTGAATTTCCGCATTTTGAAGCAGCTCTGACTTTCTGAGCACCTGTCATGTTTCTTCAGGTGCTAGAATGTCAGGATAGTATAAGTACCCCCCAAATTACACCATTTTAGAAAGAAGACACCCCAAAGTATTCGCAGAGGGGCATGGTGAGTTCATGTATCATTTCATTTTTTTTCACAAGTTAGCGGAAAATGACACTTTCTGAGAAAAAAAAATAATAAAGTTTCCATTTCTGCTAACTTCTGAAAAAAAAAAAAAAAAACTCAGACGGACTCACTATGCCCCTCAGTGAAAACCTTGGTTTGTCTACTTTCCGAAATGGGGTCATTTGTGGGGTGTGTTTACTGTTCTGGAATTTTGGGCGGGGCTAAATTGTGAGCAGCCATGTAAAACCTAAAGGTACTCGTTGGAATTTGGGCCCCTTTGCGCACCCAGGCTGCAAAAAAGTGTCACTCATGTGGTATCGCCGTACTCAGGAGAAGTAGGGCAATGTGTTTTGGGGTGTATTTTTTCATATACCCATGTTGGGTGAGAGAAATATCTCTGTAAATTGTCAACTTTGTATAAAATTTTTTTAAAAAGCTGTCGTTTACAGAGATATTTTTCACACAGAGTATGGGTATATATAAAATACACCCAAAACTACATGCTCACTTCTCCTGAGCTGCATACTACTGATGACACTGTTGCAGCCTGTGCAAAGGCTCTAATTCCAATGAGTACCTTTAGGATTTCACAGGGCATTTTTACGCATTTGGATTCCAGACTTCTTCTCACGCTTTAGGGGCCCCTAAAATGCCAGGACAGTATAAATACCCACAAGTGACCCCATTTTAGAAAGAAGACACCCCAAGGTATTCTGTGAGGGGTATGGTGAGTTCATGTAAAATTTTATTTTTTGTCACAAGTTAGTGGAATATAAGACTTTGTAAAAAACAAAAATAAAAAGATAAAAATATCAATTTCCGCTAACTTGTGCCAAAAAAAAAAATTCTGTGAACTCGACATACCCCTCACGGAATACCTTGGGGTGTCTTCTTTCCAAAATGGGGTCACATGTGGGGTATTTATACTGCCCTGGCATTTTAGGGGCCCTAAAGCGTGAGAATCCAAATGCGTAAAAATGCCCTGTGAAATCTAAAGGTACTCATTGGTTTTAGGGCCCCTTTGCGCATCTTGGCTGCAAAAAAGTGTCACACATGTGGTATCACCGTACTCAGGAGAAGTAGGGCAATGTGATTTGGGGTGTATTTTTACATATACCCATACTGAGTGTGAGAAATATCGCTGTAAACGACAACTTTTTAAATTTTTTTATACAAAGTTGTCAATTTACAATTTACCCCAAGGTATTCCGTGAGGGGCATGGCGAGTTCATAAAAGATTTTTTTTTGGCACAAGTTAGCGGAAATAGATTTTTTTATTGTTTTTTCTCACAAAGTCTCCCTTTCCGCTAACTTTTGACAAAAAGTTCAATTTTTCATGGACTCACTATGCCCCTCAGCGAATACCTTGGGGTGTCTTCTTTCCAAAATGGGTTCATTTGTGGGGTGTTTGTACTGTACCTGGCATTTTGGGTGGGGCTAAATTGTGAGCAGCCGTGTAAAACCTAAAGGTATTCATTGGAATTAGGGCCCCTTTGCGCACCCAGGCTGCAAAAAAGTGTCACTCATGTGGTATCACCGTACTCAGGAGAAGTAGGGCAATGTGTTTTGGGGTGTATTTTTACATATACCCATGTTGGGTGAGAGAAATATCTCTGTAAATTGACAACTTTGTATAAAAAAAATTAAAAAGTTGTAGTTTACAGCGATATTTCTCATACAAAGTATGGGTATATATAAAAATACACCCCAAAACTCATTGCCCTACTTCTCCCGATACGTCGATACCACATGTGTGCCACTTTTTTGCAGCCAAGATGCGCAAAGGGGCCCTAATTCCAATGAGTACCTTTAGGATTTCACAGGGCATTTTTACGCATTTGGATTCTCATGCTTTAGGACCACTAAAATGCCAGGGCAGTATAAATACCCCACAAGTGACCCCATTTTGGAAAGAAGACACCCCAAGGTATTCCGTGAGGGGCATGGCGAGTTCACATAAAAAAATTTTTGGGGCACAAGTTAGCGGAAATTGATATATATATATATTTTTTTTACAAAGTCTCATATTCCACTAACTTGTGACAAAAAATAAAATTTTACATGAACTCACCATACCCCTCACGGAATACCTTGGGGTGTCTTCTTTTTAAAATGGGGTCACATGTGAGGTGTTTGTACTGCCCTGGCATTTGAGGGTCTCCCCAATCATTACATGTATGGCCAGCATTAGGAGTTTCTGCGATTCTCCTTATATTGAGCATACGGGTAATGAGATTTTTTTTTTCCGTTCAGCCTCTGGGCTGAAAAAAAAAAAAAATGAACGGCACAGATTTTTTCATTCGCATCGATCAATGTGGATGAAAAAATCTCTGCCAAAATCAGTGACTGCGGTGCGGTGGGCTGGGCGCTAACTACCTAACAAGCAGCTAACTAACTGGTGGTGATAAGGGACCCTTATGCCCCATTCACACGTCCGCAATTCGGTTTGCGGAACGGAATTGCGGACCCATTCATTTTTATGGCGACAGACTTTGTCCCGCTCGGATCCGCAAAACACATATGGACGTCTGAATGGAGCCTTACAAGGGGTGTGATCAATGACAGGGGGCTGATCAGGGAATCTAGAAGGGGTGATCAAGGGGTTAATAAGTGAGGGGGGGGGGTTTAGTGTAGTGTTTGGTGCAACTTTACATAGCTACCTGGTCCCCTGGTGGTCGATCCTAGCAAATGGGACCACCAGAGGACCAGGTAGCAGGTATATCAGATGCTGTTAACAAAACAGCGTCTGATATACTTGTTTGATGGGAATTTTTCGCATCTACAGCCTGCCAGCGATGGATCATCGCTGGTAGGCTGCAGTACAAGTTGTGAGACGCGCGGCACTGTGAGGAGGACGCATCAGTGCGTACAGCCGTCGGGAGGCGGTTAAAGGGGTTTTAGGGGACTTATGTATTAATGACCTATGCTTAGGATAGGTCATCAGTATCAGCTCATCATCTGTTTTCACGAGCTCTAGAACCGGGCACTGGAACTACTTTGAACAAATTTAAAAATAATAAATCTCCTGCACTTGGTAAAAACTTCACTTCTTTATTGAAAAATCCATAAAAACATCTTGTACAACAATCAAAACCCATACCTACGTATGGTTTTGGACATAGTATGACTTGTCCTCAATCATGGTACAATGATTGTACCATGATGGTACCGATCTTACGGGTTGTTCTTGACGGGGCTATGTTGCACCAGTTTCCGAATGGATCCCATTCCCAAGGAATCCTTAAGAAAATAATGGTCCTCAATAATATGTAATATAAAAAATACAGACAAAGCACACATACAGCAGTACATGGTGGAAAATGGTTGTATGGGTATGGATTACCACTCACCTAGTTTGGTTGTGCTGGAAAACAAAGAGATGGAGGCAGGGGCATAGCTAACGCTAGTGCAAGAGTTCAGCTTGGGGCCCCCTTCCCTCAGTGCTTTGTGCGTCTTCTTATGTGGCACAAGGGTCTTTGGGCCCCCTCAGGCTCCTGGGCCCCGTAGCGACTGCTACCTCTGCACCCCCTATAGCTGCGCCCATGGATGAAGGTGGGGTGCTGCTGCTATGCGGAATAAACAGGCATCAATACAGGTGAAAAAATCTACTTTTGTTGGCGCTACTGTCCCAAGAGAACTCAAAGGCCGTAGTAAGCTTTTAAAGGGGTTGTAAAAGAGTGGGGCGGTTTGCAATTGTCCAGATCTGTAAAGGAAAGCCTACTTACCTTCTTCCCGGCGCCTCTTCTCTTCCAGGTGTGCGATGCTCCGCTGGGTTCCCTGGATGTATACATCCGGTTTGACATTGCCACAGCCAATCATTGGCAGCGGCGGTTACAGGTTTCCCATTAGGTAATGACAAATGGTCAGATGACCATCCGGTCATCACCGTGGCCAGCGAATAGCTGAAGATGGTGTCGAACCGGATGTTTTCAGTGAGGGAGCCCAGTGGAGCATCGCAGGCCTGGAGCAGAAGGAGCAGGGAGCCAGTGTCGGAAAGCAGGTAAGTAATCTTCCCTTTACAGGGCTGGCCAAGTGGGAGGGATTTGACAAACACCCTCCCCCTTCTAGCATAACCTATTTAAGAACATTTATAAACTGTGTACAGAGCTATGTGTTTTAGGACTGGGCCAGTCCCTTCCAGAGGTAATACTCATTAAAATGATTCCTAAACAATCACCGGTATAAATACATACTTAAAAGATCCACCTAGATTGAGTCAAAAGTCACTAATAATGGGGTCACGTTTCTGTCTCAGCAGCAGTAAATCTGACATCAAGAATAGCAAAGTAGACTTTGCTGTTCTTGTCATCAAATATACAGTTTATCCTGGTGGTAAGTAAAAAAAGCTAATGTGAACAAAGCCATACAGGAAGCATAATATAAACATGCTCTAATGTTTTTTATACTATTATTATTTGCTGACATGAACCTGGACCGGCACTATGGAGTCATTTATTAAGACCGGTGTTTTAGACTCTACATAATGTCGGCGCATCCAGTGCCAGTCTAAATGTAAGCCTGCTTTCTAGCTGCCTTACATTTGGACCATTTTATACCCCTAAACCAGGCGTAGAAAATGATGAATGAGACGGGCCTGCCGGCCTGTCCCCTTCTCCGCCCACTTTTTTAGACCTGCCATAAGCAGGAAAAAATTGCGCTGCAATCAGCTCCAGAAATACTACATCGCCCAATATATTACAATGACACAGTATTTCTCCAGCAGTTCCTATGAGATGGCTTATCGCTAGTGGCGTAGAGTGGTTTGCCATCTCATGGATATGCCCCTTTTTATAGAACCATTTAGTTAAAAAAAAAAAACATTTATTACATTTAAAAAATTCCAGTAAAAACAAAAAAGGTTTTTCTCCATTGAAAATATGATTTTCAATTAAACAATTATCTGTAAAAACCCACACTACCTAAATATCATGTAAATTATCCCTTAGGGTGAACGCAGTAAAAAAAAAAAAAATTACAAAAAAAATTATAGAATTGCTAATTTATACTTAGTTGGCTTAGTTGCCAGTGAAAAAGCTTAATGACAAGCAATCAAAAAGTGTAATTTACTCCAAAATGATACCAATGAAAATTAGAAGTCGTCCTACAAAAATCAAGCCCTCGCACAACTCCATAGGAAGAAAAGTAAAAAAGGTCTTGGGAAGCGCCGATGCAAAAAGATTTTCTTCCTTTTAAAAAGAAGGGCTTCATTAAACAAGTAGCAAAACAGAAAAAAACTATAAGTATTTGGTATCGCTGTAATCGTACTGACCGAGAGAATAAGGATATTATGATAGTTTCACTGAAAAATGAATGTCGTTAAATTTTTAACATAAAAACTCAGTGGCAGTATTGATGTCTTTCCCATCTCCCTCCTAGAAAGAGTTAATGAAAGTTAACCAGAAAGTTATGTGTTCCCCAAAATGACACAATTAAAACTACAACTTGTCCCTCAAAAAACAAGCCCTCATACAGCTATATAGACGGAAAAATAAAACGTTATCGCTCTTGGAAGGTGACAATGAAAAAAGGAAGAAAAACGTTTGGTCAGTATGGCCCAAAACAGGCTGGTCACTAAGGAGTTAACTTTACGCCATTTACAAAATTAGTAAATCTGCCTCATTGTATTCTGAGGCCATTGTGATTTGAGGAACCACTGAACTGTTTTTCACAAGTCTCATAAGGATAAATAACTTATGGGAAGAGGTTCTATGGTAGTAATATGTTGTGTTCACCGAATTGAATAATAACAACTTTCACTCCGTTAGGCTACATGCACACGACCGTATGTGTTTTGCGGTCTGCAAATTGTGGATCCGCAAAAAAAAACAGATGACATCCTCATGGCATCCATTTTTTTTGCGGATCTGTTTTTTTGCGGATCCATTGTAATAATGTATATCCCTTTCCGCAAAACAGACAAGAATAGAACATGCTCTATTTCTTTTGCGGGGCTGTGGAACAGTCATACGGATGCAGATAGTACACAGTATGCTGTCAGCATTTTTTGCGGACCCATTGAAATAAATGGGTCCGCATCCTATCCGCAATAAAAACGGTATAGACACGGAAACAAAATAGGTTCGTGTGCATGTAGCCTTAGGCTAGATGCACACGACCGTTGGTATTTTGCGGTCCGCAAACCGCGGATCCGCAAAACACGGAAGCTGCTCCGCGTTCCGTTCCGCAATTTGCAGAACGGAACGCGGCCCCTTATAGAAATGCCTATTCTTGTCCGCAAAACAGACAAGAATAGAACATGCTCTATTTCTTTTGCGGGGCTGTGGAACAGTCATACGGATGCAGATAGTACACAGTATGCTGTCAGCATTTTTTGCGGACCCATTGAAATAAATGGGTCCGCATCCTATCCGCAATAAAAACGGTATAGACACGGAAACAAAATAGGTTTGTGTGCATGTAGCCTTACACTCAGTTCACACTTTCGCGTAAAACGCCGCTTTCGAACGCGCAAAAAAACACACAACAGTACAGGAACCATGCATTCCAATGGAGGTGGTTCACACTTGCGTGTTTTAATGCGCGTTCGTAGGCGCCTAAAAACGTCCGACGCATAGGCAAGTATGTTCGCGTTAATTCGGGCGTTTATCCAGCGTTTGGTTCCAATAGACTTCAATGGGAAACGCGATAGGCGTGTTGTTCGGGCGTTTGTGCAGCGTAAAACGCGCCTATGGATGCGCGTTTTACAAAGTTTGCAACATGCTGAATCAGCCACCATGGAATGTCACACCTCTAAAGCACTCAGATTGGCCAAACTATATCATTGGTCATTGGCCAACTATGCAGTCAATCACATAAACGCGCGTCAAACGCGCCTACACTATTTACCAAAACGCTTGAAAAAAACGCGCCTAAACGCCAGTCTTGAACGCACCAAAAACGCTAGGCTTCAAAACGCTCAGGTCTGAACCCAGTGTTGGGCTAGATGCACACGACCGTTGGTATTTTGCGGTCCGCAAACCGCGGATCCGCAAAACACGGAAGCTGCTCCGCGTTCCGTTCCGCAATTTGCAGAATGGAACGCGGCCCCTTATAGAAATGCCTATTCTTGTCCGCAAAACGGACAAGAATAGGACATGCTCTATTTTTTTTGCGGGGGCACGGAACGGAGCAACGGATGCAGACAGCACACGGAGTGCTGTCCGCATCTTTTGCGGCCCCATTGAAGTGAATGGGTCCGCGGCCGAGCCGCGAAATATGCGGCTCGGACGCGGACCTGAACAACAGCCGTGTGCATGAGGCCTTAGTATGTGGTCAGTATTTATGAGTCAAAACCAGAAATGGAAGAAAAATGTATAATGGAAAGATTTGGCCTCTTCTGGTTTTGGCTTACAAATACTGATTGTGTGAAATTGTCCTCAAAAGGAGAATTAGAACATAAAAGGCTACTTTTTTCTCAGAAATAGCAGCACTAGGGTGCACAGGCCATGAATGTATTGCAGCTTAGTCTCATTTAAAAGGGGTCATCCCACAAAAAAATATTCTACATTTTTCAAACCAGCACCTAGAGCTGAATCCTTTTGTAATTGTATGTAATAAAAATTTAAATGAGAAAACAGGAAAATCCAGTTTCTTAAAAGTTGCAAATTTATTCCATCAGGTTAAAATCTTCAGAACAGGAAAAGACTCAACGAACAATGCATTTCAGACCTTAAAAAACATTACGGTCCTTACTCATGAACACCATTGAACTAAATGCGACCCTGTATATACCATGTGTCCTCCAATCGGCCGACTGGAGCCAGTCACATGGTTCACAGGTGTCAACCTCAGTTCAATTAGTTGAGTGGAGAAAAAACCACCACCATCCAGGAAGGAACATTTAACCCTTACTGGTAATGACATACACAAACATCACAGTAAAAAATGTCAATAATAAAGGTATCTAAAACATTTTAGCAAAAGGAGTGGTTTTCAGTACTGTAGAATTAAATCATATTTTTGTTAAGACCATCAGGTATACAGGTATTTAATTCGTGTATCCAGTAGGATTCACGACTAAAAAGCTTTTTCTTATGGTCCCCGCCCCTGCTTGGTAGAAAAACTCTCTCCACTCCTTGGACAGTAAGGCAAGATACATCTCCATGATGCACAATTGCAAAATGGAGACTGGCTGCAGATACATTCCGTGTTTTATAATGTGGTATGTCCGAAATATGTTTGCGGATTCTCATTTTGATCGCATTACTTGTACAGCCCACATACTGTAAGTTGCAGGCTGTACATGTAATTAGATATACAGCGTACGTGGTGTTACAATTGTAGTTATCCTCCATAACTTTGTAATTCTCCTCCATAACTTTGTCTCTGACCTGTTTGGAGAGCTCTTGGTCTTCATGTTGCTTGTTTACCAGTGGTGTAGACTCAGGGGACTTCAGAACAGGAGTATGTATACTCTCATTATGTGACAGGTCATGTGACACATTGAGTTCACTCAGGGGAACATTATTATAACCATGTAGTCTATACATGCTGGAAAGGGGAAGGAAATAGACGGCTCTACTGCTCAAACAAATGATAGAGGTGCAAGAACTGCTAGATCTGACTCACCCGGTCAGGGAATGTAGCATAAAGGGTGAAGAGGTAAGCAGGCACACTCGTATATGGGTAGAATCTAATCTAGTTTATTAATAAAAATGGATATCAATGATAATGCTGATTATAGATGTGGTCAATAGTTCATAATTATGAAGGTCAATGATTCCATGTAAAGAAATGCCACTTAAAATACAATAAAAGTAAAAATAAGAGATAAAAAATGAAAAATATAAAAATAAAATTGCCACTTAGCAAAAAAAATGGGAAAAAATAGTCTATTGATATGGTCCCGTAATGTGGAACTAGTGGAACATATGGTAAGTCTTGTATTGGCATTGGGCAAACCACAAAGGATCTAGCTTCACCTGGGGCTTCAGAATGGTGTATATAGTTGTTAGCTGCCGCGGTGCTGTGGGAAGAATAGGTGCTCTGTGCCTGAGCGCGGCGTCCCGCGCTATCTTCGGCTGCAGAGATCACTTACCCACCAACCAGAGCTGTTGTAGGAACGAATCCTCTGGTGTCGGTCAGCTGTTCCTGGCCGAATTCGCAAAGCATGATCTGCTGGTGAGGTCGGCGTCCCTCGTGATGTCCGGGGATGTAGTTCGCACATCTATGGTATGACGAGAGTGGTCACGTATAGAGATGGCCCGAACTATTCGCCGGCGAACAGTTCCCGGCGAACATAGCCTGTTCGCGTTCGCCTCTGCCGGGCGAACATATGCGATGTTCGGTCCGCCCCCTATACATCATCATTGAGCAAACTTTGACCCTGTACCTCACAGTCAGCAGACACATTCCAGCCAATCAGCAGCATACCCTCCCTCCCAGACCCTCCCACCTCCTGCACAGCATCCATTTTAGATTCATTTGGAATTTGCAGTCTTAGTGAGAGGAGGGAGAGTGTAGTTGCTGCTGATTTAATAGGGAAATCGATAGCTAGGCTAGTGAATTCAGTGTCCACTCCAGTCCTGAAAGACTCATCTGATCTCTGCTGTAAGGACAGCGTCCTGACAGCACCCCAAAAAGCCCTTTTAGGGCTGCAACATTAGTCTGCTTTTTTCCCCTTTATATACATATTGCAGTTGCCTGGCCTGCCTGTGTGTGAGGAGCTGCAGGCCCACAGACTGTAGTGTGCCCACTGCCAGTGCCCACCCCTGTCATCCCATGTGGTACAGGACTTTGCATCAAAAAAGGCATTTAATTTTTACACTTTAATCTAAGGTTAGTTGCCTGCCAGTGTGTGTCAGGCTGACTTCCACTGACTGTAGTGTGCCCACTGCCAGTGCCCACCCCTGTCATCCCATGTGGCACAGGACTTTGCATCAAAAAAGGCATTTCATTTTTACACTTTAATCTAAGGTTAGTTGCCTGCCAGTGTGTGTCAGGCTGACTTCCAGTTACTGTAGTGTGCCCACTGCCAGTGCCCACCACTCATACCGGCTGGCAGAGGACTTTGCATCAAAATAGGCATTTAATTTTTACACTTTAGTGTAATTTCAGCTGCTTGCCTGCTGCTAGTGTGTGTCAGGCCGACTTCCACTGACTGTAGTGTGCCCACTGCCAGTGCCCACCCCTGTCATCCCGTGTGGCACAGGACTTTGCATCAAAAAAGGCATTTAATTTTTACACTTTAATCTAAGGTTAGTTGCCTGCCAGTGTGTGTCAGGCTGACTTCCACTGACTGTAGTGTGCCCACTGCCAGTGCCTACCACTCATACCGGCTGGCAGAGGACTTTGCATCAAAATAGGCATTTAATTTTTACACTTTAGTGTAATTTCAGCTGCTTGCCTGCTGCCAGTGCGTGTCAGGCCCACTTCCACCGACTGTAGTGTGCCCACTGCCAGTGCCAACCACTGATACCGGGTGGCACAGTAGCTTGCCGATAAATAAGGCATTTCATTTTTACACATTAGTCTAATTTCAGTTGCTTGCCTCCTGCCACTGTGTGTCAGGCCCACCTCCACAGACTGTAGTGTGCCCACTGCCAGTGCCAACCACTGATACCGGGTGGCACAGTAGCTTGACGATAAATAAGGCATTTCATTTTTACACATTAGTCTAATTTCAGTTGCTTGCCTGCTGCCAGTGTGTGTCAGGCCCACTTCCACAGACTGTAGTGTGCCCACTGCCAGTGCCCACCACTGATACACGGTGGCACAGTACCACTTATCGGAAAAAAAAATGACAGGCAGAGGCAGGCAGGGGCCGTCGTGGTCGTGGTGCTGTGATTTCCACTGTCCCTGGAATAATGCCTAGTGTTCAGAGGCCATGTACCCTGAACCCGAAAAATTCTGAGGACGTAGTTGACTGGCTTAGACAGGGCACCCAATCTTCAACAGCTTCCGCTAAGAACCTTGACGCACCATCTTCCTCCAGCTCAGCTTCGGTCACCTGCTCTCAAGTTACCACGCACCCGCCCGTCGCTGATAGGAATAGTACTAGTTAAGACACCACTCATATAGGGTGTCACAGCACATTGCTCTGTGCACGCGCAGTGCCCCAATTTGGGAGTATGAGGACCGACCAAGCTGCTTTTTCCATCTCCCGGTTCCTGAAATCAATTCAGTTTGGTGTATGAGAGTTTGGTCTGTCATTGTGAAGGCAGTCGAAGGTACCAGGCCTAAATTTTTTTCACAAAAGGCAATCCCTGATATGGGATGTAACAGGGATTAAACTGATGAGAATAATACTACAGAAAATACCACTCATATCGGGTGTGACAGAAAATTGCACGGCGCAGACGCAGTCACCGTGGTTTAAAACAGAGTGGAGGGAGCCAGCGTTTTTTAACCATCTCCCCGTTCGAAAAATCTATTCAATAAATGGCCCCCAGATTGGGGACGTTAGAGGGATTAAACTGATGAGAATAGTACTACAGAAAATACCACTCATATCGGGTGTGACAGTAAATTGCACGGCGCAGACACAGTGACCGTGGATTAAAACAGAGTGGAGGGAGCCAGCGTTTTTAACCATCTCCCGTTCGAAAAATCTATTCAATAAATGGCCCCCAGATTGGGGACGTTAGAGGGATTAAACTGATGAGAATAGTACTACAGAAAATACCACTCATATCGGGTGTGACAGTAAATTGCACGGCGCAGACGCAGTGACCGTGGATTAAAACAGAGTGGAGGGAGCCAGCGTTTTTAACCATCTCCCCGTTCGAAAAATCTATTCAATAAATGGCCCCAGATTGGGGACGTTAGAGGGATTAAACTGATGAGAATAGTACTACAGAAAATACCACTCATATCGGGTGTGACAGTAAATTGCACGGCGCAGACACAGTGACCGTGGATTAAAACAGAGTGGAGGGAGCCAGCGTTTTTTTAACCATCTCCCCGTTCGAAAAATCTATTCAATAAATGGCCCCCAGATTGGGGACGTTAGAGGGATTAAACTGATGAGAATAGTACTACAGAAAATACCACTCATATCGGGTGTGAGAGTAAATTGCACGGCGCAGAAGCAGTGACCGTGGATTAAAACAAAGGGGAGGGAGCCAGCGTTTTTTTAACCATCTCCCCGTTAGAAAAATCAATTCAATTCACCTTTCGGGGACCCCTGGTGTTGTACGTGGCAGGGTGGAGGAAGAAACCTTCAATTACATCACCGGGACGTGGCTAGCTTGGTATCCAACCTTGTGCAAATGGGGAGTTTGCGGTTGTGCAAATGGACTGTTTGCGGTGCATTAAAAGGGGAGTTTGGTCTGTCAATGTCTGAGAATCGGGCATAACCCTTACACTACCTGATCGATACAACATCATACCTGATCGTATACACACACTGGATGTTTTAAAGCATGTTATTCCAAACCATTTAGGAATGTTAGTTGATTTATGCCCTTTATGGATTAAAACCCGACTCTGCGTCCACTACATAATTTTCCATGGGAGTTTTGCCATGGATCCCCCTCCGGCATGCCACAGTCCAGGTGTTAGTCCCCTTGAAACAACTTTTCCATCACTATTGTGGCCAGAAAGAGTCCCTTTGGTTTTTAAAATTCGCCTGTCTATTGAAGTCTATGGCGGTTCGCCCGGTTCGCCGGTTCGCGAACATTTGCGGAAGTTCGCGTTCGCTGTTCGCGAACTGAAAAGTTTATGTTCGCGACATCGCTAGTCACGTAATTGGGATCTTTGCGATGGTTTTCGGGAGCACTCCTCAAGATGAAGCCGCGATGAGGCCGTAAGCCTAAAGCCTTAGAGGATTGTCGACACTAACTACGGCCTCAGTGTAAGTGTGTGGAACTGTGTATTTCCAATAATACAAATAAAAATAAACAATAAAAAATAACTATAACAGTTATAGTATATTAACCCCTTCAGGACCCTGCCATTTTTCACCTTAAGGACCAGGCAATTCTTTGCAAATCTGACATGTGTCACTTTATGTGGTGATAATTTTAAAACGCTTTTACTTATCGAAGCCATTCTGAGATCGTTTTCTCATCACATATTGTACTTCATGACAGTAGTAAATCTAAGTCAAAATATTACATTTTTATTTATTAAAAAAAGACCAAATTTACTAAAAATTTGGAAAAATTCGCCATTTTCCAAATTTCAGTTTCTCTGCTTTTAAAACAGATAGTGATACCTCCTAAAATAGCTTAAATTACTTTACATTTCCCATATGTCTATTTCATGTTTGGATCATTTTGTAAAATATATATTGTTTTTTTGCCCCAATTTTAGAAACTACACCCCTCAAGGTATTCAAAACTGATTTTACAAATGTTGTTAACCCTTTAGGTGTTCCACAAGAGTTAATGGCAAATGGACATAAAATTTCAGAATTTCGTTTTTTTTTTTTGGCAGGTTTTCCTTTTAATCCATTTTTTCCAGTAACAAAGCAAGGTTTAACAGCCAAACAAAACTCAATATTTATTACTCTGTTTCTGTAGTTTACAGAAACAACCCATACGTGGCCGTAAACTGCTGTACGGGCACACAGCAGGGTGCAGAAGGAAAGGAACGCCATATGGTTTTTGGAAGGCGGATTTTACTGGCATTATTTTAAGTTGCCATGTCAACTTTGAAGACCCCCTGATTCACCCCTAGAGTAGAAACTCCCAAAAAGTGACCCCATTTTGGAAACTATGGGATAAGGTGACAGTTTTGTTGGCACTATTTTAGGGTACATATGATTTTTGGTTATATTACACTTTTGTGAGGAAAGGTAACAAAAAATAGCTGTTTTGGCACTTTATTTTTAGTTTTTTACAATGTTCATGTGCTATTTTTATAAAGCAGGTTGTTACGGACGCGACAAAAAAAAAATGCGGGGTCCGGTGAATGGTGGAGACTAGGCTTGAGAGAATTGACGTTCGTATCATACATCGTTCAGAAACTTTGTTTTTAATGTAATGCCATAAAATGTATTGGCTTAGTGGAGCCAAAGTTTGTATCGGCCGAGGTTGTGCGAGACTTTGGTGAATTACTACTGTATTCATCTCTGCATATTTAAAAACTGTTTAAAATATGAATCTAAAGTGGGCATTGGTTCTGGATGGTACCATGGTACCAAAGCCTACTTTGAATTCGTATTTTAAGCTGTTTTTAAACACGCAGATATGAATACAGTAGTAATTCACCAGCTTAGCGGAATGCTGAATATAGTAGTGCTAAATGCATATAATAATAATAATGTCTGTTTGTCAAACTGCAGAGACAAGAGATGGCTGAAAGAAATCATCATGGTGGTCTGGTCTGAATGGAGAATATGAGGATAGAGAACATCTACATCAGAGGAGACATCACTGGATGCAGTGTTGGATTACAATAAGGACGTTCGGGTCGGCCATCCCGGCCAGCACCGCTGGGGAGCCCAACTCTGAACCGAATGTCCACATACTGTGGCGGGGCACGGGAGTGCATAGTTCCCTGCCCTGCTGCTGATTACCACCATAGGCTTCAGTCCTAGTTGGCCTGAGGCCTATGTGGTAGTGAAATCCCGGAACAGGCGGGAGTGATGACGTCATTGCGCACCTGTGCCGGGACGCAGCACTGTGACGTGTGCGCACCTGCTTCATCCCGCCTTCATCTGCGAGCAAGTGCCTGGCCCTGGACATAGTTGAGTATTTAGCTTTTAACTTTTTTTTTTATTAAGGAGGACATATTAAGAGACATCGGGGAAATTACTATATTGGGGCAAATTACTATGTGGGGGAAAATTATTATGGAAGGATTACTATGTGGGGTCTGTGTGGGGGCAAATTATTATGGGAGGGACTACTATATAGGGGCAAATTACTATGTGGGGCAGTGTGGGGGAAACTACTGTGTTGGGGCAGTGTGGGGGAAATTACTATGTGGGGGCAAATTGCTATATGGGGCAGTGTGGGGTAAATTACTGTGTGGGGGCAGTGTGGGGTAAATTACTGTGTGGGGGCAGTGTGGGGTAAATTGCAGTGTGGAGGAAATTACTGTGTGGGGGTAATGTGGGGGAAATTACTGTGTGTGGGAAACTACTATGTGGGGGCAGTGTGGAGGAAAATACTATGTGGGGGCGGTGTGGGGTACATTATTATGTGGGACAGTGTGGGGTAAATTACTGTGTGGGGGTAGTGTGGGGTAAATTGCAGTGTGGGGTAAATTACTATGTGGGGGCAGTGTGGCGAAAATGACTATGTGGGGCAGTGTGGGGGAAACTACTGTCTGTCAGCAGTCTGGGGGAAATTGCTATATGGGGGAAGTGTGCAGAAATGACTATGTGGGGGCAGTGTGGGGGAAATTACTATTTGGGGGAAATTACTGTGTGGGGGGCAACTACTGTGTTGGGGCAGTGTGGGGAGAATTACTATGTGGGGCAGTGTGGGGGGAAATTACTGTGTGGGGCAGTGTGTGGTAAATTGCAGTGTGTGGTAAATTACTGTGTGGGGGCAGTGTGGAGGAAATTACTATGTGGGGAAAACTACTATGTGGGGGAAACTACTATGTGGGGGCAGTGTGAGGGAAACTACTATGTGGGGCAGTGTGGGGGAAACTACTGTCTGTCGGAAGTCTGGGGGAAATTGCTATATGGGGGAAGTGTGCGGAAATGACTATGTGAGGGCAGTGTGAGGTAAATTACTGTGTGGGGGCAAGGTGGGGTAAATTACTGTGTGGGGGCAGTTCGGGGTAAATTGCAGTGTAGGGTAAATTACTGTGTGGGGGCAGTGTGGATGAAATTACTATGTGGGGCAGTGTAGGGGAAATTACTATGTGGGGGCAGTGTGTGGGAAATTACTATGTGGGGGCAATGTGGGGGAAATTACTATGTGGGACAATGTGGGGTAAATTACTGTGTGGAGGCAGTGTGGGGTAAATTACTGTGTGGGGACAGTGCGGGGTAAATTGCAGTGTAGGGTAAATTACCGTGTGGGGGCAGTGTGGAGGAAATTACTATGTGGGGGCAGTGTGGGGGAAACTACTGTCTGTCGGCAGTCTGGGGAGAATTGCTATATGGGGGAAGTGTGCGGAAATGACTATGTGGGGGCAGTGTGGGGGAAATTACTATGTGGGGTCAGTGTGGGGGAAATTACTATGTGGGGGCAGTGTGGGGAAAACTACTATGTGGGGGTAGTGTGGGGGAAACTACTATGTGGGGTAGTGTGAGGGAAACTACTGTCTGTCGGCAGTCTGGGGGAAGTGTGCGGAAATGACTATGTGGGGGCAGTGTGGTGGGGAATTACTATTTAGGGGAACTTACTGTGTGGGGGAAGGTACTTAGTTGGGGCAGTGTCGGGAAAATTACTATATGGGGCAGTGTGGGGTAAATTACTATGTGGAGGCAGTGTGGGGTAAATTACTATGTGGAGACAGTGTGGGGGAAATTACTATGTGGGGGCAGTGTGAGGGTAAATTACTATGTGGAGGCAGTGTGAAGGTGAAATGACTGTGTGGGGGCAATGACTGTGTGGGGGAAAATTACTATAGGGTAATTACTATGTGGGGGCATTGTAAGAGAAATTACTATATGGGGGAGTTGCTATTGGGGAAGCACTGTAGGGGCAATTCTAATATTTTTGGGAACACTATACAGGGATTACTTCCTGGAGCACAATATAGAGTGTTATTATTACTGGGGCACTCTAGGGGACATTAGAGCTGCTGTGGACACTATGGGGACATTTGGGGTATTTTATCAAACTAGTGTAAACTAGAACTGGCTTAGTTGCCCATATCAGCCAATCAGGTTCCACCATTCATTTTTGACAGCTCTTTTGGAAATCCAGTTCTACTTTACACCAGTTTGATAAATGACCCAAATTATGTCTACTGGGGTCACTATTTTTCAGCAGTATAGTACCTGGGACATTGGGGAGCACAACAGGCACAGTATTGGAAGTGGCAGCAGGATGACAGTGTGGGGACAGCAGGATGGGGAGGTTGATGGAAAAATTAAGAAATCGAACGTGTTTGAGTTACAAACTCTGTATACATGAGACGCAATGCTGAATTGAAGAGTCGAGCAGAGCCTTGTCACTTTGCTCCGATGTTTGAGCCAATGAAAATGCTTCTTACTGGCAGCAGCTTGCCATAGGCTGGCAGTAGACAAGCTGCCCACAGCAGTGACTGTCAGCTCTATTTAACGGATGGAACAGCCGCTGGGAGTGGTCTAAGATAGCGATCTTTACTAGCCACAGGAAAGGGGGCGGCATGAAAGGAAGGGGTTGTGAAAAAATTACTGGGGGAGGGGGCCCCATTCAAAAATTTGCTGTGGGACCCAGTCATTTCTAGTTACGCCACTGGTGTAATCCATTTACCCCTTACTTGTACCAGTATGTAACTGTATGTCATGGGTGCTGTGTAAGCATATGGAGCGGGCTTACGCATGAGCCAGGCTGCATACGGAGCCAATGCCGACTGTGTAAAAATGCCAGCACCCAGCTGCAATCACCGGGGTCAGAGATAATGTATATCCTGGGCATTTAACTCCTCAGATGCTGCGGACAATAGCGAACGGGACATCTGAGGCGCTAGAAAGAGATCGGAGCACCCGTGGTGAAGTAGCAGGGATCCAATTGGTTGCTATGACAGCCTGAGGCCTTGTGAAGGCTCCATGGCTTGTCATAGTGAGCTGCCTGAAAAGCCACGCCTGAGGCATAGCCTGATAGACAGCCTATGAAAATCACATAGACAGCAATAGTACACTATTCCAGTCTATGGTACAAGCAATCAAGATTACATGTTCAAGTCCCCTCCTAGGATGACAGTTAAACAGTAAAAAATGTCTTAAAAAAACACAAGTTTATAAATAAAAATAAACAATACAAAATAGATATAACTGGTTTTGCCATGCCCAAAAATGTCTGAGCTATTAAAAGATAAAAAATATTTTCCTGTGTGGTGAATACCATAATGAAAAAGTGGCTTAGTTGCCCACTGCAACCAATCAGATTCCACCTTTTATTTTGCAAAGGAGCTCTGAAAAATAAAAGGTGGAATCTGATTAGTTGCTGTGGGCATCTAAGCAGTTTTGTTTTTGTTTTTTTTTTAATAAATCTCCCCCATTCTCTTTCTTGTGGTGTCCGTATAGCAGGTGCCTCCTGCTACTGCATCAATTGAGGAAATAGTTCTCCAGCATTGGTCCTATAAAAAAATCCATATTCATTGAAAACCCATTTAACTTCAAGGAATGTACAGCCTAATAAAAGGAACAACATTTCCGCGTTTCTGACCCATGTCGGACCAAAACCATTACCCGATGTCTATTTCCTCAATTCATGTAGATACCAATCTGAGGAACAGCCCAGCGTCTCTTCCTCCATGCATTGGAGCGATGCCCTGTGTGTAAAAACCCTGATCACTCCTGGAAATAGATGGTGAGCTGGTTTTTGCTTTGTTTTCTACTACATGCCTCCTGATACTGACCTGATTTCTATGTACCCATGTGTCTCTGACACCTACATTGCTTGATCTCTGCAGTCAATATGGGACTGATGGACCTTCAGGTGATATGACTAGCACATGGACTCTGCTATCTCATCCATTCTAATCACTTCAGCCTCTACCTCCACTCCTTTCCTGGTGTCTCCTTGCAGTTCTGCACCACACAGACCTTTGCTATACACCTAACTCCAGCTTGCACCTTCTAATCTACACACTACTCTTCCTGTCCTCCACTCTATTATTCCCCTTGGAATCAGCTCTGTCCTCGACTATACACTGTAGCTTACAAATACCCACCTAGTATTATTATGGCACAGTGGTTTAATCTGTATAGTTACAGTATGTGCAAGTCCATCTACTGAAGAGGTCTCACATGCTCTGCCAACTGCCACCAGCCATATCTACATCTAGAAGCTTTGCCAGTTATCGGGGGAGAGCTGCAGCAGAAAGGACACTGCTTGAGAAAGGACTCGCTCCATGAGCTGTCATTGATGAGGATCTAGCATGTGAGGTGCAGGGCTGGTTCTGGGTTTGTTAGAAAGAGATTGTCATGTACCATATGATGTTTGATTTTCATTTTTTACATTAATAATAGCGCAGCACGCCACAACATTTTTTTTCCGCCCTAGGCCACGCCTCCAACTCCACCCAAAACATAACTATACACCTAATCCCAGCCAGTCCCCTAAATGCCCCCACATAGTAATTATTCCCCCTTTATGCCACCACACAGTATTTATGCCTACATTGTGCCCCCTTAACAGATTATGTCCAGATATGTGCCCCCTCTCAGTAGTTATGACAGATATGTGCCTCCTCACAGTAGTTATGCCCAAATATGTGCCCCTCACAGTAGTTTTGCCCAGATAAGTGCCCCCTCACAGTAGTTATGTCCAGATATGTGCCCCTACACAGTAATTATGTCCAGATATGTGCCCCGTCACAGTAGTTATGCCCTGATATGTGCCCCCTCACAGTAGCTATGCAAAGATATATGCCCCGTCACAGTAATATGCCCAGTCTTGTGCCCCTCCCAGTAATATGCCCAGTTATGTGACCCTCCACAGTAATATGCCCAGATATGTGCCCCCGCACAGCAATATACCATGATATGTGCCCCCTCACAGTATTATGCCCAGATATAGGTCCCCTAACAGTAATATGCCATGATATGTGCCCCCTCACAGTAATATGCCCAGTTATGTGACCCCTCACAGTAATATGCCCAGATATGTGCCCCCATTACAGGAATATGTCCTGATGTGTGCCCCCTCAAAGTAATATACCTAGATATATGCCCTCTCACAGTAATATGCCCAGATATGTGCCCCCTCATTATGCCCAGTTATGTGCCCCCTTCACAGGAAGTAGAAAAACAAACAAATTCTACATACTCACCTGGTTCCTCTGATGATCTCCCCAGCAGCAGCAGGATACACTAGGAGTTGCTGGTCTGTGTAGGAGGAGGAGGAGCACAGCTGACTGCTGGCTGGCGCCGCCCCAGGACAAACCAGCAGTGTGGAGCGCCGATAGGGGCAGGAATGATGGAGCAGGGAGCGGACAGCTCTCTGCTTCATCATTATAGGCAACTGTCTCTGCTTCCTATGAAAGCAGGTAATATAGCTGCCTGAGAGCGGATCATACCTCCCCCGCTCTGGGATCGTGGGACAGACACTGAAATCTAGGACTGTCCCTCTGGAGCATTTATTGAGCCTCTTACGCTACTATAGTAGTGTAAAAAAGTTGCATATTATGGAGCATGCCATATGTGCACCATAATTTGCGACTTTTTAGGCTTCTTGACACTTTTCCGAAGTGGCGAGAAAAGGGGTTGGGTTTATTGGAAGTGGATGGGGCTTTGCACCTCCCACCGCATTTACTATATCTTTCGCCAGAAAGAGGCAGAAGTTATAGCTGAAGTCTACAGCAGCATGTACCTGGCATAGACTTCAGTTTTTGGCACACAGCAGGGCAGAGATGCACCCGATTTGTTAAGATGCTTCTGCCTCCTAATAAATTAGGCGCACCACACGCCACGGATGGAAGGGCAAGTCTTGATATATCTCCCCCTATGTGTTTACTCTTGTTGTTCACAGTGTTTGCTTTACTGTGCAGTTTTTACTTCACTGCTTCTCAAGCAGAGCATAAACATTAATCAAGGGTGTTAAAGAGTCAAAAATGCTGCCTATTCTGCTCCTACCTGACTAGGGGTCATAGGACAATTAACATCAAGTTTGTCCATTCATCTGGAAATAATTACACACGACAACAGCTATGGATAAAGAATTACATTTATTCAGAACACGACATAGTTTATTATTAACCAGGTATTAACAAAGGTAGGTTTTAAATTATGGTTAAGTGTTCTACATCCTATTGTGGATCAGTTTAATAGGCAAAATCAAAGTGACCGACTCCCTTTAAAGGGGTTGTCCAGATTCAGAGCTGAACCCGGATATACCCATAATTTCACCCAGACAGCCCCCCTGATGCTACCATTTCATGCTCCGATGCTCTCCCTTGCCCTGTGCTGCATAGTGCAGGGCAAGGGCTCTTTTATTTACAATAACACACTGCTGGGTGGAGGCTTCTGCCCTGCAGTGTTTGGTGACGTGACGTTTTACAGGCGGGGGCATCACTAAAGCCTGTCCATCAATGTTAATGATGTTATCGGGCTCACTGCTGGGTGGAAGCCTCCGCCTGGCAGCCCTATGGAGAGCCCGGTTTGTCACCGGAACTCCAGAAAATGCCTTTGCCCTGCGTGATTCAGCGCAGGGCAAAGGAGACCATCGGAGCATGAACTGCTCCGATGCTCAAGGCAGGGGGGCTGCCTGGGTGAAAATAGGGATATGTCCGGGTTCAGCTCTGAACCCGGACAACCCCTTCAAGGTCCCTACATCCTGCAAAATGCCTAAATGCCTGTAATTTAGTAAATTTGCTTTGATTAAATGATGTCTTTTTTGTACATGCACAAAGAGTGCTAGTCTCCCTATCATTTTGGCTACAAGGAATTTGACTTGGCAGTTGCTTGACAGACACAAACAAAACAATACAAGGAGCGGCAGTATGGATAGTGCAGGACAAGGACAGTATGTAAGTTTTAGTAGCAATAAACGGGGAGAAGTGATCATTTTCAGTTCTATGCTGTAATGCTGTAAAGTCATAGCATAGTCATAGCTTTAGCATGGTTCTGCATTAAGCAAGGCAACTGCCTGAGGGAAAAACCTGTGCCTGGAAGTTTTAGTAACTACTGAACGGTATCTCACTCCTGAAGGCATAGGCTGGAAGATGGAGTGAGAAGGGTGAGAGGGGTCTGAGGCAATCTTAGCCATTCTCTTTCTGCACCTGCGAGCGTTAAGATCCTGCAGGGAAGGTAAGCTACCGCCAATTATCCTTTTCGCTGTTCGGATGATGCGCTGCAGTCTCACCTTTTCTAATACTGAGCAGGAGACGAACCATACAGTCATAGATGATGTCATGATGGGTTCGGTGATCGCAGTGAAGAACTGCACCATTAATTTTTGTGGTAGGCCAAACTTTTTCAGCTGCCGTAGGTGGTACATCCTCTATTGCGCTTGCTTGATGATAGTGACAGTATTGTTGTTCCATATTAGGTTGTTGGAAATTGTGGCCCCAAGCAACTTGAATGACTCTACTCGGATTACTGTAGATCCATTTATGATTAGGGGGACGTGCTGAGGGGGAGATCTCCTAAAGTCTATTAACATCTCCATGGTCTTAAGAGCATTAAGTTCCAAGTTGTTGCTGCTCCAGGAGGAAAGCTGTCCCACTCCATGCCTATATGCAGACTCATCCCCATTTTGTATGAGACCAACTACTGTTGTGTCACCTGCAAAGTTTAGAACAGATGGATCTGTGGAGATGCAGTCGTTGGTGTACAGTGAATAGAGCAGTGGGGAAAGCACACTGCCCTGGGGAGCTCCAGTACTGACTGTCAAAGAGCTTGAGGTGTGTTTCCCAAGTCTAACCTGCTGTCTCCTGTCGGTTAAGAAATTGGTTATCCATTTGCAGATGGATTCAGGTATGCGTAGGTGGGAGAGCTTGCTGTGTAGCAGGGATGGTATTATGGTATTAAAGGGGTTCTGCAGTTTGTTACCACTGATGATCTATCCTCAGGATAGATCATCAGCATGTGATCGGCCGGGGTCCGACACCTGGGACCCCCGCCAATCAGCTGTTTGAGAAGGCAGCAGCGCTGCAGGAGTGCCGCGGCCTTCTCACTGTTTACCGCTGCTAGCACTCCCTTCAGTGAACAGAGCTTAGCCTCGCCCACGCCACTTGGATACAAGTCGTGACGTCACTGGGCGGGGTGCTAGCAGAGGTAAACAGTGAGAAGGCTGCAGCGCCGCTGCCTTCTCAAACAGCTGATCGGCGGGGGTCCCGGGTGTCAGACCCCGGCCGATCACATGCTGATGATCTATCCTGAGGATAGATCATCAGTTGTAACAAACTGCAGAACCCCTTTAAATGCAGAGCTGAAATCAGCAAATAAAATTCTGGCCTAGGTCCCGGGGAGTCTAGATGTTCTAGTACATAATGCATACACATGTTTACAGCATCATCTGCAGATCTATTAGACCTGTAGGCAAATTGCAGAGAGTCCACCAGGGGATCTGTGATGGATTTCAGATAAGCCATTATCAGTTTTTCAACTGCTTTCATGACCAATCATGTAAGGACAACAGGCCCATAGTCATTTAGACATGCATGTTTTAATTTTTTAGGAACTGGGACAATGGTTGAGCGTTTAAAACAGGCAGGGACCATTGAGAGTTCCAGAGATTATTTAAAAATGTCTGTGAAAACAAAGGCTAGCTGATCAGCACAGAATGTCAAACATTTCGCAGACACAGAGTCTAGGCCGGCTGCTTTCGTAATATTTTGTCTTTTTAAAAGATTGTTTACATCTAATTGGCATAATGATAGTGGATGCCATGTTGGGGGCAGGTCAGCAGATTGTGGCTGACATCCTGTGTTGTGTAGATGTTGAGGCACCGCAGGGGTGGAAACATTGACTGGCTGGAGTACTCGGTTTGCCTGTTGGAACAGAGATGCAAATGATGCGAATTGACTAGGAGTGGATGGCTATTGTTGGTTGTATCAAACCTACAATAGAATGTGTTCAGCTCATTTGCAAGCTGTAGGTTATCTAATGATTTTTGGGCTTTCCTTCTGTAGTTGGTAATTTGATGTAGAGACTTCCATATTGTGGAAGACTCCATTGTGGAACATTTTTCTTCAAGTCTTTTTGAATAATCGTTTTCTGCGGCAGTGATCGCCTTCTGCAGTTTGTATCTGGCAGCTTTGTAGAGGACTTTATCACCTGTATGATACGCCCTTTCTTTATCGAGGTGCAGCTACCTAAGATGCAATGTAAACCAGGGTTTATCGTTGTTGTGTATCTGGTACACTTTTTGATGGGGATGCAGGACTCTTCATTTTGTCCTGTACATTGCTGCAGCCAGTAACTGGCCTCAGTGTTGTACAGCCATGACTGCTCAGTCCAGTGATTGGCTGCAACGTTGTCACCGCAGCAGCTACAACAGTACATTACTGGCTGCAACCCAGGGAGTGGAAAGAGTGATGGCACTAGACAGGAAAAGTAAGTGTAAGTTATTATTATTTTATCAGGGCCCAGGCAGTTTTCATAAATAAAAAACCATGAAAAACGCCTTTAAGCACAAAGGTTTATTAGAGGATTATTTTGAACCATGGCCAAATTCTTTCTGGCTGTGATAAGTAGACTACAGATGTGACTGTGATATTGATAGCCCTGTGGTATTAAAAAATTGTGACTGTCTGTGGTTGCACATTTTACAAAAAGCGGGCAGGGTGGCCATAGACCTTACAGGGAAATTTTCCAGAGGACCGACGAGGCTGCATCACTGCCCCTGGCTCGGTACACTGGGAGCATCAGGTACTTAGGTATCTGTCCAGCGGCTGCAGGTGCCCTCCTGAATTCAACTGTATCACTTTCCTCCCTGCCCTGCTCTTCAACCTCATAGGCCACAGGACACTATATGAGGCATTGTACCAATGGTATAGGACAGGGGTAGGCAACCTACGACGCTCCAGCTCTTGTGAAACTACAACTCCCAGCATGCATACTTGCTCTTCTCTTCTAAGAACTCACATATAAATGAATGGAACATGCTGGGTATTGTAGTTTCACAACAGCTGGAGTGCTGAAGTTTGCTGATCCCTGGTATAGGAGATGCCTGTGTTGGAGACAGTGACTTGGAAAGGGACTCTTTCTTTCCCTGGCCACTTGAGGAGCATAATACGGCAGGTACTACTAGGGCTAGTAGTGGCTTGGTGCTGTGGCTCAGATCTCACCTTCTAAGCCCTCTGCTCCATATCTTAATTAGAGACGACTGGAAGAGGGCAGACCATGGCAGCTATTGATGGCCACCACAGAGGGACAGCTTCTGGGGAGGTATTTTGTACTGCAGTATGGTGTTTTGTTTTGTTGAGGCAGTATTTTGTGCTGCACTGTGGTATCTGGTTCTGCTGGGACAATATTCTGTGCTGCACTATGGTATTGTTGGCCTTGCCTACTTGTATTGCCCTACCTTTTGTCAATTTGGACCCGCCTACAACATGGGGCCTGTAATGAAGAGCCCATAACTGTTTATATAAATCAGGGGAATTTTATTATTGATTTGTGTTTACATGTGATAAAAGTGACTTTGTAAAAGCCCTTTGGACTGCCCAAGGGAATTTTTATTGCAGGACAGGGAATGTGAGCCAAAGCCCTTGGAAATGGTAGAGTGTAACTTGCGTCTGGCTCCTAAAAGCTACAAAGAATAGGCAAATAGAAATGTATCAGTCCCAGTTGAGCACCACCCACCACTCCATACAGACAAGGCATTGGAATAATGATTCAGAAGGGCAATTCTGAAACCTGAGACAAGGGCCGAAATTTTAAAACATAGGTTTGACCATATGAACATGGTTACACATGTGGGGGTCAGCCAAGATCTGAGTTTGTGCCCTTAATTTCCTCCTACCCTCAAAGGATCAGAAGGACTAGAACATGTAAGTTAGGGTTTTCTGGAATTTATTCCCATTAATTTTACAACTGTTTGCTTATGCAGTGTGCCAGCGGACCTCTGCATCATGGGTTAATGTGTTTGACATAGGGATGTATATGGGGAGAAAGGATTAATGAGCTGGCCTTGGTGATGGTTGCTGGGTATGGGCAGGTCCCCACCCAGCTATCTAGGAGCTGCTGAGTAGTGTGTGCTGGTGCCTGGGAGGAGATGCAGCGTACAGGGATTCTCCTACCCTGTGAGCTGATACCAGCCAGAAAGCTACTGTAGAAAGTGCGCAAGTCTGAGAGAGAGAAAAGGGCAGATATTGCAAAAGGTTGAGGGCCCTTACAAAGGGACAGTGCATGGACAGAAAGCCACTAAAGGTAACACATGAACATTAGCTCTGGACTTCACTGCAATTTGGTGGCAGTTTCAAAGTCCTTATCACACAAAAGACAGATTGGTCACCTATTTGGGTCCATTCAGATGTCTGCAAGTGTTTTGCGGTCCGCAAATTGCGGATCTTCAAAACACGGACACCCGCCATGTGCGTTCCGCATTTTGTAGCCGGCACTGTAATAGAAATGCCTTTTCTTGTCCGTGTCTGCGGAACGGAAGTGCGGATGTGGACAGCACACTGGACCGGACCCATTTTGCAGACGTGTGAATAGACCCTTAAAGAACTTTGGTATTGAATGTGCGGAAGGGGCCAGTACAGTCCAGAAACGCCTTGTTCCACTAATAAAGAGTTAATTATATTACTATACCTCTTTCCTTCATTCACCGATATGAACAGTGCTAGACACTCTTCCTTCTTTGTTCCTGCATCTGTTAAACGGACTACACACCTCAGCTGGGTGTTTTAGTGCCACATTTGTGAGCAGAGAATTATTGAGAGAAAGAAACAGCACCCTTAGCTGAATTACGAAGATTGCATAGCTTGTCTGGAAAGGGACTCAAAGGGAACCATTATACTCTCCAGGGATGTAGCTATAGGGGAAGCAGGGGAAGGGGCTACTTTAGGGCCTGAACTTAGAAGGGTACCACCCAGGATCAGGACTAAAAGATTTTATTGTCAGGCCCCCTCAACAGTATTATAATATTGCATTATATACAAAGACACAGTAGGAAACAGATGTAGTGGCTGCCGGGCCTTGTTTGAGAGAGCGATCTTTAATAGCCACATGAGTGAGAGTTACATGGGAGGAGAGGGTTGTGAAGAAGTTTCTGGGGGGGAACGATCGGAGTCCCAGTATGTAAAAATGCTGAGTGGTGATGCGGCCTTACTAGTTCTATGTGTCACAGTGCTCCTACTATACCGTCGCTCCCCAGAGTTAGGCTCCGTAGCATTCAAAGAAGTTAGTAGTAGTTTGTGGAGAATAAGTTGAGTCCAGACTTGATAAAATTCAACGGTTTTTACTTGAATAAACTTGCAATAAACTTGTGTCAGCCAGACAATACATAATATTTCAGTTGGCTCCAGCAGGCAAATGATAAACTACCAGGTAAACTTGAATACCTTGCTTTATCTCTTTTCTGCTGTGCTAATCTCTGGCTTCAGTCTACTCACTGGACTTTCTAGCAGTTCTGGTACGATTGAGAGGGGCGTCTTTGGCTGTTGAAACTTTATTAATACTCCATCTATCAGCTACAAGGAGTTGGGGTGCTTTAAAAGCTGCTTACCCTGGAAGACTCCTCTCACTGCGCCATGTCTTCTCTCTTTCCAATTCTTCTATCAACTCCCTATAGCTTCCTGCAACTCATCCCTTGGTAGGAAGCAGGACTAGCCCACTTCTGCCCAACAAAGGGGAGAATGGAATGGTAAGTTCCATTCTATCCAAAGATCTCTCTCTCTCTCTCTGTCAGATACTCTGCCACCTGCTGGACAACCAGACACATTACATGTAATATTCAAAAGAAAATGGCTAGCTCACAGTCAATTTGCATATAGTATTTACTTAATCCAAAGCAATAAAATACAAATAGTAATACAACAATAAACAATAATACAGTAATAAAGAATTAAAAAAAATAATAATAAAACAATCACGGTTCCTTTTAACTAGCTCTCGCATGTAGACCTAGTAATATAAATATATTATATGCTAAAAGACGGCTATATTATAGTAATAATTAATAAAAGCTTGCATTGATGTATCCACTAGCAAACTTTGTCTCCAGTTACACTATGTCCTTTTTTGCAGTGGAATAATGTCCAAATGCTGTATATCGATACTAGGTAATAGTCAGTGTACTAGCGCGCCTCCGTTTGAGCTGGGACTTGGGGTACTATAGGGATTTAAGGCGAGGGGGAAGACTCTAGTGTGTACTGTTTGCAAGTCTCCCCGTCCCCAATCTGCCATTCAACCTGGTGAACTTGCGGTACTACAGAAATTACTGTCTGTTACTCACAAGTCTTTCAGTTCCACAGTCCATCACTCAGCTCGTTGATCTTCAGTGCATCAGCTGCTCGGCTATGTGTCGGCTTGTATAACTTCACGCATGTGTTCTTGAGATATGGAGATGCCAAAACCGATTCAAATATTGCAGAATCAAAAATCTCCAAGTATTGATCCACACTAGCGATACTGGATAAGCTGTCCTACGAGATGCGTTTTGGAACAGGTGTTCCTTCTTCAGTAGTAAAAATGATATATATTAAAAGGACCAAACTCTCACTATTTATACCTATGGTTGTAAATGACAAACTGTGGACCGGACTGTGCTCTAACAATTTTGATCATATAGTCTTAAGTATAGTGCAGACTGTGCATCATTAGACTCAAGTTGCTCTATTATTAGTTAAATATTTAAATGAAATACATATATCAGGCAAATAGCCCCAGAAATAAAACTTAATATCAAGGAATAAAAAAAAAAAATTCAAATACAAAAAAAATACGAAAACATATACTATCACGTCTGATATGGCAGGTAACAGACATGCAGCGCAGAAAGGAGGGAAGGAGGGTACCCTTTCACTAGGGAGAGGGAGGAGTAGTGACCATTAAAGCGGACCTTTCATGGAGAAACCTTTGCCGTGGCTTTGACGCTCTCCGATGTGATTGGATCGCGGCACAGCCAGGGAGAACCCTGGCGTCTCTTCCTACCTGTACCGATGCTTAGTTTTAACATACTGAGCGGGAAAAATACAAAGGGGCACATTGGGGCATAGGAGCGATATTTTAAAAAAACAAACAGGGTGGCAGCATCAGCTGTACCCCGCAAGTAAAGGTATTTATCTAGAATAAACAAAAACCATAAAAGGTCCTCTTTCACTCACCTAGCACTGGCACCTGGCTGCCCTGACGTCCCTAGACGGGCTGCTCACCCGTACGCTGATCATGTGCCTCGTCCCTGGCCTACCCTTAAAGAATCCCTAGGTAGTGAGTAGGGTGATGGGAGCACTAGTACTCACCACTGACACCTATGGTAACAAGAGGGAAAGGACAAACACTAACACCACATACAATCCCCGAAGAGAGACAACAAACAGGAAAGAAACGGAGATCCGACAGCACCACTTCCAACTGTTCCAACAGCTCCACAGCAACTTCAACTCCACCAGAGGTCAGAATAGAAGATCTGGAAGGAAGGTCTATATCTGGCATCAAAGGAAGCAGAAGGGGAGAATATATCACTAGCTGGGAGTGGCTGACAAAGAACAGCTGACAGGAAAAGCTACCGATTCCTAAATGGGACAAAAAGGATTGCAAACCTAAGCAGGAAAACCTGGACCGGAATCCATTCTCACAACTAGGTCATGAGGTGATCCCTTGAAACCCAGTAAGTAGCCACCCACTGCTATCTTCTGACCCCAGGATCAACTAGGTCAGCAATAGGTCATGACACCCTCTTGACAGTACCCCCCCTTTCTATGAGGGGCCACTGGACACTCAGGACCAGGTCTTTCTGGATCAGAAATGTGGAAAGAACGAATTAACCTGCTAGCATTTACTTCCGACACTGGTACCCACATTCATTCTTCTGGACCGTAATCCCTCCAATGCACCAGATATTGAAGGAAGCAACGGACAAAATGAGAATCAACAATTCTTGCCACCTGAAACTCCAAATTGCCATCGACAATAATTGGAGGGGGTGGAAACGGTGATGATTCCGGAGCTGCAACATACTTTTTGAGCAATGATTTATGAAATACATTATGAATTTTCAATGTTTGAGGCAGCTCCAGGAAAAATGCCACGGGGTTAATGTCGGCGACTATTTTATACAGACCGATAAACCTAGGACCCAATTTCCAAGAGGGAACCTTAAACTAAACCTGTTAGGGATGCAGGACATAGCAGTACGTCCTGATGTCCTGGTACTTAAGGACACAAAACGTACCGGTACGTCCTGTATATTTCCGGTGATCGGAACAAGGTGTCTGCTGAAATCATTCAGCAGGCACCTTGGTATAATGCCATATGGGCGATCGCTGCAAAACGCAGGTCAATTCAGACCTGCTGTTTGCAGCACTTTCCAAAAGTTTCTGAGTTTCTGTGACCACGGCGATCAGAAACTTCAAAATGAATTTTTCTTTCATTTCAGAAACCGGTCTGGGCTGTGCGTGCAGGCGGGAGTGCGATCATCCACCCGCCCTCTCATTTCCAGGATGGCCGAGCGGTATAGCAGAGTGTCAGCACATTGCTGACACTCTGCTTGAAACGGCTGACATCTGACACAGATGGCAGCCGTTTGACCCCTTCCATGCTGCGGTCCGTAGGGACCGCTGTATGGAAGGGGTTAACAAGGAGGGAGCTCCCTCTCCCATCGGGGGCTGCTGTGCCGTTGCAGCCACCCGACAGGATGGGATCACAGAGGGAGGGGAGCTCTGTTGTGGCAGCGGGTGATGGTTACCATGGCAACCGGATGCCTTCACAGGCGTCCTGCTTGCCATGGTAATGGTAAGTCTGATCAGACTGTGTAAAGTGAAAATACTGTATAGTTCACTATATAGTGTACTGTATTGTATTATACAGACATCAGACTAGTGTACTGTATTGTATTATACAGACTTCAGACCAGGGTCTGGGTAAAAAAAAAGTGAAAAAAGTAAAAATAAAAAAACACATTTATCACTGATTAAAAAGAAGAAAAAGAAAATGCACTACACATGTTTGATATCACTGTGTCCGTAAGAAGCTGCTTTATAAAAATTTCACATGACCTAACCCCTTAGGTGAACACCATAAAGACAAATGATGTAAAAAAAGACATTTTTTTGTCAACTTACATCACTAAAAGTGCAATACCAAGCGAACAAATTGGCGTATGCCTCCCAAAATAGTACCAATCAAACCGCCATCTCATCCCGCAAAAAATAAGCCCTTTCATAGGACAAACCCCCCAAAAAAATCAAAAAATATGGCTCTCAGACTATGGAGACAATAAAACATGATTATTTTTTCTAAAATGCTGTTATTGTGTTAAAGTAAAATAAATTTAAAAAAGTATACATATTAGGTATTTCCGCGTCCATAAGAACATGCTCTATAAAAATATAACATGACCTAACCCCTTAGGTAAATACTGTAAAAAAAAAAAAATCAGTGTCAAAAAAGCCATTTTTGTCACCTCACATCCCAAAAAGTGTAATAGCAAGCGATCAAAAAGTTATGTCTCCCAAAATAGTACCAATCAAACCGCCATCTGATCCCGCCAAAAATGACCCCCTACATAGGACAATCGCCTCCAAAAATAAAAAAATATGGCTCAGATTATGGAGACATTAAAACATGATTTTTTTTTTGTTTCAAAAATGATATTATTGTGCAAAACTTAAATAAAAAAAAGTATACATATTAGGTATCGCCACGTTCGTAAAAACCTGCTCTATAAAAATAACACATGACCTTACCCCTCAGCTTTACACAGCAAAAATAATAATATAAATACGGTTTCAAAAGCCATTTTTGTCACCTTACATCACAAAAAGTGTAATAGCAAGGGACCGAAATGTGATATGCACCCCAAGATAGTGCCAATCAAACCGACATCTCATCCCGCAAAAAATGAGGCCCTACATAAGACAGTCGCCCAAAAAAAAAAAATATGGCTTTCAGAATGAGGAGACACTAAAAAAATAGTTTCTTCCAAAAATGCTTTATTATGTAAAACTGAAACAAAACCCCCCAAAAAGTAGTCATATTTGGTCCGTTACAACCTGCTCTATAGAAATAGCACACAATCTAACCTGTCAGATCAACAATGTAAATAACAAAAAATAAAAACGGTCCCAAAACTGCTATTTATTTTGCACATTTTTCATTTTAATCCATTTTTCCAGTAACAAAGCAAGGGTTAACAGCTAAACAAAAAACTCAATATTTATGGTGCTGATTCTGTAATTTGCAGAAACACCCCATATGTGGGGAGACCTGAACTGGTCCTTAAAAAGTGAATTTTGGAAAATTTCTGAAAAATTTCTAGATTTGCTTCTAAATTTCTAAGCCTTCTAACGTCCCCAAAAAATAAAATGGCATTCCCAAAATGATTCAAGCATGAAGGAGACATATGGGGAATCTAAAGTAATAACTATTTTTTGAGGTATTACTATGTATTATAGAAGTAGAGAAATTAAAACTTGGAACTTTTAGTAAATTTGGTATTTTTTTTTTTTTACTCCATTTTACCAGTGTCATGAAGTACAATATGTGACAAAAAACAATCTCAGAATGGCCTGGATAAGTAAAGCGTTTTAAAGTTATTCCCACATGAAGTGGCACTGGTCAGATTTGCAAAAAATGGCCTGGTCCTTAAGGTGAAAATGAGCCCGGTCCTTAAGGGGTTAATATTTCTAGTCGACAAACACACACAGTCATTCACCCGTAGGTCTGGACCTGGTGAACGTTTTCTATCAGTCATACGTTTATATCTGTCTCCCATAGTTTTCAAATTGCTTTGAACCTTTCGCCATACAGACGTAAAACATTCTTCTTCAGGGATCCCAGAAGGCTTCCCCTCACTGAAAGTACAAAATTGAGGATGAAAACCATATGCACCAGTTGATTCTTGACGGCGATTGTTTATAGCAAACTCTGCTAAAGGTAAGTAAAATGACCATTCCTCCTGAAGGTCGGGAATTTTCAGACACAAAACACCTAAGGCAAGTCTCTATGTTTTGGTTGGTGCATTCGGTCTGGCTGTTCGACTGTGGATGGAAGGCTGAGAAGAAGGACAAATCTACCCCAAAAGCTCTCCAGAATTTAGAAATAAACTGGGTTCCCTGATCCGAAACAACATCAGAAGGGACCACGTGAAGCTTCACAATTTCACTGATAAAAACATGAGCCAGGGTTTTAGCATTTGACAACACGGGTAAGGCAATGAAATGCACCATTTTACTGAACCTGTCTACTACTACCAGGATAACAGTTTTACCTGCAGATACAGGTTGGTCAGTAATAAAATCCATCGACAGGTGTGTCCACGGTCTGTTGGGAATGACCAGTGGCAGCAGAGACCCTGCTGGATGAATTTGAATGACTTTAGCGCATGCACAGGTTGCACATGTGGACACAAAATCAACTACATCCTGGTGCAACCTCGGCCACCAAAAACAACGAGACAATAGATCCGAGGTTGCCCTACTACCAGGGTGCCCAGCAAGTGCTGAGTTATGATGTTCTTTTAATATTCCAAAGCGTAAATTCAAAGGCACAAACAAATTTTCTGGGGGACAGGAGACCGGGCGTCCCCCTAAGCCTCCAACACCATCCCTTCCAGGTCTAAGTGTAACGCAGAGACAACCACCCCATCTTGTAAAGTTGGCACCGGATCGTCAACATCACCCCCTCCAGGAAAACTTCGGGATAGCGCATTAGGTTTGGTATTTTGTGCCCCCCTGACGATAGGTGATAACAAAATTAAACCTGGTAAAAAACAAAGACCACCTAGCTTGTCTAGGGGTAAGACGTTTAGCAGACTCAAGGTATAACAGGTTTTTATATTCCGTAATCACCGTGACGGGATGAGCTGCCCCCTCCAAAAAGTGACCCCATTCCCCAAATTCAAATTTAATAGCTAAAAGTTCCCTGTTGCTTATAGCATATAAATCACAAAAACAGGAGGGGAGCCAGGAAGCACTGATAAACTATAGGGAAAAAAGTAGACTATGTAAAAAACTGCCAAACTATAAATGGTAAAAAATATAAACCTGAAGGAGTCGCCCTCTACATAGCAATGAGGGGGGTGTTGCAGAGAGCGACGAGGATAAAGCAAAACTATTACATTTTTTTTTCTCCACTATATTCACTAAGGAAAATAAACTGTAAGATGAAATGCAGAATGTAAAAGTAAATCCCCCATTAAAAGTGCCCTGTCTGACCCAGGAAGAAGTACAACAGCGACTTAAAAAGATTAAAATAGAAAAATCGCCAGGACCGGATGGCATACACCCCCGTATCCTAAGGGAATTAAGTAATGTCATAGCCAGACCTTTATTTCTGATATTTACGGACTCTATACTGACAGGGAATGTTCCACAGGATTGGCGCATAGCAAATGTGGTGCCAATATTCAAAAAGGGTCCAAAAACAGAGCCTGGAAATTATAGGCCGGTAAGTTTAACATCTGTTGTTGGTAAACTGTTTGAAGGTTTTCTGAGAGATGCTATCTTGGAGTATCTCAATGAAAATAAGCAAATTACGCCATATCAGCATGGCTTCATGAGGGATCGGTCATGCCAAACGAATTTAATCAGCTTCTATGAGGAGGTAAGTTCTAGACTTGACAGCGGCAAATCAATGGATATCATACATCTGGACTTCTCCAAAGCATTTGACACCGTACCTCATAAAAGGTTAGTATATAAAATGAGGATGCTCGGACTGGGAGAAAATGTCTGTATGTGGGTAAGTAACTGGCTGAGTGATAGAAAACAGAGGGTGGTTATTAACGGTAGATACGCAGATTGGGTCACTGTCACTAGTGGGGTACCTCAGGGGTCAGTATTGGGCTCTATTCTCTTCAATATATTTATTAATGATCTTGTAGAAGGCCTGCACAGTAAAATATCTATTTTTGCAGATGACACTAAACTGTGTAAAGTAATTAACACTGAAGAGGACAGTTTTCTGCTACAGAGGGATCTGGATAGATTGGAGGCTTGGGCAGAGAAATGGCAGATGAGGTTTAACACTGACAAATGTAAAGTTTGCACATGGGAAGGAATAATGCAAGTCACCCGTACATACTAAATGGTAAAACACTCGGTAACACTGACATGGAAAAGGATCTAGGAATTTTAATAAACAGCAAACTAAGCTGTAAAAACCAGTGTCAGGCAGCTGCCGCCAAAGCCAATAAGATAATGGGTTGCATCAAAAGGGGCATAGACGCCCGTGATGAGAACATAGTCCTACCACTTTACAAATCACTAGTCAGAGCACACATGGAGTACTGTGTACAGTTCTGGGCTCCTGTGAATAAGGCAGACATAGCAGAGCTGTAGAGGGTCCAGAGGAGGGCAACTAAAGTAATAACTGGAATGGGGCAACTACAGTACCCTGAAAGGTTTTCAAAATTAGGGTTATTCACTCAAGAAAAAAGACGACTGAGGGGAGATCTAATAACTATGTATAAATATATCAGGGGTCAGTACAGAGATCTCTCCCATCATCTATTTATCCCCAGGACTGTGACGAGGGGACATCCTCTGCGTCTGGAGGAAAGAAGTTTTGTACACAAACATAGAAGAGGATTCTTTACGGTAAGAGCAGTGAGACTATGGAACTCTCTGCCTGAGGAGGTGGTGATGGTGAGTACAATAAAGGAATTCAAGAGGGGACTGGATGTATTTCTGGAGTGTAATAATATTACAGGCTATAGCTACTAGAGAGGGGTCGTTGATCCAGGGATTTATTCTGATTGCCTGATTGGAGTCGGGAAGGAATTTTTCCCCTTTAGTGGGGAAAATTGGCTTCTGCCTCATAGGTTTTCTTTGCCTTCCTCTGGATCAACTTGTAGGAAACAGGCCGAACTGGATGGACAAATGTCTTTTTTCGGTCTTATATGCTATATTACTATGTTACTATATCATAATTTTTCTCAGCTGCCGACAATTTCTTAGAAAAGAAAGCACAAGGACATTGCGGAACAGATCCGGACCCATTAATTTTCAATGGGGCTGGAAGAGATGCGGACAGCACACAGCATTTCCGAGGCACGTCACCGATCTTCCGGTCTGCGGCTCCCGAAAAAAATAGAACATGTCCGATTCTTGTCCACAATATCAGACAAGAATAGGCATCTCTATAGGGGTGCCGGCCCGGTGTATTGCGGATCGGCAATACACAACGGACGTGTGAATAGACCCTTGGGGTAGGGTAAAGGTTTTTGTAGGATTTGTGTCTCCCCCAAGGAGAATTTTACCTGAGAAGATGTCCAGGTTAATCTGGTTAGAAGCGGTATTAGGCCCCTTTCACACGGGCAAGTTTTCTGCGCGGGTGCAATGCGTGATGTGAACGCATTGCACCCGCACTGAGTCCTGACCCATTCATTTCAATAGGGCTGTGTACATGAGTGTTTTTTTTCACGCATCACTTGCGTGTTGCCTGAAAATCGCAGCATGTTCTATATTCTGCGTTTTTCACGAAGCCCTAGCCCCATAGAAGTGAATGGGGCTGCGTGAAAAACGCATTGCATCCGCAAGCAAGTGAGGATGCGTTGCATTTTTCCCTGATGGTTGCTAGGAGATGTTGTTTGTAAACCTTCAGTTTTTTATCCCGCGCGTGAAAAACGCATCAAAACGCATTGCACCCGCACGGAAAAAACTGAACAACTGAACGCAATAGCAGGCAAAACTGAATGGCTTTGCCTGTGAAATCGCACAGTTTTCACTGAACGCATCCGCAACGCATCCGGACCTAATCCGGACACGCTCGTGTGAAAGAGGCCTTAACTGGAGAGTCGGGGTCTCTGCTGATTAGTTGCCTTCCGTTGTTGGGGGAGAAATCCAAGCTGCTGATTCGTTGTGGCTGCGAACGGCGGGAATCTCACCCCTTTATATTTCACCATTTGACTGAACTGGGGTGCCAGTTTAAAGAGGACCTGATCTGCGCCCGCCCTCCCTAAAATGTCATTATTTTCTCTGTCGCATGCTTTATTAGTGGAATTTAATAGTTAATGAATTGGGTTGTAATGCTTAAATATTTTTTTATTGATTCTAAATTATTGATTAATTTAAGCATTAATTAATTGGGTAACTCATAATAAAGCATTGCGGCTATTTCTTCCATTATAAAGGTGTCTTGGTCTTTATTTATTATTTAGTATGTTAAGTTAAGCTTTGTGGGTGTAATGTGCCTCCATGTTCACTGACAGTGGCCTTGACATCGGTGATTGATTTGGTGGTGCAGGCCAGGTTTTCACATACGATAATATCTATGGCAGATACCAGTGGTGGTGAACCTATGTGGCACGGGTGCCAGAGGCGGCACTCAGAGCCCTCTCTGTGGGCACCTGCACCCTGGAAAAAGTCTATGGTGTACCAACATGCCTTAGACCTTTCCTGCCATTCATCAGCACAGAGCGCACTATGAACAGCACAGGCAGTGCACTGAATGTAGGCAGGCTATTATAGCTAAATGATAAAGTACATGGAAGATATACTATATTGGGCTGTAGTATTTAGGTTTAACTGCCGTGTTGGTACTTTACGATAAAGTGGGTTTTGGGTTACAGTTTGGGAACTCGGTCTGTAAAAGGTTCACCATCACTGGCATCGACCATCCTGTTGGATAAAGGGCTGAAATATCCGCTTGCGGGTCTTAAAGGTAAATGGGAGAGAGATGTAGGATCAACAACGCTCGCAATTGTTTTTAACCTTTTCAACCCCAGGCTAGTTTTCACCATCCTACCCAGGCCATTTTTAGAAAATCTGACATGTGTCACTTTATGTGGTAATAACCTTAAAATGCTTTTACTTATCCAGGCCATTCTGAGACAGTTTTCTCGTCACATATTGTACTTCATGACAGTGGTAAAATTGAGTCAAACCATTTCATTTTTACTAAAAAAAAAACAAATTTACCAAAATTTTTGAAAAATTAGCAAATTTCAATTTCTCTACTTTTATAATATATAGCAATAACTATTTTTGGAGTTATTACTTTACAGACCCCATATGTCTACTTCATGTTTGGATCATTTTGGGAATGCCATTTTATTATTTGGGGACGTTACAAGGCTTAGAAGATTAGAAGCAAATCTTGAAATTTTTCTGAATTTCCAAAACCCACTTTTTAGGGACCAGTTCAGGTCTGAAGTCACTTTGTGAGGCTTACATAATAGAAACCACCCAAAAATGACCCCATTTTAGAAACTACACCCCTGAAGGTATTCAAAACGGATTTATTAACCCTTTAGGTGTTCCACAAGAATTAATGGAAAATGGAGATTAAATTTCAGAATTTCACTTTTTTTGGCAGATTTTCCATTTTAATCATTTTTTTCCCACTAACAAAGCAAGGGTTTACAGCCAAACAAAACTCAATATTTTTTGCCCTGATTCTGTAGTTTGCAGAAACACCCCATATGTGGTCGTAAACTGCTGTATGGGCACACGGCAGGGCGCAAAAGGAAAGGAACGACATATGGCTTTTGGAAGGCAGATTTTGTTGGACTGTTTTTTTGACACCATCTCCCATTTGAAGCCCCCCTGATGCACCCCTAGAGTAGAAACTCCAAAAAAAGACCCCATTTTGGAAACTATGGGATAAGGTGGCAGTCTTGTTGGTACTATTTTAGGGTAGATATGATTTTTGGTTGCGCAATTACACTTTTTGTGAGGCAAGGTAACAAAAAATAGCTGTTTTGGCACAATTTATTATTTTTTGTTATTTACAATGTTCATCTGGTTGTTACGGATGTGGTTGTTTGTTTCAGTTTTACATAATAAAGCATTTTTGAAAAAAATCATGTTTTAGTGTATAAATCATGTTTAGTGCATATTCTGAGAGCCATATTTTTTTAATTTTTTGGGGCGATTCTCTTAGGTAGGGTGTCATGTTTTGCAGGATGAAATGACTGGCACTATTTTGGGGTGCTAATGACTTTTTGATCGCTTGGTATTACAATTTTTGTAATGTAAAGGTGACAAAAAAATGGCTTTTTGTACACTGTTTTTATTATAATTTTTTACAGTGTTCCACTGCCGGGTTAGGTCGTGCGGTATTTTTTGAGAGCAGGTTGTTACTGATGTGGCTATACCTAATATGTATACTTTTTTTTAAGTTTTACACACCAATAATTTTTTAAACAAAAAAAATAATGTTTTAGTGTCTCCATAGTCTGAGAGCCATAGTTTTTTTTTTTGTTGGGGGGGAGCCAATTGTCTTAGGGGCTCGCTCATTTTTTGCGGGATGAGGTGACAGTTAGATTGGTATGATTTTGGGGGACATATGCCTTTTTGATCGCTTGGTGTTGCACTTTTAGTGATGTAAGGTGACAAAACGTTTTTTAGCACAGTTTTTATTAAATTTTTTTGATGGTGTCCACCTGAGGGGTTAGGTCATGTGATATTTTTTATAAAGCTGGTTGATATGGACACGGTGAAACCTAATATGTTTACTTTTCTTTTTTTGCCTATTTTGTAAAAAAAAATCCTTTTTACTTTGTTTTGGGAAAAGGTTTTTGTTTTTTACTTAAAACTTTAAATTTTTTGTAAAACTTTTTTTTTTTTTTTACTTAAACTTTTGGGAGTCTGATGCCCTTTACAATACTTCTGTATTGTAAAGCATTGGCTGTAAGTGTATTACTGAATGTAATACATTTCAGCCTGCTTGCCTTTCACTGATGCTGGCGCATACAGCAGATGTCTGGCTATCAGTGACTGCTAGACCCCTGCCGCGGATCGGGCTGATCAGCGTGCCAAAATAGTACGCCACAGAGGGAGTTGACTTGCCGCTCAGCGCAGTACTATTTTGTCGCTGAGCAAGAAGGGGTTAATACACTGTGTATATAAGACACCACAATTCAAAATGGGCCTGTGTGCAGACTCCAAATGTCCAAGATGTGCTGTCCCGGAAGCAGACTTAATTAATATGTTCTGGACAGAACTAGAACATTTCTGGATTGCAGTATATAAACAATTAGAAGAAATAGATGAAGTGAACTTACCATGGAGCTTACTAGTTGGGTTTCTTGGATATGTAGAAGACCTGCCAGTATCTACAGATTATAAACTAGCTATTTCTAATCTAATGTTGAATTGTGGATGGTGGGAAGGGAGGTAGGTGAGATATACTGATCTGGAAACGACATGGAATGTCGGACGACTGATGTATTGAGTTGACAGATTCTCTTTAGGATGTGTAGCTGCCCGGAGAGTGGGTGGGGGGGGGGGGGGAGGTATGGGGGGAGGCAATGGCATTGGGATTTTATACTGTTTGATGTCATCCATATTCTGTATATCGTTACTCAACCATGCCTGTGCTATTGCTGCGATTGTCTTTTCTGTTTTTACTTATGTTAAAAAAAACTTCAATAAATAAGATCTGATTAAAAAATAAAAGACCTGGGAGCAAGGGCGTAGCTAACGGCTCATGGGCCCTGGTGCAAGAGTTCAGCTTGGGCCCCCCTTCCCTAAGTGCTTTGTGTGTCTTTTTATGCAGCACAAGGGTCCTGGGCCCCCTCAGGCTCCTGGGCCCGGTAGCGACTGTTACCTCTGCACCCCCTATAGCTACGCCCCTGCCTGGGAGCCTTTACAAGTCCCCAGGCTGCCATAGCAATCAATCGGAATCCTGCTATCTCACTGCCTCCCTCTGTTAACCTCTCAGATGTCGTGGTCACTATTGACTACAGCATCAGTTATCACTGATCCCAGTCATTGTGGCTGGGTGTCAGCTGTATTGCTCCCAGGTGCAGACGGAGTTAACTTGTATTATTTTTGGGGGAGAAATGGACAAAACAGGAATTCTATTATTGTTTCCTCTGTGTTCTTGTTTCTATTGGTCACTGGGAGGTTTGACCCCTTCCCGAAATCCGCCGTACATGTACAGCGGTAGTCGAGTCTTTAAAGATTGCACCTGCTTCGAAACGGAGCGAGCGCCATAGCTGCTGGGTGCCTGCTATTTAATACCACAGATATGGTTTTAATGAAGAGGCCAGTGCTTCTTCCTCCTCCCCAGAATAACTGTCAGTCCACAGCATAAGTTGTCACCCAAGGCAGGCACTTTGTATCACAGTTAGCAGTTATATTGTCAGCTTTTCAGTGACGTCAACACTGTTCTTATCTCCACTATTTGATAGAAGACATAGTACAATAGCTTGGGGCAGGCAGAAATTCTCTTTAACCCCTTTCTGCCATGTTCCTTAAACCTTTGGTGGAGCTCTTACCCTCTTACATCTGGGACACCTCTGATCTATTGCAAAAGCTAGAGGGGATATGTTTGGTGGAAGAGACATTTTTAGTCTCTTGTGACATAGAATCCTTGTATACTAGTATTAGACATCCTGATGGGATACAGGCGGTGGAGTATTTTCCCAATGCGAGGAATGTAGATGGTAAATTAACATCTTTCTTGTTACAATTTACTTTCAATGGATTGTTTTTCCTACAGATCAAGGGGACTGCTATGAGGGCGGTTTGTGCAACCTCATATGCAAATCCGTACCTGGGGCTATGGGAAAGAGATCTGTTCCTGTCAGATCGGCATGTCATCATGGACCTATTATCAGGCAAAACACAGCAAATGACAAGACTTATTTTATCCAAAAAATAAGAAAACATCTGATGACAATGTGAGATTTATCATCACATACCACTCACGTTGGGAACAAATGAGAGCTTCTATCAATAAACACCAGCCGATATTGTTAACAGATCTTGTTATGTCAAAATATATATTTCCATATCCATCAATCACTGCCAGGCGAGCTGATACGTTACGAAACAACCTTGTGAGAACCAACGACACCACAAATACTTTCGAGCCAGATAAAACTGAAATGGGGATTTGTCCCCTATGGGTCCTGTGTCGGTGTCCGAATATGGAGAAATCAAAGGATTTTGTTGATTCATCTGGTACAAAAAGGTTCATCATAACACATCAATTGTTTTTTCTTTATTTTTAGTTTGTCCCACCACCCGGGTTCCCGACTTCATAACTATTTCTTCAAGATATTATATTAATATTTCAAGCTCATAGTGTTATATTACTGCCTTTTTAGTGACTAATGAACTGACTTTTTGTATAATATATGAATGTGGACTTTTTTTATCTATTTATTTATTCATGTAATTATTTTTCATACATATTTTTTTATGTTTTACTTATTTTTACGTTCTGAATTATGTAGATCTATTATTGATTACCTATTTCTAATTGCTAATTTTGCACGTTGCATTTTTTTGCACATACTTTTATTTTCACTTCTAGACCCCCTTTTTTGAACAATTAGTGTATTTTTTGTAAAAAAGATTTTTTGCTATTTTGCCATTTTTGCTGTGTTTCACTATTCATTTGCACACTGCTATAAATTGTCATTTATCCTTTTCACTATTTAGTTGTGCTACACAATTTATTCTTATTTTTATTGTTTTTATGAAATAGATAGAAAATATATGATTACCACGAAGATCACTTTATTAGTGATCTTGTTTTATAATCTATATGTAATAGATAGATGGTCCTTATAAGCTATGTACATCTAGTCACGTGATATAGAAATGTTATTATTTATATTATCATTGATTTAATTAGCTGTGTATTATATCATATATATGTTGATAAAATGTTATTCTTTTATATATGGCAATCATGAAATAACACTGCTGGATATGACAAATAATATAGATTGACAATTCAGGCTTTATTTAATCTTTGTAATAATTGCAATATCCTATATTTACCAGAGAGGGAGCCGACGTTCACTTTTCTATGTAGTTGTTATCTACTGTTGTTGTGGTATCCGCCTGAGTGGAGCACATGACTGACGGCTCCCCGTGACAGCTTCTGGCCTTGCGCAATCACGCTTTGCTCCGCATGTCATGTGATGTATGTCATGTGACTACGTGCATGCTGGCATGATGCTCGGCCTGGAAGTGATGTCGGGTGTACAGATGCTACAGAGGCTTGTCCCCGTCTGCCCCCCAACACCAAATGTTTTCATCCGCGCAAGGGGGGGAAGCAGCTGTGGAGGTATGGGGACCAGGAGCGGCGCAGGGATCAGGGATCCAGGTAAGTATATTCAATGTGAGGGGCCCGGCATATGGGGGGACATTTTATAGGATTGGATAACCCTTCTAACCCTTTCAGAACAGGGCCAATTTTCATTTTTGCATTTTAGTTTTTTACTCCCTGCCATAACTTTTTTATTTTTCCGTTCACATAGCCGTATAAAGACAGATTTTTTATTTATTTTTTTGCCGGACAAATTTAACTTTCTTATGGCACCATTTCATACTGCATGAGATGTGGTGTGAAGCTGGAGAAAAACTCCAAATAGGTTGGTGAAGGAACAAAAAATGGTGAATTGGCCATTTTGATCATTTTCTTCATTACAGCATTCACCGTACAGCCCATGCACACCCCCACAGTCTAAGCCACCAGAGAGGCTGGTACTTTTTCCTATAGTCGTGGCCAAAAGTTTTGAGAATTACATAAATATTGAAAATTGGAAAAATTGATGCTTACGTTTTTATAATAGCAATTTGCATATACTTCAGAATGTTATGAAGAGTGATCAGATGAATTGCATAGTCCTTCTTTGCCATGAAAATTTACTTAATCCCAATAAAACCTTTCCACTGCATTTCATTGCTGTCATTAAAGGACCTGCTGAGATCATTTCAGTAATTGTCTTGTTAACTCAGGTAAGAATGTTGACGAGCACAAGGCTGGAGATCATTAAGTCAGGCTGATTGGGTTAAAATGGCAGACTTGACATGTTAAAAGGAGAGTGATGCTTGAAATCATTGTTCTTCCATTGTTAACCATGGTGACCTGCAAAGAAACGTGTGCAGCCATCATTGCGTTGCATAAAAATGGCTTTACAGGCAAGGATGTTGTGGCTACTAAGATTGCACCTCAATCAACAATTTATAGGATCATCAAGAACTTCAAGGAAAGAGGTTCAATTCTTGTTAAGAAGGCTTCAGGGCATCCAAGAAAGTCCAGCAAGCGACAGGATCGTCTCCTAAAGAGGATTCAGCTGCGGGATCGGAGTGCCACCAGTGCAGAGCTTGCTCAGGAATGGCAGCAGGCAGGTGTGAGCGCATCTGCACGCACAGTGAGGCGAAGACTTTTGGAAGATGGCCTGGTGTCAAGAAGGGCAGCAAAGAAGCCACTTCTCTCCAAAAAAAAACCCCATCAGGGACAGATTGATCTTCTGCAGAAAGTATGGTGAATGGACTGCTGAGGACTGGGGCAAAGTCATATTCTCCGATGAAGCCTCTTTCCGATTGTTTGAGGCATCTGGAAAAAGGCTTGTCCGGAGAAGAAAAGGTGAGCGCTACCATCAGTCTTGTGTCATGCCAACAGTAAAGCATCCTGAGATCATTCATGTGTGGGGTTGCTTCTCATCCTAGGGAGTGGGCTCACTCATAATTTTGCCCAAAAACACAGCCATGAATAAAGACTGGTACCAGAACACCCTCCAACAGCAACTACTTCCAACAATCCAACAACAGTTTGGTGAAAAACAATGCATTTTCCAGCACGATGGAGCACCGTGCCATAAGGCAAAAGTGATAACTAAGTGGCTCGGGGACCAAAATGTTGACATTTTGGGTCCATGGCCTGGAAACTCCCCAGATCTTAATCCCATTGAGAACTTGTGGTCAATCCTCAAGAGGCGGGTGGACAAACAAAAACCCACTAATTCTGACAAACTCCAAGAAGTGATTATGAAAGAATGGGTTGCTATCAGTCAGGAATTGGCCAAGAAGTTGATTGAGAGCATGCCCAGTCGAATTGCAGAGGTCCTGAAAAAGAAGGGCATACACTGCAAATACTGACTCTGCATAAATGTCATGTAATTGTCGATAAAAGCCTTTGAAACGTATGAAGTGCGTGTAATTATATTTCACTACATCACAGAAACAACGGAAACAAAGATCTAAAAGCAGTTTAGCAGCAAACTTTGTGAAAACTAATATTTGTGTCATTCTCAAAACTTTTGGCCACGACTGTATACTTTGATAAAAAAATGAATCCAGCCAGCAAAGGAGGCAATATGGACAATCACAATATATTAGTAAGTGCCTTGTATTAACTTTCACTACACGATAAATGCCATTTCCTGAAATGTGACAACCCCTTTAAGTCCTATAGAGAAGCCTATAAAAAAAGATGCAAGAACACACAAAAATGACTGTGTGTGTACACTTTTCAATACTTTGCTACAGACTTAAAGTAACATCTGGGGACAATAGAGAAAAGTAATATCTACAGTACATTATTCAGTGTATAATGGAGGTTTGTAATGTCAACCCATTGTCAAACCCATTCACTTCAATGGGGCCGCAAAAGATGCGGACAGCACTCTGTGTGCTATCCGCATCCCTTTCTCCGATCCGTGGCCCTGCAAAAAAAATAGAGCATGTCCTATTCTTGTCCGTTTTGCGGACAAAAATAGGCATTTCTACAATCGGCCGCGTTCCATTCCACAAATTACGGAACACGGAGCAGCTTCCGTGTTTGGCGGATCTGCGGTTTGCGTACCGCAAAACACATACGGTTGTGTGCATGAGGCCTTACATTGATGAGCTATCATCAGTATAAGTTGTCAATATCTGGTTCGACACCCATCACCCCCACTGATCATCTGTTCAAAGAGGACGTGGTACTCCATGGGAGCTAATACAAAAAAACTAGAGACCCTATTAAGGGAGGGTTCCATAGCAACAAAAAAACTTTGCTCAATTGAGCTCAATTCACCACTTTTACCCTTAATATTTAAATCAGTAAAACTTCACTTTTATTAGTAGTTCTCTAAAAATGTTTGTGAGTTTTGACACACTTGTTAAAACTACTGCTCGAATTTGCACACTGCTATCGCACAGGTTGCTAGTGGTAACGGAGGGTGTGCACTACCCTCCTAACCTTCCCACAAGTTTGCAATCAGTGTATAACTACCTGCCTGACTAATCCTGCAGGGTACTCGGTGCTGTGAACATACACCCTAAAGTAAATAACTGTTTCCTACTGTTTCCTACTCAGTGTTTAGCAACTCGAGCAGAGCTAAAACCAACAGATTCTGTCCCCCAACATGTTTCACCAGATAAACTGGCGTCTTCAGGGAAAGGACAGACTTGAAACACCATGCTGAACACTCCTATTTATAGTTTGTAATCCTATAATTGGCCAATAGTACCATTGGCATTAGACTGACAGTTTAAAGAGCCAGTGAACTGGTCAGGTTTAAATTTATTGGTTGAATCATTGGATGCCTGCCAGATAACGTGCTGCGCAGACCCAAGCTGCGCAAACACTTATTCCACACTCAAGTTGGATGACTGGTTATTGAGTAACTACCAGATAATGTGCTGCGCAGACCCTTGCTGCGCTAACACTTATTCTGTAGTCAGGTAAAAGCTACTCACTATATATGAATCACCCAGCAGCCCCTGCCAAGTCTGCCACACTGCGACTACACAAGCGCTGATACCACTAGTTCTTACATACTACCAACATGGGCGATCCCCTGTTTACACACATATAATCAGGGGCAAAGCATGTAGAGGATATAAAAAAAAAAAAAAAAAAAAAAAAATAAAAAAAAATAATAAAAAAAAAAAAATAAATAAATTTTTATATCCCCGTCCATAGTACTAAATGCACCGGACCTGGTTGCAAAACATTGTAATGTCGGAGTATATCATCCTTAATAGGTACAGGCTTAATTACCAAGGTATCAGACACAAGGGGCAACATAATAACCAAGCGCGTCTAGATACATCAAGGCGCGCCTGGAGTCCCTCAGATAGTGGGCACAAGCTTAATTATAAGCAGTGTCAAAATATAGATAGTAACATGTTGAACAAGCGCGCCTCGATGTATACAGACGCGCTTGGATCCCTCAGGTAATGTATATAAGGGGTTCGAGTCCCCTCTCTCTGTTCCCATGCATACATTAATACCCAAAACACCAGAGCCAAAGAGTGTCACACTTCCACCTTGCTAGACAGGTACCATGTTGGCCTTAGTGACTCATATATATTATGTCATAATCTATAGTTTACGCTAGCTCAAAAGATCCCAGAGTGTTCAGCCTATATTACTCACAATTGAAATAGTGTGATCATATTTATTGAAAATACACCTAGATCGTATTACAAAAGCGACGAAAATGTGAATCCCTCATTGAGTCCATGTGGACTCAAACTCTCCAAGCGATATATCCATTTGGCTTCTTCTTGGTATAGGATTTTATCCAAATTTCCACAGCGTGGTCCTAGGTTTCTCTTACATAATCCCCAGAATTGCAGGCATGATGGATTTCCAGAATGAAAGGTTCTAACATGTCTTGAGATGCTTGTATCAGCCTTTGTGTTAATACTGCTTACATGTTGGCAAATTCTCCCTACGAAATTCCTGTATAGTCTTGCCTACATATAATTTAGGGCACGGACATTGGGCGATATATATTATTCCTTTAGTTTGACAATTAATGAACTCTCTTATGTCATATTTTCTCTCATCTTTAGGATTGATGAAAAATTTCTTTTTTTGGACGTATGGGCAGAAGCTACACCTCCCACAGGGGTGACTTCCCACAACTGTAGATCTCAACCAGGTAAGTGGCGCAGGGTTAGTATTGTAAAAACTGTGGACCAAATGGTCCTTTAAATTTTCCCCTCCTGAGCGTAATCTGGGGTCTTTTAGCCAATACCTCTTGAAAATCAGGGTCAGCCTGCAGAACATGCCAATGCTTATGCAGGATATTATACACTTGTTTGTTACGGTTATCAAAGTTTCCTATACATCTGATTGTTGTGGATTCCTTTATTGGTTTCGATTGCAGTAATGAAACTCGATCAGTATCTTTAGCCCTTTTAAAGGCCTTATGCAGTATTTTTAGGGTAACCTCTATTTTGGAACCTCGAATACAAGGTCTCACATTCCTTGAGGAACCCAGAGTCATCCGAACAGTTTCTGCGCGCCCTAATATATTGGCCTACCGGAATACCCTTTTTAAGGGGCGGTGGGTGATAACTGCCAATGTAATAGCGTATTAGTAGAGGTAGGTTTCCTATAGACCTCAGTGACGATGCGGCCACCTGGCGACAAGGAGATTCTAAGATCCAAAAAAGTGAGGGTTTCAGAATTAATTTCTGAAGTGAAGCTCATACCTATATGATTCTGATTAAGATTCTGTACGAATTCTTGAAATAGTGTCTCAGTGCCATCCCATAAAATCAAAACATCATCAATAAACGTCCCCAAAATAAAACGTGATTAGTGAAGTGTTCATATTGCTCAGTGAAGACAATTGTGTTTTCCCACCATCCTAAAAGAGATTTGCAAAATTCGGTGCACATTTACTTCCCATAGCTGTCCCATTTAACTGTAAATAATAACGTGAATTAAATAAAAAATAATTGTGAGTAAGTAGAAACCATAAAAGTTTCAAAATAAATTGATTGTGCAAGTGAAATTGAGTGCCCTTAGTAGTGAGGTAAGAGTGAACTGCCTGTATTCCCAGTTCATGTTGTATATTAGTATATAGCGCCTCTATATCCAGACTGGCAAGAAAGCGTACCCTTAGTGACTTGTATCTCCTGTAGTCTGGTGACCGCATCTTTAGTGTCTCTAATATAAGATGGTAACGTAGGTACAAAGGTGAGATAAACTCATCAACATATTGGCTGATGTTTTCTGTCAGACTTCCATTACCAGAAATGATCGGTCTACCTGGTATTGGCACTCTTTGTTTATGTACTTTCGGTATAGCGTAGATAGTCGCTATTGTAGGTTTGGTGTTCAAAAGATACCTATGTTCCTCTTTGGAGATAAGGTTATCTCCTTTTGCTTCTGCTAGAATTTCTCTGAGTTCCCCCAGGTACTGGTTTGTTGGATTACTGTCCAATTTCTTATACGTTACCGAATCATTAAGGAGACGCATGACCATATCCTCGTACATACGTCTCCTCATCACCACAATATTGCCCCCTTATCTGAGGGTTTAAAAACCAAATCATCATTGGTTCTCAGCTCCTCCAGAGCCACTGCCTCATCCGGGTCAAGGTTGTCAACTACTGTCTTAGGTGTCGAATAGTTTTAAGATCTCTCGTGACTAAATTCACAAATGTTTCAATATTTGCATACTGCGAACGGAGGTGTGTACATGGATCTGGGCTTAAGTGTAGACAATGGGGGTTCCATCATATCCTCACTTAGAGGGTTATTTGTATCCAGGGACTCCAAAATTTGCAAAGCAATTTTTCATTCTCTTGTTGTCTACAAGGATCACGCTCCTTCTGTTTATGTACTTTATGAAGTGCTAGTTTCCTAGCAAAGCAGTTGACATCCTTGACCCAGGAAAAACAATCAAACCCCGGGTAGGGGTAAATGACAATCCCTTTTGAGGAGTTTATAATGTCTCTCTTGTAGTGGGAAATCTGACAGATTAATAACCTGCATATTATCATTTGCATTTAATTCTGCGTATTGTAAACCCATTTGTCCCTGTCCCGTAGCGTCACTCCCGGGGCCAAAAAAGAAGGCTGTGGGTTGCCTGCACTCGCTCCCATATCCAAGCTGGACTGTGGAGGCCCAGAGAAAAAGGAGGATGTGCAGGACATACTTGGAGTAGGTATGTTTCCAAGACCCATAGATGTTACTACTGGTGTCTGCTTGTATTTCACAGGCTCTAATGCACGGTTTTGCTCTATATAGCCTGAAGTATTTGTCCATGTTTGATGAGCAGTTGTGGATTGCAATTGTTGTTGAGGTGCTGGTGCCCTTCGTTGCTGGGTGGGTGCACGGTATCTATTTTTACGTTTGACAGCCGCTGACTTATTATTATAAGATTTAGATACAGATTCCTCTGAGCCAGAATTATCCATGGGAGCGCTGCTTACTGTTCATCACACTGCATGTCGTCTCGGAAGTTACAGCAGTGTAATGACAAGTACTCAATCCATTCACTTGAATAGAGCGAGTACTTGTAATTACACTAAGCCACCACTCCATAGGAGATGAATTGCAGTGTAATGAACAGAAAGCAGCACTCGAATGGAGCGCCGTCACCTCCTCTTCAAACAGCTAATTCACAAAACTTATAATTATTTGGCTGTGAAAATGAAGAATTACAATTTTTGCAAGAAAATGTCAACTTAGGCCAAACTTTTTCATTTTCACAAGGGGTAACAGGAGAAAATGCAAACCATAGCTTCTTAGCCATTTTCTCCTGAATATGGCAACAGCCCATATGTGGTCATAAAAGGCTGTTGGGCACACTGCATGGTTCAGAAGAGAGAGAGCAGCATGTGCATTTGAGGCAGTTTGGTGATTTATACAGCACTGACCAACAACTTCATGGTTCAGAAGTGGAAGACTACATTTTAGTTTTTCGCAGCGCAGATTTTGAGGGTTGGTTTACCATGTTGCTTTTGAACAGCTTATGGGGTACCAGACCAGCGTTTTAGACGCCTGTCTTAATAGCCCCTTTAGCTGGCGGTGGATCCGCCGAAGTTATGTAGAGGCACTGGCGCATCCATTGCTTCCTTGCTGGTTTATATTTAGACCATTTTCTATGCCTAAAACAGGCTGGCCCGTTCCATGCCACAACCCCCTTTTTTTAGATCTGGAGTGAGTGGGGAAAAGTCGCAGATTGTGGTGCAAATAACCTTTGTGCCGTAATCTGCCAGAAAACTGTCATATATCTGATAGTAAATGACCCCCTATATGTTTTTTAGCATAGCTGGGGGGGGTCTTATTTTTTATGGAATAAGTTGCTATTTTCATTGGTTCTATTTTGGGTTACATCCGTTTTTTTCCCCCTCATTTGTTTTTTTTTGGGGGGGGGAGGGGGGGGGGTGAGGATAAAGAAAAAGGAGCAATTCTACCATTGCTTTTGTGGGTTTTGTTGTTGCGGCATACACCGTGAGAGAAAAATCTTTATTCTGCTGGTCAGCACTAATGCAGAGGTACTTTAGCCATATTATTTTTATTTTTCTGGCAATGCTCTTGTGTGAGGGCTTGTTTTTTGCAGGATAAGCTGACAGTTTCATTGGTACCATTTTGGGGTACAAACGTCATTTTGACTACTCAATGTTATGCTTTTTGCAAGGCGAGTTGACCAACAAATGGCTGTTCTGGCACCGTTTTTACTCACTTTATTTACACCGTTCACCTGACTGGATACATAATGTGATGTTTTTATAGAGGGACTTGTTATGGATGTGGCGATACCTAATATAGGGTACATTTTGGGGTACATGGCACTTTTTGATTGCTCGATATAATGCTTTTTATTAGGTAAGTTGACCAAAAAATGTCTGTTTTGGCACAATGTTTATTTTTTTTTACTGGGGCGAAGAGGGGAAAGGGGTATATTATTATTTTTTACTTGAAACTTTTACTTTTTTTTATAAAACAAGGCCTAGGGCTGCCATGGCAACCATCGACCCCCTGCCATGGCAGCGTGTGGGCCGCTGAAGAGACAGAGGGAGATCCTCCCTCTGTGGACCTCCTATATGCAGCGATCAGCATGGTGGCGGATACAGCAGGGGCTTGGCTGTCATTAACAGCAGGTTACTGTGCCACCCGATCAGCACACCTTACTATTATGGCGATTTGCGGAAAGTCGTTTCCCACTGCGCTGTAATAGTACAGCAGATGTCGGGAAGGGGTTAACAATATGTTACGAATACAATACTCCCCTACTGCTTTGTTATATGTTTATGAATATATGACCTCAACAAGAAGTATTGGATGAAGTTGAGGGAGAAGCATTGTTAGGTATTATAAACGTGTGTTACATTGTACCAAACATACTGCTATGAATAAGGACACAGTGAGGGACATTTGTCTTGATCTCCCTGCACGGGCGTCAGATGCACCTCTTAACAAATCAGGAGCATCTCTGCCCTGCTGTGCACCAGAACTGAAGTATATGTCAGCTGAAGGTTGGCATAGACATCAGCTATAACTTCCGCCACTTTCTGGAAAAGTTATAGTAAATGTGGCGGCGGTATGAAGCCCCGCCCCTCCAAGTAAGCCCCGTCCCTTTTCCTCAACACTTCAGAAACATGCCGAAAATGTCGCAAATTATGGAGTACATGTGTCATGCCCCACAAGCTGAGACTTTTTTACTCCACAATAGTGGTGTAAAGGGCATGGTGAGTGTCTGAAATGCAGTTGCGTTGTTTGGATTCTCTCTTGGCTACTTGTGTGATTTATGTCTGAATAAAGCCCCAATTTTAGGATCCTCAAGACGATGGACACATTTCTTGTATGATGTTTTATATTCACACTTAAATTTAAAGGGGTTGTCTCATCATGGACAATGGGGACATATCGCTAGGATATGCCCCCATTGTCTGATAGATCGAGAATGGAGCCCTGCAGGGTGGTGGCTGGAGGACTCCGGTCCAGCCACCACCAAGCCGGCTCCCCATAGAAGTAAATGGGAACGTACCGTGCATGCGCGGCCCCCGAGACTATTCATTTCTATGGGGCCGACAGAAATAGCCGAGCCGGTGCTCGGCTATTTTCGCTGGCCCCATAGAAAATGAATAGAGGGCGGCTGGGTATGAGCAGTGCGCCCTCCTTCACTTGCGGGGCTCCGTTCTCGATATAGGTGCGGGTCCCAGCGATATGCCCCCATTGTTCATGATGAGACAACCCCTTTAATGCTCCTGTTCTTCTAAAGAAATGTTAGCAACAATCTGTACCAAAGAAGAGAGGGTGTAAAAGGAAGGGGGGGGGGGGGCCAGAATGTGGTTGCCGCTGCTTTGTTCACCTACCCTGGTCTTCTGTGTACGAGCATTTTAGGAATACCAAAGATTAATCTAGATGACCGGGCCACTAGCCGAACCTAATGTTTGTGTACAGGGAGCTGGAATGGAGTCGGGAGACATGACTGTCGGCTGACAGTTATTGAATATGTATAGACAGCTTTTGACTATATTGCATAATATTCCTGTCTGTATGGAGTAGATTCCCAGAAGACAAGTTACATTTTTATAGAGACTGCTCATTGTAAAAGGGGTTGTCTCAAAGGACAATCTACCTTCAGCATGCAGATGCCCCATTGATCACTTAAAGGGAATTTGTCCCCAATATTTGGTGATGCTACAGTGCTGTTCAAACATGATTTCTAACACACCATTTGATATTGCCTGAAAATGTTTGTTCTACAAGCCTAATCTGTTGGTTTCCATTTTTTCATACCTGATCTGCCACTTTAGTCTGGTGTGTTGATGGTCAGATCTTTCATGCATACAATCACCTGATACTAATCCTATGTATATGGCCCGCTTAAAGGGAATCTGTCACCAATATCTGACCTAGATAAGTAATGCTAACATGCTGTAGTGCACTTGCTACCACAAGAAAATGATGGCCGGATAGGCCAAATGATCAGCCTATCATGTGTAGTTTCAGCTGACAACATTTTTAGATACATGCAATGCAAATGATTGTTCACATACGACTTTCCAACAGTTGAAATAGTCCAGAAGCCCTTGGAGTTTGGTTATGGCCACAGGAATATGCAGCAACGCATTTCTGATGGAGCAGCCTTGGCAGTAAAAATGTGGTATTAATGACACCCATCCATCTGATGATGTAATACTTGGTCACTCCCCTCTTTACAGCTGCTCTTCACTCTGGCTAATAGGGGGTGGCTGTAGGCAGGGCCGGTGCAAGGATTTTTGCCGCCCTAGGCAAAAGAAAAGTTTGCCGCCCCCCCCATGTGACACCACAATGCCCCACCCATATGAGCTGCCAAATTAAAGGGGTTCTGCAGTTTATTTAAACTGATCGACAGGGGTCCGATACCCAGGACCCCCGCCAATCAGCTGTTTGAGAAGGCAGCGGCGCTGGCAGTAGCGCCTCCGCCTTCTCGCAGTCACGATTAGTATCATTGGCCTGGGTGGGGCTAAGCTTCATTCAAGTGAACAGAGCTTAACCCCGCCAAGGCCAGCGACACTAGTCGTGACAACACTGCACCTGTGGTAAACAGTGAGAAGGCCGAGGCGCTACTGCCAGTGTCGGACCCTGCCGATCAGTTTAAATAAACTGCAGAACCCCTTTAACTAACGCCAGTTTTCTCTCCCACCCCCCCATGTCATTCTCTTCCCCCCCATGTCATTCTCTCCCCCCCATGTAATTCTCTCCTTTTCTTGTCATTCTCTTCCCCCCCCCCATGTCATTCTCCCTCCCCCCCATGTAATTCTCTTCCCCCTCTTGTCATTCTCTCTCCTTTTCTTGTCATTCTCTTTCTCCCCTTTTCATTCCCCCTCCCCCCTCTTGTCATCCTCTTTCTCAACCCCCCCCCCTCCCTTTGTCATCCTCTTTCTCAATCATGCCCCCCTACCTCTAGTGTAGCGTGGCCGAGCTCTGTATGCTTTACGTGTAAAGGAGCTTTAGTTTCCTGTACCCGGGCGGACTGATAGGAAGCGCACACCGTGTGCGCACTTTATGTCAGTCCGGCCGGGTACAGGAGACAGATGCTCCCTGTACCGGCGGACCATACAGGGCTCGGCCATGCTACAATGAGGGAATGACAGGAGGAAGCGCTGAGCGTTTCCCTCCTGTCAGCCCCTCTCTTCATGCTGCACCCGGGCGGTGCTCCCTCATGGACGCACCAGCCCGGGCAGTGCTGCAGCCGCCTGAGGCTCTCTATAGAGCGCTCGGGCGGCTGCAGCATGAAGGGGGCCGGCGCTCCTAGCAGCGCCCCTTCCCAACTTGTGGAGCGCAGCTTATAGAGACATGCTGGATCAGAAGATCTGACTTCTAAATCGACGAAGTTTGTACATGCGTAGGGGGTCCGTGTGTGGTGTTAATTTACTATGTTTTATCAAGGGAGTGAAACATCCATCTACATTTGAGGCATTCAAAAATAACGTCAAAGAAAAAATAACATCTTTGGAGGACAGTATTGTCACTACAGAGAAAAAGAAGTATGACCGTGATTTATTTCATTATTCACATGATCAAGTATATCAATGGGGCCGTAGACAAAACGCATTTACGACCCCTAAATCTATTTTTAAATCACATGGTTGTAAGTATAAGGGTACGTTCACACGACGACATTTGTCGCGCGACAAATAGGGCGCAACTTCGCTGCTACATTTGTCACGCGACATTTTGTCGCACCAACGTCGCGCGACAATTTTTATAATGGGAGTCTCTGGTGTCGTAGTCGCAGCATGTCGCAATGCAACGCAACAGTCGCAGAAAAATCTATCTTGGATGGATTTTTCTGCGACTGTCGCAGTATGTCGCAATGCAACACCATAGATTCCCATTATAAAAATTGTCGCGCGAAAATAGTGCGACTTATTGTCTTCGTGTGAACGTACCCTAAAAGGTCAGCCACCCCACATCTGACATGGAATCCTCTAATTACAATACAGAAGGCTCAGGATGTCTCATTATATAAAACCTTCCTATTATAAAAAAAATCTTAGGCCTCTTGTACACGACCGTGTGCTGGCCGGGCCTGTACTGCGGACCGCAAAACGCGCGGGCACTGACCGTGGGGCAGCTGCATGCGGATCGTGGACCCATTCACTCGATTGGGGTCCGCGTTCAGTCCGTTCCGCAAAAAGATAGAAAAATTCTATTTTTTTGGCGGAACGGAAGCCCACGGAAGCACTCTGTAGTGTTCTGTTCTGTGGTTCCGTTCTGCACCGCATCTCCGGATTTGCAGAGCCATTCAAGTGCATGAGTCCCCATCCGTGATGCGGAATGTACACGGCCGGTGCCCAGTGTACTGCGGACCCACCGTTTCCAGGCCGCAATACGGCCGTGTACAAGAGGCCTAACTCAAAGCCTAGAAAGCACAGTTCAAAAAACGACCAAGACGCAAAGAAGAGGTAGAAAACACGAATCACAGAATGAGCACTCCCAAACCAAAGAAATAAGAAATACTACTTCTTCTCTGGTCTTGGTCTCAGTTTTGCTCCTACAAATCATTTTGACCTTTTTCCTACACTCAGACATTTTCTCACAGTCTGAACTGTCTGCATGTACGGACAAACATTCAAACATGTTTATAAAGTTAGAATTTTCGGAACAATGTGTGTTCTTTTGTCTCAATGATTAACAGGCTACTTCTGTCTAGCGGTGGAGTCTAACACCTCTAATCCATACTTTTATCCTTTGCAATCTAGGGTGGAGGCCATGGACAGGTTTCAAATCGCATGATGCCTCATCTGTCTCTGGTAACCCCTCATCTTCCCTCCGCCATGCATTAAATGAGTTCTATTCTGCCAATGATATTACTAATAAAAAGGTGGATAAGGGTCGGAGAGCTATACCGTACGCAAATATCAACAAGACATATTTTATCTACTGATCCTACTGACAACTTCAGTAATTACAGAGGGGGTAGGATTAGGTGTCTGAACCCAAAAACAAGCTGAGTACTTGTTGGTTACAACTCCCATGATTCCTACAATATACGGAGGGCCTAAAAATTCCCAAGCAGACCCATCCCCCACCCATGAGACTGCACACAGGTCAGATTATGCTTGGTTTTTCCGCATGGATTTCCTGCTGAAAAAACGCAGCATAGTACGGTACCAGCAAAGTGTGTGAGCTTGGACAAGTCTTATTTGTACTTTTATGCTTTTTTCCTTCGGTGCAGAAATTGACCTGCTGCGCGGCTGTTAAAATCGTCAATTGTTTGTGTGATTCCGCACCGTATGTAGAGTGGTTTTCCCCATAAACTTCAATGGGGTTGCTAACAACAAATAGTATGGGTTTACATGTTTTTTGTGTGGCTTTGGTGCAGATTTCATGTAGATTTTCTGCACACAAATCTGCACTATGTGCAGGCCCCCTTAGGCCCCTTTCACACGAGCGTGACGGATTGGCTCCGGATGCGTTTAGGGTGCATTCAGGGAAACTCGCACCATTTTGCAAGCAAGTTCAGTCAGCCTTTCCTGCGAATGCGTTCAGTTGTTCAGTTTTTTCCGCGCAGGTGCAATGCGATTTGATGCGTTTTTCACGTACGTGATAAAAAACTGAAGGTTTACAAACAACATCTCCTAGCAACCATCAGTGAAAAAGGCAACGCACCCGCACTTGCTTCCGGATGCAATGCGTTTTTTCACGCAGCTCCGTTCACTTCTATGGGGCCAGGGCTGCGTGAAAAACGCAGAATATAGAACATGCTGCATTTTTCATGCAACGCAGAACTGAACTGATGTGTGAAAAAACCTGTGTACACAGACCCATTGAAATGAATAGGTCAGGATTCAGTGTGGGTGCTATGCGTTCACGTCACGCATCGTACCCACAAGGAAAACTCGCTTAGGCCCCTTGCAGACGAGCGTGAACGGATTAGGTCCGGATGCGTTCAGTGAAAATTGTGCGATTGCGCAAACAGCGTAATTCAGTTTTGTTTGCGATTGCGTTCGGTTTTTATTGTGCGGGTGCAATGCGATTTACTGCGTCTTGCACGCGCATGATAAAAACTGAATGTGTCAAAACAACATCTCTTAGCAACCTTCAGTGAAAATCACATTGCATCCGCACTTGCTTGCGTATGCGAATTTCACGCAGCCCCATTCCCTTCTATGTGAGAGATTAAAGAGGTTATCTGAGATATCAGGAAGGGTCATCCGTACCTGATCGGTGGGGTCCGACACCCAGGACCGCCACCAATCAGCTGTTTGAGAAGGCACAGGCGCTCATAGATTTTCCTATGCCAGTGACATCACGTTCATGGTTCACATTGCCTAGGAACTGCTGAAAACACCCTTAAATCAATAGACTGACGATCTACTTTAGCCGGTGGTCCGCAGGATATCTCCAGGATACTGCAGATGTATTTCCTAGTCTTTACAGCAGCACCTGGTGTGAGGGAGACTCGGCTCTCATACGATGTGGAGAGTCTGTATGCCTCTATACCACAGCAGATAGCCCTGCAGGCCTTTGATCATCACTTAGATACTTATAGCAATTAAAAATTACATTATGGACGTTACATATCTTTAATGACTATTTTAGTTTTGATGGACAGTTTTACCTCCGGAAAAGAGGCATATCTATGGGAGCAAAGACAGCCCCTCATTGGCCAATCCAACAATGCCATTCTGGGAGGAGAAATTAATTTTCTTCTACGATAATTCATTCATGTCTTCTATACAATTGTATGACAGATACATTGACGATTTGCTTCTCATATGGTGCTGCAATGTGTTTGCCATACCTTCCTTTGTTCCAGGGATGCTCAACCTGCGGCCCTCCAGCTGTTGCAAAACTACAGCTCCCAGCATGCTCAGACAGCCTACAGCTATCGTCCTACAGCAGGGCATGGTGAGAGTTGTAGTTTTACAACAGCTGGAGGGCCGCAGGTTGAGCATGCCTGCTTTATTCAATATTAGTGTTGAGCGAAGCGCGCTTTGGATGCCTCATCCGAAGTGGCTTCATTCAAAACTTCGGAATAATACTGTACGGCAATGTACGGGCTCCGATGAGCTGAAGTAAGTTTTTCGTGAAGTCGCGCATGACTTCGTTGAATAACTTCGGTAGTTGATTTTTAAAGTGGAAAACCAACTGAACTGAAGATAGGAGCAGATCCCAGAGGCGAGACTCGTACCTGAGACCCATACCATATCCTAGCAATATGCCATCAATGTCCCAGATGGGAATATCCCTTCAACTCCTTTCGGATGTGTGGCGGAAGTTGGGTCTCTAAACACGTTTCATGTTTCCAGACGCCTAGAGCTAATGTCTGTGATTGGCAATAATTATCAGGGGAGCCGTTTGTTTCTTGTGGTAGCCTCTGGCGCGCTGAAGAAATGTGAGGCAACCACAGCGGAGCCTTGCGACAGTAATGTAGTAACCTATTGAATGTCCCATAGGCTGCAATGGTAATACATTACAGTCTATGGGACAAGCGATCTAAAGATGCACGTCCAAGTACCCTAAGGGAACTTAATATAAGTAAAAAAAATCTAAAAGTTTTAAAAAATTAAAAAGAATAAAAACTATAGGAAAAACTGCCAGCCGGCCTCTCTGGTGGCCGAGACCACAGGAGCACACATAGGCTGATGCTTTTTCCGATGTGTGCAAGCACGGCCACCGCTACTAGATTGCAGGGTGGTCATAACTATGGAAACGAGCGAGCAGTGTATAATGTGATGGAGAAATGAATCCAGCCAGTAAAGGAAGCAATATGGACGATCACAATACATTAGTAAGTGGCTTGTATTAACTTTATCTACATGATAAATGCTATTTGCTGGTGACACAACCCCTTTAATTCGCCAGGTGAAAAAGAGGGACTGTCCGGACAAAAGAGAGACATTTGGGAGGCTTGCAACTTGGCAAAAACAAAAAACAAACCCTCAATCAGCTATGTGAACTGAAAAATAAAAAAGTTATGGTTCCGGTAAGGCAGGAAGTGAAAAATGAAAACTCCAAAATGGAAAATCCCAGGGTCTCTGAAGGGTTAAGCCGATAAGAGCTTGGTCACACTGGTGAGGACAAGGTGAAGCTGGGCCCGTCTTCCTGTGGTTGCTAGGACAGCCCCTCATTATTACTGCACCCACCAGCCCAGACACAATGGCTCTCCACCGGCACAAGGCTCGCTCCTTACATCCTCCCTTTGTAGAGCACAAATGGCTTGTTTGTCACACAGCTCGGGACTGCCCACACGAAGATGACAGATCCCAGACAAGGAAGTATGTAGAGGCTGCTGACAGGTAAGCGCTGCCCCTGTGATGGGGACATTAGACTGTCAGCTCTGTGGGCTAGGAACCTTGGTCAGCCCAGACTAGTACAGGTTTACATCCACCTACCTGCCAGACCTGTAGGCACCTAGACATACAGATTGGGTTTATGCAGCTTTTAACAGAAAGATTTGTTTTATCCATTGTGCATTTAAAGGGGAAGTACATAAAACAGCACTCGTCTCCCTGGATATGGGGATTTTCCACCTATATCTGCGGCAGGGGCGTCGGAGATTATGGTGCCGCATTCCCTAGAAGATTTGCCAGCAGTATGGTGCACTAAGAGGCTTTCCCAGGCTGAGGGCATTACACAGGCTGGGGGTCGTTATGAGGCCACTTTCTCCATGGTCCGTGTCCCTCACCTTCCTCCTGGGTGCTCTCTCCCCTCCCCCCGCTGATAAGAAATGCTTTCTCCACAACTCTCAGAATTCGCTGAGTGATCTTGTCTTCTTTCGAAATCCTGTTGTTTCTGTACCTTGCCCTCCCTCCCCGGAGCGGCTGCTGTTATACGGGCTGTCCTCCTTCCCTCAGCCTCTTCAGTCCCAGGAGCAGCCGAGGACAGCAGAAGGCGTCTGGAGCAGTGAGTGACCCCCACACCCTAACTTCTCGTCCGGACCCCTACATCACCACCAGTGCATGTGCCCCCCACAATGCCACCTCTACCCCTGCCCCCTGTCTCACCATTATCTCCACACAATGCATGTACCCCTCACATACACTCACTATGGTGCCCCCACAATGCCATCTCTACCCCTGCCACCTCTACCCCTGCCCCCTGTCACACCATTATCTCCACACACTGCATGTACCCCTCACATACAATCACTATGGCGCCCCCACAATGCCATCTCTACCCCTGCCATCACTAACCCTGCCCCCTGTCTCACCATTATCTCCACACATGCATGTGCCCCTCACATACACTCACTATGGTGCCCCCCACAATGCCACCTCTACCCCTGCCCCCTGTCCCACAATTATCTCCACACAATGCATGTGCCCCTCACATACACTCACTATGGTGCCCCCACAATGCCATCTCTACCCCTGCCATCACTAACCCTGACCCCTGTCTCACCATTATCTCCACACATGCATGTGCCCCTCACATACACTCACTATGGCGCCCCCACAATGCCACCTCTACTCCTGCCATCACTAACCCTGCCCCCTGTCTCACCATTATCTCCACACATGCATGCGCCCCTGACATAAACTCACTATGGTGCCCCCACAATGCCACCTTTACCCCTGCCATCACTAACCCTGCCATCTGTCTCACCATTATCTCTACACAATGCATGTGCCCCTCACATACACTCACTATGGTGCCCCCACAATGCCACCTCTACCCCTGCCATCACTAACCCTGCCCCCTGTCTCACCATTATCTCCACACAATGCATGTGCCCCTCACATACACTCACTATTGCGCCCCCACAATGCCACCTCTACCCCTGCCATCACTAACCCTGCCCCCGGTCACATGATTATCTCTACACAATGCATGTGCCCCTCACATACACTCACTATGGCGCCCCCACAATGCCACCTCTACTCCTGCCATCACTAACCCTGCCCCCTGTCCCACCATTATCTCCACACAATGCATGTGCCCTCACATACACTCACTATGGTGCCCCCACAATGCCACCTCTACCCCTGCCATCACTAACCCTGCCCCCTGTCTCACCATTATCTCCACACATGCATGTGCCCCTCACATACACTCACTATGGTGCCCCACAATGCCACCTCTACCCCTGCCATCACTAACCCTGCCCTCTGTCTCACCATTATCTCCACACAATGCATGTGCCCCTCACATACACTCACTATGGTGCCCCCACAATGCCACCTCTACCCTGCCATCACTAACCCTGCCCCTGTCCCACCATTATCTCCACACATGCATGTGCCCCTCACATACACTCACTATGGCGCCCCCACAATGCCACCTCTACCCCTGCCATCACTAACCCTGCCCCCTGTCACACCATTATCTCCACACAATGCATGTGCCCCTCATATACACTCACTATGGCGCCCCACAATGCCACCTCTACCCCTGCCATCACTAACCCTGCCCCTGTCCCACCATTATCTCCACACATGCATGTGCCCTCACATACACTCACTATGGTGCCCCCACAATGCCACCTCTACCCCTGCCATCACTAACCCTGCCCCCTGTCTCACCATTATCTCCACACAATGCATGTGCCCTCACATACACTCACTATGGTGCCCCCACAATGCCACCTCTACCCCTGCCATCACTAACCCTGCCCCTGTCTCACCATTATCTCCACACAATGCATGTGCCCCTCACATACACTCACTATGGTGCCCCCACAATGCCACCTCTACCCCTGCCATCACTAACCCTGCCCCCTGTCTCACCATTATCTCCACACATGCATGTGCCCCTCACATACACTCACTATGGCGCCCCACAATGCCACCTCTACCCCTGCCATCACTAACCCTGCCCCTGTCTCACCATTATCTCCACACAATGCATGTGCCCCTCATATATACTCACTATGGCGCCCCCACAATGCCACCTCTACCCCTGCCATCACTAACCCTGCCCCCTGTCCCACCATTATCTCCACACATGCATGTGCCCCTCACATACACTCACTATGGCGCCCCCACAATGCCACCTCTACCCCTGCCATCACTAACCCTGCCCCCTGTCTCACCATTATCTCCACACATGCATGTGCCCCTCACATACACTCACTATGGTGCCCCCACAATGCCACCTCTACCCTGCCATCACTAACCCTGCCATCTGTCTCACCATTATCTCCACACAATGCATGTGCCCTCACATACACTCACTATGGTGCCCCCACAATGCCACCTCTACCCCTGCCATCACTAACCCTGCCCCTGTCTCACCATTATCTCCACACATGCATGTGCCCTCACATACACTCACTATGGCGCCCCACAATGCCACCTCTACCCCTGCCATCACTAACCCTGCCCCTGTCTCACCATTATCTCCACACATGCATGTGCCCTCACATACACTCACTATGGCGCCCCACAATGCCACCTCTACCCCTGCCATCACTAACCCTGCCCCCTGTCTCACCATTATCTCCACACAATGCATGTGCCCCTCACATACACTCACTATGGTGCCCCCACAATGCCACCTCTACCCCTGCCATCACTAACCCTGCCCTCTGTCTCACCATTATCTCCACACAATGCATGTGCCCTCACATACACTCACTATGGTGCCCCCACAATGCCACCTCTACCCCTGCCATCACTAACCCTGCCCCTGTCCCACCATTATCTCCACACAATGCATGTGCCCTCACATACACTCACTATGGTGCCCCACAATGCCACCTCTACCCCTGCCATCACTAACCCTGCCCCTGTCCCACCATTATCTCCACACAATGCATGTGCCCTCACATACACTCACTATGGCGCCCCACAATGCCACCTCTGCCCCTGCCATCACTAACCCTGCCCCTGTCTCACCATTATCTCCACACAATGCATGTGCCCCTCACATACACTCACTATGGCGCCCCCACAATGCCACCTCTACCCCTGCCATCACTAACCCTGCCCCTGTCCCACCATTATCTCCACACATGCATGTGCCCTCACATACACTCACTATGGCGCCCCACAATGCCACCTCTACCCCTGCCATCACTAACCCTGCCCCTGTCTCACCATTATCTCCACACAATGCATGTGCCCCTCACATACACTCACTATGGTGCCCCACAATGCCACCTCTACCCCTGCCATCACTAACCCTGCCCCCTGTCCCACCATTATCTCCACACATGCATGTGCCCTCACATACACTCACTATGGTGCCCCCACAATGCCACCTCTACCCCTGCCATGACTAAACCTGCCCCCTGTTTCACCATTATCTCCACACATGCATGTGCCCCTCACATACACTCACTATGGCGCCCCCACAATGCCACCTCTACCCCTGCCATCACTAACCCTGCCCCCTGTCCCACCATTATCTCCACACAATGCATGTACCACTCACATACAGTCACTATGGCGCCCCCACAATGCCACCTCTACCCCTGCCATCACCATCCCTGCCCCCTGTCCCACCATTATCTCCACACAACGGATGTGCCCCTGACATACACTCACTATGGTGCCTCCACAATGCCACCTCTACTCCTGCCATCACTAACCCTGCCCCTGTCCCACCATTATCTCCACACAATGCATGTACCCCTCACATACACTCACTATGGTGCCCCCACAATGCCACCTCTACTCCTGCCATCACTAACCCTGCCCCACCATTATCTCTACACAATGCATGTACCCCTCAAATACACTCACTATGGCGCCCCCACAATGCCATCTCTACCCCTGCCATCACTAACCCTGCCCCCTGTCCCACCATTATCTCCACACATGCATGTGCCCCTCACATACACTCACTATGGTGCCCCCACAATGCCACCTCTACCCCTGCCATCACTAACCCTGCCCCCTGTCCCACCATTATCTCCACACATGCATGTGCCCCTCACATACACTCACTATGGTGCCCCCACAATGCCACCTCTACCCCTGCCATCACTAACCCTGTCCCCTTTCTCACCATTATCTCCACACATGCATGTGCCCCTCACATACACTCACTATGGTGCCCCCACAATGCCACCTCTACCCCTGCCATCACTAACCCTGCCCCCGTCCCACCATTATCTCCACACACAGTGCATGTGCCCCTCATATTACACATGCACTCCCTAATGTACCCCACAATTCCCTTTCTGACTCCCTGTCAGTGTCACCCACCATACATTCATGTACCCACAGCCCCCCCACCTACCTATCATATCTATACATCTACTGCCTCCGCCAGTGTCACCCCCGCATAGTCTCTATGTACCTCCCTGCGATAACCAGACCCCTCCTGCCTCCCCAACATCACCGCATACAGTCTGTGCCCCCCTGGCTTCTGCTGATGACCCAACCTGTCCCCTTAACCCCGTCACCTCCTCATCACTGTGTACCGCCAGATTACACCGCACTTATGTTTCCACAGTGATGGTGGATGTATCTGATGCTACTCTCCCAGATTAGGATTTTCAGGATCTATGGGATCCATCATTATGATCTGGTTGGATCCCAACTCTTCATTATGGGGCGTTCCAGATTTAGAATATGGTAAAATAACCCTTTGTGTGCCCGGTGAATCCGGCAGGACGTTGAAATAACTGCTGGGATGATTGGGTCAGAGTCTGCCCGTGTGACTCAGCGGGGTGAGCGATAATTTACATAATGATTGATAGGAGTTTTATTATGGGCAGGAATGTGTCCAGGATGAGGGGCCTACTTGCTGGCATCGCTCTGTACCAGGGGCAGCGCCAGGCTGGTAGATGTGCTGTTTATCGCTCTGGGAACACTTATCAGGACATTGCTCTCATAAGCTGTGCATTAATGACTAACTTTGGAGAGTGCCACTTCCAGCGCTTATCACGGGTGAAGCTGCTGGATCAGGCTTCTTTTATCTAGAAAGCTCCATTAAGGAAGCCTTGGCATCATTAACCGGCAGGATCCCTGATAGGTAAATGATAGTGCCCTGGCGACCAGCTTCTTTACCCAAACTGGGTTTTTCTGCCGTTCCTCTGTTTCATTGTAATTGTCATGCGAAATGGCTCTCTTTCTGAAGAGGAGAGAAAGCTGAACCTCTGATGCCCCCAGATGTGTCCCATCAGTCAATGCTCGACCATTGATTTATAGGAAAGCTGCCGGCATCAGCTGGCATCAGAGGTTCAGCCTTCGTTTCTTTTTGGATACCTTTTTCCCAGAGGAGCATTGCCCGACCTATTAGTATTGGTCAGATGACCATATACACACACAGATCTTCTGTTATACACACCAACTATTGGTGTGATTGGACAGATATTGGTCAGTTGGTGTAATACAGGCTGTAGGAGAAATAGGACCCCAATAATAGTAACTGTCAGGACTGCTTTGGATCCCATACATTATAGGATAGCCTTTGGTGAAAAGGGTTGTCCGGACATGACCCCTTCTTCACCCCTCCAGCCCCTATGAGTGGAGCATTTCATGCTCTGATGCTCCCCCTTGCCCTGTGCTGGATCGCGCTGGGCAAGGCTGTTCGTTTACATTTTCTCACTGCTAGGCCTGAGGCTTCCACCTAGCAGTGTTCCCGGTGACGTCAGCGGCACTAATGGGCGGGCTTTAGCGCTGCCCTAGATCCTATTCTCAACTCATATAAGCTGGAGGGGTGAAGGGGGGGGGTTATGTCTGGGTTTACCTCCCCTTTAAGCTCATAAACACATAGCTACTGTCAGTTTCAAGTGATGCTCAGTGCAAATGTGGGGAAAAAAAAGGTCAGGGTCATAATGTGAATGATGGGAGAGACGGGTATCTGAAGCAGGGAGAAGTTGCAGATATCGGCGCAACATGACCATCTGCGCCTGAAATACGCCTAATTTAGGCATATTTCAGTATTGTAAATTACCCCCTTAAATCTTTGCACCCCCAAATAAAGGAAAGCCTAGCTACATATCAGGGTCCTTTGTCTGGAACCAAGTTCAGCCCTGGCCCTGCAACTAGCATGATCAAAAACAACAAGGTGGATGCCATCTGTAGTGTATGTAGGCTGTAGCGTACGGGTAATAGCTGTGATAACTGATGCCAAGAGCTGAAAAAGTGACCCTAATTTTGGGTAAAAAAGACACGATAACAGCTGGAAAATCTGAATACGCATAAACCATAAAGATGTCTGATGAAGGATTGGCCCTGAGTGCAATACATTCCAGGTTATCTCTTAATCTTCTGGTATGAGATTATACGGGGTCTCCTGGTCATTAGATAAGAGGCGATGGCAATGTGTATGATCAGATAAGAATCTGACTGCGCTCATTATCTAGAAGTAAGGTCTGTTTCACACTGTCGGCAGGCCATCCCGGCATAGAGTGGTCTTCGTCGGCTGTTTCTCGGCATATGTGCCGGATCGCGAAATACTTAACGGGGCCGGGTGGCATTCCAGCAGTGTCCGTCAATTCCGGGTCCAGTAGCCTGCTTCCAACTGGAACAGCCTGCCAGATCGGCAAACACAAGCATGAAGCAAGTTGGTGGTTGAACATATGTTGAAAGAACAGTCATCTGGTAGAGTCCAGCAGGGAAGCGCGTCGAGGAAGACGCTGGTCAGGAAGCCAGTTACATATGTAATAGGGCAGCACTGTGTTTAGCTAACTCATGCTACTATATCAGCTCAGTGGCTCCTAATGGGCCGACACGTAGGGAAACACTGTGTCTTGCAGTTCTATAGTGCTAATTATCTAAGAGCGCTAGGTTAGTGCTCGTTACACGTTCTATAAGTGGGCCGAAATATCCCTACCCTCACGTCAGCCTGATCCACAGACACTGCCACTAAGGGTGTGCTGAGGGGTTGGCGCATGGAGTGTGGGTCACTGTTATATATGATCACAGACACTGCCACCAAGGGTGTGCTGAGGGGTTGGCGCATGGAGTGTGGGTTGGGTCACTGTTATATATGATCACAGACACTGCCACTAAGGGTGTGCTGAGGGGTTGGCGCACAGGGTGGGTGTCACTGTTATATATGATCACGGACACTGCCACTAAGGGTGTGCTGAGGGGTTGGCGCACAGGGCGGGGGTCACTGTTATATATGATCACAGACACTGCCACTAAGGGTGTGCTGAGGGGTTGGCGCACGGGGTGTGGGTCACTGTTATATATGATCACAGACACTGCCACTAAGGGTGTGCTGAGGGATTGGCACACGGAGTGTGGGTCACTGTTATATATGATCACAGACACTGCCACTAAGGGTGTGCTGAGGGATTGGCACACGGAGTGTGGGTCACTGTTATATATGATCACAGACACTGCCACTAAGGGTGTGCTGAAGGGTTGGCGCATGGAGTGTGGGTCACTGTTATATATGATCACAGACACTGCCACTAAGGGTGTGCTGAGGGGTTGGCGCATGGAGTGTGGGTCACTGTTATATATGATCACAGACACTGCCACTAAGGGTGTGCTGAGGGGTTGGCGCATGGAGTTTGGGTCACTGTTGTATATGATCACAGACACTGCCACTAAGGGTGTGCTGAGGGGTTGGCGCACAGGGCGGGGGTCACTGTTATATATGATCACAGGCAGATAGCCGTACATTCAGATTACATAAAGTTTTGTTATTTTATCCTAGTTTGAGCTCTATCTTACATATAGTCAGCAGGTTTGAAGCCTGATAGACGCAAATCGTTTGTGACCCTCTTCAAAATGGATGACCTATCCTCCAGTGATACTAGATCACTGGGGGTCCGATCAGCTGACTGGGGGGCCCCTCATTGTTTATAACATAGTAACATAGTATATAAGGCCGAAAAAAGACATTTGTCCATCCAGTTCGACCTGTTTCCTGCAAGTTGATCCAGAGGAAGGCAAAAAACCCCTGTGAGGCAGAAGCCGATTTTCCTCACCTAAGGGGAATAAAATTCCTTCCCGACTCCAATCAGGCAATCAGAATAACTCCATGGATCAATGACCCCTCTCTAGTAGCTGTAACCTGTAATATTATTACACTCCAGAAATACATCCAGTCCCCTCTTGAATTCCTTTATTGTACTCACCATCACCACCTCCTCAGGCAGAGAGTTCCATAGTCTCACTGCTCTTACCGTGAAGAACCCTTTTCTATGTTTGTGTACAAACCTTCTTTCCTCCAGACGCAGAGGATGTCCCCTCGTCACAGTCACAGTCCTGGGGATAAATAGATGATGGGAGAGATCTTTGTACTGACCCCTGATATATTTATACATAGTTATTAGATCTCCCCTCAGTCGTCTTTTTTCTAGAGTGAATAACCCTAATTTTGATAACCTTTCAGGGTACTGTAGATCCCTCATTCCAGTTATTACTTTAGTTGCCCTCCTCTGAACCCTCTCCAGCTCTGCTATGTCTACCTTGTTCACAGGAGCCCAAAACTGTATACGGTACTCCATGTGTGGTCTGACTAGTGATTTGTAAAGTGGTTAGGACTATGTTCTCATCACGGGCATCTATGCCCCTTTTGATGCAACCCATTATCTTATTGGCCTTAGCAGCAGCTGCCTGACACTGGTTTTTACAGCTTAGTTTGTTATTTATTAAAATTCCTAGATCCTTTTCTATGTCAGTGTTACCGAGTGTTTTACCATTTAGTATGTACGGGTGACTTGCATTATTCTTTCCCATGTGCATCAGGCACATCTCTATGCTTTTAGTAGAAGCTGTACCTGGTATTCCAGCTCAGCCCTTTACTTGGGACTATTTGGCAGCACGTTTAGGCAGGGGCTAGCGATAGCAAGTCGTGGGACCAAAAACCTTTGTGTGATTCGTCTGCTGCTGTCATTTGGCTGTAAAAACACAGTCCAACCTCATTGACAATCCCTAGATGCGATGTTGTGGTGCACCGTCACCGCGCAGCCGCCCCGGTCAGTAATCGGGAACGAGTGCTCAATCCCTTCCTGATGATCGGTCTGAACATATACTCACATAAATAGCTCAAGAATTTGGAGCAACCGCCTGACTCCTTTAAGCATCATGCCATTTTATATTGTTGCCTTGGTTACATTTTATTGCATAGGTTCGAACTTGAGCTTGACGATGGGTCCAACCATGTCACCTAGTCCGTAGCACTTCTTTATATTATGCCAGCAGAATACCTATGTAACACTATGGGTACAGCCACACAGGGCGGGTTCTCAGTGGATTTCGAAAATCTTCAGTGAATCCACCGCTGCAGTTTTTTGCAGCGGCATTGCTGCCTTTATCACATTGGGTCTTCCACTGCTTTCTACCTATGACTGAAACCCGTGGGTAGAATCCGTGGCACAAATCAGGGGACAGATATGGGAAGTGTATGCTGTGCTGCCTGTTTCTTTCATGCTGTTGAGGTTTTACAACTTGTTTTTGAATAAGAAACAGTTTCCAGTCTAGACCCTGCAGGATTACAAAGAGTTAAGAGTATGTGTCCCGCAGTGGACATTTTGATGTGTGTAGCTTTGTCACTCACCCTCTGACCTCTCCTATTCTCCTAGCTGGACATGCCGTTGTGCTGCTGACGCTTTCATTCCACCATGGGTACCTCCACTAAATACACACCAGCTTCCACAGAGGAGCCGGCTCCTAATGGACAACATGAAACTCCAGCCGACCCCGGCTCCCAGGAATCCATGAAACTCAAGAAGGAAATCTCATTGCTAAATGGGGTTTGTCTGATTGTGGGCAATATGATCGGCTCGGGCATCTTTGTGTCACCGAAGGGGGTCTTGATGTACAGTGCGTCATACGGCCTTTCACTGGTGATCTGGGCCGTTGGAGGAGTGTTTTCCATATTTGGTGCCTTATGTTATGCCGAATTAGGCACAACCATTACCAAGTCAGGAGCAAGCTATGCCTATATCCTGGAGGCTTTTGGTGGCTTTATAGCCTTCATTAGGCTGTGGACTTCTCTATTAATTATTGAGCCCACCAGCCAAGCTGTTATTGCCATTACCTTCTCCAACTACATGGTGCAACCCATCTTCCCATCGTGTGAGTCTCCCTACTTTGCCAACAGACTGCTGGCAGCAGCGTGCATAGGTAAGGAGAAACTAATGGCAGGTAGACTGCCTGTCATTAATAGGGGCACAGAATGGCTGCCCTCCCTGTGTATATGTGACAAACCTGTAGACATTCGGGTATGTCCACCACTGAAACCTGGGTATAAAGATGTGTAACTTTGTCATTACATTGTATTCCATGTATTATCTTGTACTGATAAATGCAACAAAAGCACCAAAACAACATGAGCACATACTGTATCCAAATGCAAAAGGTTAAAAATGTACAATGCTGTAAAAGCAAACAAAAAATATACATGGAAGAGGCGGTTACACTCACACATAAATGTATCATACAGCCATCTGCATATTATATATGTTAATATGGATGCAATGTCATTTTTCTTCTAACCTGACACCAGTATCACAGGATTGTATTTGCTTTTACTGTACTCTATATTTTTAACCCTTAAACTGTGTTATCTTGTACTGATCCTTAAGGCACGGTGTTTGGGCAGATTGTTGAACAAATCTTAATACGAACACTCATTAGCGATTATCTGCCGGTGTAAAGGTGCTGCCGGTAGATGGTGCCATCTAAACACACTTTGCTGCCGGCAAACAGTGATTCTGTATGGGGACAAGCGATGGCATTAGTGAACACTCCTTCCCATACTATGGAGGAGATTGCTGCATGCAAATGGAGCTGTATCCTCCACTGACGAGCAGGCAATTGTCAGTAAGGAGCGCTTCCTTCCTGACAATTGTCCGCTCTGTTGAGTTGTTTAAAGGTGGGTTTACACCTCCATTATTGGGCAGATGATCGGAAATGAACTTTGCTGCAAACGCTTTTTCCCATCTAAATGTGCCGCCTATCACCGGATGACCAAGGGAACGGTCGTTCATCACATGATCCTATCTTTCGTGCAGGCACATCAATCATCATTTGAGGATGAGCGATCGCAATAGAGATCCCTCGTCCTCATACTGTGGAGGTGATCGCTGCATGTAAATACAGCAGTCTCCTTCACTGAACAAGCAGCCGCCTGTCAGGACACTTCCTTCCTGACAGTCGGCTTTCTGGTTGGTCTGTGTAAACCCGCCTTAAGTTTTTACTTCCTATATCTGAAAAATGCAGTCAATTCTGCTAAAAAGTCAACAAAGTGTGGAGAATACACTTACCAGAATCGAACACTGAAGAAGCAGGGAATGCTGGATGATTTCAGCTCTGAAGCCAGCAGAAATTGGAATGAAGCACTAGTCTAAAACTGAGAATCAGACAAGACTGTAATGATGAAAAATATGTTCGAAGTTGGACATTCTCTTAAAAGAAATGGTGGTGAGCTAAGACCTCATGCACACGGCTGTATTGTGACTCTGTTTTGTATATCCATAGAAGTGCATGCACCTCAGATTTCATATGACAGTATAGGAAGGATCTCCATATGGAATCAAATTCTCTATGTACATCTTTTCTCCCCTAAAATGCTGTATATACTCACCCAACGTGCCACCTGGGGCTCTGTGTGGGATTCAGTTCGGGGGCACCGTTCACTCCTATCTCCAGAACGGTGCCCCCGAACTGAAGGGAGAGCAGCCACTGATGCGCGTCCACCCACCATTCACCTCTAAGGGAGTTCTGAAAATAGCCAAGCAGTGGGTGTTATTTCCAGCAGTCCCATAGCAGTGAGCAGAGAGGTGGCCACGCTTGCGTGGCTTGCTCTCCATCCAGTGTTATGGGACTCCCAAAGTTTACGAAAGTCCCGTAGCAGTGGATGGAGAGGACGCAGAGTGTGCGTGGTGTGCTCCTCTTCACTTTGGGAGCCCTATTCTGGAGAAAGGAGTGAGTCCCTCGAGCTGAGCCTTGTGATGTGCCATAAATGTTGAGATGGGAGAACCCCTTTAATAGAACCTTCCCAATAAAGAACCTGATACAGCAGATAGCAGAGTAATTGACTTCAATCAGCTGCACAGAAAGGGGACAGCCCCTAAATGTTCAGGTTTCCTGGGGACAGATACAAGGGGACAGATACAACTTCTCTCTGTTTTAATTCACTTTGAATTTGCTTCCAAATCTGCATCCAGAAACCTGATCACGTGGCCGCACCCTAAGTACATTTTAGAAACCCATTAGTTGCATATGACACTTATCCCACATGGAAGTGAAACTGCATGTGTGCTGTGCTGAGTGATGCTGCTAGGATGAGGCTTTCTGCTTCTCTGTTGGATGGGAGGTTCTCCATACTCTCTGTAATCCTTCCCTTATTTTTCTCTTTTTGGTCTGTGTCTAACAGGATGTGGGTGGAAAGTGGTGCACAAGGAAGTGGGCCTTCTGCTGACGGCAGCAGGACGGTCTCATGACCAGCGTGTACAATACATCCTCACTGATGTCAGCCAGCCTGCCAAATGTCTGTCTACAAAGAGAGAAGTTCAGGCCACCCAGAGCATGACTAATGTCCACAATAGCTGCCTGGACACTTCTGATGAGATTGCAGGACGGGTGCCTTTTGTTAGGGTTAACCAGGAATCAAAATGCTGATGACCCATCCTCAGGGCAAGTCATCAGTATCAGATAGGTGGCCGCTGTGGGTGACTTTTATGTTTACACTGCTGTGCCTCGCAGTGTAACATAAGTTCCATACACCGCGGTGGGAGTTACGGAAACAGTGGAGCGCTGGATGCTCATACGTTTCTATACCTCCAGCCAACGCAGTCGTAGCTTAGTCACATCTCGTCATGGAAATGGTGAGAAGGCACTACCTCTTGAATGCTTACTTCACACACAAATTAGGCTTGGCTTTCTTTTTATTTTGCCAACACGTTTTGTTTAATTTTACATGTGTTTTTGGTGGTGTCCTTTTCCTACACAGAAGGGTTTTGGGAAAATGGCTGAAATTGATACTTTGTTTCACAATTCGCCTAGACTGAAGCAGCTAACATCTGAAGCCGGTGTTCTCAAAGGGCATCTGTCAGCAGTTTTGTCCTTATGGAGCTGGCTGACCTGTTACATGTGCGCTCGGCAGCTGAAGGCATCTGTGTTGGTCCCATGTTCCTACGTGCCCGCATTGCTGAGAAAAATTAGGGTTTTGTCCCAGTACACCTAGAGGCTCTGCTCTGTCTGCAACTGCTGCGACCTCCCCACTTTGACAGCCCAGGCATGATGATGTTTTCACACTCTGGCCCTGTCAATCAAAGCACAGAGAGAGCAAAGCCTCTAGGAGTAATGGCCACTCCCCCATTGCTCCTAGAGGCTCATTTGCATATAATAAAACCTAATTTTTCTCAGCAATGCAGGCATGTATGAACATGGGACCAACACAGATGCCTTCAGCTGCCAAGTTCACATGTAACAGGTCAGCCAGTGTCATAGGTACAAATCTGCTGACAGATGCCCTTTAATTACAGAAAAAACACGAATAAACACACGTGGTTTCCGAGTGGACACCGCCAGAAATCACAAGTAAGAGTAAAGCATTGAGCAGATCTGCAGTGTGCAGACTGCAAAACAGCGGCAGAAACCCTTACTCAACAGTAGATATTGCCATAGATAAAATCGAGGTAGGGGCTTGAGGAAGGGTCTCACTACACACTGCACTGCTCTACAATAGATGGTAATGATGTGATCCTGCCTATGATATGTCATCATGGCTAACAGGAAGACTCACTAATATGTAGTATATGCAAGTGCCAGAGCCTAGTGTGTAGTAATACCCTGGCCCCTCACCCCCGTAGGCAGCTCTGGAGTGGAGACAACCAGCCCTGCTCTCATTCTGGGCCAGGTTGCTGCCGCCATTATTAGAGGATTCCCAGAGAACCCCTTTAACAATACGAAATACATTATAAAACAATTGTCCTCTGTATCTTACCATCACTCAGCTATATGTTTTGCACCGTTAATGTTTCATTGCTCCATATGGAAGACTGTATAATTCACTTTTTTTTTTGATCTGCCTAGCGCTCCTCACCTTCGTGAACTGTGCATACGTGAAATGGGGCACACGGGTCCAGGATCTCTTCACTTATGCCAAAGTACTGGCTCTCATTGCTGTCATCATTGCTGGAATCGTGAAACTCTCTCAGGGTAAGCTACTGGGACAACCGACTAAATGTCATTGGGGTATAAATGCAGCAAAGGTAGCAGACTGGTACCTTGGGTGATTTTGTGCAACGTGCCTATCTTGTCCCAGGCAATCTTGACGCACACAGGTTGAAGGTCAGAAGATTTTACTGTAATAACAGCTGATATGGTCGGAGTGTCCCTGAGACAATATCAGCTTTACATTATATCAATCACACCACCTCTGTCTGTGTGAACTATGACCCAATACAATCAGCAGTAATACAGCTGACTACATACAGCAGCGCTGCCTACAAATCACACTAAACAATATAATATTCCTACATAGAGGGGTACTATGTGTTACTATGGGCCCATTGGGAACAATAAGAAGGACCTCCTTCATGCATTACTTAGCTTATATATGTATCTTGCAGGACATTGGAAGGAGGGTCAATGCTATACACAGTATCAGCTCATATTGCTATCAGTCAGAGTCCATGACACTCTTCTCACTTTGGAACCAGTGCTTATACTTGAGGTTGTATAAGCAGGGAGGGGGAGTGAGATCCAGACTTGTACATGTTTACATAAGCATTAAAGGGCTTCAGTCACCCCCAAGTGTGCTATTTTCAGTAGCTGACATTAGCTATTTGTTAATGTCAGCTGATTTCAAACATACCTTTCGTACTTTAATCTGAGCTTTATATTTCCTAAAAATCATACTTTTAAAACATTCTAATTCTCTTCGCTACCAGCAAGTTGGGCAGGTACTTGCTGGTAGCCGCCGCATCCTCGAGCGGTAGGACCGCCCCCTCTGCTGTTGATAGACAGGGCCAGCGCGCTCTCCTCCACCCGCTGGCCCTGTCTTCTCCTGAATTCCCGCGCCTGCGCCGTATCGTTCCACAATCGGCGCAGGCGTACTGAGTGGAGGACGGGCACTTGCCACTGAGGATGGAGCTGGCAAGCGCCCGTCCTCCACTCAGTACGCCTGCGCCGATTGTGGAACGGTATGGCGCAGGCGCGGGAATTCAGGAGAAGACAGGGCCAACGGGTGGAGGAGAGCGCGCTGGCCCTGTCTATCAACAGCAGAGGGGGCGGTCCTACCGCCCGAGGATGCGGCGGCTACCAGCAAGTACCTGCCCAACTTGCTGGTAGCGAAGAGAATTAGCATGTTCTAAAAGTATGATTTTTAGAAAATATAGCTAACTAGTATTCCCTTTTTGAGATGCACTGCATCTTATAAAGGGAAAAGTACTGTATAAAGGGAAAAGTACTGTACCACTGGCAAGGGGGGCCCAGAGACATGAGAAAAGTCTGTGTCATGCAGGACAGCTGGGGGACACTGACATTACTTGGTATCCTGCATGACACATGTGCAGAGACATGAGTCTCTAGGAAAGCTGAGTGACACCCCTCCCCCCTGCCTTCCATGTTTTTATCTGCATTTATGCCTTGCAGGATAGCAGGAAATCTGAGTGACATTACATGATGTAAATAGCACCCAGCTTTCCTGCTGTCCTGCATGGCACATGTAACACAACTCCCACCTACTCTCATATCTTCTCATGCCTCTGCACTTGTGCCATGCAGGACATCAGGAAAGCTGAGTCATATTACATAATGTAGTGACAACCAGCTTTCCTCCTGTCCTGAATGGCATATGTGCAGAGGAGTAGTCTGGGAAAGCTGCGTGACCCCCCACCTCTGCCCTGTCCTCACCTACAAGTTGTCACTCACTTGCAGGAATCAGGCATGATGGAGCTAGCAGGTGGGAGACGGGGCTAAGAGGCGGAGTTAGCAGATGGGAGGCAGTTAGGAAGAGAGACTGCGTGCCTGCCAGGCTGGATGCGCTCCAGAGAGCGGGCACAGGACAACAGCAGCCCGACTCACTGGTGGAGCCTCTCACGGGGTGGGCCCCCTAGTGGTCCGCCCGGGCCTATTTTCACACTGGGGCCTGGAGCTGCAGCTCCATCCGCCCCTACTTTAATCTGGCCCTGTGTCTAAGGGACTCCTGTGCCCATTTAATGGCCAGACATTCTCGTTCTACTCTTTCACGAGCGACGATGATGCGCTTTTGCATCCTTTTATCTCACTCTTTGTCTCTTTATCTTTCTTTCACTATGCCTCTGGTATTCATGCTTTTTCTTTATCTTATCAAAACATAGCCTCTTTTTTTTCTTTTTTTAACTCGTTTTATTGGAGTATAATGGTGCAAATGGTACAAGACATATGTCACGGCACAATAAAATCAGAGAACAAAAACAAAACATAAAAAAAATGACATGGTACAAGATGGTTTTTCCCTGTGCGCAGCAGGGGTTCTGATACATGGAAAACATTTTCCATATAGCGGTGGACGTGGCATTCCAGGGAATCTGGCTTAAGGGGTGTACAGACACAGTAGCAAGCATAACCTCTATTCAAGGGACATATGTGGGGTATCATTGATTAGATAACGTGTTTGTGGATGCACACCATTCTCCCCACACTTTTGAAATTCCTGTGGACACCCTCTATGTGTGTAAACCAATTTCTCCATCGGTATAAGCTGATTTACTATCTGTTTCCATTGATTTAGAGTAGGCATCCTATCGGCCATCCATCTAAGCGCAATCGACTTCCTAGCAAGGAATAAGGTTTCTTCCAAAAATATCCTGTGATGGTGAGACCACTGTTCGTCATCCACAATTCCCAACACACACATCTTAGGGCAAGAGGAGACAGTTCCTGGGACCAAGTCTGACAAGAATGATGTCACATCTCACCAAACTCTTTGTATATATCTGCACTCCCAAATCATATGCCAGAAATTGGTATTGGCCTGATGACATCTGAGACAGTTACCGCCCTCCATTCTACCCATTTTAAATAACCTGGTAGGAGTAAGATAACTCCTGTGGAGAAAGTGCAACTGTATCAGCTTGTTGTTAACCGAGGGAGAAACTCTTGTAGGAGCTGCGAGGGCCTCAGCCCACTCTGTCTCAGAGAGCGAAGGAATACATTCCCTCCATTTGTCTTCCACAGGCAATGGAGATGTGTTCATTTTAGCAGTTTTAGGGTCCATTCACACGTCCGTAAGTGTTTTGCGGATCCACGGATCCGCGGATCCGCAAAACACGGACATCGGCGATGTGCATTCCGCAATTTGCGGACCGCACATCGCCGGCACTCTCATAGAAAATGCCTTTTCTTGTCCGCAATTGCGGACAAGAATAGGACATGATATAAAAATAGATATAAAAATAGATATGGGAGGGCACTCAACTTCCACTCAGGCACATGGAGACTAGAGGTATACCGTTAAAAATCAATGAAAATCAATCCATGTGCCTGAGTGGAAGTTGAGTGCCCTCCCATATCTATTTTTATATCATTTTTTTTTACGGCAAAGGGGTTGGCCGCGGAGTGTGCACCTTCGTCAAATTGGGGATTTGTGGTGAGCCGCTGTAATACCTATTTTGATCAAGAATAGGACATGTTCTATTTTTTTCGGGAACGCAATTGCGGACCCAGAAGTGCGGATCCGCAATTGCGGACCTGGCCGGGACATCGTCTGTCCCCATTGAAACGAATGGGTCCGCAATTCCGTTCCGCAAAATGCGGAACAGAATTGCGGACGTGTGAATGGACCCATAAGGTGTGTTTTAAATAGCCGAGATGAGGCCCCTAGGGCCCTGTGTAGAGAGCACTCCGATCAGTGGATACTTGGATATCTTTCTGATGCCCACACTATACTGTGCAGAAAGGGCGTGTCTAATTTGGAGGTATCTAAAAAACATGTGTCTCGGGATCACAAACTTGTCCTGGAGTTGAGAAAAGGACCTCATAGATCCCCCCTTATAGAAGTCACCTAGAGTCTGCACCCCCATGGTCCCTCCATAAAGCCGCTCCATCATGTCGCCTCAGGTCCTGGAACATAGGGTTCTCCCACATTGGTATTGCGTCTGACAGGTCTCTATAGGACTTGAGCTTAGCTGCTTTGCAGACCTGATGGGCCAATCTATGTAATAGAAGAGCCCTGCCAGGGAACAAACCGATATCCTCCAGCACCGACCACAATGACTGAGTCTGCAGAAAATACTGTAGATAGAATTCTGCATTGGGGTGAGGTTGCGAGGATACCCAGGATGAGAGATAGCGCAGCTGTACCGCTAGAAAGTACAGGAATAAGTCCGGAAGCGCTGCACCTCCTTGGAGTTTGGGCCTCTGTAGAGTCCGGAGCGCCAGTTTCCTTCTAGCCTTTCCCCAGATAAAGGCCGACTCCATGGAATGGAGTTGATCAAAGAACCGTCGCGGAACTGTTGTACTAGCAAGCTCCAGTATATACAGAGCTTTAGGTAGGAGAACCATTTTTATGAGATTCAGACGTCCCATAATTGAAATGGGGAGGGATTGCCATGCTGCGAATTTACTAGCAAATATAGAGGTTAAGGGCTCGGTGTTCAAAGTATATGCTAAGGAAGGGTCCCTAGTAATTATGATACCTAAGTATTTAAATCGATCCACAACCGGGAGATTGCAGTATGTCGTGGGCCAATCTGGGGGTCTAAGGGGCATCAGAGCTGACTTGGACCAGTTGATGTGTAGTCCGGAGAAGCGGCCAAAGGTTTCTATTAGCTCAATCGCTCCAGGCAGCGATTGATCTGCCCTATCCATAAAGAGGATCAGATCGTCGGCATACAAGCCAACTCTGTCTTCCCTGCCTCCTAAGGACACCCCACTGTAGATCTCGTCCTTTCGCACTCTAAGTGCTAAATGCTCTATTGCTCTGAATAGGAGGGGCGACAGAGGGCACCCCTGCCTGGTCCCCCTAGCAAGATTAATCTGTCCTGAATGTGAGCTGTTCACTAGGATATTCGCTTTAGGTTGTTTATATAGCATATTTACCCATTGGGCAAACACTGGGCCAAAGCCAAAACAGCTTAGTACTTCCAATAAATATGGCCACTCTACCGAGTCAAAGGCCTTGGCCGTATCTAAGGAGGCTAAGACCCACGGCCTGTCCAGAGCTCCACCTACTTGTGTCATTACCTGCGCCCTCCTGATGTTAGTGGAGGTAGACCTCTGGTATAAATCCGGACTGATCCGGGTGTACAACAGATGCTATGACTTTATTCAATCTATAGTCGATTATTTTCGTGAGCACCTTATAATCTAGGTTCAACAAGGAAATGGGCCTATACGACCCACACTCCAAAGGGTCCTTGTCCGGCTTTAGAATCACCAGTATGGTGGCATCATAGAATGAATCTGGCAATCTCTGTTGTGTCTTTGCCGATTGTAACATTTTTTCCATTCTGGGAGCCAAAATGTCAATATATCTAGTGTACACCTCGATCGGTATGCCATCAGGGCCGGGTGCCATCCCTGCTGCGAGTCCCCTTATAGCTTCCTGTATCTCCTCTAACGTAAAGTCACTCTCCAACATATTCCGATCCTTATCACTCAGTCGGGGATGTGTCACCTCCTGCAAGTATGTCCTCAGTTCCTGGGTAAAGTAGTGGATCACCGACCTATACAGTTCCTGATAGAATTCCTGGAACCTAGCATGAATGCCAGGCAAGATCTCTATTATCCCTCCATCCGTCCCTCTGATACATATAACCAGGGGCGCCGAGGAGTTGTTCCGGGCAATATGGGCGAGTATCTTGCCTGCCTGACCACCCAGCTCAAAGGACTGCTGCTTTAAAAAGAAAAGTTTATGATTACTCTTCGCCTGCAAGTGCTGCATATACTGTCTACCTCTGAGGAGCCAGTCTAACCTGTTGGGCTCAGTGGGCTCACCAATAAAGGTGTTCTCTTTTTTTTCTTTTACTCTCAGGGTTTCGGTCTTGGCTTCTGGAACTCTTTTCCGAAGATGTTTTTTTAGACTGCCCTTTCTTGGACTGCTGCAACTCTTGACTGACCGGTTCACATAGTTGTTCCCGGTCATGTTCGTGTCTAGACACTTCCTCTTTTACTTTGCGGAGCTCCTTCAGCAGAGCATGCTTGTCCCCGCTCACTCCTTTTAAATGCATCTGGTTCACTTCTTACTTGCCATTTGGTGGTTTCTCTTCAAGGGACCTCAATTTTGTTTCCACTTCTTTTTTGACAGATCTTACAGCATCTCTGCTTCCAGATTTGCTAGTTCTGGAACAATCAGACGTTCTTTTTCCACTCTCTTTCTTCTCTTCGGCAGTGGTTTCCTCAGGTTTGGCGGCAGCTTCAGAGTCCTTTGCTTCTTCAGTGGCTTTCCGAACTCTCCTTCAACCTTATCTTTGGTCTCGGCAGTGTCTGAAGATTTCTCCCACTCCAGCTCATATGCCTTAGCTTTTTCAGCCATTAACACCCCTATAAACACATACTACACAGTTACATAATAATCAAATATACCTTTATTAAACAATAAAAAATCATCATAAACATGATCCACATACACATACAAAAAGTTGGTAGGCATAAGCAAAGTGGAGGAAAGCACCTCCCTAAAGGAACATACAGAGGTCTGATAAGTACATATAACCAAGGGGATATAACAGAGAGATAACAGGGTATAGCAGCAATTAATTGTAATAATAATAAATAGGGTTAAACTAAAAAACGCTAAAGTGCATGAGTACTAATAAGCGTAAAAAACCCTATCAGTAAGCTACCCACTCCCAACCCAGAATATCACAGATAGGACATACAGACCAGTGTGATCACACAGTGGGTGACCAGTTGGTCACTAGCTGTTTGGTGTTTGTCTTCTTCAGCCTTTGGAGTCTCCATTCTCTTTGTTAGCCTTCTCATCCTTCTCAGACATGGCATCATATACCTGCACTCTTAACTCCTCCCTTTCTTTCTCATCGAGGTTGGAGGCACTGTGGATATTGGAGTTCTTATCAGACTCGTCATCTTCCTCTTTTGGCACTCCCTCCAGAGTGTTGTCCAGGACATTGTTCTCCATTTGTGCCAGCTCCAGGAGAGCCATCCCATAGAAGCAGAAGGCATCTGCACACTGGTCAGCTGTCTCCTCGTATTTCTTCCCCAGTAGGCTGCTTGCTTCCTGGAAGGCATTGACGGCGGAGGGGATGTCTTTCAGGACCAGGTCCCGGTTACTCACTACCTTGAGTCTCTTGGATTCTGCATCCATATCAGCCCCATCAACTTTTTCTATCTTCTCTGCCTCGGCCAGCACTGCAGCATCACCGTCTCCAGACCCATTCCTAACAGGCTCTGGCTTGGACTTCTTGGCATCTTTCAGAGGACTCTCCTCCTCAGGTTTCTTATTTACCTTCTTCCATACTAGATGAGAGACGTCTGATACACAGTTGGTTCCCTGTACAATGTAGTCCCGATTCTTCTCTGTTGCAGCAGCAGATGTAGGAGTACCACTGTTCTCGTTTGGAAAGCCTGAGGAAGTTCCATCCCGGATCTCTTTAAGGGCTTTGTCTGTGTCGTCTGCAGTTTTCTGTGCTTCTTTGGAGTCTTAATGAACCCTTCAGTTCATCCATCTCCGTCTGGCTCTCCTTCTTTGACTTTTCTGAAGCTTTCTTGAGTTGTTCTGTGAGGACAGCTAGTCTCTTCTCTAACGTATCTAGAGACTATGTGGAGAGAGAGAAACCATCCTCACGTTTGAAGCTGTACCGATATGCCAGGCCCAGCTTTTAGTGATCCTCTGCTACCTGGCGCTTCAACTGTTTCATACGAACATTATTTTTCTCTGCCCGGTATTTATACTGTTCAGCATTGCGCCCCTCATCTTTTTCCGGAGTCATTTTCCTCAATGCTAACCGGACTTTATCCCGGGCCGCTGGCTGGAGCTGGGTCTCCCTCAGGGCCGCAAACTTCTCTAGCAACAGTCTGTTGGTCTGTTGCTGTAGTGCATAGGCCTGCTGTTGGTGCGCATTGGCCGCCTGTTGTTGCTGCGCATTGGCCAGCACCAGCTGCTTTAGTATTTCCTCCATCCCGGCTTGTAATTCATCTTCATCAACCCTGCACCTGAGCTCACTAACCATAGAACACTGTGGAGACTGTTTATCGGTACGTGTGGTACAACCTGTAGCACTGCCACACTTTCCTGCACCCTTATCACAGTGGGTTCCCTCTGTTGTGTGCTCTCAACATCAACCAGCATCTTTAAATCACATACATTTTTACCAGCAAGGGAAGCTTCTTCCCCGATCACAACCTGCAAAGGAAAGGGGGTGTAATAATCATCATCATTATATATTTCAGATGACCTCACATTTTCATCATGCATTTCAATTAAGTTGACATGTTCACTCTGCACCTTATCTGCACCATTGTTTTCAATGGTCGTTTCACCTAAACCACCTCACCTCACCTTCTGTTCTTCCATCCATTGTCATCCATGACCATCTGCTAAGTCTGTAGGAGCAGATGACAGAGTCGAGGGGGCAGGTTAGAAATAGGCACTTCTCCTACATTGACATGATATCACAATGGTACAGCTGTTCTATTATCCTGGGATGAAAAGCCAGGCTCCTTGTGCTCTGCTGTCACCCATCTGTGCTACAGAAGACGGCAGAGGTGAGTGTCAGGAAAAGGTGGGATCAAAGCCAGCCTAGGTTCTCCTTCACACACACTTCATTTTTTAATAGAATAGTGCATTTGGTGGTGTTTTTTTTTCTTGTTACATTTAAAATAGGCCATTGATAAGCCTATGGGGAAAAAACTACAGAAAAAGTGCCGCACCTGCATACTGTGTGAAAAAATGCCATAAGGAAAGGCAAAACACAATTTGTATGTAGTCTGGTTTATGTTTCAGTGCAGACTATAAAGTGACAATTGAGTGCAAAAAAGGCCAAAAAAAACTTTGTGTGAAACCAGCCTTACACAAGCAGGCGGCATCATTGGGCACAGACGTTCTGTATCTGTACAGGTATATAAGTGACTGTTGTCCTGCAAATGTCACCGCTGTGATCCTCAGTGCAGTATGAAGAATCCTGAAAGTAACAAACTTGTAAGATAAATGATGATGTGCAGCTTTTACATGCGCCAAAGTTCACTGAGTTCACTGAATGAGGGGGCACATTATTTTACTGTCTCTATAACAGTCGGACACATTACAGTTGGACTTTACTTAAATGTCGTACTGTCTATTTAGTACAGATAATAGTTCATTAAACGTACAAAGTCTTTTGCGTGCATGGCCACCTTCTGGGCCTGGTCTTTTATTGCCACAGGAATGTAGCTATATCTTATCAGCATGCCCCGCGTATACCGTGTTACACACACAACACAATACTGCTATAGCATGAACTGCGATATAGGGAATCCTTACCTTTTTTTTGTTTATTTACTACTGTGGTTGGCAATGGTATATGAAATGTTTGCCATTTTTCTATATATACTACTTAACTCCTACTACTGGTTGCTCCATTAACCTTACTTTCTGTCTCTATTAGGACAGACAGAAAATTTCGATGATGCTTTTGGTGGTTCCTCCCATGATGTAGGGGACATTGCTCTTGCCTTGTATTCTGCTCTCTTTTCTTACTCTGGATGGGATACTCTAAACTTTGTTACAGAAGAAATTAAGAACCCAGAAAGGTAAGAATTGAAAAATTAAGATAACAGTATACAATGTCAATCAGCTGCTTCTAAGGCTAGCAGGATATTTAAGCGAGGCGTGGACTCGCGAGACACGGATGTAATATTAACACTTTACAAAGCTTTGGTGCGGCCACAACTGAAATATGCAGTTCATTTCCGGGCACCAGTCCAAAGAAAGGATGCACTGTAGCTGGAAAAAGTACAAAGAAGAGCAACTAAACTGATAAGGGGCATGGAGGGTCTTTGTTATTAGTTAAAAAAATTACATTTATTTAGTCTTGAGAACAGACGTCTAAGGGGGGATATGATTAACCTATACAAATACACTACTCACAAAAAGTTAGAGATATTTGGCTTGTGGGTGAAATTTCAGGGTGAACCTAAAAAGCACTCTAACCTTTACAAGGTGAACTTAATGTGACCTTCTCTAAACATTTGAATGCACATGTCCAACTGTTCAGTGTTTCAGTACTTTTTACACAACTTGTTGTTCACTAGCAAGGAGCTTAATGGCAAAATTCACAGCAGGTGTTTGATCCATTAATCGGCCAATGCATTTCCTGGTTCAATTACAATTGGTATTTAAACAGTCCTCCTCATCATGCTGTTCACATTTCAACATCATGAGACCAAGACGCCACCTAACAATTGATCAACGTTGCGAGGCTTCAAGCAGGATGTTCTCAGACGGAAGTGGCCACTGAGCTCAGAGTGTCATCAGCAGGTTGCAACAGAGATACAGAGAGACTGGAAGGGCCACAGAAAGGCATAGAAGTGGACGTCCTTTGTTCACATCCCACACTGATGACTGCTTCATTGTGAACAATGCCCTGTGGAACCAGATGATGAATGCCACACAACTCCACATTTAAGGGAGGTGAGAGGCACCCAAGTGTCACATTAGACAATTCGAAACAGTTTACATCAGCGTGGTCTACGTGCTAGACAACTTGAGCACACCACCAGGCATAGGTCTCATCGTCTTGCATGGGACAAGCGCTGTCCACTGATGAAAGTTGATTCACGTTGATTAGAAATGATGGTTGCCAACAATGTTGGAGACGTCAAGGAGAGCGCTATGCATCAGCCAGTGTTGTCACCAGACGAACCTTTGGTGGTGGTGTTACAGAGGACAGATGTGTCTAGTCAATACAGAATTGCACTTCACTTTGTGACAAGCCCATACTACTTGAACATCATTAATCCAGTCATTGTACCTCTGCATGAAGAACACACGTCAATGCACCAGCTCATCGAGATCGCATCATTAGGGAACGGCTGCTGGAGACACGGGTACCTCAAATGGAGTGGCCTGCACTTTCTCCAGACCTGAATTCTACTGAAAACCTATGGGATCAGCTAAGTCGCCATGTAAGGGCTCGTAACTCTGCACCCCAAAACCTCAATGACCTGAGGGCCGCCCTTCAAGAAGAGTGGGTGCCATACCTCAGCAGACAATAAGTCGTCTTGTGAACAGCATGAGACGTCGTTGTCAAGCTGTAATTGATGCTCAAGGCCAGATGACAAGTTATTGAGACACTGACATTTTTGTGGGGGTATACCCACCACTGTTGTTGGCTTTTGTTTCAATAAATTGTTTGAGATAAGGAAATCACCATCGCATGCTTCTACTTAAATGCCCTACTTTCATCATATAATATCACGGTAGCGTGAACCTTAAACGTTTTCCACTAATTTCTCCTGAGTGCCAAATATTCCTACTTTTTTCTGAATAGTGTATATAAATGGGCCGTACAAAAAATATGGCGAAAAGCTGTTCCATGTAAAATGCCCTCAAAAGACAAGGGGGCACTGCCCTCCGACTGGAGAAGAAAAAGTTCAGTCTCCAGAAGCGTCAAAGCTTCTTTACTGTAAGAACTGTGAATCTGTGGAATAGTCTTCCTCAGGACGTGGTCACAGCAGGAACAGTGGACAGTTTTAAAAAGATATTAATGCTTATGAAAATGTGTAAAAGTCTGGATCTCACTCCCTTTTCTAAAATTTGTGTTCCCTCCCATCCTTTGGTTGAACTTGATGGACTTTTTTTTCAACTGTGTTAAGTATGTAATTAAGATGATGCAGAAATTCAAGGAGTTGTCTGAGATTTTGAATTTGATGGACTATCCTCAGGATGGGTCATCAATATTTGAACGGTGGGGGTCCATCTCCCACCCATCAGCTTTTTACAGAGGACATGGCACTCCGGGGAACACAGCGGCATCTTTCTAGTCCAGTTACGTCACGTACATTGTTCACATGGCATAGGCGCAGCTCAGTCCCATTGAAGAGAATAGGGCTGGGCTGCAGTACCAAGCCCAGCCGCTATACAATGTACACTGCTTTGCCTAGTACGCTATAAGTAGCCGCAGGCAGGGGCGTAAGCAGTCGGACCCCCACTGATTAGATATTGATGTCCTATCCTGAGAATAAGCAATCTATATCAAAATCCCAGAGAACCTCTTTAAAGAGGATCTGCCACCTCTCCTTACTGTTTTCCGCAACTTTTGGAGCAATTTTTTTGGTTCTCTCCATGTTGTGCTGTTCCTCTGTTATGCCTTTAAGAAATTTCCAATTGGGATTGTCTCTGTATACAATTTAACTTTGGAACAGGACAGTGCAGAGTGCTAAGAAGAGATGCTCCACAAATGTCATTTTATAGAGAATTTCATGATTTTCTAAAACAGACATGTCAGGAGAGCTGTCCAATCCTCTTTAAGTGTCTATATGTAGGAGTAAAGATGGGGGGAAGAAAATGATCAAATCATTTGGGTGTTGACAATGTAGAAGCAGGATGTGGGATATACCTGCTACATCATGGTCACAGATAATATATATCTACCTATGTGGTGAAGTGCTTGTAGCATTATTAGGTTATCATGTACTTCTGTCTGATCCTGTGTGTAGTCAGGGAGGTATTATAATCCAAGAGATGGAGATTAGGAGCAGATTACTAATGTATCATGAAAGATGACCTTTCTCCTGTCATTTTATGTTCTCCACAGGAATCTGCCCCTCGCCATTGGAATCTCCATGCCAATTGTGACTGTCATATATCTACTCACTAACGTAGCATACTACACCATTCTGGACATGCGCTCCATACTGGGAAGCGATGCCGTGGCCGTGGTAAATGCACAGTACATACCTTGTAGAAATGTTTACATCAAGTTAGTCACAAGCCAGCTAGGTAGAATGTAAATTCTGCATTTTATAATGTCTAAGGTATAGAACGATGCAAGGGAAGTAAATGAGAAGTCTCAGCTTGCTATGTATGTTAACTGATCCCGGATTGGTCTTTTCTCAGACATTTGCTGATCAGATATTCGGAATATTTAACTGGACGATCCCCCTGGCTGTAGCGCTTTCATGCTTTGGAGGCCTGAATGCTTCAATTCTAGCTGCATCAAGGTAAAAAAAGATGTCTACATGATTTAGTCAGAAAATGTCTTCCAAACTATATGTAAATCGAGAAATAATGTCATCCCTCATATTCTCTGTGGAATTGAGTAATGTAACGTGGTATAAATGCTGTGGAATTGCCGCAGTGACATCAGTACAAAGCATGGCATGAATTGTAAATCTGCACCATGTCAAATGATGCAGACTGCCCTGGATTTCACCATTTGTAAGGCCCCTTTCACACAAGCGTGTCCGGATTAGGTCTGGATGCGCTGCGGATGCGTTCAGTGAAAACTGTGCGATTTCACAGGCAAAGCTATTCAGTTTTGCCTGCGATTGCGTTCAGTTGTTCAGTTTTTTCCACGCGGGTGCTATGCGTTTTGATGCGTTTTTCACTCGCGTGATAAAAAACTGAAAGTTTACAAACAACATCTACTAGCAACCATCATTAAAAAAAGCGAAGCACCCGCACTTGCTTGCGGATGCAATGCGTTTTTCACGCAGCCCCATTCACTTCTATGGTGCTAGGGCTGTGTGAAAAACGCAGAATATAGAACATGCTGCGATTTTCACGCAACGCACAAGTCATGCGGCAAAAAACGCTCAGGTACACAGCCCCATTAAAATGAACGGGTCAGAATTCAGTGCGGATGCTATGCGTTCACGTCACGCATTGCACCCTCGCGGAAAACTCGCTCATGTGAAAGGGGCCTAAATCTGCAGCAAATACACAGCATTTATGCAGAGAAATCTGTGGCAAAGTCTTCACAATCTGATTTCCCACTGTGGTTTTCAGCCAAATAAAATGCCATACTGCCATACCCTTAACTCTAGTTTCATACTAGCGATAGGGATCCGGTAGGGAACATCCTGGCGGATCTCTCTGCTTTCCGGCATTGCTGTCCGGCCCCATTCACTATAATGGGGAGTGGACCAGCAGAGATCCGCCCGCAACCCAACAAATATGCCGATAATGGTCCAGAAGAAAACGGCTGTGCTATAGCTAGTGTTAAACTAACCTTAGGGTGAATTCACACGAATCAAAATTCCTGTCATTTCCCATTCATATTGAATGGGGTTTGCAGAAATCCATGTGCTTGCTGCAGAAACAACTCCATTCACATGATGATTTTCAGTCACATACATTTCTGCGACAAGCCTGCCGAGTGTGAATGCACACATGCTATTCCATCTATCTAAAGCCTTTCTCAGGCTCTAAGTGGAACTCCGGCGCACCTCTTCCATCCAACAGCAGAGCGGAGTGGATAGACGGATGCTGTTTAATGGACGTCATGATGCCTAATATTGCACCAGCACAGTTTATGGTGCTAGTTTCCCCCTATGTCATATGGATTTGAAAAGAAAGTCTGAAGGTATAGTGCGTTCTGTCGCATATCAGCCACTGTAGTTGTCGTACCTGTTATTTGTTGACGCAGGGGTTTTTGTAGAAATAAAATGTCAGGTTCAAATACAGCTACTCAGTTACTGACATCTTATGAAAAGTGGCGTTCAGACTGGAGAACACCTTTAGGCTGGGAACACACCTAGGCGTTTTTGGATCAGGCGTTTTTTTGAGCGTTTTTTCCGCGGAAAACGCGCGTTTTTTTAGGCATTTTTGTATTTTTGCAACGCGCGTATTTGGGGCGTTTTTTGATTGCCAGCTTACAGTTTGCAGAAAAAAAGAATCCCCACCCAGCAAAGGTGGGTGGAGATTCTGCCTTTCTGCTGGGTTTTACTACAAAAACGCGCGATCATATGCGCGTTTTTGAAGCGGAAAACGCGCATATTTTCTTATATGCGCGTTCCCATGCTTTTCAATGGGTGCAAACGCTTGGGCAAACGCCCCAAAGAAGCTCATGCACAAGCGTTTGCGTTTGGCGTTTTTCAGCGCGTTCAAACGCGCTGTAAAACGCTCAAGTGTGAACCATGTCCATTGGAATACAAGGGTTTTCACTTGTTGTGCGTTTTTCAGCGCGTTTGAACGCGCTGAAAAACGCTTAGGTGTGTTCCCAGGGTTAAGGCTCTTCACTTTTAGTTAAACTGTTGAATTGGTGATGGTGCCTTTGGTTATACATTTGAAAGCTACAGATCAGTCTCTTAAGACTTGCGCTCTGGGGATTTTTTTTTAAGTTTTTTTAAGCAATGCCCCAATTGGGTAAAAAATAGGCAATTATAACCCAAAAATGACACAATTTGTAAGGTGAGTAGAGCAACATTTGGACTTTTTACGTGTCCTAAAATCTGTTCACATTGATTCATTTACTTAGCTGTTCCTTTGGCTGTTGTCCTCAATTTTAGACTCTTCTTTGTTGGGTCCCGAGAGGGTCATCTTCCTGATGCTCTTAGCATGATCCACGTGGAGCGATTCACCCCGATACCAGCCCTGCTGTTTAATGTAAGTGTGCCAGTGGGCAGGAGATCATGTATTAAGATGTTTAGTAGTATGGTTTGTAGGACCTATAGTCGCTGACTAGTGGTGGGAATACACATAAAATATCAGAAGAGACGATGAGTACTCTAATAGAACTTTGTTTCATCTGTACAAGCAGATAGAGGACCTAAAGGGGATGTCTGAGTCTTAAAAAAAGAGGAGATGCAATAAAATAACTAAGAAAAACCCAAGTATTTTCCGTTTCAAACCCCACAGATATATTGCAGAAACACAACCCCCCCCCATAGTCTGCCAGCCATGATTTTACAGTCCTTACTTACAGCAGATAGATGTAGGAGAGATATAAAAGCTACTCTAAATGTATAGGACATCAGGACAGCCATTTTTCTTCCGATGGACAAGATTGCCCATTACATAAACTGTGGCCAGATTCCTGACTTTACTCCACATCTAGGTAAAATATGGTTCTTTTGTATAAGTGTCAGCTATGAACTTTAAGTGATGTGCTGCTGCCTCTTATCCATTTCCAGGGTGCCATGGCTCTAGTGTACCTCTGTGTAGAAGACATCTTCCAGCTCATTAATTACTACAGCTTCAGCTATTGGTTATTTGTGGGCCTGTCTATTGCGGGTCAACTTTATTTGCGCTGGAAGGAGCCAGACAGACCACGACCCCTCAAGGTCAGTGTTGCATGTGCAAGGGCTTGTATATAGTGTCTACTTCTGTTCAATCACATTGTCTCCTTCGGTCACATTATTATTTTTTGTCTTTATAGATTTAATGGTGTCAGTAGCCCTGAAGGCACATAATTAACTCCTAAAGGTCTTCTTTGCCAGTCTAAATGAACCTTAGAGGTGTTGTCCATGCTACTTGAATATTTTTTTCCAGGAGCAACAAATGTGATAAAATAACAAAGTGATACATTTTTGTCCTGTCTTCTGACCTGCATCTTCCTGGCTGCAGAAGTGACCTGTCATACACACCTCGTCACCATGCAGCCAGTTGGGTGCAGTGATTGCCTTTAGTGGTGACATGGTAAGCAGGGGACGTCACTGCTGCAGTCAGGAAAACAAACACCGGTAGAAAGGACCGAAGTATAAAACGTCAGAAGTGTACAAAGTAAGCATGGGCATGAATTATGACACTAGTGTGATGATTGTACATATAAATCATATAACACCAGTTTCAATAAACGTCTTGCCTGCTTTTGGTCCCACATATAGATACGTACTTCTTTAGAATCTGATCCACACAGTAGGGAAGGGGTAGAACATGGGGAGATTGGGGGCGGGGGGCATAAAGAAATACCAGAAAAGAAAAACAAGAGCAGAAGAAATTTAAGTGGTAGCACGAATGCTTCCATATGGATCCGTTATTTAAGACAAACCCTAGAGCTCGTAACAGACCAATAAGCAGCGCCAGAAGGTCCTAACCCGGGGTACGAAGGTTCTCCATAGCTGGAAAATTGGGTGCTGAGAGGAGAGGTAGTCACATTACTGTCATAAGACTGCCACGGAGCCCAGTGTTTTTTTTTTTATCACATTTACTGCTCCTGAGAAAATAATTATTTAGCTTGGACAACCCCTTTATGGTTCATTTAGATTGACAAAAAGATCTCAAATTGTTAAAGGAGTTTTCCAGGATTTATATATTGATGAACTATCCTCAGGATAGCAGCTGAGCTTGGTATGGCAGCTCAGGCCCATGCACTTATATGGGACTGAGCTTCAACTAGGTCACTGACCTAGGAAGAGGCCGAAGCACTCACTGGAGTGCCATGGCCTCTTCAAGCAGCTGTTTGGAAGTCTGACCGCCACTGAGCATAGGTCATCATTATAGGAGTCCAGGGGCGTAGCTAACGGCTCATGGGCCCCGGTGCAAGAGTTGAGCTTGGGCCCCCCTTCCCTCAGTGCTTTGTGTATCTTCCTATACGGGAAACAAGGGTCTTTGGGCCCCCTCAGGCTCCTGGGTCCGGTAGCGACTGCTACCTCTGCACCCCCTATAGCTACGCCCATGTAGGAGTCCCAGAATACCCCTTTAAGGCTCCACTAAACCTGACACCAGTGGTATAGTTAACAAAGGTTGGGATAATAGTAATTTAGCTCGTTCAACCGCTTGACCAATGTTTGTGTGAAAGTTTAACAGTCGTTGCCCCGTGTAAACATGTCCACCAATTAAATGGCACATGACTGAATGTTCATTTGTCCTTGATCGCTTCTTTTATGCAGACATAAAAATCATGTTTATCAGCAGCACATCCCTATGTGTAACCCAACAGAAATAGAAACTGTATGGGGACAAACCATGATTGTTCTTCTGACCATACTGACGATGATGTCACCATGTAATGGAAGAAACTGAGCACCTTGCTCGATCATCACTCATTATAGGCAGAGAGATGAAAATCAAAAATCCACATGAAATATCTAATTTAATTTTGTATTCTTAAAATGCTGCAGTGTGGTGACCTCTGTTTCCTGCTCATTACAGCTCAGCCTGGTGTTTCCAGTAGTATTCTGCCTATGCACTGTGTTCCTTGTGGCTGTGCCACTGTACAGTGACCTGATCAACTCACTGATTGGAATCGCCATAGCACTGTCCGGAGTTCCGGTCTATTTCCTTCTTGTACGTGTTCCAGAGCAAAAGAAACCGCAGTGGCTCCGTCGCATAGCAGGTATGAATTTTCAGGTGCTAGATCTTTCAAGCATCACTCCACACCTTTAAAAGTTATACCATTTTCTAGTATACTTTCTGCATCAATTCCTGTTTGGTGCAGGTCCTCAGCGTACAGTGACATCTTTTGCTGTCATTTCAGTAGAGCAACTCCTGGAGCGCGTTTGCAATAAGAACTAACTGTAAGGGTCCATTCACACGTCCAAAGAATGGGTTCAAATCTGTTCCGCAACGTTGCGGAACAGATCCAGACCCATTCATTTCCGGTTCGTGTCCCCGATCTTCCGGTCCGCGGCTCCCAAAAAAAATAGAACATGTCTAGAATAGGCATTTCTATAGGGGTGACACAGAGTATAATGTTTAAACTTTTAAAAAAAGTCATAAAATAGTGACCACATAATAGGATTTACATTTTTATTTATTACATAATAAATTACACCAAAAAATAAAATAAAATAAATAAACACCATTATTTAGCATAAAATACATTGGCCCAGATTTACCATTAGTTTCACAGGGTAAACATGTAGACAGGAGTCTTTAAAGCAGACATTCTCAAACTGCCGCCCTCCAGCTGTTGTAAAGCTACAACTCCCACAATTCCCTGCTGTAGGCTGTTCGGGCATGCTGAGAGTTGTAGTTTTGCAACGGCTGGAGGGCCGCAGTTTGGGGATGCCTGCTTTAAAGGAACACTTTAATCAGAAATTAGTATTTCATGCTAAACTCCTTTGGAAAATGAAAAGTAGAATCTGATTGGTTGCTATGGGCAACTAAGCGAGTTCTACTTTACACCAGTTTGATAAATGACCCCGAATATTCATAGTCCATTTTCATTTTGGTAGTACTGTGCCATAGAAAATTAAATACAAAATATTGTCTTTCTATACAAGTCAGCACAGAGATAAAACTCCAATATAGATTGGTAACCCATTCTATAGTTTACTACTGCTGTGAGGGGAAGACATTATTTGTAACGGTCTCTTTACACGAGACGACAGACCAGCAAATTGTCGGAAAGGAAGCGTTCCTTCTCGACAATCTGCTGCTCGCTGGTGGCGGAGACTGCTGCGATCTCCTTCAGAGAATGGGGAAGAGCTATCGCTAATGGGATCGCTCTTTCCGATACTGACTTGTTGTTTGCCGGCAGCAGTCTGTGTTTACATAGCACCATCTGCTGCCAGCAAACGACGACTTTTGTGTAAGCACAAACGATTGGATTATCGATTTATTGGGGATTGTCGGTACATTTACACCACAAGATGATCGCTAACTTCTAGACTGTCTATCTAAAAGTTTAGGACAACTTTTAGACAAAAATGCTGGCACATTTTGGTGCTAAAAGTCCAATTTTAGGCTATGCCACCTTGTCAGCTAAGCCACACCCCGTCATTGAGCATGTAAAAAAAAAAGAAAACATTAGATGAGACATTTCATGTCAAATTGCACCAAAATGTAGTATAATCCAGTCGCAGTTTATAATAAATCAGGGCCATTTTTCACAGAGCAGTGATAGGAAACGTATTGTACTTTCTCAGTTATTGAGCCGCAGTAGAGTTGCTTTTACATACAGCAGTCATCCCCTCTCTGTGGGGATCAATGATCATAACTGTGAACATTCGTGCTCATCGATTAATCAGTTTATCATTCCCCCCCATGCCAGTTTTCATGTTTGCGAAATTTTAAACGGCATTGCGTCTAAATTTAGTTGCAAGTGGCACTTCTACGTGTGCCCTTACCACTTTCCCGAGAGAGGAGGGGTCGAAGCCAGTGGGTACGGCATATTAACCCTATTTTATACCAGTTTTCTGGTGCAAAAGACTGAAATCACTTTAAGCACATAGACTACTGGGGCATCCTCTGGCGGCACAGGGGATATATAATGCTGGCCTATAATAAATACCCCCCCATTGTTTGTAGGCAGCAAATTCATGTTCACACAGGGCAATGTGCTGCCCACACACAAACATATTAGATGCCGCATGAAACACTTGATCACCTGATTCAGGTTTTGATTATTCATCGGGTGACCGGCGGCACATTTACACAGGACAATTATTGGGAATGGACAAATTTTCGTACCAGATAGTTGTCCCAATCCTCAGCCCTTGTAAATGGGCCCTTAGACAGTGTAAACTTAAGGCGGTTGCTCGTTCAGTGAAGGAGACCACTGTATTTACATGCAGCAATCACCTCCACAGTGTGAGAACGAGGAATCGTTATTGTGATCGCTCATCCTCATAGAGCTGCACTATTTCTGGATCAGTTTAAACCGTGCAATCTGCTGCCCAGAAACGATAATTTATGTGCCTGCACGAACAGGATCACCCCATGAACAAGCCGTTTTGCTCGTTCATCATGTGATCGGCAGCACATTTAGATGTGAAGATTGTTGGGAACGAGCGTTCGTTTCCGATAATCTGCCTGAATATCATTTTAGAGAGTTATCTAAACTCCAGTTAGTTCCATGTATCAGCCCATAGAAGGGAAAGATTACAGAACATCCAGGCAACCCAGAGAGGGAGTGAGAATATTGGCAAAGGAAGTTAATTGTCGTTTATCAGACTCTAGCCTCCTCTACATCTGGTGGAGAGATTCTAAGCACCCAGCTGCTCACTATAACCAAAGACAGAAAGGCCACCTGTCAGGAGAGAGTATTCCTAGAGAGGATACAGAAGTATATGACTATATAGTACAGCGGAATGGTACATCCCTCCAGCCTGGGATCGTATCCTATTCATGACGCCAATTTATTGCAGCGACTGGGCCGCAGGGGCAATATCTGAGTTACGGTGGGTCGATAGGGGTAGTAGTAGTTTTACTCACAGTTCTGCAGAGCTCCCTGGGCTGGCGTGCAGTGAATGGAAGGACAAGATCAGTTCCTTCGGGGCACACGCTGTTGTCCAGGGACTCCAGCCAGATGTTGGTTGAAGTGCCCTTGGTGGTGTGGTTTTTAAGGTGCTGTGGAGGCAGGGTCCCTGGTGTTCGTGACGCCAGCACCGTAAGGTGGTCTCCCTAGTGGCAGGCATCATTTTTCTGCTCCATTCTTTGAACAGGTTGCTTAAACACACAAAAGTCCACTTCGTCTCTGGCTGGACAGTGGTACTTCAAAAAGAGGTCCAGTAACCCTTGGACTTGGTTTCCTAACTATTTTGCCCTACTGGATAGTGCCCAGGGGACCCACATCAGCGGCTACATACTCTCCTCTCCTTCACTGACCGCTCATCTCTAACTTCCTGTGACTAGCCTGTTCTATATATATGATGCTATGGCACCACCTGGTGGTGACTATGTGTAATGCAGTTACCAGCCTGTTGTGAGGAATTTGCAGCTTAAAGGCCCATTCACACGTCCGCAATGTTCGTCCGCAACGGCTCCGCAATAATATAGAGCATGTCCTGTTCTTGCCCGCAATTGCGGACAAGTATAGGCATCTCTATGGGGCTGGCGGCAAGGTGTGTAGCGGATCCGCAACACACTACGGACGTGTGAATGGGGCCTAATACATAGGAAATAGACAATGGCATAAGATGACATGCATAAGGTTTAGGGACCCACTTCTTGCACGGAGTGGGACACTGCATATGCAATAATTCTGGACTGTGTATTTTAGTAAATCTCCCCCAATGAGCGTTATAAAGATGACCAGGACACATTTTTATCTGCCGGTAAATGATAACTTATAGTTGCTGGACTAACCATCGACTCTACCTGCAAGAGTAGTTGGAGGTTGGCTTTGTAAAATAGCTCCCCAGGACTTCATGGTCACAGAGTTGACATTAACACTTGTTTGTCTTTTCCTGTAGCGACAATCACTCGATACACCCAGATCTTATGCTATTCTGTCATCACTGAGATGGATTTAGAAGAGAAAGAAAAAATAGCTCCAAAATCCGACTGAGGAGCATAGGCTCACATCTGGAAGCTGCTGGATCTCCGGAAACTGCATTAGTCACATAATTTATTTCTTACACTGGATGGACGTCTTTTTTTCATCATTAAAGGCTTCAATGCCGGGTGACTGCAGGGCAGTGCTCTGACATGAAGTTAGGTGAACAAGTTCTCTCTGGCAGGGGAAGTGTTAATTGTTTTCTCTTTTTCACATATTTTTTCCTCTGAAATGGGATGTTAATTGTTAAGGCCCTTGATGGGGGCAGCACTCCAGAAATGCAGGGCTGGCCCATGAAGGCAGGGGTGATTTTGTGTAATCAGGACCATCCATCGGACTCCCATGAATGGGCAACGTGCCTTACATGACAGAGGAACTCTGAACCTTTTGCACTGACTGGAAAGATATGGCAATTGTCTCTTTGCACAGGATTGGTGGGGACATACTGGAATAAAAATGTTAGAACAAATCTCAAATCGTGGTGTTGTTGATTAGAAATCAGAAATCAAATCTCTGCTTGGAGTCATTGAATGGGAACCCTTATTGCTTACCCCCAGAGGATGAAAATCCATAACCTGGGTCCTGTAATGGTCATATAGGTTCCTGGCTTATTACATTGCTCTGTACTGTAACTTACAGCATGTGTCCATATTATGACCGGGAGAGATTTCTATCCACTGGAAGTAAACAATGTCCACATTCAATGAGTACAAGCAGATATCTTGAAAACTGTATTCAAATAATACAGAAAATGATAAAATAATAAAAAATACAGAAACTATAAAACAATTTCAGGATGTAGTGTTCTGTGTAGTGAGTAGTAGTTTTAATTTGACACTCGTGAAGTCACACATCCTTCACATTACTAACACAATTCTGTATGCTGTGGAGTGATTTATATGCTGAGAGCCAAGGACTACACCTATGTATGAGCCAAACTGTCACGTGCTGATATCCGGGACACTATTGAGAGGCCACAGACATTAAATAGTGAGGAAATTACCCATATGTACGGTCAGCTGTAAGGATGGATCCATATTTTCTTCTGTTTCCTTCCCCAGTACTAATAACTATAAAAAACTCTTTGAAAGGGCTTAAAGTGGAACTGTCCTTTCGATTTAAAGAGTCTTCTATCAAAACTGATTCAGACCGATACTCGGCATGTTTGCTGGAAGGCGGCCGGATCTCCGCCGATCCCTATTATAATGAGTGAGGTCGGACAGAAACTTACAAACCACCGGCAATGCCGGAGTGCACAGAGGTGGAACAGTCTGCTGGATCTCGGACACTAGTGCGCAACTAGCCTGTCTTCAGTCTGAAGATGCCTGTGTGTAAGGAGTCAGCTAGGCAGGGTGATGAGTAGTGATAGTTAGGCCACATGTCCATGGTCAGAGACTGGGGTAGTGACAAGACGTGGTTGGAAGCCTCAGCGTGTTACACACAGACGTCTTCTGCTGACTGAAGACAGATTCTTCTTAGCAATGCTGTTAGGGCTTTGCTAAGAACACCCTTTACACCCTGTTTTCTAGTAGAAAGAAACATATTTCCCTAATAGAGTATATTACAAATATGTTCATGTCCCTACACAATATAAAAAGTAAACTGAAATGACAGTTGCACTTTAAAGGGGGTTATGCCACGATTGATGTAAAAAATAAAAACCAGACATCATATAGTACATGACACGCTCTTTCTAACAAAGCTAGAACCAGCCCTGTACCTCACATGGATCCAGAGATCTCCCCATTCACCAATTGCTCTGCTAGATTCCATTTCTCTGCTGCAGATCTCTCCCTGTAACTGCCCCAGCTTCTAAGAGAAGATATGGCTGGTGACATTTGAAGATTTAAACTGAGCATATTCAACCAGCACAGTGACACGGACAAAAAATAAGGAAAAGAACAAGCAGGTGGCGCTATACAGATAGATTTCATTGAACAGCTCAGAGACTGATAAATTTTGAGTTACATGTTTAAACTAGGGACTGGAGGGGAGGGTAATTACATAATAGGAGATGAAGGTAGTGCAGATAGAGACCGGGGGCAAGGTAGTGGGACTGGGGGAGGAATGGAAGGGGGGCTAGAACAGTTCACAAGGTGCAGGGTAAAAAATATATATAAACCTCTTAATTGTATGTACACTAATGCCAGAAGACTGACTAACAAGACTGGTGAACTGGAATTAGTGATGTTTGAGGAGGACTATAATAGTGGGAATAACTGGACATGGCTGCTTGATAGCTATGACTGGACAGTTAATGTACAAGGTTATAGTCTGTTTAGAAAGGATCGCAAAAACCGGAGAGGGGGGTCTGCCTTTATGTAAAGTCCTGTCTAAAGCCCACAGTACGAGAAGATATAAGTGAGAGACATGAACATGTGGATTCACTGTGGGTAGAAATACATGGAGGAAAAATCAATAATTAAATACTAATATGAGTTTATTATAAACCACCTAATATACCAGAGTCCATACAAAATCTATTACTAAACGAGATAGACGAGGCGGCAAATCATAATGAAGTCGTTATTATGGGGGACTTCAACTACCCAGATATAGACTGGGAAACTGAAACCTGTATATCTCATAAAGGAAAAAGGGTCTTGGCAATAGCCAAAGACAATTACCTTTCCCAACTGGTTCAGGACCCGACCAGAGGGACGGCCATACTGGACTTAGTACTAACCAATAGACCTGACAGAACAACAGATGTGCAGGTTAAGGGACACCTGGGAAATAGTGACCATAAAGTAATAACCTTCCAATTATCCTTCAAAAGAGCGTTTCTACAGAGAGGAACAAAAATACCAAACTTCAAAAAAGCAAAATTTAGCCAACTAAGAGAGGTCATAGACCTAACTAAGGCTACTTTCACACTCGCGTTTTGTGCGGATCCGTCATGGACTGATCCGTTCAGATAATACAACCGTCTGCATCGGTTCAGAACAGATCAGTTTGTATTATCTTTAACATAGCCAAGACGGATCCGTTTTCTATTGTGCCAGATTGTGTCAGTAAAAACGGATCCGACCTCATTGACTTACGTTGTGTGCCAGGACAGATCCAGTTTTATCAGACGGACACCAAAACGCTGCAAGCAGCATTTTGGTGTCCGTCTCCAAAGCTGAATGGAGACTGAACTGATGCAAACTGATGCATTCTAAGCGGATCCTTTTCCATTCAGAATGCATTACATACAAACTGATCCGTTTTGGACCGCTTGTGAGAGCCCTGAACAGATCTTAAAAACGGAAAGCAAAAAACGCGAGTGTGAAAGTAGCCTAACTGGGACAAAGTCCTCAAAAATAAAAATACAGCCCCAAAATGGGATATCTTTAAAATCTCATTGTGAGAGGTACATACCGTATTGGAATAAAAGGCTAAGGAACAAAAAGAAACCAATGTGGATAAATAGAAATGTAAAGAAAGCAATAAATTACAAAAAGAAAGCATATAAATCACTAAAATAGGAGGGTAGTGAGCACGCATTGATAAACTATAAGGAAAGAAATAGAATGTGTGAAAGACAAATAAAAGCAGCCAAACTGCAGACAGAGAGATTAATTGTCAAAGAGAGCAAAACTAACCCTGAAATCTTCTTCAATTATATAAATCTGAATGTATCAGCCCTTTAAAGAGTAATAAGGGGGGAGTTGCAGAAAGCGACGAGGAAAAAGCAAAGCTATTACATATTTTTTTCTCCACTTTATTCACTGAGAAAAATAAACTGTCAGATGAAATGCAGAATGTAAAAGTAAATTCCCCATTAAAAGTGTCCTGTCTGACCCAAAAAGAAGTACAGCGGCATCTTTTTTGAATCAGATAATTTTTATTGAAAAGTTTTTCTGACATTTTATCACAAAACAAACAAAAGCAATGCCTCCCCCCAACCCTCTCTCACCCCATTGCCATTATATCCCAAAGTCCAGCAGACAATTTCCGCGGTCCACCGACGACATTTCTTGTCTTATACGTTTCTAGCGTGCGTAGGAACCAATTAAATAAGCGAGAATACAGTGCTGGTAGCATAGCAGAGTTCGTAGCAGTCCATGCAATATTATATAAAACATTCAATCACCCAGCATCCGAACATCTTATGACTCCAAACTGGTACCAGGCGGCAAGATCATATTCAGAGACATATAGCAATTACACTATACCAGCATACACAGATAATTTCGACAATACAAAAACACAATCGGTCTACTCATGATCCATCCAGGGCTACATATATCTCAAACCGGAATATTGTATTTTTGTATTCATGGGGACCATATTCTAGAGAATTTCTGTAAAGTATTCTGCTTCTGATACACAAAATGCTCTAACAATATTAACGTGCGTACTCTAGCCACTAATTCCTTACAGTACAGCGGCATCTTAAAAAGATTAAAGTAGACAAACCGCCAGGACCGGATGGCATACACCGGGAATTAAGTAATGTCATAGCCAGACCTTTATTTCTGATATTTACGGACTCTTTACTGACAGGGGATGTTCCACAGGATTGGCGCATAGCAAATGTGGTGCCAATATTCAAAAAGGGTCCAAAAACAGAGCCCAGAAACTATAGGCCGGTAAGTTTGATATCTGTTGTGGGTAAACTGTTTGAAGGGTTTCTAAGAGATGCTATCTTAGAGGATCTCAACGGAAATAAGCAAATAACGCCATATCAGCATGGCTTCATGAGGGATCGGTCATGCAAAACTAATTTAATCATTTTCTATGAGGAGGTAAGTTCTAGGCTTGACAGCGGCGAATCAATGGATGTCGTATATCTGGACTTCTCCAAAGCATTTGACACTGTACCTCATAAAAGGTTAGTATATAAAATGAGGATGCTCGGACTGGGAGAAAATATCTGTATGTGGGTAAGTAACTGGCTGAGTAATAGAAAACAGAGGGTGGTTATTAATGGTACACACTCAGATTGGGTCACTGTCACTAGTGGAGTACCTCAGGGGTCAGTATTGGGCCTATTCTCTTCAATATATTTATTAATGATCTTGTAGAAGGCCTGCACAGTAAAATATCAATTTTTGTAGATGACACTAAACTGTGTAAAGTAATTAACACTGAAGAGGACAGTATATTGCTACAGAGGGATCTCGATAGATTGGAGGCTTGGGCAGAGAAATGGCAGATAAAGTTTAACACTGACAAATGTAAAGTTATGCACATGGGAAGGAATAATGCAAGTCACCCGTACATACTAAATGGTAAAACACCGGGTAACACTGACATGGAAAAGGACCTAAAAATTTTAGTGAACAGCAAACTAAGCTGTAAAAACCAGTGTCAGGCAGCTGCTGCCAAGGCCAATAAGATAATGGGTTGCATTCCTCTGGATCAACTTGCAGGATAACAGGCTGAACTGGATGGACAGATGTCGTTTTTCGGCCTTATATACTATGTTACTATGTAATTACAAAAGTATTCCTATTTAGGTGCTGGTTTGAAAAAATGTAGAATATGTTTCATGACACAACCCTTTAAAGGTCCTTTTACGCGAGCTAAGCATTGAACCAAACTTCCTACAAATGGTCGTTTACGTTAATTGGCCTTTGTAAAGGTGCTGCCGATCACCCATAAATAAGCAAAAAACGCTTGCTTGTCAGGTGATTTCATCTTTCATGCGTCATCCAAAATCTTCATTTGTCAGCATCACATTGCTCTGTGTAGACAGGGATGTGCTACCAACAATATGCAAATGGTGGATGAATGATGAGAAGGCTGACCTTATGCGGATATATGCCACTTGTTTACTGCCAGGCACCAGCCTGTTTAACCGCCTGCCGACCGCCTAACGCAGGGATGCGTCCAGGCGGCGGCAGGTCTGTTCCTCTCTGACGCGGCAGCGCATCATCTCGCGAGAGGCGAAATCTGCTGTGAATCGCACGCGCGCGTTCACAGGAGTTGTACTACAGCCTGCCAGCGATGATCAATCGCTGGCAGGCTGTAGATGCGAAATAAATTGCATCAAACAAGTATATCAGACGCTGTTTTGTTAACCGCGTCTGATATAGCTGCTACCTGGTCCTCTGGTGGTCCCATTTGCTGGGATCGACCACCAGAGGACCAGGTAGCTATGTAAAGTAGCACCAAGCACCACTCTACACCCCCCCCCTGTCACTTATTAACCCCTTGTTAACCCCTGATCACCCCATCTAGACTCCCTGATCACCCCCCTGTAAGACTCCATTCACATGTCCATATGTGTTTTGCGGATCTGCAAAACACGGACACCGGCAATGTGCTTTCCGCATTTTGCAGATCCGCACATTGCCAGAACTATATAGAAAATGCCTTTTCTTGTCCGCAATTGCGGACAAGAATAGGACATGTTCTATATTTTTGCGGAGCGGAAGTGCAGACCTGGAAGTGCGGATCCGCAATTCCGGATCCGAGCGGGACAAAGTCTGTCCCCATAGAAATAAATGGGTCCGCAATCTCATTACCCGTATGCTCAATATAAGGAGAATCGCAGAAACTCCTAATGCTGGCCATACGTGTAATGATTGCGGAGACCCTCAAATGCCAGGGCAGTACAAACACCTCACATGTGACCCCATTTTAGAAAGAAGACACCCCAAGGTATTCCGTGAGGGGTATGGTGAGTTCATGCAAAATTTTATTTTTTGTCACAAGTTAGTGGAATATGAGACTTTGTAAAAAAAAAAAAAAAAACAATTCCCGCTAACTTGTGCCCAAAGTTTTTTTTTCTGTGAACTCGCCATACCCCTCACGGAATACCTTGGGGTGTCTTCTTTCCACAATGGGGTCACTTGTGGGGTATTTATGCTGCCCTGGCATTTTAGGGGTCCTAAAGCGTGAGAATGCAAATGCGTAAAAATGCCCTGTGAAATCCTAAAGGTACTCATTGGAATTAGGGCCCCTTTGCGCATCTTGGCTGCAAAAAAGTGTCACTCATGTGGTATCGCCGTACTCAGGAGAAGTAGGGCAATGAGTTTTAGGGTGTATTTTTATATATACCCATATTTTTTGTGAGAAATATCGCTGTAAACGACAACTTTTTAAATTTTTTTATACAAAGTTGTCAATTTACAGAGATATTTCTCTCACCCAACATAGGTATATGTAAAAATACACCCCAAAACACATTGCCCTACTTCTCCTGAGTACGGCGATACCACATGACTGACACTTTTTTACAGCCTGGGTGCGCAAAGGGGCCCAAATTCCAACGAGTACCTTTAGGTTTTACAGGGATGCTCACAATTTAGCCCCGCCCAAAATCTCAGAACAGTACAAACACCCCACAAATGACCCCATTTTGGAAAGAAGACACCACAAGGTATTCGCTGAGGGGCATAGTGAGTCCATCAAAAATTGAACTTTTTGTCACAAGTTAGCGGAAAGGGAGACTTTGTGAGAAAAAACAATAAAAAATCAATTTCCGCCAATTTGTGCCAAAAAAAAAACTTCTATGAACTCGCCATGCCCCTCACGGAATACCTTGGGGTGTCTTCTTTCCAAAATGCGGTCACATGTGGGGTATTTATACTGCCCTAGCATTTTAGGGGCCCTAAAGCGTGAGAAGAAAAATGCGTAAAAATGCCCTCCTAAAAGGTACTCATTGGAATTTGGGCCCCTTTGCGCACCCAGGCTGCAACAAAGTGGCACACATGTGGTATCGCCGTACTCAGGAGAAGTAGGGCAATGTGTTTTGGGGTGTATTTTTACATGAAAAGTACCTCAGGATCTGGTCAAAATGGAATAACTATATCACAACGGATAAAATTAACAAATACTTAGATTGATGGGTTCGCCCACACTTTGCACATCAGTTCTGGGGAGAACATGTGACTGAGTTTTTTGTTTTCGGTTCTTTGTTTTTTCTTTTAGGTTTTTGTCCTTCCTTCCCTGGTTTCCCCCTCCCTTACCCCCCCCCCCCTCCAACTCCCCTTATTCGCTATATTTTGAGAACAACCAGGTACTTCTACAGTGCCTCCATACATCACTTATTATTATAAATTGGTTCTCATATGATTTGGGTAGATACAGCAGTAGTGAATGATTGATACTTTATAATAAATCTGAATAGAATTAATCCACTGCTTCATTTGCTACCGGCATAAAGAAGAATACCAACGCATCCAGAAAGAAAATCCACGCCTGTATATACAGGCTACACATTTGTCTGCTGCATTTTATAAATAAAATCAATGTCGATGTTTGACGTTTTTGTTTCATTCACAGGTCCCTTCACATGGACATTATGTATCTTAGGCCTCTTTCACACTTGCGTTGTTAGGATCCGGCGGATCCGTAACAACGCAAGTGAACTGAAAGCATTTGAAGACTGATCAGTCTTCAAAATGCTTTCAGGTTACTATGGCAGCCAGGACACTATTAAAGTCCTGGTTGCCATAGTAGTAAGTGGAGAGCAGTATACTTACAGTCCATGTGGCTCCCGGGGCGCTCCAGAATGACGTCAGAGCGCCCCATGCGCATGGATCACGTGATCCATGCGCGTGGGGCGCCCTGACGTCACTCTGGAGCGCCCCGGGAGCCGCACGGATGGTAAGTATACTGCTTCCCCGCCCCCACTACAGTTTACCATGGCAACCAGGACTTTAGCGTCCTGGCTGCCATGTTAACCATTCAGAAAAAGCTAAGCGTCGGATCCGGCGATGCTTAAGGCCGGATCCGGATTAATGCCTTTTAATGGACATTAATTCCGGATCCGGCCTTGCGCCAAGTGTTCAGGATTTTTGGCCGGAGCAAAAAGCGCAGCATGCTGCGGTATTTTCTCCGGCCAAAAAACGTTCTGGTCCTGAACTGAAGACATCCTGATGCATCCTGAACAGATTTCTCTCCATTCAGAATGCATGGGGATAAAACTGATCAGGATTTTTCCGGCATAGAGCCCCGAGGACGGAACTCTATTCCGGAAAAGAAATACGCAAGTGTGAAAGAGCCCTAAGTCACACACAAGGCCCTTTTATACAATTTTCTGTCTTGAACAGATAATATAGGAACATTAGACTAAGATATCACAGAGCTTGAGATTTATCAATGGTTAATTCACATTGTACTTGTTAACTATTTGTATTTGTGATAAGTGCTTAAAGATATATTAGTATGACATATGATTGTAACGTTATAGTACTCTGGTTGTATTTTCTGTAAAAGTTATGTAACTCATTATTACTTTGTTTTAAACTCAATAAAATTGAATTTACAAGAAGTGGTTGGGGTTACAGAAACAGCTGAGCGGGTTTGTCCTGCACTTTCTATTGCTCACATTCACTTCTATAGGAATTACGGAAACAGTATATCACAGCCTGCTCGGCAGTTTCCGCAACCCCAGCCACCTCTGGCCGCCCCAAACATAGGGTGTTCTGATCTCAGCCGTGAATGATGTGAATTAAAAGGGAATGTGTCATCTGAAAATGACCTATTGTTCAAATCACGTTTTTATGTCAAGCATATTTTTAAAGAACTTTTTATGATGTCATATTAAATTTTCCATGTCAATGTCTAATATCGTTTTTTGTGGCAAATCAGTAAAAAGCAGCAATTCTGGCTTTTTTTTACGCCGTTCACCATACGGGATAAATTACATAATAATTGCATAGTGCGGGTTGTTACAGACACAGAGATACCAAGTATGTGGTGATTTTATTTTTGTATTTTTCCAATGGAATTTTTTTTTTTTTTCAATGGGAAAAAAAGTTTTTTTTATTGGAATTTTTCTTAACATTTTTAACCATTTAATAGTCTCACAAGGGCAGTACAATAGGCAATATTTTGATCACTTCTAAAATATAGTACACTGCGGAGGTCATTTATTATCCAGAAATATGCCTATAATAAGCATATTTTTGGCGCAGATTGTGGCGAAACGGTTATCCAGGTCTCAAAAAGTGGGCGGGGAAGGAGATGGACCGGCCCGTCTGTCTCACTCCTCATTTTCTACTCCTGTTTTAGGCGTAAAAAATTGTCTAAATGTAAGCCAGCTAGGAAGCTGTCTTACATTTAGACCGACGCTGGATGCACCTAAGTTATGTAGAGGCCGGCGCCTCTTCGTAACTTTGGAGGATTCACCTCCAGATATAGGGGAGATATTCGAAAAAAAACAGGCAGGGTGGCAGCATCAGCAAGGAAAGGTATTTATCTAGAATTAAAAAATAAAAATAAAAACATGAAAGGTCCACTTTAAGGCACACCTATAGTGGCCCCAGTAATTATATTGAGCCATGTAGTTGGCGCAGCGTTTATAAAGCCCCATCTAATGACTCCTGTAGTTATAATGACACCTGTAGCACCAGTACGTATAGTCTAACCCCCCAGTAGTGCCCAGTATTATAATGCCCCTTGGAGTGGTAATATATATAATGCTCCCCCCCTCAACCGTAGTGCCCCTTGCAGTATAATGCCCCTCTGTAGTGGTAATATATATAATGCACCCCCCATAGTGCTCCCAATAGTACCAGTATGTTAAAATACTCACCGGTGCCCCTTTATATGCCACTGTCCGCAATGCAGGCCACATACTGCATCAGGACACAGGCATTAGTGACCACATCATCCCACCACCTGAGACCAGGCGCAGTTCACGCTGATGTCATTGAGACCTTCTGCACCTTTCTACTGCCTCATAGGCTTCAGGACTAGTGGCCTGTGGGGACTAGAGCCATAGGCATATGACAGATGCAGCCCTGAAGGTTAGTATCACTTATTTATACCAAAACAGCCCTGTGCCTATAGTTTACTATGTGGGTAATGCAAGTGCTAAAGGGAAAAGCGCGGGGTTGCTACTGGAGCGTATGTGCAACACAAACAAAACTCTTCTAGTACATTGTTAGGCGTGTCTGGGCTTATACTGTGTCAGTGAATGCCATCAATGCATCAAATACATCAGTGACATCTATTGCTATTGTTTTAGTGAGTGATGTAAGTGCTGTTTCAATAGAAGATTCTGAAAAGCATAGGTATTCTCAAGTAATCTCACAGCATAATCCACAAAATGGAGTAAGGGTGTGTTCACGTCATGTTTTATGTCTCCGTTTGACGTATGTTCATAAAAAATAAGAAAAAGGATACAAAGATGCAGCATACCACATTCTTGTATCCTGCACAGTCCGGTACGTATATGGTGTTTTTTTACAATGGAACTCTATGGTGAACGGATGCCACTGTGTAGCATCAGTCTGAGGCATCCGTTTAACGTATGTTTTTTTGTGTGCGTTAAATGGATGGGGAAAAACGTGATGTGAATCCAGCCTAATACACTATTGTACTACATATGGTCTATAAACCTATTATAGATAGTCTTAAATGGTACGGGCACACGGCCACTTTAACCATATGGCAAACAGTGCACCTAAACCAGGCCCCCTTGGTACTTTTCTAGGCTAGGTATATATTCACACATTGCAGTTGAGGTAAAGGGCTTTTGATACCCTACTGTATTTTCAGTCCGCATCCAATTGACGTTTTTTTTTGCGGATTGTATGTGGACCCATTCATCTCAATGGGGCCACAAAAGATGCGGATAGCACACCCATATGTTGTCTGCATCTGGAAGTCCATTCTGCGGCCCCGCAAAAAATAGAACATGTCCTATTCTTGTCCATTTAGCGGACAAGGATAGGATATTTCTGATGGAGTAAAAAAAAAAAAAATGGCGGCAGGCTCTTGGTCGGTATCCGTGTTTTGTGGTAAATGCATTGTTTTTTATTTAAAATGTTTCACGTTTAAAAACCACTACTACATTGAAAACCACAGCAAAAACACAGGCATTTTTCAATGTGGTTTTAACTGAACGTGAACTGCACCCTTCGGGTGCCTTTCTGCAAATTAAAATCAGATCCTTTCGTCTGTATATGGCTTGCAGAAATCCATGTGCTTTCCTCCAAAACAACTCCATTCACATGAACTGAACTGACTTTCAGTTGCTGAAATTTCAGCAACAAACTCTGCCACGTGTGAAGGCACCCTTACTGCTTGGGTCAATATCCATACCTCCCAACTGTCCTGGATCCGGCAGGACAGTCCAGATTTCAGCGGCTGTTCCACTTTCAAGCGTCTCTGCGTCCTGAGGATGCAGATACAGTTGAATGCAATGGTGAAGCAGGGAGCCGTCAGCAACCTGCTTCACTATTCCCCGCACGGTGAAGTGACGTCATTGCACCTCCTGGGCTGAGTAACAGAGTGCACAGGCCGGGGAATGATGTTCTACCATTGTTTTCAGGTGCAGTCCAACACTTGAAACGCTGTTTAAATAGTGTCAGACTGTGCAGGGATGCAACCTCAAATGATAACACCCAGATTAACCTTAACCACATCCCGACCGCCTAACGCAGGGATGCGTCCTGCGGGCGGCCAGGATGTTCCTCCTCGGGAGGAACTTTAACTACAGCCTGCCAGCGCTGATCGTGCGCTGGCAGGCTGTAGTAGTTAAAAAAAACGCATATCAGACGCTGTTTTGTTAACAGCGTCTGATATGCCTGCTGCCTGCTCCTCTGGTGGTCCCTTTTGCTTGGGACCACCAGAGGAAACATATGTAAGTGCACCAATCACCACACAGACCCCCCCACCCCCCGTCACTAATTAACCCCTGATAACCACATGTCACCCACCTGATCACCCCATTACCCCCCGTCACTAATCACCCCCTGTAAGGCTCATTCAGACGTCCGTATGTGTTTTGCAGATCCACGGATCTGCGGATCCGCAAAGCACGGACACCGACAATGTGCTTCCCGCATTTTGCGGATCCGCACATTGCCAGAACTATATAGAAAATGCCTTTTCTTGTCCGCAATTGTGGACAAGAATAGGACATGCTCTATTTTTTGCGGAGCTGCGGCCGGATGTTTCGGGGCTGAAACCCGGAGGTTCGCAGCCGCAGCTCTGCAAATGCTGATGCGGAGAACACATAGTGTGCTCTCCGCATCACTGCCGGCCCCATTCACACTGAATGGGTCTGCATCTATTCCGTAGAATTGCGGAATAGATGCGGACATTTTTGCGGATGTGTGAATGGGGCCTTACTTCGCAAGCACTCCTATGTCCTTTCCCCTCTTTTTTTTTTGCATATTTTTGGGCAGAGATTTTTTCATCCACATTGATTGATGCGAAATCTGTGCCGTTCATTTTTTCTTTCAGCACAGAGGCTGAACGGAAAAAAAAAATCTCATTACCTGTATGCTCAATATAAGGAGAATAGCAGAAACTCCTAATGCTGGCCATACATGTAATGATTGCGGAGACCCTCAAATGTCAGAGCAGTACAAACACCTCACCCCATATGTGACCCCATTTTAGAAAGTAGACACCCCAAGGTATTCCGTGAGGGGCATGGCGAGTTTATAGAAGATTTTTTTTTTTGGCACATGAGTGAGACTTTTTTGCAGCCAAGATGCGCAAAGGGGCCCAAATTCCCATGAGTACCTTTAGGATTTCACAGGGCATTTTTACGCATTTGGATTCCAAACGACTTCTCACGCTTTAGAGACCCCTAAAATGCCAGGGCAGTATAAATACCCCACAAGTGACCCCATTTTAGAAAGAAGACACCCCAGGGTATTCCGTTAGGGGCATGGCGAGTTCATAGAAGATTTTTTTTTGGCACAAGTTAGCAGAAATTGATTTTTTTATTTTTTTTTCTTACAAAGTCTCATATTCCACTAACTTTTGACAAAAAATAAAATTTTACATGAACTCACCATACCCCTCACGGAATATTGGGGTATTTATACTACCCTGGCATTTTAGGGGTCTCTAAAGCGTGAGAAGAAGCCTGGAATCCAAATGCGTAAAAATGCCCTGTGAAATCTTAAAGGTACTCATTGGAATTTGGGCCCCTTTGCGCACCCAGGCTGCAAAAAAGTGTCACACATGTGGTATCGCCATACTTAGGAGAAGTAGGGCAATGTGTTTTGGGGTGTATTTTTACATATACCCATGCTGGGTGTGAGAAATGTCATCTCTGTAAATGACAACTTTTTAAATTTTTTTATACAAAGTTGTCAGTTTACAGAGATATTTCTTTCACCCAGCATGGGTATATGTAAAAATACACCCCAAAACACATTGCCCTACTTCTCCTGAGTACGGCGATACCACGTGTGCCACTTTTTTGCAGCCTAGGTGTGTAAAGGGGCGTAAAGTCCAACGAGTACCTTTAGGCTTTACAGGGCTGCTCACAATTTAGCCCAGCCCAAAATGCCAGAACAGTAAACACACCCCACAAATGATCCCATTTTCGGAAAGTAGACACCCTAAGGTATTCATTGAGGGGCATAGTGAGTCCGTGGGAGATTTTTATTTTTTTGCCAGAAGTTGGCAGAAATTGAAACTTTATTATTATTTTTTTTTCCTCAGAAAGTGTCATTTTCCGCTAACTTGTGAAAAAAAAAAATCATACATGAACTGACCATGCCCCTCCGTGAATACTTTGGGGTGTCTTCTTTCTAAAATGGTGTCATTTGGGGGTATTTATACTATCCTGGCATTCTAGCACCTGAAGAAACATGACAGGTGCTCAGAAAGTCAGAGCTGCTTCAAAATGCCGAAATTCACATTTTTGCACCATATTTTGTAAACACTATAACTTTTACCCAAACCAATAAATATACACTTATTGGATTTTTTTTTATCAAAGACATGTAGAACAATACATTTTGAGAAAAATTTATATAGAAATGTAGTTTAAAAAAAAAAAAATTACAACAGAAAGTGAAAAACGTCATTTTTTTGCAAAAATTTCGGTCATTTTTGATTAATATCAAAAAAAGTAAAAATGTCAGCAGCAATGAAATACCCCCAAATGAAAGCTCTATTAGTGAGAAGAAAAGGAGGTAAAATTCATTTGGGTGGTAAGTTGTATGACGGAGCAATAAACCGTGAAAGTAGTGTAGTGCAGAATTGTAAAAAGTGGTCTGGTCATTAAGGGTGTTTAAGCTAGGGGGGCTGAGCTGGTTAATTGCAGACTGCTGCCAATTCATTGTTAAACTTCTAGCAGGAATAACAGAGGAATGGAAAAATAATGAGATATATGAAAATATTCCAGAATTGTTATTACATGGGGAATGCAAATAATTACTAAAACACACGTCACAAGGACCAGTCACAAGTGACTGCTTTAAAGGTATGATCACACGGGACATATTTGTTGGAGACATTTCAGTGTCTGGGAGGCTCATCTAAATAATGTTTGCAGAAACCCATGCACGTTACATAAACAACCACATTCAAATTTATCTAGAGATCTTCAGCTGTGGAAATTTCTGCCGCCAATGTAAACATACCTCAAAAACTGGAATATACTGGGCTGATGAAAGCACTGGTAGTGGTCTTGCACTCCTTCACAAATTCCCTATACTTGTCTGCAAAATGGACAAGAATAGGTCATGCTCAATCTTTTTTGCGGGGCAGCGGAACGTACATACGGATGTGGACAGCACACACAGAGCGCTGTCTGCATCTTTTGCGGCCCCATTGAAGTGAATGGGTCCGCATTAAATCCGCAAAGGAAATCTGCAGAATAAATGGACATGCAGCAGATTTAAAATGCACACCACAGGTTAATTTACAAGGCAGATCATCTCAGGATGCAGAAGAGACTTCTTTAAATGTCATCCACTTTGCTGGTGCTGTAAAATGCTGAGGATTTGCCAAATGCAAATTCAAACTGTTTCAGTCCCTTTTCGATGTACCCCTTAAAAAAGGTATTCTGGTTATAGAAAGTTATCCCCTATCAGATTGGTGGGGTTCCTTTCCACTGGGACCCCCACTGATCACGGGAAGGGGGGCCCCATACCCTGTGTTACACCCCTGAAATGGACAGAGCGGCTGGTCAGAAAAGTGCACCGCTGCTCCATTTATTTCTATAGGAGCACTGTACTCGGCGCTCCCATGAATGGAGCAGTGGTGTGCTTTTCCGACCAGCTGCTCTGTCCATTTCAGGGGGGCTCCACGAGGTATGGGGACCCCGTTCTCTCGAGTGGTGGGGGTCCTTGCAGGAGGACCCCCACTGATCTGATAGTTATCCCCTATTCCGTGGATAGGGGATAACTTGTTACAACTGGAATACACCTTTAAGTCCCCAAAACACTAAGTTAGTCAGCTAAACCTACCGATTTCAGTGGGGCCTCCCGACTCCCCCCACCCAACAGATGAGGTTAGAGAAAAACGGATGGGGCAACTTAAATTTCAATGTCTGATCCTTTTGATTCGGCATGAGATAAGCTGCTGCCAGATGTGTCTGGCAGCAGCTTTCTCCTCTCTTGCCACTGAATGTGTATTTGTGAGTCGGGAGGAACAGCTGTCGTCCGAACAAGCGCATGGCCAACAGCCATTGACGGTACATGGGCACCTGGTATACAGTTTGGAACGCAATATGTCTATGAAAATACTGAAACAGACCCAAAGTTAATGCGATAATAGAGGAGTGTGCTCTCATTGAATGGAAATATACATTGTCTCTCTGATACAGCTGGAGGACTGGTTACAAGAGAAACTGATAAGTGGTGGAGTTGTGCACCACTTAACTAATCAAGACAGCTTTTTTAGCCTCTGGATGTAATAAGCATGAAGGGTCCATTCACTGATGGCACACGGAGATCTTGAAAACAGCGAGGAACTGATATACAAATTATACTATTAAGAACTGTATTCTACTCAAAGAAGACGCCTTTTCAGATCCAGTAAACAACGATGGCGAGTAGGATGTGCCCTTCACGGCTAATACCTTACTTACAGTCTTTACAAGCTCACCCTGAGCTTAGGGACATAAAATGTGGGAGCGCCTACTGATGTGTGCAGAGTACAAAGTCCCCAACCTTAGAGGCGATGAAGAATAATGCCCAGAAAAGGTTTATCTTGTGAGACCTGAAAGAACTTCATTAAACAAAACAACAAGACAACATACCTCAACGGAAAATGCCCAAGTGTAAAATAATTCTAGCTAAACACACACACATAATTGGGAGAGCAGTGCTATTGGGCAGCTGGTCAAACATTGCATTTGTCTGGTCTCACAAGATAATGACCTAAAGCCTGACAATAGATATTAGCCAACAGCGGTCATCCTGACTCCAGTTATCATGTTCCACTCAGCTTAAAATGCATGTTCTTTCAGTGGAAGGGAAGATGAGCCGCTGCCAGGCAGCTCTGCCTCCCTTAGGCAGGCATGATTTAGGCTGGGTTTCCACATTCAGGTTTTCGGATGCAGTTTTGAAGCCATAAGCAAATATGAATCATAATGGGAGAGCAAGTATAAGAAGTTCCCAAACGAACGAGAATAGGACATGTTCTATATGTTTTGCAGGGACCGTGGAATGGACACACGGATGCAGACAATTTTTGAGGCCCCTTTGAAATTAATGGGTCTGTGTGCGATCTACAAAAAAGGTAGACGGGAGGCAGACTAAAGATACGGTCATGTGAATGGGACCTAAAGAAAAGATACTGCCTCATGTTCTTTAATCCACTCAAGATTTTGACTCCATAAATGGAAATAGTACAAAACACCAGTGATTTTGCATGCTTTCAACCCACTTATACCCTCCTCTTGTTGGAGATGCAATTCTGATATTGGCTCACATACGGTGGACTTGTTCACTGATTGTCCCATTCTGGAATGAAGTGGACAAAATACTCCAGAAGGTGTGTGTAGGATCCCCTAAGATCACCCCGCTCTTGTTATTTTTAAACATTACCCCTGACTCCCTGACTAAATTCAACATTGCCCTTTGGAAACATATGGTGTTAACAGCGAAAAGCATGATCCCTCTTTATTGGAAGCAAATGGTGACCCCACCCCTATCTCGTTGGCTGAACAAATTGAATCAAGTGGGTAGGCTGGAGGAGATGAGTGTCCTCACACAGAGGCCCCATTCACACGTCCACAAGTGTTTTGCGGATCCACGAATCCGCAAAACACGGACATCGGCGATGTGCGTTCCGCAATTTGCGGACCGCACATCGCCGGCACTACATAGAAAATGCCTTTTCTTGTCTGCAATTGCAGACAAGAATAGGACATGTTCTATTTTTTTTCGGGAACGCGATTGCGTACCCGGAAGTGCGGATCCGCATTCGCGGACCTGGGCGGGACATCGTCTCTCCCCATTGAAATGAATGGGTCTGCAATTCCGTTCCACAAAATGCAGAACAGAATTGCGGACGTGTGAACGGGGCCATAGGGGTATGGTCAAATACAACAAACAATTGGGACCCTGGTGGAGTTTCACTAGCAAACCAGACACGTCAACTCTTTTGGGAGTGAAGCAGACGGACACCTTATGGTTCCCCTGCGCATTCCATCACCAAATGTTATAATGCTGAGGTTCTAATTTTCTGCATTTGCCTTTCTCATTAGTGTATTTTGACACTTACGGCTGAATCTTAAACTCTGCCTGAAGATATAGGCTGTCTATTGAACAACTAGGCCAAGGTTGGTCTGGTTGCGACATTGGATGATACCTGTTTTATTGTTACTAATTTGTTACAAACAATAGGAATTGTACAAAAAATAAAAAATACTCCATACTTTTGTGCACTCTTATGTTACATGCTTCATTGTAATGGAGACATAAATAATTTTAGAAACAAAAACTAAACCAGAAAACCTGAACATGGAAATCCAGGATCATTTCCTACGAAACCCCATTTACTGACTATAATCTAATATCTATAACCAAGCTTTACATAACGGGCACTACAATAAAAATTAGAACTACTGTATTATCTTTAACATTGCCAAGATGGATCCGCAATTGTGGCAGAGAAAACGGATCCGCCCCCATTGACTTGCATTGGGGGTCATGCCGGATCAGTCTTGCTCCGCATCCCAGGACGGAAAGCAAACTACAACATGTTGCGGTTTGCTCTCCGGTATGTGAACACAACTAAAGAGGCATACTCGTCATTGGAAGGGAACGCTATTACATGGAGCGATCACAAATGCCATGGCTCATCCCCCATACAGCATCATTCCGGCAAACAATGATTTTATTTTTATGCATGCTGAACGATTCCAATTGCTCGATAAACAAACACTAGCTCGTTCATTGGGTAATCAGCGGCAGTATTATACTATGATCTGCACAAATATCAGCTAGTGTAATACTAGCCCTAAGGCCTCATTCACACCACCTCAGCATGTTTTGCGGTCCGCTAGCTGTGTGCGTTCTGCAATTTGCGGAACGGAATGGGCAGCCCATGACAGAAATGCCTATTCTTGTCCCTAAAACCGACAATAGGACATGTTCTATTTTTTTGGGCAGGGCCACGGAATGGAGCAACGGATGTGGACAGAACACGGAGAGCTGTCTGCATCTTTTGCGGTCCCATTGAAGCGAATGGGTCCACATCCGAGCTGCAAAACATGTCGTGTGCATGAGCCCTAAACCTGGTCATACGCTTGAGATGTGTATCAGCTGAACCCAGTGACCAGCTTTTCTGTAAAAGGACCTTACGACTCTCCCCTGACAGCAGATGTCGGGGGGGAGATAAAATCCAGAGATTCCAGACACATTAAGATTTTGACTGTCCGATCCATCAATCTTAAGATAAGCCGCTGCTTAGACATCATTCAGAGGGTCATAACATGGGCATATTTTACAGTAGTGTCCATACAAAAAGGCTCAATTCCCAAGCCGATCGCTGGTCATAGGCATATGTGATGCTGTAAGATCAGGTTATTAAACCCATGGTCAGGCCCATGAATTGTGGTAGTAATGTGGATTCTAAAAAAAGTCCACATTATGGCCATCTGAATTAGTGCTTACTCCCCTCTCCCTACAGAGAACACGTGCATGCGTATCAGTGTTCGACCAACATCTAAAGCGAGTGGCCGGCTGAACAATGTGAGGGATGTATCCAGTTGGTAAATGGCCACACACGAATACCATTTTGCTTGTTTTCATCTAAATGTAAAAGTTCAAAACTTTGGTCAGCCCAGCAAGCATGGCCCATGTGTCTGCTGCATCTCCCAGACTGACCGTAATTTATGATACAGCAAGTTTATATGTGATGACGACTTTTTTGTACTGTACTGATATGATTACAGTACAAAAGACTACCGATCACCTATAAACTTGCTGTATCATAAATTACTGTTCAGGAGATCCGTCCAGGAGATGCGGCCAACAGATGGGCCGTGCCTGCTGGGTCGACCGTGGTTGTGTGAATCAGCCCTTTCTATATTTTCTACAGTGGTCGGATCTTTGTTTTTCCTGATCCAGAGCTTCAAATTACCTGAACATTTCCATTTTCCGATATTTGCATATAAGCAGAGAATGCTATAACCTAACATAAACAACCTACCTGTGTTCACCCATTAAATCCCCTCCTCAGTGCAGCAACGTCCTCACATCATTCACATGACCGCTTCAACCGTATATGTGTTATTGAGTGGCTGCTGTAGTCACATTTTTTTAATACCATTCCCTGTTTGTATCCAAATATGACAAAATCCTAGAAATCCCTTTAAAGAATAATATGCTGGTTAACTGCAGCTGCTACTAGAAGAGCTCAATACATACAGTTTTATCATGTAGAAAAGTATGCAGCAGCAGGCTCATTATCGCCCTCTAGTGATAACTGCAGGCAGACAGAATTTCAACATTTAGCCCTATGTCTTTATAGAGGATTTGGAGGTCTGAATCTTAACAGCCAAGCTCCATTCACACAAACATGATACCGGGGTCTGCAAAAACGGGCACTGGGAGTATGAACTCCACATTGCGGTGCATGGGCAGTACATGGGCACCTGGTATACAGTTAAGGGAGGAAATGATCTTGCCACATACGCCATACCTTAATCATGCGGTGGTTTTGAAAAAATTTAGATAAATTTCTCTGCCTTCTAAGATGTAACTTTTATTATGTTAAAGTAAATGCAAGGGAACAGTTGCCACTGATTTATGCATTATTATTATTATAGAACATAGCAACCAATCTCAGGAAGGAAGAAGGCAGAAACGATATGTTCAAATTCATCACTGACCCCTGTGAATCCATCAGCAGAATGCAATTTCCAACCATAGATCATTAACACAGTATTCACCCAGAGGGGTCCAGGCCAGAAAACTTACTTCAAAATGCACTAGAAATGCAAATACTAAACAAACCATTTAAAGGAACACTAAAGTTGTAAGACAAGTGGCTTCAGTGGGTCAAAAAGATAAGTAAACCCGACCCCTCAATGAGGCTAAAACCCCCCTTATACATTATATTATTGTTGGTTCAAGCAGCTCACAGTTTAACCCCTTCAGGACCCATAATTTTTACCCTTCAGGGTAACGTCACCGGCTCTGATGGGCAGGCTTTAGCGATGCCCTAGCCGTTTTACAGACTAGGGCAGTGCTAAAGCCCGCTCATCAGTGCTGCTGGGCTTAAGCCTCCGCCTGGTAGTCCTGAGTAGAGCCCGGTTCGTCACCAGAACTCCAGAAAAATGCCTTTGCCCTGCGCAATTCAGCGCAGGGCAAGGGAGAGCAATGGAGCATGAACTGCTCCAATGCTTAAGTCAGGGGGGCTGCCTGGGTGAAAATGGGGAGATGTCCAGGTTCAGCTCTGAACTCTGACAACCCCTTTAAGGACCAGGCCATTTTTTGCAATCTAACATGTGTCACTTTATGTGGTGATAACTTGAAAACACTTTTACTTATCAAAGCCATTCTGAGATTGTTTTCTCGTCTCATATTGTACTTCATGACAGTAGTAAATTTGAGTCAAAATATTTAATTTTTATTTATAAAAAAAATACCAAATTTACCCAATATTTGGAAAATTTCAATTTCTCAGCTTTTAAAACAGATAGTGATACCTCCTAAAATAGTTATTACTTTACATTTCCCATATGTCTACTACATGTTTGGATCATTTTGTAAATTACATTTTCTTTTTTTGGGACGTTAGAAGTCTTAGAGGTTTAGAAGCAAATCTTGAAATTTTTCAGAAAATTTCCAAAACCCACTTTTTAGGGACCAGTTCAGGTCTGAAGTCACTTTGTGAGACTTACATAATAGAAACCACCCATAAATGGCCCCATTTTAGAAACTACACCCCCTCAAAGTATTCAAAACTGATTTTACAAACTTTCTTAACCCTTTAAGAAAATGTAGATGAAATTGTAGAATTTCACTTTTTGGCATATTTTCCATTTTAATCCATTTTTTCCAGTAACAAAGCAAGGGTTAACAGTAGAGAGAGATGAGCGAACTTCTATTTTTAGTTCGGCGTCCAAAGTTTGGGTTATCGTAGCATCCAGTTATGGATTCCGCTACCGCGGACCATACCGGCATTTGGAATCCATAAGGGGATGCTTCATTGAACCCGAACCGTGGACAACCCTAAGGACCTGGCGTGATGTCACCGTCATGTGATCAGTGCAGGGGACGTGGCTCAGCACTGGATCACCTCTTATCCAATCCAGTGCTGAGCCACGCTCCCTGCACTGATCACCTGACGGTGACGTCATCCCAGGTCCTTAGGGTTGTCCAAGATTCGGGTTCAATGAAGCATCCCCTTATGGATTCCAAATGCCGTTATGGTCCGCGGTAGCGCACTCCATAACGGGATGCTTGGATAACCTGAACCCGAAATTTGGACGCCGAACTAAAAATAGAAGTTCGCTCATCTCTAGTTAACAGCCTCATCTCTAGTTAACAGCCAAACAAAATTCAATATTTATTGCCCTGATTCTGTAGTTTACAGAAACACCCCATATGTGGTCGTAAACAGCTGTACAGGCACACGGCAGGGCGCAGAAGGAAAGGAACGCCATATGGTTTTGGAAGGCAGATTTCACTGGGATAATTTTAAGTTGCCATGTCACAACGGATGCACCCTTAGAGGAAAAACTCCCAAAAAGTTATCCCATTTTGGAAAATACACCCCTCAAGGTATTCAAAACTGATTTTACAAACTTTCTTAACCCTTTAAGAAAATGTAGATGAAATTGTCAGAATTTCACTTTTTGGCATATTTTCCATTTTAATCCATTTTTCCAGTAACAAAGCAAGGGTTAACAGTAGAGAGAGATGAGCGAACTTCTATTTTTAGTTCGGCGTCCAAAGTTTGGGTTATCGTAGCATCCAGTTATGGATTCCGCTACCGCGGACCATACCGGCATTTGGAATCCATAAGGGGATGCTTCATTGAACCCGAACCGTGGACAACCCTAAGGACCTGGCGTGATGTCACCGTCATGTGATCAGTGCAGGGGACGTGGCTCAGCACTGGATCACCTCTTATCCAATCCAGTGCTGAGCCACGCTCCCTGCACTGATCACCTGACGGTGACGTCATCCCAGGTCCTTAGGGCTGTCCAAGATTCGGGTTCAATGAAGCATCCCCTTATGGATTCCAAATGCCGTTATGTCCGTGTAGCGCACTCCATAACGGGATGCTTGGATAACCTGAACCCGAAATTTGGACGCCGAACTAAAAATAGAAGTTCGCTCATCTCTAGTTAACAGCCTCATCTCTAGTTAACAGCCAAACAAAATTCAATATTTATTGCCCTGATTCTGTAGTTTACAGAAACACCCCATATGTGGTCGTAAACAGCTGTACAGGCACACGGCAGGGCGCAGAAGGAAAGGAACGCCATATGGTTTTGGAAGGCAGATTTCACTGGGATAATTTTAAGTTGCCATGTCACAACGGATGCACCCTTAGAGGAAAAACTCCCAAAAAGTTATCCCATTTTGGAAAATACACCCCTCAAGGTATTCAAAACTGATATTACAAACTTTCTTAACCCTTTAGGTGTTCTACAAAAATGAAAGGAAAATGTAGATTAAGTTTCAGAATTTCACTTTTTTGGCAGATTTTCCATTTTAATCAATTTTTTCCAGTAACAAAGCAAGGGTTAACAGCCAAACAAAACTCAATATTTATTGCCCTGATTCTGTAGTTCATAGAAACACCCCATATGTGGTCGTAAACTGCTGTACGGGCACTCAGCAGGGTGCAGAAGGAAAGGAACGCCATATGGTTTTTAGAGGGCAGACTTCACTGGCATAATTTTAAGTGACACATCTGAAGACCCCCAGATGCACCCCTAGAGTAGAAACTCCAAAAAAAGACCCAATTTTGGAAACTACGGGATAAGGTGCCAGTTTTGTTAGTACTATTTTAGAGTACATATGATTTTTGGTTGCTCTATATTACACTTTTTGTGAGGAAAGGGACCAAAAAAATAGCTGTTTTGGCACAGTTTTTATTTTTTGTTATTTGCAATGTTCATCTGACAGGTTAGATCATGTGGCAATTTTTAGAGCAGGTTGTTAAGGATGCGACAATATCAAATATGCCTTTTTTTGGTTGTTTGTTTCAGTTTTAAATAATAAAACATTTTTGAAAAAAAAGATTTTTTAGTGTCTCCATATTCTGAAAGCCATAGTTTTTTTTTATTTTTTAGGCCACTTTCTTATGTAGGGGCTAATTTTTTGTCCGATGAGATGATGGTTTGATTGGTATGATTTTAGGGTGCATGTGACTTTTTGATCGCTTGGTATTACACTTTTTGTGTTGTAAGGTGACAAAAAATGGCTTTTTTTACACCGTTATTATTTTTATTTTTTTACGGAGTTCACCTGAGGGGTTAGTTCATGTGATATTTTTATACAGCAGGTTCTTATGGACGCGGCGATACCTAATATGTCTACTTTTCTTTTTTCCCTTTTTTTTTTGCAAATTTTTTTTTTCTTTATTTTGGGAAAAGGACCTTTTTTTTTTTTTTTTTTTTTTTTTACTTGAAACTTGCCTAGTTTTGGCTTTGACATCTAGGTTTAGTGCAATCGTTAGAGGATATTTAGCTCTGTCAAACAAATTCTTCACAAATCCTAGAAATCACCCACAAACAGTCCTAATGATGAGAAAAATAACATTTACACTTCATAGTCGAGGAACGGCAAATCTTTCCTTGTGGCTAAAAAGATTTTAGTTTTATTCTTCCAACAGTTGCGTTTCCTAGACCTAAACTTTATGGATATTTTATTATAAATGATATATTATTATTTTATTAACACTACTTTAATTTGACTTGTCTGAATATCATTTGTATCAAGATTGCATTCTGATGTCAGAACCTGACAATCACACAGAGCTGTGTGGTGCTATAGACCCTACTTTTCTCTTCCTGTAGAAGAAGTTCCTGCTTATGTGGTTGGGTTAAAGGTGTTGCGCTCCTTCTCTCTTTAAAAAAGAGGTTCTTCAGCAGCTGCAGAATAAAAAGAATTAACTCACTTCTGTGACATGTAAATGCACACAGCCTGGAAACTGATGCCTTTATATGTTCACTTTTTTCCTTATTTGTTAATAACCTTTTTCATCAGCTTTTTTTTTTGCGCCAAAGGCACTGCCACCAGATGCTACATGCTAGCTACCACGAAATTATAAAACACCGCTTTTATTTGTAATGGCATTTAAAGACAGTCTCTTCCCTTGTTTGGGTCTTTTGGAATTTTTTGAAATTGCAGCATGCTCTGGGTTTGATGTTTTTTTCTAGACATTATCCCATAGACTTCTCTATAGGAAAAAAATGTCTGGGAAAAACACTTGTAAGACACTGTTTAGTGTTGAGCGAAGCGAGCTTCGGATGCTTTATCCGAAATCGATTTGTTCAAATCTTCGGAATAATACTGTACGGAGATCTGTCCGAAGCAGAGTTCGGTTTCAAGTTTAAATGTGGTTTTCCACTTTACAAATCAACCCAAGTTATTCAACAAAGTCACGCACGACTTCGTGAATAACTTACTTCGGCTCATCAGAGCCCATACATTTTAATACTGTACGGAAATGGATCTCCATACAGTATTATTCTAAAGTTTTGAATGAAACGACTTTGGATGAAGCATCCGAAGCTCGCTTCGCTCAATACTAACACTGTTAATAAATAATGCACCCCCCCAAAAATGCATAAATTTGTTATTTGTTATGTTAAAAAAAAAAATGGCAAGAAAAAAATTGTGGTAGCACCATACTACTAAGTTACAATAGGGGGGGCAAATTATCCTTTTTTTTTTTTAAAGGTGCTTTCCATACTGATATAGGCTATCCTCAGGACAGGCCATCAATATTGGATTGGTGAGGGGTCCGACACCTCCCCCCGGAACGAAACAACTTTGTCCACCTATTGTAGCACTGCTCTCATTCATTTTATTGTGAACTGCATAGCAGTAACTTGATGTAGCTGATCGTAAGGCAATGTAGAAGGTACACAGTAGTCAGTAGAAGTATCCATTTTATTTAAACAATGGCTACATCTTGGGTTTCATCCTCTGATTTTGTGGGGTGTGTAACGTCTTTACTTGTTACATCTAAACATTAAATAAAGATAATCTTACACAGGATCCGCTGTTTCTTCATGTGAGAATCCAGTTGGTCATTTTTTTTCTCATATTCAGAGTCCACGGTTCTGGGAAAGTTAATTTCATCCCAAGTGAGGCTGGCAGAAATTGATCAGTTCATGACTGGGTAAAGAGGTTGGTGGTTTATCCAATTGTATCTTGCCATGGTTTCGTTTTGGGCTTTCTGGGGGATACAGGCGTTTTCTCACGCTGCTGCAAAGGATTTTGCGCAAAGGTCTGTCGCAGTGGTCCTGTCGAAGTAAAACATCACCCGTCACTAGAAAGTTCAATAAGAAGGCAGCATGTTCTAGAGCAGGCTAAGTTGAGAAGATTGATATATTGTTTTGTTGGGGGGGAAGCAACAAAGTGTAATTTATACATAAACATTTCTGCTCTTTCTGAAATGAATTGTACATGGGAGCCAGAAAGGGAACCTGTCACCATGAAATGCAGTGCAGATGACTTTAGAGCAGGGGAAGCTGAGCTGATTGATATATACTGTATATAGAATTGTGGTAAAAAAAAAAATTCTGTATAACTTCACTTATACAGGGAAGGGCAACAATCACTGATAAGGACACCACTAGGCTACTGAGTTCAAAAAGAGCGGAGATCTAACTGAATAAGGCTACTTTCACACTAGCGTTTTTTTGCGGTTGTATCATGTCTTCTATAGCCATGACGGATCCGTCTTGAACATCATTGAAAGTCAATGGGGGACGGATCAGTTTTCTGTTGTGCCAGATTGTGTCAGAGAAAACGGATCTGTCCCCATTGACTTACATTGTGTGCCAGGACGGATCTGTTTGGATCCGGTTCGTCAGGCAGGCAGCGTTTTAGTGTCCGCCTCCAGACGGAATGGTGACTGAACGGAGGCAAACTGATGCATTCTGAGCGGATCCTTTTCCATTCAGAATGCATTAGGGCAAAACTGATCTGTTTTGGACCGCTTCTGAGAGCACATGACGGATCTCACAAACGGAAAGCCAAAACGCGAGGGTGAAAGTAGGCTAAATTACAAGTTTTGCTGAATCATTTCCCATAAAAGAATATATTCATTTACTGAGCTCCTTTAGTTCTATAACATGCTGCCTGCAGATTGCGTTACATTTTATGGTGACAGGTTAAATAGAACCTATCAGCAGCACTATGCAGCTCTCACTGAGGGCAGCATAGTGTAGTGACAAACCCTTTCATTTCAGCAGTCTCTCACTGCTATCATGGCATTCAGTAGTTTTTTAGTAATGACCTGCTAGAGAGACGAGTCTGATGTTGCTCACTGGCCCTAACCCCTCTCCACAATGACTGACAGGTTTCTTTCTTATGCATTACAGGAAAGAAATCAGTTTATTATCGCCAGGAGGCAGGGTAAGCGAGCAGCATCGGATCCACATCTCTGGAGCACGCTGTGGACTTTGGCAGGTCATTGCTGTAAAAGTATTAAATGCCATGACAGCAGTGACAAACCAATGAAATCAGGGGGTCTATTACTGACTGAGAGCAGCATAGTGCTGCTGATAGGATTCCCTCACTGGAATAGACCTTAGTTCTGGCATAGATGTACCACAATTATTAAGAGCTATGTGCCTTTTAGTAATTAGGGACCATCTGATGCCAGTATAACACCAATCTTAATAAATGTCCCCCAGTGCATTTGTGTGTGTATATATTATATATATATATATATATAAATCTATGCTGCTTAAATCTGAACACGTTACAGCTGTATGTGCAGTATTAACATCATGCTTACCTTTCGCTGCAATGTCCAGATGATGTTTAATTTTGTGTTCCCTTTCCTCCAGTTGCTGAGCTAGCTGTGCATTCTTCCACCCTGTAGGACACAAGTAACTTTAATCAAAGTTTATAGTGTCGGCTTCTTCTCAAGGTTAATTGACTTCCTAAGATACTGCTTCGTGTCTGCTTGTGTACAGAGGAAGCACATTGTGGACTGACGGGTGATGGCAATTTCACTGCAGAATATGTTGGTGTTACATAGGTTATACCATTTTCTGTACAGCTCTAAACCAAGTAAGGGGCAGGAACCCAATAGATTAACAATTAAAGCATTCGAGTGAGCAAATATAGAGAAGGGCGAGATACCAAATAAAACTAAATTTCATGACTGTAAAAGAGACCCTGGACATCAAGCAGACTATATACCGTGTCTGAATCTGTTCACTGACTGTTTCCATTACAAAAGGAAACCACCACACAGTGCCGCATCCACTGCAGATGGCTTACAATGGGGCCTTACAATGATGTGTCAAAAAGAGAACTGCATGCTGCACTATTGCTCCCACCGGATATGACAGAATCTGCAACAGAGCCTCTGGATGCAGATGTGAACAGCACCCAGGCAAAGCCAGTCGTGGTGTATTTTAGATTTCCTTACCCAAGTATCTCCAGACTACAAACAAACCTCATACCTACCTCCGGTTTTATTGCCTGTTGGTTAGCAGGAAGAGAGGGGAGAGAGAGAAAAGGCGCCACAAAGCGGTAGAAAAGCCAAAGAAAACTGCAAGGTTATAATGTACTAACATTATACTTTCAATAGCCATAACCAGTGCTGTAAAGCAAGCAACACATAAACGTAAAAACGAATGATATAACAAAATCACCATTTTTCATGCTCTTTATAAAGCCTTGCTGTTGGGGGAGGACTGATGAATCATGCTTGATGTGTTCTGGTATCCTCAACTTCTTTCGGACAGCTGGAATTCTTAAGAAAGCCACTTGGGCTATAGAGAAAAAGTTGGACGTCACCCAATAAGTGAAAACAGCCTATGGGACAAAAGCATAAAAGTGTTCTTCTAAACCAAAATGGAATATACACGTGATGCACAACACATGCAGACGGTAAGGCAATCCTAATCCATGGCCTGTAGTAAGACTACTTACAGTGGGGAAGTTGATGGTAAGAGGCAAAATAATCAGCGGCATAATACGAAACACGGTCTTCATTAATCTGAGGTTAGGGTTATTTACTCCAGACTCTGCTCCGAGCTAGGCAACAAACAGGAATTAGATCATAAGAAGAAGTAACCCCAAATAATAACTAAGACAAATAACACGTGTTACCTCCAGAACTGCCCACATGCTGGAAGTGACGACTAGAGGCAGGATATAATATGGGTCAGCCACAGTTAGGTCAGCAAACCACCAGAGACCACCTGTCTGCATGCTTGGAACAGGGAGATAGGACATCTGCCTTAGTGCCACAAAAAAGGAGATAAACACTGGAGCCTAGAGCAAAGAATAAAGATAATGTAATGAGAACAAAAAAATATATGCATATGGTTTTAAACAGGAATTTATCTGCATCTATATTTTTATAACTATGTGCATACAGGAAGTTATATACAATGAGAACCTGATTTTGATACACGTATCATACTTCTAAAGCTGCCCCATACACATTCAATTACTGACAGCCTTCTTTCCCAACTCTATAGGGAGAGCAAAGAAAGATGCTGCTAGACACTTAGACACTTTTGACGGTGGCTTATATCTCAGGAGAACAAAAGGATCGTCCGAAAATATTAATTTTGCCTGATCCTTTTGCGAAATTAACATTTTTGGTTGATCCTTTTGTCCTCCTGGGAGATGAGGCATTGCAAGAAGTTTCTGACAGGCAGTGGCTTACTCTGCTCGCCCCATAGAATACAAATCTATGTGTATGGGGAAGCTGGGAGGGAGTTGGGTGCTACCCACACGCATTAGAGTATCAAAAGATGTGTATGGCCAGTTTAACTCTCCGCATTGTGAAAATAAAGATTCTTGTAAGAAAAAGCTATAGCATGTTTTGGAGTAAAAAATTTTTTTAAATAAAATCTGGTCACACCGTTATTAACCCAAAAACACTGTGGGCAGATTTATCTAAAATATACCATATTTTTCACCCTATAAGACACACTGAAATGTCAGTATGTCTTATGGGGCAAATACCTTATAGAGGCACTCATTAGTACAGGAGGACCGGAAAACGGTGAATGCAGTTCTCCCCTGGCTCTGTACTCACCACTTACCGGTCCTCAGCCGCTCGCTGTGCTGTGAGTGTGCAGAGCCTGAGGATGATGGCCATGGAAGGAAGAAGAAGAGCACTAGATGTGAGGAGTGGCGGTGGTGGCCGGAGCAGGAGAGGTAAGGTCATTTTTTTTTTTTAAATCTGATCTGAGCATGGGGGTCATTCACATGGAGGTATGATTGGGGGACTTATTGAGGTCTGAATAGGGGTCATTCACAAGGAGGTCTGATTGGGGGACTTATTGAGGTCTGAATAGGGGTCATTCACAAGGAGGTCTGATTGGGGGACTTATTACCACTGAGGGTCTGAGCTGAGATCTGATCAGGTCTCCTCCTGTTCTTTAACATGCTGCCTGCAGATTAGACTGCAATTTCATGTGATAGGTTCCCTTCAGTCGCTCTTGGTTAGTGATGAGCATTTCTGATAGCCAGAATCTTTCATTCCCACTCCGCTTCACAGCGGATCATGAAATCAAGCAAGAATATTACACCAGCCAGAGGGTAAAAAAAAACAATTGTCGACAAAACAATGTCATTCGTCATAAGACCATTTTAAAGCAACACAACATACCTGTACTAGAGGCACCAAAAACCCACGGAGAGGATTTACATCATGTTTCTTCTGATACAACGTGACGTCAGAGTATGCTTTGGAGACTGATGAGACAAAGAACAAAATGTTCAGAAGTTACAATGTTAACCATTTATGACCTATGGTTTCATATCAGTGACTGCTGTAACAAAGGATCTCTGAAAAATAAGAGCTGGAATCTCACTGGCATCAGCAACCTACCGGAATCCAGCCGTTCTGAAACTACAACTCCCAGAATCCTCCTTTCACTTCTATGGGAGTACAGCCAAGCAAATGTGCATGCTAGGAGTTGTAGTTTCACAGCAGCTGGAGTGCCGGAGGTTGCTGATGCCAGCACTAGACACCAAGTCCTTTTTCCTTGCAATAGTTTGTGAAATCCCTCCATAGACTCTTACATTCATATTTATTGCCTGATTGCTTGGCCTCGTTCATTCGTGTTGTCAATGCTGTGATCTGTGGCATGTGGTTATTCAGTTTAGCTGCTTCTCTCTGTCCTTTGACAATAAGAGGAAAAACCAAAATCCGTGCAAGAACGGTGCCTGTAAGAGAAGAACACATGAAAGCAATTACAGTGAACAGAAATCAGATGGATGCTAGGTCATACTTAACCAGTCTGTTACCTGTCACTATTGCTCCCCACCAAGGAAGGCCTACATCCACGTGCAATAATTCCAGGAAGTTCTGAACCAATCCAACAGGACTGTATCCTCCAAGCCCCAACTCACTCAAACCTTGCTCCACCTGACCCAGAGTTTCCGTAACTGTGGGTGCAACTTCCGCAACTGGTGGTGGTAGGATGCTTTCTGGGGCAGCGAGGGGAGGAGGGGATGGTGGTAACTGTGCCTCTGAGACAACTGGGATCTAAAACAAAAACACGACAAATAAGATTACATACAATAGCTAAAGAGGGGTATTTCCAGCTTGAAAGCCATAAATGTCTGATTGGTGCAGATCCTAGACCTGGTATCTACACCTACGTCGAGAACAGGACCATGCTCGTGGTCGCTGTAAATGCAGAGGTGGCCGAACATGTAATGTCCTCTCTATTCACTTCTATGGGAGTTTTGAAAATAGCTAGGCTATCTTCAGAACTCCCCTAGAAGTGAACGGAGAGAGCAGCACATGTTCAGCCACCTCTTCATTCACAGCGACCACGAGACAAGGCTCTGTTCTCAAGATAGTCCCAGAGGTGGGAACTATGGAACATTTATGGCACACCCTGTGGATAGTAACATGTGGAGCTTAATGACTAGGCCACTTTTGGCAAATTTCTACTTGAGCTACTTAAAGAGGTATAACTTTTTTTTATTAGAGTTTATTTTTCTTTTCTTTTTTTACACAGTTTTTGGCACAAATTTTGGATAACACCAATTAAATCTAGTGAGAAAAGCAAGTGGCATAAAGCAGGAGAGGAAGGAATACAAAAAGTCCCTCAAACTATAATTTACGCTAGAAACTGGTGCAACTCTATGCCTGTTGTGTGAATTTCAATTTCTGGTGCAAGGACAGGTACTGAGGCACCCAATGTGTTAACAGGTGTGCGCCTTTTTAAAGGATACATAGGTTTTTGAGTTTTTAGGGTGTAATAAGGAGTAAGAACAAGGAACTGTTCAACTTTAAACTCATTTATGTTTCAGTCACATAGAGAGATTTTTTATATGTGTCCTCTAGTGTCTGATGTTTATGTCAACATGTATGACCTTCTAAGTGAAACTGCATCGGGACTACAGCTTTGGACGCGTTGGTGCGGCCCAATTGGGTGTTTTCGGCTTCGCATTAGTATATTTCCTATAGTGATATATTTTGGTATCTGTGTTTGCAGAGTGCAGTTGCATTGTGTTTGTTATTTGCTTCTATTTTGTGGGTTATACTTGCTGTCTGGACTCTAGATATTCACCTGACTGGCAGCTGTGGTCACGGTGCTTTGGTGGCGAGCATTTGTGAAGACCAGTAGTTGATGGGTCCCAGTGGCCCGTAACCTGTGCAGACGGGCTGTAGCTGGGCATCTGTGATACTGAGAGAACACAAGACAACATCAAATATAATTTGCCATTAATCCAAAGAGACTGCAAAAACATAAAATCAGCCATAGTCATTTGTAATATGTGCACATTACATAGAAATATGTGGCCACTGTTCTACGAATAGCACTGAATATAAAACGATGGCACACACGCAGCACGAGCAGCTCACTGGAGGTCTCGGGCACCTGGTAGAAGTAGCACATGTCACACTTCAGGTTGAACCTGTTGGATGCACTTGCCTGCAGCAAGAAACAGGGACTGGTTTTATTTGACCTCAAGTCACGCTGTAAGTGCAACTCAGGAAACTGAGACAACAATGAGCGGCACATTGCCTGACGGTCTACCCGGATCAAGATGAAACACACTTAAGGGCATAGGTGTAGCAATGTACAATGAGATGTCGGTTCGTGTCTGTTGCTACGGCTCCATGCTTTTCCCTTGTCACAGTTTTTATAAACCACCTTTCAAATTATGTTGACCCCATTTATTTAACACGGCTGCAATAACTGCACCCAACATATTTGAGAAGGGCAACACACGTCCAAAAGATGGGCAACTGCAATAGTGCAACACCCATCAGCAAATTCCTTCAAGCTCTCCCAAATCTCCAGGTACCCTCCCAGGTTTTTAAAATGTCACCTTATAAAATGCTTGAATTTAGGCTGTCCACAATCTAGCTACAGTTTGATGAGGCCCACCCCTGCAGCACATAGGTACACAGCTTTTTGCAGGCAACAAAAAACAAATGGAAAGTGACCACCGAACCTAAGATAATTGGTGAATGAACAGAACACTTAAAAGGTGACTTAGGGTACTCACACTTGCGTTATTCTTTTCCGTCATAGAGTTCCGTCAAAAGGGCTCTATGCCGGAAAAGAACAGATCAGGCATATCCCAATGCAATCTGAATGGATAGAAATCCGTTCAGTTTGCATCAGTATGCCTTCCGTTCAGTCACTGTCAGGCGTTTTGGCCGGACATAATACCGCAGCATGTCTGTCCAAAATGCCTGATCAGTTGCCGGAATGACTTGTATTACTGCCGGATTCGGCATTTCAAAACAACTGAAGTGGAAAACTGTGAAAAAGGCTGCAAGACGGATCTGTCCATCCGCATGACAAGCGGAGAGACGGATCCCTTCTTGCAATGCATTTGTAGACGGATCCGCACCCGGATCCGTCTACAAATGCTGTCAGTTGTTACACTGAACGGCGGATCCGGCTGGCAGCTCCGACAACGGAACTGCCTGCCGGATCACACTAACGCAAGTGTGAAAGTACCCTTAGGGGGTAATTTATGAAGAAATTTACGTCAGTTTTTGGTGCATTTTCCCCACTCACGCCACATTTTCACGGTGGGGGAAAAGGGAACATGGCGTGGGCAGGCTAGCCGGTCTTATTTACTATTTTCTACGCCACTTTTTGGCGTGAAAAATTGCCTTAAACTATGCCAGCAAGGGAGCTGGCATAGTTTAAACCATGTCTCTACATAACTTAGGTGCATCCGATGTATAAGTCATTAGTCTTAACAAATGACCCCCTTACTTTTTACGTTTTCAGCTGCAGATCTGCTGATACGTGGACTCTTCTTCTGTCACTCAAAATGGCTGCACAGCTTTCCAGACTACATGTTCACACTATGCATCAATAGTTCGAGGCACTTTCTGCTTAGCGAGCCCTGCTCTTGGATGTGCAAGTGAGCACAGTGTACATCAGGTAGTCTGAGAAGTGTTTTGCGGTCATCTTAGATTGCAGAGGAGGAACCTGGGAATTGGCAGATCTGCAGCTGAAAAGATGAATGGAGGTTTCCATCTAAGTGTTCCGGTCATTCCCCAAATTTCTTGAACCAGAGAGTAGTTTCAACTACTTTCCTATCGCCGTACAACTATATACGTTGGTGGTAGGGTCTTTAACCCCTTAGTGGCCACCCATAAGTGTTTTTACGGCGGTCACTAAGGGGCCTTAGGCTGGGCCGCCGCTTTTTTACAGAGGCCCAGTCTAAGTGCTGCACGGGGGACCCGGCTCTCACAGGCCGGACCGGCAGGAGTACCGATACGGGCTGCTTAACACTTTAAATGCTGCAGGCAATGGCGGCCGCATGTACAGTGCTGACAGAAGGAGTGGACTCCCTCTGTCTCCCATCGGCACCCTGCAAATGAGATTGTGGGGTGCCGATGTGTGTGAAGGCTGCCTGGGGTCTGATGTAGGCCCCAGACCAGCCTTCAGTAATTTCCAGCAGGCTGTGCCTCTTTGGCGCAGCCTGCTGGTCAATGTCATTATAGCATTGCCGTTAAAATGCAATGTACTATAGGAATAGTGCATTGCATTTTAAAAGCAATAAAAAAAGCTGTCTGTTATAGTCCCCTTGTGGGACTATTAAGTGGTAAAAAAAAAGTTAAAAAAACCCTCATTTATTCAATTAAAAAATCCCATTAAAAAATTCCGCTTTTTTTTATTGAAAATACGCTTTTCAATGAAAAAAATTGCAAATAAAAAATGTTCCCCATATGTTTAGTATTGTCGTGTCCATACCAACCCAGACTACATAAGTATCATGTAAGTTTATAAAAAAACAAAACAAAACAGAATTGCTAATTTATTCTTAGTTGCCACCAAAAAAAGGGGTCTTATTGCAAAAAAGTTGTAAAATGTAAAACAAAACTACATGTATTTGGTATCACTGTAATCGTACTGACCCAGAGAATAAAGATATTATGTTATTTATACTTAAAAATGAACGTCGTAAAATTTATAACGTAAAAATGCAGTGGCAGTATTGCTGTTTTTCCTATCTCCCTCCCAGAAAGAGTTAATAAAAGTTATTCAGAAAGTTATGTGTGCCCCAAAATGGCGCCATTAAAAACTACAACTTATCCCGCAAAAAACAAGCCCTTATACAGCTATATAGACGGAAAAATAAAAAAGTTATAGCTCTTGGAACGTGACCAAGAAAAAAGGAAGAAAAACAGTGTCATTAAGGCCCAAAACAGGCTGGTCACTAAGGGGTTAATAATGGTGTCCGCTCCGGAGTTGAGCAGGTGCCATAGCTGCCGGGTGCCTGCTGTAGCACACAGCAGAAATCCGAGGCTATGTCTGCAATTGGCAAATGCACCCATTTAACCCCTCAGATGCCGTGGTCAAATGTGACCACGAGATCTAAAAGATAAAAACCTGGAAGTGCACACTTCCCTGGCAGAAATGTCTTTCTCTCGCTGAGACCGGGGAAGGCGTTCCTTAGTAGTAATAGACCAGAGACCTGTATAAGGCTTCTAGGCCTATTACTGGTAAATTCCAATGCAGGCCTGCAGGTGGCTGCACCGCATTAGAATATACCGATTTAAAACAAGAAACACTAAGAAAAATATATTTTTCATCAGACCCCCAATGTTAATAAGTCCCTCAATAAGACCCTCAATGTTAACAAGAACTCAATAAGACCTCAGATCAGACCCACAATCAGACCCCATTGTGAATGACCCCCAATCAGACTTCAGATAAGAGCCCCAATATAAATATGACCCCCATTCAGACCTCAGATGAGACCCCCATGCCTCAGATCAGATTCCCATGTGTCAGATTAGCCATATATGAAGGCCCAGCCATATATTAAGCCCCCAGCCTCAGATAAAATAAAATAAAAATCCACTAATCTCTCCTGCTTCAAGCGCCGCTCCTCACCTCCAGCGCGCTCTCTCTTCTTCCTGCCGCGGCTGAGTGCTGACCTGACGCGCGCAGTGTGTGGTCAACAGAGCGCTCTCACGCTGTCCGTAGCCACAGCACAGCCGAGGACCAGGAGGCGGTGAGTATAGAGCCCAGGGAGCGCTGCATTCACCACTTCCCGGTCCTCCGTTACTAATGAGCGCTTCCATAATGGAAGCGCTCATTAGTATTTACCCCATAAAATGCAGGGGCATTTTTCCCCCACATCCTATGGGGCGAAAAATATGGTAAACGTGGTAACATGGTAATCATACTGACCTGGAGAATGGAGGGCATGGGTCAGTTGTACTGCATAGTGAATGCTGTAAAAACAAAACCCATAAAACTTTGGCAGAAATAAGTTTTTCATTCCACCACATTTGGAATTTTTTCCAGCTTCCCACTACATCATATGCAATAATAAATTGTGCTATTAGAAAGTACAACTTGTCCCGCATAACAAGCCCTCGTGCAGCAATATGAAAGGAACTATAAAAAAGTAATGGCTCCGGGAAGGCAGAGAGTGAAAAACTAGAATGCAAAAATGGAAAATTGCCGGTAATGAAGTGGTCAAATTTGTTTGTCCCCACACACAAATCACAAAGCTGGCTATTAACATTGGCTACATAGGATTTGTCCATTTATTTATTAACATTGAGATCTGCAATTCCCTAATATATTCTCACAATTGGAGTAGGTCTTTTTCTATGTGGGAGAGATCTAACAATCAGGGATAGCCTGCAGTCAGCAGAACCCGATTTCCATCTGCCTATACTGCATCCTGGCCGTGCCCGTGCTGCGGACTGCAAAGCATGGGCACCGACCGTGTGCCCATCATCTGCGGACCTATTCACTTGAATGGGGTCAGTGATCCGCAACCCATGGTCCGTAACGCAAAAAAAAAGTAGTGCATGCAGAAAACCCACAGAATCACTCCGTACTGCTTCCATGGACTTCCGATATGTGCCTCCGCTCTGCACCGTATCTTCCGGATTGCGAACCCATTCAATGTTTGCGGGCTGCAATACGGGCACTGCTATGGTTGTGTGCATGAGGCTTTAGGGAATATTTTTCTCCTGTGTATCGCTCGGTTTCTTCTGCCAGTTGAACGATTGAAACAACATGAAATTCAAACAATTTGAAAACTGTAGCACTCCATGGAAACCCTAAGGCCAGGCACAGACAAGTGAGATCAATGCGAGAAACTCGCTGCGTGTGAGCGTGATTTCCTGGAGTTACTGGAGATAGGTGAGCACTGTATTGAGGAAGTCCCATACAGAATGAACAAAGCAGCGGTGTGCATGCTCAACCTACCTCTCCATTCTCAGAAGGGCAAAGGACCTCAGCTGTCCTGACTGCTTTGTGGTCCCAGCGGTCAGTTTACCACTGATCAGATACTTGGGATAGGGGATAGGTGTCTCTTGGCACAACCCTTTTAGGGGATTTCACAGTGAGCAGCATACTTTCACATTCGCGTTGTTTGATTCCAGCAGGCAGTTCCGTTGCCTGAACTGCCTGCCTGATCAGGCAAACTCTATGCAAACGCATGTTATTTTTTCTGACTGATTGGGCATTTTTCAGACTGATCAGGTATGAAAAATGCCTGATCAGTCAGAAAAATGCATTGCAATACCGGATGACTGGTGTCATCAAGCAAAATGGATCCGGTATTTATTTTTTTCACATTTTTAAAGGTCTGCGCATGAATGCCGGATCCGTCATTGCGGTATTTTTAATGCCGGATCCGGCACTAATGCATTGCAATGGAAATTAATGCCGGATTCGTCATGTGTTCCAGAATTTTGGACGGAGATAATACCGTAGCATGCTGCGGTATTATCTCCGGCCAAAACGCCGTTCAGTGACTGAACTGAAGACATCCTAACGCATCCTGAACGGATTTCTCTCCTTTCAGAATGCATTAGGATATAACTGAAGCGTTTTTTTCTGGTATTGAGGACGGGGTTCAATGCCAGAAAAGTTTAACGCTAGTGTGAAAGTACCCTGATGTGAGAGTCCATAATTATACATGATCAGCTAACATGGCACCAGGAAGCTGTAGGTTCATCTTAGCGGGCTGATGACCTGGCTTCTACTGAACCCAGTCATGATTGCCGCAACTCGCTGGGACAAGCCTGCAGCTCAGGTACAAGCTCCCTGTTATCACCATTTATTCTGAAACCACTCTCAGAGACATTTGTGGGGTCATTTATCAAACTGGTGTAAAGTAGAACTGGCTTAGTTGCCCGTAGCAACCAATCAGATTCCACCTTTCATTTTTCACAGCTTCTTTGTAAATGAAAGGTGGGATCTGATTGGTTGCTACAGGCAACTAAGCCAGTTCAACTTTACACCGGTTTGATTAATGAACCCATTGATGTTTAAATGTATATTATAGAGTGAGTGCATGTGCCGACAGTTTGTTAGAAAGGAAAAATCATGGAAAGTCTGGGACCACTGGATGACATTTCATTTCTTGTATTATGTTAGATCTAAAGTTCCCTTTAGGCTACATGCACACGACCGTTGCCTGCCTCCGTGTCCGCTCCTCCTGCAAATTTTGCGTCCGTCAAAAAAAACGGATGACGGACCGTTTTTTTTTTGACGGATCCGATTTTTATGGCAGATCCATTGTAAAAATACCTATCCTTGTCCGCAAACGTGAAAAAAATAGGACATGCACTATTTTTTTGACGGAATGAAAACACGGACCACAGATGCGGAACAAAAACGGTTGACCATCCGCATTTTTTGACGGACCCATTGAAATGAATGGGGAAGCATCCTATCCGTGAAAAAAAACAGAACGGACGCGGAAACAAACAACGGTCGTGTGCATGAGGCCTTACACGGGACAATATTACAGAAGATAGTCAAGAAGGAAGTGTTCCTTCCCAACAATCTACTGATCACTAGCGGAGACGGGTGCATTTACATGCAGTGATGTCCTCCAGAGATGGGGAGGAGTGATCGCTGATGGGATCACTCTTCCCCATACTGACAGCACCATCTGCTGTCGGGAAATGATAATCTTTGAGTCTGCACAAACGATCCAATTATCAGATGAATGAGAGAAATCGCTAACGAGCATTACTATGAATACGCGAGTGACGCTAGGGTGGCTTGTTCCTGTCGTGGCCTGCTATTGGCTGCGGGCATCAGAAGCAACGTGGGTGCCTGGGGAGCAGGTAAGTACAATCTCTGTGAGGAGCCTGGGCATTTTGGGTGGTATTATAGGGGTTGGAACAAGATTTAAAAAAAATAATAATTTCTATTCCTCTCCTTCAAAAAATAAATGTTGATCAATAAGTCCCATAGATCCCAAAATAGTACCAGTAGAACAAAATCTCGTCCTGTTAAAACAGCCAACATATGGCTGCACTGATAGAAATATGAATAAGTTCTAGCTCTTGGAATAAGTGGTAAGTACTGGTCGGTATTTTGGCAAGTAAGTGATCAATGGAAGGAATACATCAACATAAGTATATAGAACAGACCGTGGCACTGAACAAGACTGATGCCAGTGTTTCTGGGCGTCCCAGGCCTTGGTCACGGCCTGCAGTCAGCAGGTCACGCCAATAGAAGAGTATGTGTCACAACGGGTTGAGGGTACTTTCACACTAGCGTTGGTGCGGATCCGTCTGTTTATTTTCACAGACGGATCCGCACCTCTAATGCAAACGTTTGTATCCGTTCAGAACGGATCCGTTTGCATTAGGTTTAAAGAAAAATGACAAAGTCCAAAACGGATCCGTTTTGGATTACATTGAAAGTCAATAGGGAACGGATCCGTTTTCAAATGCACCATATTGTGTCACTGACAACGGATCCGTCCCCATTGACTTACATTGTAAAAAAAAACGGCTCTGCTAGGCTCTGCCTCTTCAGACGGACACCAAAGCTGCATGCTGCGTTTTGGTGTCCGCCTCCAAAACGTAATAGAGGCGGAACGGAGCCTAACTGATGCATTCTGAACGGATCCTTATCCATTCAGAATGCATTGGGGCTTAACTGATCCGTTTTGGAACGTTTGTGAGAGCCCTGAAACGGATCTCACAAACGGAATCCAAAACGCTAGTGTGAAAGTACCCTTAGTTTGTATCCATCATTCAATCCACTTAAAGGGGTATTCCAGGCTCCTGATATTGATGATCTAACCTCAGGAAAGGTCATTAAAGTCGTAGGCTACCACCTCTTATCCAATCCAGTACTGAGCCACGCCCCCTGCACTGATCACATGACTGTGACGTCACCCCAGGTCCTCCGTGTTGTCCAAGGTTCGGGTTTATTGAAGAATCCACTTATGGATTCCAAATGCCGTTATGGTCCGTGGTAGCGGAATCCATAATGGGATTCTTCGATAACCCGAACTTTGGACGCCGAACTTAAAACACACGTTCGCTCAACTCTATTAATGACCTATCCTCAGGTTAGGTCCAACTCCCAGCACCCCCACGATTAGCCGTTTGAAGAGAACGCATTGCTCAGTGTTTCGCCCACACAATTGCAGCAGAGAGCAGTGTAATTACACCTAAGCCGTCCCATTCACTTCTATGTGACGCCTCCTTCCTAATCACTTGAACAGGAAGAAGCTGTCTCATTGAAGTGATTGGGACGGCTGTGATAGCTAGTACTGTGGAACAGGAAGCACACTGGAAGTTCACAGTGAAGTGGCCATGCTGGGTTACATTCACTTTAACCCCTTATCGCATAATGCCATACATGAACAGCATTATGCGCTGAGAATTGTATGGAGCAAGCTGCTGTGGTGGGCCAGCTCCATACACGGTGGGTGCCGGTTGTATAATACAGCAGGCACTTGGCCGCAAAGACTGGGAATGGCGATCACTCGTCAATTAACTCCTCAGTTGCATTGTTCAACAGCGATCACGGCATCTGTGAGAAATGACAGGGCTCTGATTAGTTACTATGATAGCCTGGGGCCTGCCATGGTAAGCAAGAGGCACACGACCAATGGATGTTTTGCGGTCAGTAAATTGCAGATACGGACGTGCGGTCTGTAAATTGCAGCAGTGTGCATTCCGTATTTTGCGGAACAGAACAGCTGGCCCATAAGAGAACATGCTCTAAATTATTTGCGGGGGCCACGGACCTACAAATGCAGACAGCACACGGTGTGCTGTTTGCATCCCTATTGAAATGTATGGGTCTGCATCCAAGGCGGACCCATACTTATGGCCGTCTGAAAGGGCCCTGATGCTGTGAAATCGTGTCAGAGGTGCGGAGGCCAGAACAGAATCTCTCACTGACGCCCTGCGAGCTTATCACATTCAACTCACTCATGTGTGTCTGGCCTTAAAGGGGTTGTCTAGGATTTTACAAGTGATGGCCTTTTCTAATGATTGATAGGCTATCGCTATCTAATCGGGGGGTCTGCCACCCTGCGCTGTTCAGCTTTTCTGCAGAACAGCTGATCAGATAGTGATGACTTATCCTGGGGACACCCCCTTTAAAGAGAACATGTCACCTGAGGCTACTTTCACACTAGCGCTTTGGCTTTCCGTTTGTGAGATCCGTCATGTGCTCTCAGAAGCGGTCCAAAACAGATCAGTTTTGCCCTAATGCATTCTGAATAGAAAAGGATCCGCTCAGAATGCATCAGTTCAGTCTCCATTCTGCTCTGGAGGCGGACACCAAAACTCTGACTTCAGTGCTTTTCTGTCCCCTTGACGAAACGGAGTCAATAGAAAACGGATCCGTCTCCCATTGACTTTCAATGGAGTTCATGACGGATCCGTTATGGCTATGTTACAGATAATACAAACGGATCCGTTCATGACAGATGCATGCGCTTGTATTAGGCTACTTTCAGACCTGCGTTTGGTGCGGGTCCGTCTTGTATCCGCACAGACGGATCCGCACCTCTAATGCAAACGTTTGTATCCATTCAGAACGGATCCGTTTGCATTACCTTTTTAAAAAAAATTAAAAGTCAAAACAGATCCGTCCTAACTTACACTAAAAGTCAATGGAGGGCGGATCCGTTTTCAAATGCACCATATTGTGTCATTGAAAACGGATCCGTCCCCATTGACTTACATTCATTTTGCTGTCCGTCTCCAGAACTGAACGGAGCCGAACTGAAGCATTCTGAACGGATCCTTATCCATTCAGAATGCATTGGGGCTGAACTCATCCATTTTGGACCGTTTGTGAGAGCCCTGAAACGTGAAAGTAGCCTTATTGTAACGGATTCGTTTTTGCAAACCCATGACAGTTCCGCCCAAAACGCGAGTGTGAAAGTAACCCTAGCTGTACTGTCTGCTCATGCACCTGAGGAAGAGGACTGTGTGTGTAAACAGCAGGTGACCGGCTCCATTACACTAGTCACATCATGGCTCCTATGTGAGACTGTGGTGCTGCCCGGTGTGTACAGTACACTAATGACATGCTGTACAGAAAGTAATGGATGCCATGGGGTGCAGCCGCCTCATACAATAAACGACACCCATCCACACCACTGGACCCGTGCTGCACGGCCTGGCACCCTACAGGGAGCTCAGGGTGCTCTGACCTTAAAGAGACCTTCTGCCTCACACACGCCCTGACCCCGCAGGGGGTCACAGCTGACTCAATTAACACACCCGAATGAAACAACCCTGCCCCTAACCTGTCGCTCGGAAACTTCTGCAATCCGCCACACACTTTGTAACCTTCGACCCAACACTGCCCGGCATGCTGCTTCCATACTGAAGGCCGCCATGTTAGTCGTGACGTCATCGATTTGCGACGGAGGGCATGAAGGTGACGCGCAGGCGCAGTGCGGGGACAGCAGGGAGAGCGGAGTGGGGGACGTTCTGTATTCATGTGTGGGAGCTGCAGTCTTTGTGTGGCTGGAGTCCCAATATATGGGATTAGACAGTGATGAGGTTATCTGTCCAAGGCATTGTATCTTAGCAGAGAAGTGAGAGCAGCAGGCGGTGAGAAATAAAAGATGGCGGAGGCCCTGTCTGCTAGCAGGCAGGAAACCATTTTAGTGGGCAACATGGGCATCAAGCTTCCTATGCTGACTCCAGATCTCATGGTGTAATGAAAAACCAATCCACTAAACCAGGCATCCTCAAACTGTGGCCCTCCAGCTGTTGTAAAACTACAACTCCCACAATGCCCTGCTGTAGGCTGATACCTGTAGGCTGTTCAGGCATGCTGGGAGTTGTAGTTTTGCAACAGCTGGAGGGCCGCAGTTTGAGGATGTCTGCACTAAACAGAATGAAGGTCAATTCAGTGACCATGATCCTGATTCTGTGACATTCAGTCTGGGAAAAGTGATCCTGGACCTGAATGTTGGCATTGATCGGGTGTAGGGGTGTAACGTGGTATCTCCCTACTTCGTACGATTTCCCTACCTGTCGCGCCGGAAGTGACGTTGTAGGCGTTCCTGGCGTTTGGACGATCTGCGCATGCGCAAAAAGGCAAAGGATGGAAAATCTCACATCGCAATTCTGGCTGTACACGGGACACTGCGCATGCGCTGGAGAGCCACGGTAGGGACATATTACAGCCCAGTGCGCAAGCGCCTAGGGGAGATCAGATGGCCATTTTTTCTGTTAGATGAATATATATATATCTATATATGTATACCTATATATATATACGCATTATATAGGGTGGTCTGCCCAGTATATGGGGGGCTATCTACGCAGTACATTGGGGGAGGGTCTGCACAGTATATTGAGGATCTGAGCAGTATATGGGGGGCTGTCTACGGAGTATATTGAGGTCTGCGCAGTATATGTGGGGCTGTCTGCGGAGTATATTGAGGTCTGCCCAGACAGCCCCCATATACTGTGCAACTGTGCAGACCCCCCCCAATGTACTGCGTAGATAGCCCCCCATATATGGGGGTGCAGTAGCACAGACCTCAATATACTGCGCAGACCTCAATATATGTATGAGATCTGATGGATTTTCCGGACTTAGCCGCGCTTGCGCACTGGGCTGTAATATGTCACTACCGTGCGCAGATCGTCCAAACGCCTACAACGTCACTTCCGGCGCGACAGGTAGGGAAATCGCACGAAGTAGGGAGATACCACGTTACAGGGGGCATTTTTGGCTCAATGCACACAATTGTGTGTGCCCGTGTCCATATTTCTCAAGAATCCTCAAGATATGGAGCGGAGGCACGGATCGGAAGCACTACAAATCGCTTCCATGGGATTTCGGTCAGTGCCTCCGCACCGCAAAAAAATAAATAAATAGAACACGTCCTATTGTTTTGCGGTGTGGACTGTCAATTGCGGGTTGCGGACCCATTCAGGTCAACCGGTATTTGTGGTCGGCAGCACAGGGCATGCACGCTTCTATGCATAGCTTGGGCCACTATAGGTTTGTTCCACATAGGAGGAAGGTCACTACATGGGAAGCAGCATGACATACAGCAGTTCTGAATTCTCATTAGTGTAATAATCTACCTTTATCTGACTTGTAGGGAGAGGGGCTACTAAAAGGGTTTCCTGGGGCTTGGATATTGATGGCCTATCCTTAGGCTGGGTTCACAAGTGACTGATCATCTGACTGAAAATCTGCATCACACGCTGCAGTGAGCCCGCTCCATAAGTGGCTAGTGCTGGCTGTATAATACAGCAGGCACCCGGCTGCAAAGACTGGGAATGGCGATCACGCCGAATCCTGTCATTTAACCCCTCAAAATCCACATTCAACAGCGACCCCGCCATCTGTGAGGTAAGGCAGAGGGAGGCTACTCCCTCTGTCATGTGATTGGAGCCCCTGCATTGAAATTGTGGAACTCCGATTGGTTACCATGACACCCAGAGGCATGCTAAGGCTTCCTGGTGCTAACATAGTAACCTCCCAGCTGAGGGCGAGTTCACACCTCCGTTTCATTTTACATTCTTCTGATCAATTAGAAGAACTGAAAAAACAAAACAGAATTTTGTAAAAAACAAACAAATTCTGTGCATTAGTTATGCACATTTTACATCAGTTTCAGGGCTTATGCACCCAAGCACGTGTGCCCCGTGCCCGTATTGCGGTGCGCAGTCCTCAGAGTACGGAGCTTCCATGGCATTTCGGTCCGGGCCTCAACACCAACACCACAAAAAAATAGAACTTCCTACGTCTGTCAATACAGTGCCCCTGTATTGCGGGCCGATATTTGCTGTCCACATAATGGGCATGGGGCACACACGTTCGTGTGCATGAGCCCTTAGCCATTTCTGTCTGAGATCAGATTTTTTAGGATCTAAAAAAAACATGCAAAAAGTACATAATGGATGCATAGGATCTGTTTTTTTTTATTTTTACAGAATCCTGTTTTTATTTTCTTCTGACGGATCACAAGAATGGAAAATGAAACAGTGATGTGAATCCAGCCTAAGCTGTGCACGAGGCAGAGCTCAGCAGGTAGCATGTCAAAATCCCATTTACCATGAATAGATCTCTAATAGGGTGAATGGGACAAGGGATCAAAAGATCCCAAGTTCTAGCCCCCAAAAAAATACAAAAATATTAAAAGTTTAAATCACCCCCTTTCCCAATTTTCCATATACAAATATAGAAACAATAAAAAAATAAACATATTAGGTACTGCCACATATGAAAGTGTCTGGACTATTAAAATATTTAAAAAAATTCTGTGCGGTGAATGCCGCAAAAAATGAAAAAACACATGATTGCCCATTTTGTTACTCACCACGTCCTCCCAAAAAATTCAATAACAGTAATCAAAAAGTCATACCTACTGCAAAAATGGTACCAATAAAAACTACAGGTCATTCCACAAAAAAACAAACCCTCATACAGCTCTAGTTATGGCGTTCAGAAAATGGTTACGCAAAGAAAATGTGGATTTTTTCCAAAGGTTGTTTTATTTTATTAAAAGTGATAAAAAGTGATAAAAAAAATAAAAACTATACCAGTTTGGCATTGCCACAATTATATTGAGCTGCAGAATAAGAAAGTCATGCCATTTTTAGTGCGTTGTGAAAGCTATGATGTCAAAACCCCCAAAAACCTTGGTGGAATAGTGTTTTTTTTTTTTTTCAAATTTATGTTTTCCCGTTTTCAATCTGGGCAGATACAGATGAGGACGCTGCTTCTCGCGGCCGATGCTACAGCCCATTGAAGGAGAGACAGCCAGCTCTATGCAATCCCCGTCACCTAAACCCGTAGTACAGCGGAGGTGTGGGGCAACCTAGTGTCATTACCACATGGATCACACAGAATGGGTAAGATCCGTGCTTCAGGAGGGGGTAACCAACGACTGGAAAGATATCTCTGCTAAGTGATCATAATAATATTCTAACAGAAGGGGCTAGAATTTATGTGGTGATAAAGTACTTTTTTGGTGGATATAATACAGATTGCTGCATTTAAAGAGGACCTTTCATCTGAAAATGCACATTAAAATACATATATCCACTTAAATGGCGGCCCCCGGTGGTGCTGTTTCGGCTTTTCATTTTCCAAAATGTGCCCCAGTTTGTCCTCAGTGGCCCCCGCAACAATTCGCACCTCATATGCAAATAAGCCATTCGGCTCAACTGGGCAGTCACACAGATTTCACACAGTCTAAGCCGGGCACCATCTTGGATTCCCCAGAGGACTCCAAGATGGCGCCCGACTCAGGCTGTGTGAAATCGCTCGAGTTCTCAAGAATCTCGAGCAGGGCGCGCTAATTGGATGCGCTCCGTGCCAGTGAGAAGAAAGCCACGCCCAGGAAAACTTTTGCAGGACCGCCCAGTTGAGCTGAATGGCTCATTTGCATATGAGGCGCGAATTGTTGCGGGGGCCACTGCGGACAAACGGGGGCACATTTTGGAAAATGAAAAGCTGAAACAGCACAACCGGGGGCCGCCATGTAAGTGGATATATGTATTTTAATGTGCATTTTCAGATGAAAGGTCCTCTTTAGATTTGATATATTAAATATACAGGATCTGCATAATTTTAGACATTATTTGATCAAGCACCTCTTTTCTTGGTCACTATTGGGACTGCTCCGTGGTATCCATTTCATTCATCTACTTTACATAATTCAGTCAAATCTTGAGGGTCCCACCCTAGCATTATAGTGTGTACACATGCTGCATATAAAAGTGGATTGCCAGATATAGTAATTAGGGATGAGCGAATCGACTTCGGGTGAAACATCCAAAGTTGATTTGCATAAAAATTTGTTTCAATACTGTACGGAGCGAGTACAGTACAGTATTGGCTCAGATAAGCCGAAGTTATTACTTCACAAAGTCTCGTGAGACTTCGCATAATAACTTCAGAAAATGATTTATACTGTAAAAAAACATTTCCTGAACTTGGGTTCCGTTCCAAGTGGTACCTTGGAACCGAACCAGAGTTTGGGAAATGTTTTTTTAGGCCCCTTTCACATCTGCGTTTTTGCTTTCCGTCCTAGAGTTCCATCCTCGGGGCTCTAGGACGGAAAGATACTGATCAGGATTATCCTAATGCATTCTGAATGGAGAGAAATCCGTTCAGGATGTCTTCCGTTCAGTATGTGAACATTTTTTGGACGTCAACAAAACCGCAGCATGCTGCGGATTTGTCTCCGTCCAAAAATCCGGAAGACATGCCGTAACGCCGGATCCGGAATTAATGCCCAATGAAGTGCATTATTCCGGATCCGGGATTAAGATAAACGCATCGCCGGATCCGACGTTTAGCTCTGCTCATGCGCAGCAGCAGTTCCGATCGGGGCCCCAGTGTAAGCTGGGGCTCCGATCGGTTACCATGGCAGCCAGGACGCTACTGAAGTCCTGACTGCCATGGTAAGTACTCTGCAGCAGTGTACTTACCTGCGCTGCGGCCTCCGGGTGCTCCTTCATGACGTCACAGCTCCGGGCGGCGCATTGATCTATGCGCCGCAGGGACCTGTGACGTCATAAAGGAGCGCCGGGCGGCCGCAGCGCAGGTAAGTACACTGCTGCGGAGTACCATGGCAGCCAGAACTTCAGTAGCATCCTGGCTGCCATGGTAACCTGAAAGCATTTCGAAGACTGATCAGGATCCTGATCAGTCTTCAAATGCTTTCAGACGACTTGCGTTCTGACGGATCCGGCGGGACGGAAGTGCCCGCCGGATCCTCAGAACGCAAGTGTGAAAGGCCTTACAGTAGAAATCAATTTCTGAAGGCAGCATAAAGACCTAAGGTAACCCTGGAGGAGCTGCAGAGTTCCACAGCAGAGACTGGAGTATCTGTACATAGGACGACAATAAGCCGTATGCTCCATAGAGTTGGGCTTTATGGCAGAGTGCCCAGAAGAAAGCCATTACTTTCAGCTAAAAACAAAAAGGCACGTTGTAAGTTTGCAAAAAGGCATGTGGGAGACTCTCAAAATGTATGGAGTAAGGTGCTCTGGTCTGATGAGACTAAAATTGAACTTTTCGGCCATCAAAGAGAAGGCTATGTCTGGCGCAAACCCAACACATCACCCAAAGAATACCATGGCAGCATCATGCTGTGGGGATGTTTTTCAGCAGCCAGGACTGGGAAACTGGTCAGAGTTGGGGGAAAGATGGATGGTGCTAAATACAGGGATATTCTTGAGCAAAACCTGTACCACTCTGTGCCTGATTTGAGGCTAGGCTGGAGGTTCACCTTCCAGCAGGACAATGACCCCAAACACACTGCTAAAGCAACACTTGAGTGGTTGTCGGGGTTATTTTTTTTGTTCTTTGTACGTTCCTAACTAGGCAAATATAGCAGCTTTTCAATTAACTCACTTTATCTCCAGTGGCTGGTTTCTCAGATTTCACTGAGGGTCACATGACCTGTGATTTCAGCTTCTCTCCTTGCTCTGATAATGTTCGTGCACAAGCCTGTACACGAGACGTCACTGTGCTGGCCATGCCCCCCTTCACTGCCGGCTGCTGCTTATTCCTCTCTTCCAGAATTCTTAAGCCCTTCAGCTGCATAGACTCAGGTCTGAAGTGTTTACTGTGTAGCTACAGGCAGTGAGCAGACAAATGCTGGGCACAGGAGCTGAAAGAGAAGTTCTGCAGAGCATTGCAGGTAGGGGGAAGATCCCGTGTACAGCTCGGACTTATATTTCTATACATACAACATGCTGCTGAGTCTCCCAGCACTCAGGGCAGCTCTTGTATTCACTCCCTTTCCAGTGTCATTATACAGCTAGGACCTGTAACATAGTAACATAGTATATAAGGCCGAAAAAAGACATTTGTCCATCCAATTCGACCTGTTTCCTGCAAGTTCTGTAGTTCTACACATACAACATGCTGCTGAGTCTCCCAGCAGGCAGACATGTCACTCAGGGCAGCACTTGCATTCACTCCCTTAGCAGTGCGGGGGGAGGGGCAGAGATTGTTGTTACTGCAGGTAAGCAAAGGGCCAGAAGAGACCCAGGGAAATGAGAAAATAGATATTTTTTTGCCTAAAACTTGCTTAGCTTAGTTATATATTGCTGACCATCAGATTTACAGTGCTATAGAACCAAGTCCCAGAACCAAGTCCCAGAAGATACCGGAGCTTATACCGGGCAACGGAGCGGCGCCCAGGGATAATAGTAAGTGCAGGGAGATCCCTGGGCGCCGCTCTACATGTCAGCATACTTAGTACACATTTTTTACCCCGATGAAAGGTCCTCTTTAAAGATTGCTGTTCACAAGCGCAAACCATCCAATTTGAAGGAGCTGGAGCAGTTTTGCAAGGAGGAATGGGCGAAAATCCCAGTGGTAAGAAGTGACTTGGAGCAAAAAGTGGCTCTACAAAATATTGACTTTAGGGAGGTGAATAGTTATGCACATTGACTTTTCATTGATTTTTTTTCTACCATTCCCTGCACCTGTAGACGACCCCAGGTCTTCTACCTGGATATCCTAGTAAAATCAGTGTAATACAGGGAGAGCAAAGAAGACAGTGGCAGTTCCAGTTCTGGGCGGGTTGAGAGTAGGGATACTATAGATTGTTTTACTGGGGTTGTTTTAATTTTTGTAGTTTTATAACGACAATTAAAGGTTACGTTTTATGGATTAACTCTGTTTTTGTAGTGATGATTTATTTACAACACCTCTTATTTGATATCCCAACTTTGCTGGCAAGTGATTGGTCAGATCTGTGATTCCCTAAAATAATATCGGCATCAAAAAGTTCATGTACCCATGGATAAAGGTTGACGTGAGCATGCAGCGTTGCGCTCCCCTCCTCCCCAGCCCTGCCTCTTGCTGTTCCTTCTGAATGCTGCCGTGCGGGATGCCGAAACCATGTGTGGTGGTCTGGGTTCCTGACCGGTTAGTGAAGGAGACTCCGTACCTGTCCCCTGTTGCTCTCGCTGCCTCCTGCTGTTGCTCCTTCCCCTGCTTCAAGTTGATTCTCCCTTTCCGGTATTTGGCTTTTCTCCTTCAGGTTTTCGGGTGTCCCTTGGCTGGGTGCTCCCTGGCCGTTTGTGGACCCCTTCTGCCTATTTGACCCCAGTCCTCTGCTGAGGATCCTGGACAGTCATCCGATTTTAAGGAAGAGTAGAGGGAGGAAGAAAGCAAAGGGGAGAGGAAATAAACTGAAAGAAAAAAAAAATCCGTGCAGAAATCTGTGGAATCCGCAAAAATGTATCAATTTTTGAAATCTCCAAATGTCAAGACTAGACTGGAACAAAAAGGGGTGCAGGATGCTAATTTCAAAAAAAGTACTTCTGGACCTAGAATGGAAGAGGCAGTGGATGATTATCTGGAGGATGGGGGTGGAGAGCGTGTGGAGGAAAGTGTTATCCCTACTGCTGAACCCTCTGCACTAGAAGAGATTTTAGTTACGGTTAAAAAAAAACGGAAATACAGCTTGGGGCAGTTCAGTCTGACGTGACTTTAATAAGAGATGATGTGACAAAGATATGAGATAGAAAAATGTGTGGGTTTTTTGGAGAATGAAGTAAAATTACTTAAATCTGAAATTTCCACCCTGAGGACAGACTATAATATGCTACAAAAGAAAGTGGTGGATTTGAAAGACAGGTCCAGGCGATGTAATGTGAGAATCCTGGGGTTACCCGAGGGTGTGTAGAGGAAGATAATGCAGATGGGCTAATACAGTCCTTGATTTTTGAGAACTTTGGAAAGGAACATTTTTCTCCCTTATTTTTGGTAGAGAGGACACATCGAGTTCCAGGGGGTAAACCAACTCCCGGAAGGCAGCCACAGGTACTCCTGCCGAAGATACTGTCTTCAAGAGATAGAGGCATGTGGTTTTAAAAAGGGCCAGGGAATGTCCTGCTGCCTTATATAATGGGAGTAAATTGTCTTTCTTCTCTGATTTTTCCAAGGAGATACAGGAAAAGAGACGCAGTTTTATGGCAGTTAAAAAACGTCTACAGGGAAAGAATATCAAGTATTCCTTTTTGTATCCATATACAAAATCCTTAATGGTGTAACTCTTTTTTTCGATACTCCCTCCCTTGTTGCTGATTGGCTAGATCAGAATAATGTTTAATCCGGCGTCCTATTTTGTCTTGTCGCGGTAGGAATTCTGCAGGGGAAGAGGGGTGGTCTGGGAGGAGAGGTTTGTTGCTGAATAGTTATGGACCAATGGAGGGGTCGGGGGTGGAGAGGGTTTAACGCCTTAAGGACTCAGCCTTATTTCACCTTAAGGACCCGGCCATTTTTTGCAAATCTGACCAGTGTCACTTTATGTGGTGATAACTTTTAAACACTTTTACTTATGCAGGCCATTCTTAGACTGTTTTTTCGTCACATATTGTACTTTATGACACTGGTAAAATGGAGTCAAAAAAGTTCATTTTTATTCATAAAAAAATACCAAATTTACAAAAAAATAAAAAATTTGCAATTTTACAAGTTTTAATTTCTTTATTTCTATAATACATAATAATACCTCAAAAAATAGTTATTACTTTACATTCCCCATATGTCTACTTCATGTCTGGATCATTTTGGGAATGAGATTTTATTTTTTGGGGATGTTACAAGGCTTAGAAGTTTAGAAGCAAATCTTAAAATTTTTCTGAAATTTTCAAAAACCCACTTTTTAAGGACCAGTTCAGGTCTGAAGTCACTTTGTGAGGCTTACATAATAAAAAACAACCCAAAAATGACCCCATTCTAGAAACTACACCACTCAAGGTATTCAAAACTGATTTTACAAACTTTGTTAACCCTTTAGGTGTTCCACAAAATTTAACTTTTTGGGCAGATTTTCCATTTTAATAATTTTTTTTCCAGTTACAAAGCAACTGTTAACAGCCAAACAAAACTCAATATTTATTGCCCTGATTCTGTAGTTTACAGAAACACCCCATATGTGATCGTGAAATGCTGTACGGGTACACGGCAGGACGCAAAAGAAAAGGAATGCCATACAGTTTTTGGAAGGCAGATATTGCTGGACTGTTTTTTTGACACTATGTCCCATTTGAAGCCCCCCTGATGCACCCCTAGAGTAAAAACTCCAAAAAAGTAACCCATTTTAGAAACTACGGGATAGGGTGGCAGTTTTGTTGGTACTATTTTAGGGTACATATGATTTTTGGTTGTTCTATATTAAGAACAAACACAGAACCAGAGATAGGTGCACACTGCCGTCACACTAAACCCTCACACTGATGTTAAAAATTGAGAGGTTAGTTCGACATATCCTACTAGGAGGACATGTCTTAAGCTCGGGCACCAGCGTCAAGGTCTCTCAAGTAGCCCGAGGCCCTAACACTCACCTACATGCGCCAAATGGGCGATATCAGGGGCCAGTGGGCAATTACAGGAGCATTAGGACGACTCACAAACATCTCCTCTGTTACCTCCAGCATGTAGCCATGCTTGCAATGGGAGGTGGGAGGTGTCTATGAGCCCTACCCAAGACTGACTGATATAGCCCAGAGCCTAGCAGGTACACCCAAATGTGACCTGAAGATGAAAAACAGGCACATTTAAATTGGAGTTTATACACCTCCGTACATATATATAAACCATCAAAAAATGTGGTGATAAAAAAGCAGGATGCGCTCATACCCATATGCAGTTGTGCATTTCTATAGGGGAGCACATCCTGCACTTGTAGTCCGTTGCTAATGGCAATCACCAGCAAAAAATGCATACAATGGATGATGCCAGCAATGGACTACAAGTACCATAAAAGTTCTATATTAAACTTTTTGTGAGGCAAGGTAACAAGAAATAGTTGTTTTGGCACCGTTTTATTATTTGTTATTTACAACATTTATCTGACAGGTTAGATCATGTGGTATTTTTATAGAGCAGGTTATTACAGACGCGGCGATACTTAATATGTATTTTTTTTTAATTTATGTAAGTTTTACACAATGATTTCATTTAAAAAAAATAATAATCATGTTTTAGTGTCTCCATAGTCTGAGAGCCATAGTTTTTTCAGTTTTTGAGCGATTATCTTGGGTAGGGTATGATTTTTGTGGGATGAGATGACTGTTTGGCACTATTTTGGGGTGTGTATGACTTTTTAATCGCTTGGTATTACACTTTATGTGATGTAAGGTGACAAAAATTGGCTTTTTTTACACCGTTTTTATTTTTATTTTTTTACGGTGTTCACCTGAGGGGTTAGGTCATGTGATATTTTTATAGAGCAGGTTATTACGGACGCGGAGATACATAATATGTATACTTTTTTTATTTATGTAAGTTTTACACAATAATATCATTTTTGAAACCAAAAAAATGATGTTTTAGTGTCTCCATATTCTGAGCCATAGTTTTTTTATTTTTTGGGCGATTTTCTTTGGTAGGGGCTCATTTTTTGCGAGATGAGGTTACGGTTAGATTGGTACTATTTTTGTGGGCATACACCTTTTTGATCGCTTGCTGTATCACTTTTAGTGATGTAAGGTGACAAAAAAATTGTTTATTTAGCACAGTTTTTATTTTTTACGGTGTTACGGTTAGGTTATGTGATATGTTTATAGAGCCAGTCGATATGGACGCGCCGATACCTAATATGTCATTAATATGACCTAATATGTCAGTAATACAGTGTGTATTACTCATACAGCTTCCTGCCTATGAGATCCAGGGGGCTGGATCTCACAGGCTCTTCACCGGAGGGCAGCCCCGATGCGTAAGGAAGGCATCGGGCTGCCTTCCCTGCTATCGGGTCCCCATTACAGCAGCACAGGGACCCGATAGCCACTGCACTTGCCGCCCGATCACATGGAAAAGCCGCGAACTGCAGGTCTGAATTGACCTGCTGTTTGCGGCGATCGCCGATACGCATTGTCCCAGGGTGCCTGCTGATTGATTTCAGCAGTCACCCAGTTCGGATCACCGCCCACCGCGCAGCGGTGATTGGAAATACTCATGACGTACGGGTACGTCATGAGTTCTTAAGTACCAGGACACCATGAGTCATGAGTCCTCAAGATTTTAAGTGATGGGTGGGTTGCGATGCGTCTCTGGGGATGAGGGGGGAGACGGGTTTTGAGGGAATTTTCATTTTTCGATTCTTTTAGGTGATTTAATGTCTGTAAGAATCCTAACATGGACTGTACGGGGACTAGTGGATAAACAAAATAGACAGGCTGTTTTTCATTTAGTTTAGCGACACTTACCAGCCATTGTTTGTTTGTTGGAGACTCACTTTACTGGAGAGGTTGCTTCGCGGTTCGGTAGAGGATGAGTTTCGCAGGCATTTCACTCTACGTTTACTAGCTACTCCAGAGGAGTTACGGTTCTTATTCATAAAAGGGTTGATTTTGTCTGTGAGGCATCCTCTATTGATGAGCACGGGAGATTTGTTTTTTTGTATGGGAAACTTTTTGGAAGGCTTTGTATTCTGGCCTTTATCTCCTTTTTCTTTTTATGTACTGAATCGTTTATTGACCTTTGTGGAGCAATGGCCATAATGCCCTTACCTTGGTGAATGGGGACTTTAATTGTGTTATGAATCCCAAGACTGCTAGGATCTCTATGGGAGGATTTACTCATATACCTCCATCTATTCAAGGGTCCACCTTGGCACGATTCTGTCAGGAATCGGGCTTTGTGGATGTCTCTGGGTTTTTGGGTCGAGGGAGGAAAGTCTATTCCTGTGTAAGTAAATCCGGGAACTGCATGTCCAGGATTGACCTGGCTTTAATAAATTAAAAATATCTGGCTCATATTAAGGCGGATGAGATATAAAGCCAGGTCACTCTCGGATCATGTACCGGTATCTCTTGAGCTTTGCTTGGGTTATGATAGGGAAAGGGCAATTCCTCCCTTTAGATTAAATACTTATTGGTTGTCTGTGATGGATAATCATGATTATCATAATCATGAACAGGAGATTGCTTATTTTTGGGCTGTTAACTACAATTCTGCAAAGATTCAATTGGTCTGGGATACATTCAAGGCCTTTATCAGGGGGGTATTTGTTAGTAATATTTCTAATTTAAGAACGGGATATGGGATGAAAGAGAGGACCTTAAGAGAAGCCGTGACATGCTGTGCAAATCAGTTTTCCAGGGATGAGGCTAGGGCTACACGACGACATTTGCTGTGTGACATTTTGTCGCACCAATGTTGTGCAACAATTTTTATAATGATAGTCTATGGTGTCGCACTGCGACATGCAACATGCTGCGATTGCAACACGACAGTAGCAAAAAACCCATCCAAAATGGATTTTTCAGCGGCTGTCGCGTCGCAGTGCGACACCATAGACTATCATTGTAAGAATCGGTGCGACAAAATGTAGTGCGACAAATGTGGCAGTGTAGTTGTACCCTATGTCATGTCGTTGTGTAGCCCTAGCCTAGAGAATAGAAGGGCCATGCAGAATTCTAGTCAGGCTTATTCTGATTTTCTTTTGGAAAAGGCTCAGCAGAGGCTCTTTTTTAGAGGGCAGAAATATTTCTGTGAATCGGGTCGACCAGGAAAATTGTTAGCAAGGGTGATATATAATTAGGATTCAAAAAAAGAAATTGTTATGATCCGCTCACCTGAGGGGATAATGATTGAGAACCAAGAGCAAATTAAGGGATTATTCCTTAAGCACTTCTCGGAAATATGTAGAACATGTAATAACATCTCGGATGAGATGATGGATTCCTATTTGGACTCCATCACCCTTCTGGGAATCCCTTGAGGCAGACTTTTCTCTTCAGGAGTTGGAAGTTGAAATTACAGCTTGTTCAGGGAATTCTTCCTCTGGTATAGATGGTTTTCCCTATGAGTTCTATCGTGATTATGGGGAGGTTATTCTCCCATGTCTTGTGAGAGTCTTTACTGAATCCTTGGAGGGTGGGAGTCTCCCGGAGTCCATGACAGAGGCTGTAATAAAATTAATATTGAAAAAGGGGAAAGATCCCTTAGATATGGGGTCCTATAGGCCAAAATCATTATTGAAGACTGATGTGAAGCTTCTGGCAATGATTCTGGCTATGACGCTCTCTAGAGTTATTCCAAATTCCAAATTCCAAATAAGGGTACTCATCACAAACTCCATCGACTATATGCAAACATACAGTCATTTAGGGGAAGGGGGGGGGGTTCCTGCTCCATTCTTCCTTTGGATGCGACTAAGGCCTTTGACAGGGTGGAGTGGGAATCCCTATGGAAGGTTTTGGGAAGGATGAGATTTGGTAAGAGGTTTATAAGTATGATTAAGGTTTTGTATAACTCTCCCATTGTCAGATTGAATCTTAATGGGAGCCAGATTCCCGTTTTATCCTGACTAGAAGTACCCGTCAAGGCTGCCCACTTTCCCCATTATTGTTTGACATCTACCGGTATATTGAGCCCTTAGCCGTTAGTGTTAGGCAAGATAATATGATTCAGGGGTTTGGGACATTAGGAGTAGAGGACTGTATTTCTTTATATGCAGATGATGTTTTCTTTTTTATAGATCACACTAATACAACCCTGCCAAGAATCATTTGAACAGTTAACTCCTTTGGCGAGGTTTTGGGTTTGGATATTAATTGGTCAAAAACTACCCTCATGCTATTGCATGGTTTTGAACTTTCTAGTCATAGACATTTGAGGATGGTAAAGATTGCCGATACATTTGAATATGTGGGAATGATGATATTTCCCAATATCGAGGATTTTATACAGCTTAATCTGATCCCACTGATTGGGAAATTGAGATCTAAAATTACGACATGGCTTCAACCCTGTCTAGAGCTGTTAGAATATCCTTAGTTAATATGGTAGTTTTACCCCAACTTCTCTATGTTCTAAGGAATCCCCAATATGGATTGAGGATAAGTTCTTTATATTAATTGAGAGAATTATTAGCGATTTACTCTGGGGAAGAAAACGGGTAAGATTAAAATTGGCGTATCTCTACAAGCCAATGGAGCAGGGTGGGTTAAACCTTCCCTACTTCAAGGGCTACTTCATAGCTCTGTAGCTAGGGCTGTGCTGTAAATAGGAAAAAAGTTCCTTGTGCAAGACCTTAGTTACACATTCTCCATATGACAATATATTGACTTTGTTAGAATCTGTGCGATTAATTAATGGTGAACAAAAATATAGAGTGGCTGGAACGCTATTGTCTGGATCTTGGGCTACTATTAGAGGATGGTTGTGTATAAAGGGATCTCTCTCTTGTACTCCCCTTTGGTATAATTATTATTTACAGAATCTTCATAAACTATCTGCGGATCAGTTTTGGTCAAAAAATAATATTCTGTATGTTTCACAGGTGGTTAGGAATGGAGAGGTACTTCCGCTCTCCATGCTAGTTCAACGGGTGAATTTAGGCAATTTAAGTTGTTTTAGGTATTTTCATTTACGTTCAGCATTGTCTAATGGTAAAGATAAATCACTGTTGCAAATAGACACTTTCACACCTTTGAATGATGTGATAGGGAATCCAAGTCAGAAGGTCAAGATTTCCCAACTATATAAACTATTAATTAAAACACTAAGAAGGACTGCACCCCTGGGCAAAGGGCTTGGGGAGCCGATTGCTCCACAGTTGGTTCAGATGAATGGAAAAAAATAATTGGGAATTTAAGATTAGTGTCTCATAACTTCAATCACATATTGTACAGTTTAATATTTTGCATAGACTAAATATCACTCGGATATGGTTGAATAAATGTGGGTTGAGGGAGACTTCTAATTGTCTATGGTGTGATTTTTCAGGGCTGATTTCCTGCATATGTTCTGTTCCTGTCCAGAATTAAAAGTATATTGGGGTTCCATCTATCACTTCATCACCCAACAACTTATGGTGGTGATCCAATTTACATCACAGTGCTGGATATTAAATGATTTCTCCAGGGTAAAGTGTCGTAAATATAAAAATATACTTTTGATTAGAATAATGTTCTTGGCTAGACTAATGATTACATGAGTTTGTTTTTCACAAAATACCCCAAAGCTCAATTCTTTGCTAAACTTGGTCAACAAGATGAAAAATTATGAAAATACTGGGGAAAAATGGAGGAAGATCTGGTCATGCTGGAAGTTTGAGGGATATGGTTCTTGTTTGTAGATTTCAAGATTTGGGCTTGTCTCTGCCTGTACGCCCCCATCCCCCCTCTGTTTAGTTACGGAGGGGTCAGAGATGCATTGCAATGGGAAGAAAAAGAAGGATCTCGGGCGGTGGTTGGGTAATGGTCTAAAAAAGTGGGGGGGGGGGGGGAAGAAATATGGATGCACTTTATTGTTGGTTTGGTGATCTATGGTATGAATTATATAGTGCTTGTTCCTTTTGTTATTTTCTTTTTCTTTTTTGATGAATCATGTACGTAATACATATTGTTTCCTTGTCGTCCTACAGCAGCAGCACCAAAGGGGATTCCAGTCCTCCTGAAAACATAGGACAGGAGATGTAAATTAATCAATTTAATGCAGGTCCTATAACACTGCCTGACTTAGTCCCTCCTATTGTGTTTTTTCTGTCCTTCCTGGAGAAAGGACTTCCTTCTTGGAGAAAGGAGATGTTGGGAAGTACTCATTTATATTTATATTGTATATGGTTACTTTCCCTCTGTTCGTTTGGAGTGCGGTAGTCTGGTTAGCAGCCTTAATTGTCCCTCAGGGCTGTTGTCCTGTTGTTCCTAGTTATCGGATGGTGCCGGTTCAAGTGTCACATGTGAACAGTATAGGGCTGCTGCCCTAGGTCTGTACTTACTGGCGGCGCGTCCCTCTGGTGGTTCCACCTCCCCCTAACAGGCGATGCGTGCGTGCGTCTTGCGCATGCGCCACCTCGCAAGGGGGAAAGAGGGATAAAAGCATGCCAGCGTTTGAAAATTACTCTGCTCTGCAAGCTTTTGCCACGCTCCTACTAAGGTTTGAGTATACTCTAATGTATATTAGTTGTATTACCTTGTTTTGTGTTTAGCGTTCCTCTTTTTGCTTGTAAATAAGATTGGTTTTCTTATGCAGATAGGAAGTAAGCTTTAGGTTATGCAAGCTAGTCTGCAAGTTGTCAGATCGTTCTTCTGCCATCTAGTGGATGTTTCTTTAATTACACTACACTATTCTGGAAAAAGAAAAAGAGGGGGATAGAGTTTGTCTACTGCAGGTTGGGAGTTTATGCTGAACCTTAATTTATAGGCTTGCTGTGGTAGCCATTAGAGTTGCAGTTACACTGGAGAAGATTAATCTAATGCTTTCTCTGCTCTATTGTAGAATAATGTCCTACGGTTCTGAGGATAGCGGCTCGACTACAAGAAAGTGCTGGGCAGAGAAGACGCCTGTCCTGCAGATCATGTAACACCCCCTGCTAAATGGCAGTAAATTTTTCTTCTGCTTAAATTGCAGAGAAAATGACTTTCCTGCGGAGGATCCAATAAAGACATGTTATTATGGATGAAGGACTTTATACATGATGCATTTAAGCAGTTCAAAGATAATTAAACCGGAGCTTCTCAGACAGAGTTGAGACGGGCGGCTACTACTGAGAGAATGGATTCTTCTCCCAGACAGTCCAACATGTTTGAGGAATACAGATTCTTAGGCGAAATTAACTCCTCAGAGTCCAAGGAGAGTGATCAGGAAATTAATTTATTTCCGTTACAGAAAATGTCAAGATAGTAAGATAGTTCAAATCTCTTGAGCCTGACAGTGTAGTACAGACTGAAATAGTCGGAGAGGACGGTGTTTCTAAAAAATCTAGAGCATTTTCAGTTGACCCCTTGGTGAAGAGGCTTTTGATTAACGAATGGAAGACTCCAGATAAGGTGCCAATATTTAACAAAAGGTTTAAGACCATGTGTATTATAGCCCTTCCCGTATGGACCGAGATTACAACCGATGCTTTGGCTACAGGTTGGGGTGTCCACATGAAGAGGCAGAGGGTGAAAGGAACTTGGACCCCAGTGGAGAGACTAAGGTCATCGAATCTCAGAGAGATGAGAGCGGTCTCCAGTGGTCTAACACAGTTCTACCCTATGGTCCGGGATCAAGGCTTAAAAATAAACTCGGACAACGAAACCACCGTTGTATACCTAAATTGCCAGGGAGGTAGCAGATACTTAGCCCTCCTCAAAGAGGTGAAAAGGATCTTCGGATGGGCAGAGGCCAATATCCAACAACTGTCAGCTGTACATAAAAGAGGGAGGAGCAATATATTAGCCGACAGACTAAGCCACGACTTACCTCCTTTGGGAGAATGGTCATTGGACCCAGAAATATTTGCGCAGCTCATGAAGCGTTGGGGTCGACCCCAGATAGATTTTATGGCTACTCGGAACAATGCAGAAGTTCCTCTATTTTGCTCCCTATTCAAGGGGGACAACCGCTCAGTCCTGTGGGACTTTACACTGGCCTACATATTTCCACCCATACCTATGATCCCAAAGGTCTTGCAGAAGATCAAACGGGACCAAGTCTCAACAATCCTAATCTGTCCATACTGGCCCAAGAGGGCATGGTTTACTCCACTAGTGGTGATGAACAAGAACACCTTTTGGAAGCTCCCACAGATTCCGCACCTGGTGACGCAGGGCAACAGATGTTGTCTACATTTACGCCACCTACAGTTGATGGCATGGATGTTGACTGCCCCCTTTTGATGGAAAAGGGCTTGTCCAAGGCGGTAATAAGAACCCTGCTACAATCCAGAGCAGGAATCAAGAAAGTCTTCACACTCTGGTGCAGGAGGAATGGAGTACCATCTCAGTCTCCTTCTATCCAGGATATTCTATATTTCCTGCAGCAGGGGTTCGAGAAAGGCTTGAAGCCTGGCACGATTAAAGTCCAGATATCAGCCCTATCAGCTGCATTGGGAAGGAGATTATCACAGGAGCCTCTAATACAGAGGTTTGTCAAGGCGGTAAGAAGGCTTAAGCCACAGGTCATCGACCCGTTCCCAAAGTGGGACCTCTGCACGGTTCTAGATCAGCTATACCACTTCAAGAGTCAGAGATAACGTTTTTGTCCATCAAGGTCTGTTTTTTAGTGGCAATCACTTCGGCAAAGCGGGTGAGTGAAATTCAGGCCCTGGCATGTGCTGAGCCTTACACAATTTTTCTTCAAGATAAAGTATTGCTGAGGACTTTACCTTCCTTTCAACCAAAAGTTCCTTCTTTTACGAATCTAAATCAGCATATTGAGTTGCCCGTTTTTCCCCCAGATCTGGCTTCAGAGGAGGAGTGTAGACTTCACTCCCTGGATGTGGACAGGGCATTAAAGATATATGTCCAAAGAACAAGACAGTTTAGGAAGACAGACCACCTGTTTATATCAGATTTTGGGAAGAAGAGAGGGGAAAAACTAACAAAAGCCTCAATATCCAGATGGATAAGAGAGGCTATCACTATTTGCTATGAGCTTAATGGATTAGAAGCGCCAAAGCCCATAAGGGCTCATTCCACTTGTGCTATAGCCACATCATGGGCAGAGAAAAAATCTGTCCCCATAGACCAGATCTGTAAAACAGCGTCCTGGAGCTCGTCCAACATGTTTTTGAAGCACTACAGGCTGGACATGAGACAAACAGGAGAGTCGGCTTTTGGCAGAGCGGTAATAGAGTCCGTGGTATTAATGAAGGCCCTCCCTGTAGGATTACTTGCTAAATCTCCTTTGGTGCTTGTGGCGTTTCGAAATGTCAGCTTTATACAATCATGCATCTGTGAGAGAGCAGCCTCTATGCTCACTGAGGTGACTTGTTGAATCAGACATTTTCCCCTTACAGTTTACGCATCAGACACCCAGAAGTTAATCAAGTAGCTTTTTAATCCGGAGATTGTATTACAAGATGTGCAGGGAATCCAGATGGTAAAAGAATTATGCTAACAATATCTCCTTGCTAAGAAGATGGGGATTCTCCTCAGAAAGCTGAGCACACACTAACAGCAATGCATGTCTGGGAAAACAGGGAGTAGCAGGCTGAACTAACTAGAAGCTGAAACAGGGGGGGGGGGGGGAGAAGAGAGGAGCATAACAATGCACAATGCAAGATACTGAAACAAAACACTCCCCGTCTGGTATCGGTAGATACCACTATATATATGCATACAATGGAATTGTATAAAATAACAATGAATAATGTCCATACACCTGATGAATAAACAGATGATTAATGTCTATAAACCTGAAAAGGAAACATGCAATGAACATTTATTCAAACCAAAAAAGGATATGTCTTTAGTTTAGGCCATAGAGTCTTAGAAGATGTTGAGCATCTTTGGTAGAAGGAATCTCAACATGGAAGTTCTGCAGGCATGAGTAACACAACTTCTGTAACAGGGCGGAAGAAGGTCTTGATTACTCCACCTTGCAAGAGGCAGAGGAACTTTCTTCTCCACCTTTTCCAAAACTGACTGGCGAGATGTAGTACCTGCTTCCACCAAAACTTATAAAGGTTGTGCTCTTTGAAAACGCCAGATGGCACAGGAATATTTTCTATCTTTTCTGGTTTATTCTTGAGTGATCTTTTATGCTCCCCAGATGTGGATTTCCTCTTTTTTACTACAGGAGATTGTCTGTTGCTTTCATTAGAAGCCGAGCGAGACTTGGTTCTCTTTGATCATGCCAAAGATTTAGAGTGAGAGCGTTTATTTTGTGAGGCTGATTTAGATGTAGATTTCTTTCTGTCTATGGATCTTGAACGCGAATGCTCATGTCTGCTTTTCCCTTCTGAAATGGGATTTGTCTTTGTACATACAGACTTTGTACATACAGACATACAGAGGGTTGTTGACATTCAGAAGATACTTCCTTTACAAAATTAAACTCATTGACAAACGGTTGACTGGAAGGCTCACATTTCTGCGGTGTCTCCGCAGCACTACATGAATCAGAAGGCTTGTTGTCAGTGAAGATATAGGATTCATCATGATAAACTCTGTGAGGGCTGCAAAGCTGGGAAGGGCTTGAAGAAGGCTCCAATTAAGATCCTGAAGGCCTTTCTTCAAGCTGCCCTTCTGTCCAGGAACATTCTTCTGCAGCTGACTCCTTGGGAATTAAGCTGCTTTCTGATGAACAGGTTTTTAGAATATTTGGGCAAGGAACCTCTTGCACATAGTAGTGGTTAGGACACTGCCTGAAGTAAGAAGTTCGTCCCGCTATTAATACGTCCGTTCTGAAGGAGTGTACTTGGCAGGGTCTGCGGGCAATGTCAAGACATACATTCCCCACGATGACCCAACCCACTGTAATTTTCTGGGCATACGGAGCGCTGAAAGGACGATTGCAAAGTTCAAGTACCTTATGAGCCTCAAGAATGTCTCTACCTAGCAAGTAAGATCTTGGCATGGCTATCAAGGGGAGAAATCTCTCTGGCTATGTTCCTGAGATGAGGGTAATGCTGTGCGGCTTCAGGTGTGGGAATCTCATCCCTTGTGTCCGGCAATTTGTCACACTCAATAAGGGGTGGAAGAGAGAGTTTCTTATCTACTTTGATGGGCTTCAAGGTGAAACCATTAGCTCTTCTTCCTGAGGTTGTGACAATACCAGAGCATGTTCATAAGGTGTAGTGTGTAATTACTCCCTCTATCCTGAACAGATCAAAGAACTTAGGGCTAGCTAGGGAACGATTACTTTGGTAATCTAGAATAGCATACATTCTTATGGTCTTCTCTGGTTGTGCAGTACGAAACACATCCACGAGGCAAATCTTAGAACAAGACTTTCGCACACAAGTCCTTCTCCGCATACTTTTGCGCATCTGGGCGTGACGGTAGTGGTTGGTCGGTCGGCACTCTCCCCGCCATGACTCTCCCTGCCTTGATCGGAATGGGGCTTGCGCCATCTAACTGGTCCTAGGTTTTGTCTGATTGGTCCAGGGTGAACAGCGGACACATGTAGATCACTATTACATTCAGAACACTTGACTGGAACCTCAGTCTCTGGCGAAATGCTCAATGGATGCACAGCATCTGAAGCAGATATGACTCCTTAGGAACTCCTTACGTTCCTCAAAGGGCTTTGCTATAAAGACACAGCATTTCCTTAAAGGATGTGATTTATCATGGATAGGGCAATGATGATCTGGTTCCTTAGGGCTTTCATTTCCATTGGAAGCAGCTGCGTTAGTAGTGGGCAACGGAAATTAGACCTTTAGGGTTTCTCTGTCTGGAACTGAAAGTCTCGTGTCTCTGTTTAGTAGAGCCAAAGATGTTGGTCCCCAAGGTGTTGAAGCTCGGATCATTTTTGGCTCTAGTCCTTGATGAACTTACAGAAGAATGAAAATGGTGGAAAGGGAACACGATGTTGCTCCTTGTATTTTCAACCTGTTGTCGCCCATTGGTCTTGATTATTGAGGGGTCATTTCTCCACGATCAGGCCCACACCATGGGAGGTATCAAGAAAGCTAAGACCTGGTAGCTGCGGGTCTCCCTTCACGATTTCAAACTCAAGAAGAAGGTCGCTTAATTCCTGAAACCCTCGGCGGTCTGTATTGGATAATTCAGAAAAGTCATATAATCGTTTAAATAAGGCACGTTCAACTACTGCGAGACAGTTTGACGACCATGGACCTAGCCATCTAATTAGTAAATCAAGTTCTTGCATAAGCGTTACACCAAGGGTTTGAACTCTTGTCTTGAAGGTGGCCTTACAACTTTTATAGGTCTCTGGGCGATCATCAAAGTTTGTAAGGCTAGTACTGATGAGGTCCTTGAGGGTGAGGTACATAGCGATTTCTGATGCGTCATTTCTTTCCTGCATCATGGCAACGGGAACTTCTCCCTCGCTGGTGTTGTTGACACCATCTGATACCCTATGTTTGGGGGTTGAAAGATGGAATGGAGTGGCAGCTGGGTTGAACGTAAGTAAAGGCTTCACATCTAGTAATCTTGGCCCCTGAAATACTGTGTATGGTGCCAGAGGTTTGAAAGACAGAGAAATGTCCACTGGACTGGGGTCAACTGTATAGTTATCAGCAGCCTCTTTTTCTACTCGCATGAGTTCAGCAGGCTGACGTGCAGAGGCTAAATCTTTTAATGCAAATGCATTGACTTTGCTTTGCTCTTGGACGAATTGCAGGGTACGCCATTCTGAGTCATTAGATATCTTGGACATAGGATGATAAGCTTCTTCTTCAGCAGGTTCTTTATAAACTGAGTTTAGCTATGGCTGCTGCTTCTTCCCTTTACTTCTGAAGGACCTCCAACTCAGCTTCAGCCTTGGCTTTGGTCGCTTGCGCCTGAGCCTGTATAGCTGCTTGATTAGCTTGAGATTGGACTTGTATAGCTGCTTGATTAGCTTGAGATTGAGCCTGTATAGCTGCTTGATTAGCTTGAGATTGGGCTTGTGCCTTAATGATTGCTTCCTTTCTAATGCAGTGAGCTTGTACCTTCGCTGCTTCCACTTTTGCGCGTGCCAACACCAATGAGGTACTCAGCGAAGAGTGCTGTGAGCGAGACCTTAGCGATGAGGAGTGAGTAATAGATTTCGAGGAACGGGATTAGGCCTTGGTGTGTTTTGAAAGGTTAGAATGGCAGGACGCAGTTTCATATTGTTGTGATATCTTGTCCTCTAGCATTGACTTGACTGCCATAAATCTGCTATATCTTTCATCGTTAAGTGCAGTGTGGGTCTTTAATTCTAGGATGAATTCCTCTGAGTTGAGACTTGATAACAGAGAAGAATATTTTTCGGGCAGTCTCGTATAACTTTCATAGGTCTTATTCAATTTTGTACACATGGCCTTTAATTGATCTTCATTATAGCCTGATCCATGTGCTGCATCCATTCTTAGTCTTTTACCACAAACTAGATAAGTTATTACATATTTCAGTTTTGTTAGTTAGGAGCGCCTCCTTCATTTTTAATGAGGGCTTTGAAATCCTTTTAGCTGTGTCTTCCATCTCCATTTGTAACACAGCTGTGACCTCTAGTGGTGGTTCAGTCGTTTAATAGCTTACAGCAGGCAGACAATATTTACCTCAGAAAACAGGCTGAATGCAGTTCCTAGCCTGTATGAAACTGCAATTGCTAGAAGCTTCTGCGTTCCTAGTGAATTCAGTACTGAGCAGTATAAGATATTACTCTCCACTGCAGCAAGACTAAGACTAAAGATGATGGCTTATTACTTGGAGGAGAATATTCTTTTCTTAGCGGGAGAAGGAGAATACTAAGACAATTCAGATCCTGATCACCTAGCCACAGTATAGTAATCAGTATAAAAATCTCAGAAAACCATTTTAATGCAGAATAAGGATTAAAAAAAACAGTTTTCGGTGGTTTGGGGTTATACAGCTCTAAAAAGAGTCTCAGAGAGTAGCAGATTTTATGAGGCTGGGTTCACATATCCGCTTTGAACTCCAGCAGTCTGTTCTGGCAGATGACCAAACTGCTGGAGTTTACTGTAATCGACATAGCCGGATATCACCGTGCACTGCTGGATCCCCATTCACTGTAATGGGATCCAGCTGCTCTCCGGCATATATACCGGCTATTGGCCAGACAAAAAATCCATTTTATATTTTTTGTCCAGCCCAAAAGCCAGCATGTATGCTGGATACAGTGAGTTCCAGCAGTCTGTTCCTCCGCTGGTAAGGACTGCCAGGGTTTTAAGCCCATATGTGAACCCAGCCTAACCCAACAACTGAGGCCTTGAATAGTTTATACTTCTTGGAACCGTTCATTTACAAACCACTTCTTAGGTAGTAAAGTGACACTGTGAAATGCTTTTCATGGCACTCCATTAATTTTGGGGAGTGGGATGTAGAGTCCACTATGTTTAAGATTGATGGTGTTGTACAGGGATGTTTGCAACCTAAATCGAACTTTATCCCTTTCCAGAGATTAATGGAGACAGATGTCTGCTGGAAGCACAGTATACTTCTAGTTTTCCTAGTCCTCCATAATAGACTACATAATACATTTGGTTTTGGTTAGTGTTTGTCGATTATAAATTACTATATGTTTAACTGTACCAAAATAGCACAGACGTTTTCAGAAGTGGGAAAAGGAGGTGATTTGAATGTTTATATTTTTGAAAACTTTTTTTTTTTTAACTTTTTTAGCCCCCATGTGGACCCCAACATGCAATCTCTAAATTTTAATATGTATAAAGCAATGGAATTTTATCCATTACAATGTACAAAGATGAATGGCCTGAATTAAAATATACTAGTAATAGGCCTAGGAGCTATGGCTTGTTAATTCAATGGAACACCTTCCCCGATCTCAGCCGTGTGTGTTTGGGGGGGGGGGGGGGCCCAGCATTTGTGCCTTGAAAATCTTAGGGTGTTTTGCCTTTCACAAGTCATGTTTACAGCATTAACTCGGATCGTAGACATTTGCCCTGGGCGTCTTCTATGTGAAACAGCAGTTACCAGGTAGCAATGATGCTAGCTGCACTCCAGAACGGCTTCGTCTTTAACCCCTTCACACATTATCACGTACATGTACGCGAGGGAATGCGGCAGTGTGCGGTGATGTCGGCGGATTAACCTTCTCACATGACCACGACACGTGCGGGGTTTACAGAGGAAGGGTGCTGCGGTGACAGGGGGCCGATAGTGGCCATCGGAGCCTGCCAGCTACAGAAGCCCAGGAGATCCAGGTGGCAGGCTGGGACTCCTAGGCAACTGTGTAAGATGCTGACAGTTTAATTCAGTACAATACAGAATGTATTGTACTGAATTAAAACAGGGATCAAACCCTGAAAAGGTGAAGTCCCACAGTGGGACAAATATAAAAAGTAAAAAAAAAATTTTTTGTTTTTTTTAATAATAAAAAAAATTAACATTTCAAGTAAAGAAAAAAAAGCCCCCTCACCATAAAATCATGTTTAAAAATAAATAAAAAAAATGAATAAAAAACAGACATATTAGGTATCATCACGTTCTGAACGACCCGCTCTATTAGTGCTTCCCATTGCCGTATTGCGGACCGCATTTGCGGATCCGCAATACACGGGCACCGTTCTATGTGCATTCCACATCACGGATGTGGACCCATTCACTTTAATGGGTACGCTAATCAGGAGATGCAGAACGGAATCACGCAATGGAACACTACGAAGTGCTTCTTTGGGGTTCCGTTCTGTAGTTCAGTACCGCAAAAAGATAGAACATGTCCTATCTTTTTGTGGAACGGACGAATGCAGACCCATTCAAGTTGAATGGGACTGGATTCATCCCCGCTGCCATACGGAGCTTGCCCCAATGCACGGAATGGACTGCCTACGGCCGTGTGCATGAGCCCTTAAAATGTCACATAATCTAAAAACTCAGGTGAATGACATAAAAAAAATAAAAACTTTTTTTTATCACCTTACATCACAAAAAGTGAATAGACACTAAAACATGATTTTCTTTTCTTCAAAAATGCTTTTATAGTGTAAAACTGAAATAAATCTAAAAAAGTTGACATATTTGGTATCGCCGTGTCCATAATGATCTGCTCTATAAAAATATCACATGATCTACCCCATCAGGTGAACGCCATAAAAATAAAATAAACTATAATTCCAGGCAATCAAAAAGTCATTCATACCCCAAAATGGTACCAATCAAACTGTCATCTCTTCCCGCAAAAATTGAGCCCCTACATAGGACAATCGCCCAAACAATAAAAAAAATATGGCTTTCAGAAAATAGAGACACTAATACATGATTTTTTTTTCTTCAAAAAGGCTCTTATACTGTAAAACTGAAATAAATTTTAAAAAAGTAGACATACAGTCATATGCAACCCAAAATAGTACTAATCAAATCGTCATCTCTTCCTGCAAAATATGAGCCATTACATAAGACAATGACCCAAAAAGTAAAAAAAATATGGCTTTCAGAAAAAGGAGATGCTAAAACATGATTATGCTAAAAAAAGAAATATGCTTTTATTGTGTAAACCGCAAATACATAAATAAGTTGACATATTATGTTTTGCTGCGTCTGTAACAACCTGCTCTATAAAAATATCACATTATCTAACCCCTAAGATGAATTCCATAAAAAATATAGCTTTCAGAAAATGGTGACACAAAAAAAGATGATTTCTTTTCACAAATGCTTTTATTGTATAAAACTAAAATAAAAATTCAGAAATAAACATATTAGGTATTGCTACGTCCGTAATGACTAGTGATAAGCTGGAGGGGCAATATTCGAATTCGCGATATTTCGCGAATATTCGTATTCGAGATTATTCTATTGAATACAAATGGGGGGGAGGTGTCAAAAGAACCTGGCCTCATTGTGGGGGTGCTGCCTCTCTGCTGCTAGAAAAAACATTGACCCAGTGGGTCATGTATTGTCCCTGCCCAACTATACATGAAATACGCTGTACTTTTAATATAATTATATATTTACATACTCTGCACACTGTCATGGATTTTCTATTTTTATGTATTTTTAAAGGGTTTCTGTCACCAACTTTTGACATTATAAGCTGTCTGACATTAGCTATGTGCTAATGTCAGAGCAGCTTGATAATGTCTTTTTTACAAAAATCCGATTTATATTCGGGCTAAAAAACGTACTTTTATAATATGTAAATTAGCCTCTAGGAACAGGGGGGGCGTTGCCCTGCTCCTAGCGGCTCCGTCCGGCAACCTGCTGGCACGCCCCTTCTTAGTTTGATTGACAGTGGGAGCGATCCTCCTGCACTGTCTTCTTCTGAATCCGCGCCTGCGCGCCGCTCTGTATTCGGCGCAGGCGCGGTGAGCAGAGGACGCTGGTGCCTGCTGTCCTCTGCTCACCGCGCCTGCGCCGAATACAGAGCGGCGGCACAGGCGCGGGATTTCAGAAGAAGACAGTGCAGGAGGATCGCTTCCCCGCACTGTCAATCAAACTAAGAAGGGGCGTGCCAGCAGGTTGCCGGACGGAGCCGCTAGGAGCAGGGCAACGCCCCCCCTGCTCCTAGAGGCTAATTTACATATTATAAAAGTAAGTTTTTCTGCCTCTATATACATCCGATTTTTATAAAAAAGACATTATCAAGCTGGTCTGACATTAGCACATAGCTAATGTCAGACAGCTTATAATGTCAAAAGTTGGTGACAGAAACCCTTTAAATCTTTATTAATGGCATCTGCTTAGTGAGTTCCTTGTATATACATCCTTCCCCTTTGGCACAATAGCACATGCGATATGTGTATACTAGAATGGCACTGTGCACATTATTTCATCCTTGATCCTTATCTTTTGTTGCTCATAGCATCTGTATGGTTGTCTTCTGTTTCTTGCATGTAGATATTCAGCGCACGCACACCAGTCATGCAAATCTCGGCATTGAGTTTGTGATTTTCCCCTCCATTCCAGATGGCGCATGCTCTGTTTAAAATTGGATTTGGCTCTGACGTCTTTCTTGCCCTTACGTTGTGGCGCATGTGCATACTGGTTGATGCCGCATTCTGCCATATTGCTGGCCCTTTTGGAAGTGCCGCTCTATACACATTGCCAGGCTGCCGGCCACCATTATAGGTAATCATCTTACAGCCTCCTACCTCTCATTCTCATTAATTACTGCATGTTGATTGCTTTAGGCACCGTGTACTGTATATAAGCCTCTTGTTCCTGAATGGGCAGGTTAGCTAGCAATATGCGTAGCGTGGGTTTGCCCATCCCCCTTCCCAGGCTACACAGGTTCGGTTTACAGGTTTCATTTTTACTACATCATGTTTTTTGTCATCACTTGCTTGATATTTTGATGATGTTTGCCTTGATTATATTACTGTGTTGCCCTACAGACCTGGCATTTGATTTATTGTTTCATGGGGGATGGTTCTAATTATGGTACCCCTCCAGTGTGTTTAATTACTGTTTTTAGATGTTTTTATGGGTTTATTTGTACACAGTAGTGTCTTCTATTTTGAATAAAGATTTTTGTATGTATTTCTCTGGTGTGCTCACTATACTTACCATACCTCTGTCTGTCTCTCTGTTAGGTATGGTTGTGTAGCACCCTATTTTCTTTTCACACTTTGGTTGTGCACCCACTTGCCTGTTGTTTGGTATTGTCCATGCCCATAAGAGCTGCTCCAGGTGTCCAGTGTGGCATGAACCTTGCTGCACAGTGAGAACCGCAGGGAGCGTCCCATGTTTTCCACCACGTGAGAGTACAAGGCAGGGATAGTAAAGTAGAAAATATTAGAAAAACGGCTCCAGAAAGCAATTTTCACCTCTGAAAACTTCTCCTTTAATTCATAATATTCAACAGCAGATACAGTCACTTCATATGCAGTGCTCGTTTACGCATTTCAGACAATGCGTCCTTAATCGTAACATGACAAAGGCAAAGCAAGGAAAGGTGAGATCCACTTCTACAGTTCATTCCTCCGGAGTGACCAGTGACAAGTTTTACAAGTAACAAGAGGAAGGATTGTTTTATACAAGAAAGACAAAGGAGTATATCAGCCGGTTTATAGGGTTTTCCAGGCACCTTTGTACTCGGTGTAGGACATATAGCTTCTGGCAGCCTCATCGCCAGTTTAAATTCTGAGAGCAGAAAGGCCACCTGCTAGAAAGCACTGAAGTAGAAGTTAAGGAATCTGCAAATCACCTTGATTGGGATTAGTGCCAGGCAAGAGCTGCAGACCCGAAATACTGACTTTACTATATGCCTGATATGCAGATGCACACATAAAAAGCCTGTGAACTGTGGACTTACTATATTCTGTAATGATATGAGAGACTGTATTACTTTTGGATGTAACTGTTACAAGGAGCCATCATTCAAAAGTTGTGAGTTGGCTTTAAATTGTGTTCTGCTCCTCAATTACTACTACTATTCCTACCATTGTTGTAGCACAACGGTACTGGCATCACGACTAAAGCATGTAAAGCCATAAGCATGTAAAGCCAAGTTACCACCAAGAGCACCTCAGCCACCATCTGGCCTGTGTCCCTTACATCAGAGTGTGCCCCAGAGAATCCAGTGCTGTTCTCCTCTTCACTTTATGCAGCCCTGCCCAGGGACGACAAAACTGTGAGTAAACCAAAAACTGTGTTTTCACGCTCGGCCTATTTAAACTTACACCGTGACCTCACAGAGACTTTTCCCCTGTTGGTCTGGCATACTGCAGGATAAATATGTAAAAGTCACTGTTCTGCTCATGGATGAGGCCTAGCTGGCCCAAGGAGGATCGGGAGCAGGAAGGAAATCCTGCTGCAGTCGCTGGCTGCCACTTCTGTTTGCCCATGGGATGGGGTGATGCCGCTTCATGTGGTTCAATGGAGCTGTGGTGCCTATGTTAGTGTTTGCCTACCCACGTCTTATTTTGCTCTTGCACAGCAAGGCAATGCTTTTTTATACCAGGAGATAGTCGTGTAGCAGAGTTAGAGGCAGACGAGCTCGGCTTAACTAAGCAGATGTGGCCCTGGCTGTTCTTTGGGAGGTACATGGCTTCTGCTCTTTATTGCTGCCTCCATCACCCACAAGTTGTCAACAGGGAGACTCTCTTGACTATTTGCCATTGGGCGTTGTGGGATTTTCTTGCCACTTCTTAAGAAAAAGGAAGGAGCCCCTCTAGGAAGGGGCAGTGAAGACTGAGGACTACTGAAAGCCTTATTTGGGTCTGCAAGGATGAAAAGCAGAAGGAACACTGTGACCCCTGACTCAACAGCACAGTGTCGGTCTCTGAAGTCACCTCCACATCATCCTACAGCGAATGAGAGGAGGAGTGAGCCATCCAATCCACAGTCTCATCCTCTTTCTCCTCAACTATAATGTTGCACCTTTCCGAAGCCAGCAGGGACAACTGCAGTCTACTGCTAGTGCTATTACAACCCTTATTCTGGCTCTGCGTCTTTTGTTTGGAGCCCTTCCATAGCCCTGACATTTTTGGGCCTCTCAGACAATGTTGTGCACTACCCTGTGTATTGGTGTAGTAATAACATATATATATGCTGCTCAGCCTCAAGCTCATTGTGAAGGATTGCCTGGTGTCCGCATGCGGTGAGATTGATCACATAATAAACCAATGGGTCCATGGTCGTGGGAATGGACCATAAAACAGACATGTCAGGAGAGATGACAGGTGCTCTTTAAGCAGAAAGTTATTTTCCAAAGGAAAAGGTTTTTGTTTTTACTTCCCTGTACAGAAATGTATTCCCTGTTTAGCAACAAAAAGTTGTGCAGCATGGCTAGAAATGACTGGGCCCCGTAGCAAAAAAAAGTGTCATCCACAAATCCCCCCCCCCCCAAGTGTCATCCACAGATCCCCCCCCTAAGTGTTATCCACAGATGCCCCCTTAAGTGTCATCCACAGATCCCCTCCTGTGTCATCCACAAATGCCCCCTTAAGTGTCATCCACAGATCCCCTCTTAAGTGTCATCCACAGATCCCCTCTTAAGTGTCATCCACAGATCCCCCTTTCCACAGATTCCCCCTTAAGTGTCACCCACAGATCCCCTCTTTCCACAGATTCCCCCCTTAAGTGTCACCCACAGATCCCCCCCCTTACCCTAGGTTCACACCTGAGCGTTTTTCAGCGCGTTCAAACGCGCTGTAAAACGCTCAACAAATGAAAACCAATGCATCCCTATGGGAGTGGTTCACACTTGAGCGTTTTACAGCGCGTAAAAACGCGCTGTAAAACGCCCGACGCATAAGCTCGTTCAGGAGCTTTTTATGGGCGTTTGTCACGCTTTTCCTCCCATAGACTTCAATGGGAACGCGCGTTAAAGTGTAGATATGCCCTTTTCTATTGGTCTCCAGAATCACGAACGCGCGTATGATGCGCGTTTCCTATTTGGAAAAACGCGCTAAAATACCCCCGGCTAAAACGCGCGTTTCAAAAACGCTCAGGTTTGAACCCAGGGTTAAGTGTCATCTACAGATCCCCCTTAAGTGTCATCCACAGATCCCCCCTTAAGTGTCATCCACAGATCCCCCCTTAAGTGTCATCCACAGATCCCCCCCTTAAGTGTCATCCACAGATCCCCTTTTCCACAGATCCACTTAAGGCCTCTTTCACACGGGCGTCATGTTTGACGCCCGGATAAGAGGCGGGTGCGTTGTGGGAATATGCGCGATTTTTCCACGCGTGTGCAAACGTTTGTAATGCGTTTTTCACGTGCGTGTGAAAAATCGCCATGTTAGATACCCAGACCCGAACCCGGACTTCATCACTGAAGTCCGGTTTCGGGTAGAGTATTCTGGAGAATTTATTTTTTTCCCTTATAACATGGTTTTAAGGGAAAATAATAGCATTCTTAATAAAGAATGCATAGTAAAATGAAGTGGAGGGGGTTAAAAATAATAAAAATTAACTTACCTTAGCCACTTGATTGCGTAGTTGTGATCTGTCTTCTCTTTCCCAGCATCAGCTAACAGCTAAAGGACCTGTGATGACGTCACATCACATGGTCCAATCACATGGTCCATCACTATGGTAAGATGGACCATGTGATGTGATGTCATCACAGGTCCTTTAGTTGTTAGCTGATGCTGGGAAAGAGAAGACAGATCGCAACTACACGATCAAGTGGCTAATGTAAGTTAATTTTTATTATTTTTAACCACATATTCTTCATTTTACTAAGCATTCTTTATTAAGAATGCTATTATTTTCCCTTATAACCATGTTATAAGGGAAAATAATAAAGATCTGGTCCCGTTGCTAAGCAACCATGCGGGAAAATCGCACTGCATGCGCACTTGCTTGCGGATGCTTGCGATTTTCCCGCAGCCCCATTCACTTCTATGGGGCCTGCGTTGCGTGAAAAACGCACAATATAGAGCATGCTGTGATTTTTACGCAACGCAGAAGTGATGCGTGAAAATCACCGCTCATGTGAACAGCCCCATAGAAATGAATGGGTCTGGATTCAGTGCAGGTGCAATGCGTCCTCCTCACGCATTGCACCAGCGCGGAAAACTCGCCCGTGTGAAAGGGGCCTAAGTGTCATCCACAGATCCCCCCCTTAAGTGTCATCCACAGATCCACCCTTTCCACAGATCCCCCTTAAGTGTCATCCACAGATGCCCACTTAAGTGTCATCCAGAGATGCCCCCTTAAGTGTCATCCACAGATGCCCCCCTAAGTGTCATCCACAGACCCCCCCCCCTAAGTGTCATCCACAGACCCCCCCCCCTAAGTGTCATCCACAGACCCCCCCCCTAAGTGTCATCCACAGACCCCCTAAGTGTCATCCACAGACCCCCTAAGTGTCATCCACAGACCCCCAAGTGTCATCCACAGACCCCCCCCCCAAGTGTCATCCACAGACACCCCCTTAAGTGTCATCTACGGATCCCCCTTAAGTGTCATCCACAGATCCCCCTTTCCACAGATCCCCCTTAAGTGTCATCTACAGATCCCCCTTTCCACAGATCCCCCTTAAGTGTCATCTACAGATCCCCCTTAGGTGTCATCCACAGATCCCCCCCTTAAGTGTCATCCACAGATCCCCCTTTCCACAGATCCCCCCTTAGGTGTCATCTACAGATCCCCCCCCCTTAGGTGTCATCCACAGATCCCCCCCGTAAGTGTCATCCACAGATCCCCCCCGTAAGTGTCATCCACAGATCCCCCTCTTAAGTGTCATCCACAGATCCCCCTTAAGTGTCATCTACAGATCCCCCTTAAGTGTCATCCACAGATCCACCCTTTCCACAGATCCCCTTAAGTGTCATCCACAGATCCCCCCTTAAGTGTCATCCACAGATCCCCCCCTTTCCACAGATCCCCCCTTAAGTGTCATCTACAGATCCCCCCCTTAAGTGTCATCCACAGATGCCCCCTTAAGTGTCATCCACAGATGCCCCCCCTAAGTGTCATCCACAGACCCCCTAAGTGTCATCCACAGACCCCCCAAGTGTCATCCACAGACCCCCAAGTGTCATCCACAGACCCCCTAAGTGTCATCCACAGACCCCCTAAGTGTCATCCACAGACCCCCTAAGTGTCATCCACAGACCCCCTAAGTGTCATCCACAGACCCCCTAAGTGTCATCCACAGACCCCCTAAGTGTCATCCACAGACACCCCCTAAGTGCCATCTACAGATCCCCTCCTGTGTCATCCACAGATCCCCCCCTGTCATCCACAGATCCCCCTTTCCACAGATCCCCCCTTAAGTGTCATCTACAGATCCCCCTTAAGTGTCATCCACAGATCACCCCTTTCCACAGATCCCCCCTTAAGTGTCATCTACAGATCCCCCCCCTTAGGTGTCATCCACAGATCCCCCCCCTTTCCACAGATCCCCCCCTTAAGTGTAATCCACAAATTCCCCCTTAAGTGTCATCCACAGATCCCCCCCTAAGTGTCATCTACAGATCCCCCTTAAGTGTCATCCACAGATCCACCTTTCCACAGATCCCCTTAAGTGTCATCCACAGATCCCCCTTAAGTGTCATCCACAGATCCCCCCCTTAAATGTCATCCACAGATCCCCCTTAAGTGTCATCCAAAGATCCCCCCTTTCCACAGATCCCCCCTTAAGTGTCATCTACAGATCCCCCCCCTTAAGTGTCATCCACAGATGCCCCCTTAAGTGTCATCCACAGATGCCCCCCTGAGTGTCATCCACAGACCCCCCCTAAGTGTCATCCACAGACCCCCCCCCTAAGTGTCATCCACAGACCCCCCCCCCTGAGTGTCATCCACAGACCCCCCCCCCAAGTGTCATCCACAGACCCCCCCCAAGTGTCATCCACAGACCCCCCCCTAAGTGTCATCCACAGGCACCCCCTAAGTGTCATCTACAGATCCCCTCCTGTGTCATCCACAGATCCCCCCTGTCATCCACAGATCCCCCCTTAAGTGTCATCCACAGATCCCCCTTTCCACAGATTCCCCCTTAAGTGTCATCTACAGATCCTGCTTAAGTGTCATCCACAGATCCCCCTTTCCACAGATCCCCTTAAGTGTCATCTACAGATCCCCCCCCTTAGGTGTCATCCACAGATCCCCCCTTAGGTGTCATCCACAGATCCCCCCCTTAAGTGTCATCTACAGATCCCCCCCCCTTAGGTGTCATCCACAGATCCCCCCTTAGGTGTCATCCACAGATCCCCCCCTTAAGTGTCATCTACAGATCCCCCCCCCTTAGGTGTCATCCACAGATCCCCCCTTAGGTGTCATCCACAGATCCCCCCCTTTCCACAGATCCCCCCCTTAAGTGTCATCCACAGATCCCCCCGTAAGTGTCATCCACAGATCCCCCTTTCCACAGATCCCCTTAAGTGTAATCCACAGATCCCCCTTAAGTGTAATCCACAGATCCCCCCCTTAAGTGTCATCCACAGATCCCCCTTAAATGTCATCCACAGATCCCCCTTAAGTGTCATCCAAAGATCCCCCCTTTCCACAGATCCCCCCCTTAAGTGTCATAAGTGTCATCTACAGATCCCCCCCTTAAGTGTCATCCACAGATCCCCCTTTCCACAGATCCCCCCTTAAGTGTCGTCCACAGACTCCCCCTTAAGTGTCGTCCACAGACGCCCCCTTAAGTGTCGTCCACAGACGCCCCCTTAAGTGTCGTCCACAGACGCCCCCTTAAGTGTCGTCCACAGACCCCCCCTTAAGTGCCGTCCACAGATCCCCCCTTAAGTGCCGTCCACAGATCCCCCCTTAAGTGCCGTCCACAGATCCCCCCTTAAGTGCCGTCCACGGATCCCCCCTTAAGTGCCGTCCACGGATCCCCCTTAAGTGCCGTCCACGGATCCCCCTTAAGTGCCGTCCACGGATCCCCCTTAAGTGCCGTCCACGGATCCCCCTTAAGTGCCGTCCACGGATCCCCCTTAAGTGCCGTCCACGGATCCCCCTTAAGTGCCGTCCACGGATCCCCCCTTAAGTGTCATCCACGGATCCCCCCTTAAGTGTCATCCACGGATCCCCCCTTAAGTGTCATCCACGGATCCCCCCTTAAGTGTCATCCACGGACGCCCCGTTATGTGTCATCCACAGATCCCCCCCTTAAGTGCCATCCACAGATCCCCCCCTTAAGTGCCATCCACAGATCCCCCCCTTAAGTGCCATCCACGGATCCCCCCCTTAAGTGCCATCCACAGATCCCCCTTTCCACAGATCCCCCTTAAGTGTCGTCCACAGACTCCCCTTAAGTGTCGTCCAGACGCCCCTGCAGCCGTCCACAGACGCCCTTAAGCCGTCCACAGACCCCTTGAGTGCCGTCCACAGACCCCCTTAAGTGCCGTCCACAGATCCCCCTTAAGTGCCGTCCACAGATCCCCCTTAGGTGCCGTCCACAGATCCCCTTAAGTGCCGTCCACGGATCCCCCTTAAGTGCCGTCCACGGATCCCTCATAAGTGCCGTCCACGGATCCCTTAAGTGCCTACGGATCCCCTAGTGCATCACGGACCCTTAAGTGCCGTCCACGGATCCCCTTAAGTGCCGTCCACGGATCCCCCTTAAGTGCCGTCCACGGATCTCCCTTAAGTGCCGTCCCACGGATCCCCTTAAGTGTCATCCACGGATCCCCCTTAAGTGTCATCCACGGATCCCCTTAAGTGTCATCCACGGATCCCCCTTAAGTGTCATCCACGGATCCCCCTTAGTGCCATCCACAGATCCCCCTTAAGTGCCATCTACAGATCTCTCTTAAGTGTCATCCACAGATCCCTCTTAAGTGTCATCCACAGATCCCTCTTAAGTGCCATCCACAGATCCCCCTTAAGTGCTATCCACAGATCCCTCTTAGTGCCATCCACAGATCCCCCTTAAGTGCCATCCACAGATCTCCCTTAAGTGCCATCCACAGATCCCCCTTAAGTGCTATCTACAGATCCCCTTAAGTGCTATCCACAGATCCCCTTAAGTGCTATCCACAGATCCCCCTTAAGTGCCATCCACAGATCCCCTTAAGTGCCATCCACAGATCCCCTTAAGTGCCATCCACAGATCCCCCTTAGGTGCCATCCACAGATCCCCCTTAAGGTGCCATCCACAGATCCCCTCTTAAGTGCTCATCCACAGATCCCCTTAAGTGCCATCCACAGATCTCCCTTAAGTGCCATCTACAGATCCCCCTTAGAGTGCCATCCACAGATCCCTCTTAAGTGCCATCCACAGATCCCTCTTAAGTGCTATCCACAGATCCCTCTTAAGTGCCATCCACAGATCTCCCTTAAGTGCCATCCACAGATCTCCCTTAGTGCCATCCACAGATCCCTCTTAAGTGCCATCCACAGATCCCCCTTAAGTGCCATCCACAGATCCCCCTTAAGTGCCATCCACAGATCCCCCTTAAGTGCCATCCACAGATCCCCCTTAAGTGCCATCCACAGATCCCCCTTAAGTGCCATCCACAGATCCCCCTTAAGTGCCATCCACAGATCCCCCTTAAGTGCCATCCACAGATCCCCCTTAAGTGTCATCCACAGATCCCCCTTAAGTGCCATCCACAGATCCCCCTTAAGTGCCATCCACAGATCCCCCTTAAGTGCCATCCACAGATCCCCCTTAAGTGCCATCCACAGATCCCCCTTAAGTGCCATCCACAGATCCCCCTTAAGTGCCATCCACAGATCCCCCTTAAGTGCCATCCACAGATCCCCCTTAAGTGCCATCCACAGATCCCCCTTAAGTGCCATCCACAGATCCCCCTTAAGTGCCATCCACAGATCCCCCTTAAGTGCCATCCACAGATCCCCCTTAAGTGCCATCCACAGATCCCCCTTAAGTGCCATCCACAGATCCCCCTTAAGTGCCATCCACAGATCCCCCTTAAGTGCCATCCACAGATCCCCCTTAAGTGCCATCCACAGATCCCCCTTAAGTGCCATCCACAGATCCCCTTAAGTGCCATCCACAGATCCCCCTTAAGTGCCATCCACAGATCCCCCTTAAGTGTCATCCACAGATCCCCCTTAAGTGCCATCCACAGATCCCCCTTAAGTGCCATCCACAGATCCCCCTTAAGTGCCATCCACAGATCCCCTAAGTGTCATCACAGATCCCCCTTAAGTGCCATCCACAGATCCCCCTTAAGTGCCATCCACAGATCCCCCTTAAGTGCCATCCACAGATCCCCCTTAAGTGCCATCCACAGATCCCCCTTAAGTGTCATCCACAGATCCCCCTTAAGTGCCATCCACAGATCCCCCTTAAGTGTCATCCACAGATCCCCCTTAAGTGTCATCCACAGATCCCCCTTAAGTGTCATCCACAGATCCCCCTTAAGTGCCATCCACAGATCCCCCTTAAGTGTCATCCACAGATCCCCTTAAGTGCCATCCACAGATCCCCCTTAAGTGTCATCCACAGATCCCCCTTAAGTGTCATCCACAGATCCCCCTTAAGTGTCATCCACAGATCCCCCTTAAGTGCCATCCAGATCCTTAGTGCATCACAGATCCCCCTTAAGTGTCATCCACAGATCCCCCTTAAGTGTCATCCACAGATCCCCCTTAAGTGTCATCCACAGATCCCCTTAAGTGTCATCCACAGATCCCCCTTAAGTGTCATCCACAGATCCCCCCTTATCCACAGATCCCCCTTAAGTGTCATCCACAGATCCCCCTAGTTTCCACAGATCCCCCTTAAGTGTCATCCATTGATCCCCCTTAAGTGTCATCCACAGATCCCCCTTAAGTGTCATCCACAGATCCCCCTTAAGTGTCATCCACTGATCCCCCTTAAGTGTCATCCACAGATCACCCTTGTTCCACAGATCCCCCTTAAGTGTCATCCATTGATCCCCCTTAAGTGTCACCCACAGATCCCCCTTTCCACAGATCCCCCTTAAGTGTCATCCATTGATCCCCCTTAAGTGTCATCCATTGATCCCCTTAAGTGTCATCCACTGATCCCCCTTAAGTGTCATCCACTGATCCCCCCTTGTCTCACAGATCCCGCCTTAAGTGTCATCCACAGATCCCCCTTTCCACAGATCCCCCTTAAGTGTCATCCATTGATCCCCCTTAAGTGTCATCCACTGATCCCCCTTAAGTGTCATCCACTGATCCCCCTTAAGTGTCATCCACTGATCCCCCTTAAGTGTCACCCACAGATCACCCTTTCCACAGATCCCCTTAAGTGTCATCCATTGATCCCCTTAAGTGTCACCCACAGATCCCCCTTTCCACAGATCCCCCTTAAGTGTCATCCATTGATCCCCCTTAAGTGTCATCCATTGATCCCCCTTAAGTGTCATCCACTGATCCCCCTTAAGTGTCATCCACTGATCCCCCTTAAGTGTCATCCACTGATCCCCCCCCTTTCCACTGATCCCCTCTTAAGTGTCATCCACAGATGCCCCCTTAAGTGTCATCCACAGATCCTTCCCTTCATTGTCATCCACAGATCCCCCCCCCTTCATTGTCATCCACAGATCCCCCCCCTTCAATGTCATCCACAGATCCCCCCCTTCAGTGTCATCCATAGTTCTCTTCCTCGCCCAGAGCCGCCTCCTAGATAATTTATTCACTGCACTTGTCTCTGTGAAATTGAAGAGAAGCGCCGTAATCTCACACAGGCGCACTGGCAGAGGCCAGGAAGACGGCGCGTGCGCACTTCGATTTCCTTCCTCCTGAAAAAAAGACATGTAACATCATTTCTGGCTCAGGTTATGAATGAGCTTTACACGAAGCCCCTGGTGATATCTTGACACTGATCATCAGCCAAGTATTCTCATTCTTCCCAAAATGAAGTTCTGGTTTCTTCTGGCTATAACTTTCACCAGGTCTGGAATGGGGCACATCTCTAAAACTGGGGCTGTCCAAGTTAATTAACCTTCGCAGATGCCACTGAATGTGATAAAATAAGTTAGTAGCCAGTACTCATCTATTTCTCCCCAGCAATATTCCTGCATTTTTGCAAAAGACTGCAATGGTGATGTTTGTAGGCAGGCAGTGAAAAAAACAATTATATAGGTCAATTTCTTTAAAGACATTCAGTGACCTCTAAGAAGATTTTATTCAACTTGGATAGGTCGTTTAAGCTTAACTGCTATTTTTTTTTTTTTTATTGTTAATTTGCTTCCTAAATATTTCCTATAATTTTGCTTCTGTGGAGTGAGTTTTTAACCTAGATGGTGCTACTACTGAACCTGTCATCAATCCACCAGAGCACTGCTTCTGTGTCTGACAGCCCTTTCTGCTGTCTCCTTGACTTCACTCAGTGTTCGAGATATCAGCAGATGGTTGTACAAAGCAGATCAGTGTGTGGAGAGAGGAAAAAGAATCCAAGGAGAACACCTCACACAGGCTGTAGACAGGAAAGAAAACACAAAAAAGTTAGCAGGGGGAAAATCACATGATTGTGTACAAGTACTGTAGAAAACACTAAGCAGGTTGGGTATAAAAAAGGATTGCGCTGTACTGGAAACTCAGTTTGAAAGGTTTTATTACAACAATAAAATGCATATAAAAAACAAAAGCTATGCGTTTCTGTGGCAGATCGCCACCTTCATCAAGCTACAGATAGCGGAGTACTAACATATACATATATTCTCTTCTTAACACCAGACATTAATTCAATTAGGTTGGAAGTGGATTGTAAAACCACATGGAAAACACAAACTGGATATATTACAATACATCTGATAAGAACTTACTTTGTTACAAAAGACACACAAACATACAATGATTTATATAGATACAATGTAAAGGCCACAGAAACATAAACAATAATTGAAACAAGATTAACATGCTGGTAAAGAAACATCTATGGTGTGCACTGTGGTTTACATTAAAGGGGTTATCCGAGACTAAGAAATGCTCCCCCATATGCCAGGCCCCTCACACTGAATCTACTTACCTGGCTCCCCTCTCCCTGCATCGCTCCTGGTCCCCGCACCACCGCAGCTGCTTCTCCCTGTGCGCAGATGAAAACATCCGGTGTCGGGGGGAGAAGCCTCCCTAGCATAGGGAGGCTGGTCCCCGTCACCACCTGCTATTAGCTGCCGAAACCCCCCCGCCCCAGTAACTGATGTTTTCATCCGCGCATGGGGAGAAGTGTAACACCCCGGAGGGAGGCTGAGTCCTAATCACACTGGAGGACTTACAAAAGTTCACAACACTGACATAAAGAGCTGCCTCATCCTCCTCTCCTGCTTGTCAGGGATTATGATCCTGATTACAGATGATAAGAACTTTAGCTGACTTTTTGTAGGAATGGAGGAAACATGAAGTACAAAGAGGACGGGCATTGGTAATGTGAGGAAATGGAGACTGTATACAAGTGCTGCTGCTCATTATCCACATCAAACACACCAATAGCTGATCTCAGGGAGACCAGCTACAAAAAACACCGCAGAGCCTCATTTAAGAGTCTCAACACAGTGTTATAGTAATTTCAGTACCCCGCGCTCCCAAGCACGTGTATCAGCTCCTTTGTGTAAAGAAAGGCCGCACTATTCCAGTAATGAGATAAGATGTTTCATGGTTGTGATCTGTTGAGAGACTGCCCTCTCAGACCCTTTCTTTATTTACATAGACCAAGGGATAACAATAGGAAGTGGGCGGGCCCAACACCTGACCACTCCCTTCAGGTACAGTACAGACATACAGGAAGTGATGACACACACACCCACAGAAAGAATACCACAACATGTCTCTCAGTCACCACTAGGGGGAGTCTTGTTCAGCACCGATCAGTGATCAATGCTCAACAAGGCACACCAGGATTCTTATGTGGGCCTACTTATAGGAACAGCGTCACCATCTCCAGCGGTTGATCAGGCGCACTGGAAATAACGAATGCACGTTCCTTTCCGTATATTGTTCTCTCAATAAATGCATACACGCCAAGCCAACAAATCCGCCCTTTGGGCGGGGGCCCCAGCCGGCATCTATCCATTCGCCAAGAAAACACTGCTTCTCTCCGCAGCAAGATATCCACTTCCAGTGGTTTACACACTGAGAGACACGATGACAATATTAGAAAACACATCATAATAATTTCCACAACAACAGCAATCCGAAGTGCAAAGCTCCCTGGGAAACAGTAATATGCAAAATAAATGTGGAGCCCCAGTTATGGGTCTACAACACAATGAAAGCCAGATATCCCTCAAAGGAAGGAAAACCGAGCAAAGGGGTGTCTCCATTACAGAGATCACCAAATCCACCATATTAAGTGGCCCCTATGTCAAGGTCCCGCTTTTTTACAAGCTTTAAGGATGTGACGGGGAAAACCTAAGCCAGGTATCCATCCACAGACAGCTGTTTCGGGGTGTTGCCCCTCATCAGTGCGGAGTAGGATTCATTATCCACATCCCCACCCTCCTTTCTGTACTTCATATCTCCTCATCATCTCCATTCCCACAGAGATTCACCTGTATTCAGGATTATAATCCCGGAGAAGCAGAGAGGAGGATGAGGCAGCTCTTTAGCTCAGTGTTGTGAAGTAACTTGTCCTGCTGTGTGATTAGGACAGGTTCTATGTGTACTAATAGGACGGCGGCCATTTTGTTTCTCCTAATGATTGCTCCCCAGACAAAATGAGCCATTATAACTAATGAAGGGTATTTGGGAACATATTTATAATAAAGTAATATTTAAGTTTTTTCATTTTCTTAATTCCCGGAGAACCCCTTTAACCAAGCGGGTGTAATGTCAAGTGAAATATTGAATATAACTATTGAAATCCACACTTTTGAAAAAAAGTGTTTGTCAATATGTTATTATTTGGGCCCTTAAATATTTTGAGGTCCAAAAACTCAATGGAGACACAGGAAAATGTTTGGGTAAATGAAATGCTCCAGTCATTGCTGTTAAGGTACTGCACAAACTCCAAGGCATCATTTTCAGACCCCAACCAAATAAAGAATAAATCGCCTATGTAACGTTTATATAGACCTAAATAGGTAGAAAAAAAACAGGGACTGTATGATGGGCACTCCAAACACCCCATGAACAAATTAGCGTAACTTGGAGTGAAATGCGTGCCCATCGCACAGCCCCTGTGCTGAGTGGGGGAAGATAGGGATATCCCGGACAAACCCTTTAATTACATAATCCTGTAAAAAAACAAGTCTAAATAGTGTGAAATTATCAAGAGATGGATGCAATGCCAGAAATAATAGGTCTCCCGGGGGGTTAATGGTCGATTTGTGTAGTTTGAGCAAAAAATAAAATAAAGGTGTCCTTAAGAAATTCCTTTCCTCGTTGAGTAGAGATTTCTCCACTGCCATATATAGTCCTGTATATTACACTGCACCCCATGTATAGTCCTGTATATCATTATTATTATTAATTATTATACATAATCACTACCACCATCTCACAATGTATCACTCCCATCATCTCCATCTCATTCACAATGTTTCATTCCCATCATTTTGCACATTGGGTTAGATTAACAGTAAAACTGGCCTTGTTGCCCCAAGTAACCAATCACAACACTGCTTTCATGTCTCTAAAACAATACTAGAAATGAAAACTGCACTGTGATCGGTTGCTACAGCTTTACTATTATCTAAGGAAAATATATTAAAACCATCACTCTTATCGTCTCTAATATCTCAGAAACAATAGATTACTCTTATCTTCCCTGACCCAAGGTGCTCACAATGTAATTGTCTGGGCACTTGCTCCTCGCAGCTCACATCCTTCTCTGATTGGTTTGATACTTGGAAGAGATAGGGAATTTTTTCTGTCACTGAAGATATTGTGAAGAATGGTCAGTAGAAAATCAGAATACAGGGTGGGCCATTTATATGGATACACCTTAATAAAATGGGAATGGTTGGTGATATTAACTTCCTGTTTATGGCACATTAGTATATGTGAGGGGGGAAACTTTTCAAGATGGGTGGTGACCATGGTGGCCATTTTGAAGTTGGCCATTTTGAATCCAACTTTTGTTTTTTCAATAGGAAGAGGGCATGTGACACATCAAACTTATTAGGAATTTCACAAAAATAACAATGGTGTGCTTGGTTTTAACGTAACTTTATTCTTTCATGAGTTATTTGCTGACCACTTATAAAATGTGTTCAATGTGCTGCCCATTGTGTTGGATTGTCAATGCAACCCTCTTCTCCCACTCTTCACACACTGATAGCAACATCGCAGGAGAAATGCTAGCACAGGCTTCCAGTATCCATAGTTTCAGGTGCTGTACATCTCGTATCTTCACACCATAGACAATTGCCTTCAGATGACCCCAAAGATAAAAGTCTAAGGGGGTCAGATCGGGAGACCTCGGGGGCCATTCAACTGGCCCACGACGACCAATCCACTTTCCAGGAAACTGTTCATCTAGGAATGCTCGGACCTGACACCCATAATATGGTGGTGCACCATCTTGCTGGAAAAACTCAGGGAAAGTGCCAGCTTCAGTGTATAAAGAGGGAAACACATCATCATGTAGCAATTTCGCATATCCAGTGGCCTTGAAGTTTCCATTAATGAAGAATGGCCCCACTATCTTTGTACCCCATATACCACACCATACCATACATTTTTTTGTTCCAACAGTCTTGGAGGGATCTATCCAATGTGGGTTAGTGTCAGACCAATAGCGGTGGTTTTGTTTGTTAACTTCACCATTCACATAAAAGTTTGCCTCATCACTGAACAAAATCTTCTGCGTAAACTGAGGGTCCTGTTCCAATTTTTGTTTTGCCCATTCTGCAAATTCAGTGCGCTGATCTGGGTCATCCTCGTTGAGATGCTGCAGTAGGTGGACTTTGTAAGGGTGCCATTTGTGAGTAACTAATATCTGCCGAAGGGATGTTCGACTAATGCCACTCTCCAGTGACATGCGGCGAGTGCTACGCTGTGGGCTCTTGCTGAATGAAGCTAGGACAGCCACTGATGTTTCTTCATTAGTGACAGATTTCATGCGTCCACATTTTGGCAAATCCAACACTGAACCAGTTTCATGAAACTTAGCAAGCAGTTTGCTAACTGTAGCATGGGAGATGGGTGGTCTCGTAGGGTGCCTTGCATTGCAATCTGCTGCAATGACCCGGTTACTGCGTTTACCAGACATCAACACAATTTCTATCAGCTCCTCACGTGTTAACCTCAGCGACATGTCAATGGCTGTAAACAAAGAGAAACTTGTAAATAACTCATGAAAGAATAAAGTTACGTTAAAACTAAGCATACCCTTGTTTTTCTTGTGAAATTCCCAATAAGTTTGATGTGTCACATGACCCTCTTCCTATTGAAAAAACAAAAGTTGGATTTAAAATGGCCGACTTCAAAATGGCCACCATGGTCTCCACCCATCTTGAAAAGTTTCCCCCCTCACATATACTAATGTGCCACAAACAGGAAGTTAATATCACCAACCATTCCCATTTTATTAAGGTGTATCCAGATAAATGGCCCACTCTGTATATCACTGCTGCAATTATATGACATCACTCCTTCTCGGGGTCCATAATGTGGCAAAAATGTTAAGAGATTTAGATGGCGCAGATGTGGTGAAATGGTCAAAAAGAAAAACTGTCTTTGTTGCCCCTAGCAACCAATCACAGTGCAGCTTTCATTTTCCAAGAGCAAAATACAAAATGAAAACTGCGCTGTGATTGGCTGCTACAGGGCCCAATTTCTACTTTTAGACGGTTTCATAAATCTGCCCCATAATTGCACCTATGGGGTCATATATCCCACCACTCACTCCAAAATCTGCGAGACATGAAGAAAATTTCAGGTAAGAACATGCTGTGATTAAAACAATTGTCCTAAGAACACTGCTGAGGTCAAAGTGTGAGCCCATTACATTCAATATGGCTGCTTTCATGCCAATGCTCTTCTTGTGATGTCATCACTAGAATGGTACAGTTATGCTTGTCATAAGTTGTGACTTTTGTTAATTTTGCGAGCAAGCAAGAAAGAAAAAAGGTTAGTGAATTTTCCAAATCATGACAACTGTTTCATACATCATTTGAACACAAGAAACAAAGAGTAGAGGGTTAAAGTTAAAGTTAAATGCTAACATTGAATATACATACCAGTCATTACTTTTTGTATATTTTTCAGAAATTATGATTTTATAAATTATTTTTAAGAATAAGTTACAGTTCCAAATAAGGAACAAAATATAGAAATAAAAAAAAGTTTTTGCAAGCATATTGCAAGCGAGCCTAGAACGGCACTAACGTTCTCCAATCATCCGTATTCGTGCTGGGCATGGCATCCTTGTGCACAACTGTACATAACCTCAGGCTGCGTGATTACATCAATCCACTTGCTGGAGCCTTCAGAACGGTGCCCAGCTTTACAGACGCCAGTATACAATATGTTTGTTTCCAAAATGTGAAAAAAAAAACATTAGACAAAGTAGATGTTAGTGGTAACTATATAGGCAGTACCACTCTAGCTACAAAGTGTACTATAAATGCAGGGGGTACTAAGCATAATATCTACAACGGTACTAGAGGGGACATTTTGCCTACTGGGAGCAAAATAAGATGCTTTGTAAAAACAGTGGGCACCATAAGGCGGTAATATCAATACTAGAAGCTCAACAGTTGGGGCTTATGGAGAGGCCTTATAACAAATTTGGCCCAAGTGGGCATTATTACTAATGTTTGCTCTATAGTGGGCCTAATAACAACTGGAGGCAGTTTGTGTAGCTGAAACGCTACAGGGTGCACCCTGGTACTTTATGTGGTCATAACTTTAAAACGTTTTTACTTATCCAAGCCCTCCTGAGATTGTTTTCTCATCACATATTGTTCAGTGGTAAATTTGAGTCCAAATATTTCATTTTTATTTATAAAGAAATACCAAATTTACCAAAAATTTAGAAAAATTAGCAATTTTCAAAATTTCTATTTCTCTGCTTTTAAAACAGATAGTGATACCTGCTAAAATTTTATTACTTTACATTTCCCATATGTCTACTTCGTGTTTGGATCATTTTGTAAATTAAATTTTCTTTTTTTGGGATGTTAGAAGGCTTAGAAGTTTAGAAGCAAATCTTGATATTTTTCAGAACATTTCGAAAACTCACTTTTTAAGGACCAGTTCAGGTCTGAAATCCCTTTGTGAGGCTTACATAATAGAAACTACACCCCTCAAATATATTCAAAACTGATTTTACAAACTCTGGTAAACCTTTAGGTGTTTCACAAGAATTAAAGGAAAATGTAGATGAAATTTCAGAATTTCACTTTTTTGGCCGATTTTCCATTTTAATCCATTTTTTCCAGTAACAAAGCAAGGGTTAACAGCCAAACAAAACTCAATATTTATTGCCCTGATTCTGTAGTTTTCAGAAACACCCCATATGTGGTCGTAAACTGCTGTACGGGCACATGGCAGGACGCAGAAGTAATGGAACGCCATATGGTTTTTGGAGGGCAGATTTCACTAGGATAATTTTAAGTTACCATGTCACATTTGAAGACCCCCTTATGCAACCCTAGAGTAGAAACTCCAAAAAAGTTACCCCATTTTTGAAACTATGGGAAAAGGTGGCAGTTTTGTTGGTACTATTTTAGGGTACATATGATTTTTGGTTGCTCTATATTACACTTTTTGAGGCAAGGTAACAAAAAAGAGCTGTTTTGGCACCGTTTTTATTTGCTATTTACAACATTCATCTGACAGGTTAGATCATGTGGTATTTTTATAGAGCAGATTGTTACGGACACGGCAATACATAATATGTATACTTTTTTATTTACTTAAGTTTTACACAATAATATCATTTTTGAACAAAAAAAAAATCATGTTTTAGTGTCTTCATAGTCTGAGAGCCATAGTTTTTTTTTTCTGGCGATTGTATTGGGTAGGGTATCATTTTTGCGGGATGAGATGACTGTTTGATTGTCATTATTTTTGGGTGCATATGACTTTTTGATCGCTTACTATTACACTTTTTGTGATGCTATTACACTTTTTTTTTACGGTGTTCACCTGAGGGGTTAGGTCATATGGTATTTTTTTTAGAGCAGGTTGTTACAGACGTGGCAATACCTAATATGTATACATTTAACACAATAAAAGTATTGTTGAAACCAAAAAAATCATGTTTTAGTGTCTCCATAGTCTGAGAGCCATAGTTTTTTTAAATTTTTTTGCCGATTGTCTTAAGTAGGGGCTCATTTTTTGCGGGATGAGGTGATGGTTAGATCCGTACTATTTTTGGGGCATACGCCTTTTTGATCACGTGGTGTTACACTTTTAGTAATGTAAGGTGACCAAAAAATGTTTTTTTTTAGCACAGTTTTTTTTTTTTTTACGGTGTTCACCTGAGAGGTAAGGTCATGTGATATTTTTATAGAGCCATTCGATACGGACGCGGCGATACCTAATATGTCTACTTTTCTTTTTTTCCCTATTTTTTACAATTTTTTTTTACTTAATTTTTTTTATAAAAACACTTTTTTTTTACTTGAAACTTTTAATTTTTTGGGGGAAAACTTTATTTTTGAACTTTTTTTTTTTCACTTTATTCTTTACCCCACTCTGGGACTTCAGCTTTTGGGGCTTTGATTCCCTTTACAATGTATCACAATACTTCTGTAAGTATTACACTGTAAACTTTTTGACAATTCGGTCAAAGACTGACAAAATCCCTGTGTAGCAGTGTATTCACGAATTTTTGGATTAACCTTTATTGGAAGTGTAACATACAATGGGGTAATTCATACAGAGGAAAATGTAAAACAATCAGATCACCAATGAGGGTATCAAATGTAGAACAGTAAGAGTTGTGGGTAGAAATTGGTCCAAATTATTTTGCTGCAGGGTTGTGTGACCTCACACGAGTTTTTTTTTATTTACCCCTGAGTTTCTGTTTGCCGCTATCAGTCTTCTACATTTAGTATTATCACCTGAATAAAGAGAAGCTGCAGCACGCTTTGCCTTTACCTTCAAATATAGCCCTGCTGCGGAACTTGTTAAAAAAGTCATCCAGGATAATTGGGACCTACTCAAAGGAGATGCCGGTTTAAAAGACATTACGGCTAGTAAGCCATTGGTGGCGTTTAGGAGGTGCCACACATTAAAGGACAAGTTGGTCCATACTATGTTGCACCAACCAAAACGCACTACATGGCTGTCTAGCAGTCGGTAATTACAGGTGTGGAAGATGTTCGATATGTCCCCAGAATTCACGTAGCAAATGGTTACAGATAAGAGGAGTAACACATAAGGTTAATGATTTTATAAATTGTCGCACCTCATTTGTTGTCTACGTTATCTTCTGTCTCTGTAGGATGTTTTATATTGGCAAGACTATACATCCCTTATTTGAGCGCACAGGGAAGTTCGCCGCTTTTCGCATGGCTTTGGAGACTCTTCCCAGTAGGTAACCACTCTCAACCAATTGATTTTTAAGCTCATCTGCTTGTTTAAAATAACCCTCGTCGGTATCGTTAATACGACGCAACCTGACAAACTGCCCATAAGGGACAGCGTCCTTTACCGCCGATGCGTGAAAACTTGTCTGGTGAAGCAGCGAGTTAGTAGCTGTAGGTTTGCGGTATCCCGCAGTGTGTAGCCTACCATCCTCTACTGTAACGCGGACATCCAGAAAGTCCAGGGTCTCACCCCCAAAATTGAGTGTGAATCTCATGTTCATTCTGTTTAGTGTATTTAAGTATTCCACAAATTCGCTACACTGCTCCTCGCTGCCTGACCAGACCAGAAACACGTCATCAACATATCGCAAAGACAGATGTATATATTAGAGATAAGGGTTACCCACCGAAAACACATATGTCTCCTCGAATACCGCCAGGTATAGGTTGGCAAATGTGCACGACACCGGCGTGCCCATGGCCGTACCCAATATCTGGTGGTACCACTTGCCATCAAACTGAAAAGTATTGTTGGATAACACATGTATGAAGCTACGAAATGTCGCGCCTTTGTCTGACCTGGTCAGCACATCATCTATTGCCGCCAGACCTAAGTCATGGGGAATTCTGGTATATAAGCTCTCGACATGGAAGGACACCAGTCGCTAGTGTCCTTGAGATATGTTGGTGTACTTAAAAGTAAAGGCCTGAGGAGCCAATCAATATAATGCGACAGTGGTTCTGTTGCCGACCCAATCCCCGCCACTATAGGGTGGCCAGAGGTTTTGTCGGGGATTCATGGATCTTTGGTGTAAAATACCAAATTGGTATTTTAGGGAAGGCAGGGATCAATTTATCCAATAACGCCCGTGGCAGAAATTGGGCTTCTATATATTTGCCCAATAGGACCCTCAACTTACAAATTATTCCAGGGATTGGGTCACTACTTAATCTCTGGTACACCTGAGTGTCTCCTAATTGCCTCTCTGCCTCCTCCAGATAGTATGCTCTGGTCATCAAGACCACGTTCCCTCCCTTGTCGGCCGGCTTCACTACGATATTGTCTTGTTTCCTAAACCACTCCAAGGCAGATGCCTCTTCTTTAGTGGTATTGCGAGGTGCCACTGGATATATCAGTGCACGCATATCTCTCAATACCCGTTTGTGGAAAATATCTATCGCTGAGCCGGCCGGCATGGGAGGAGTGAGGTGCAACCCTGCGGCAGTTCTAACCCAGTTGAGTTGACCACAATGTTATTTTCGACCGGAGAGCGTCCATATCCATTGTTCACTGAGCTAATATGTTGTCTTAAAAAGAGTTTATTATCCAGCAGTAAAAATGTTATATTATTTTTCCATTGAGACTCTATTCCCGGACCTGCAGGGGTTAATGTAGGCATGTCAACATATTGTGAAGTCTATCCTAGACGGTGATTGGTCGAACTGGTCGAACAGCAAGGAGGGCAAGTGTTGCAAGTCACTGACTCCAGTGATGGAGCTAGTGTGGATTGGTTAGACACTGTTGTGGTGAGCAGGGCTTATTTTATTTAGCAGGGCTCAACGGAGTACACCGACGCTAATGCCTCCAAGCCCCTGAGGAGGCCGCACACAGCGGCGAAACATGTCGGGTGGAGGGTGATTAGGCGCTAGTTTTTAGGCAGGTCATCAATTGTGGCGCAGATCAATACATAGGACTTTAGGTCCATAAACTGTATTCCAGTAATTGGGTTAAAAAAGGAAAAAGAAAAATCCAGTCATACAAACTGTCAGAGCTGCATGAGTGAATGTATGAATGGGTAGAAATAGTACCAGATCAGTATGTGTGAGATAAGGGTCCGCAGTCTGTATGAATATATGCATAAAGCACTTTATTAAAGTGATGATACTAAATGTAGGAGACTGATAAAGGCAAACACACACTCAGGGGTAAATTAAAAAACCTCGTGTGAGGTCACACAACCCTGCAGCAAAATAATTTGGACCAATTTCTACCTACAACTATTACTGTTCTACATTTGATACCCCCATTGGTGATCTGATAGTTTTACATTTTTCTCTGTATGAATTACCCCATTGTATGTTACACTTCCAATCAAGGTTAATCCAAAAATATGTGAATACACTGGTATACAGGGATTTTGTTGGTCTTTGACCGAATTGTCAAAAAGTTTGTTGTTATCCTAAGGGTCCACCAAGGGCTTTATTCTATGTGCTTGTATTACATTGTGTAATACACTTCAGCCTGCTTGCTTGTGAGATCCAGGGGGCTGGATATAACAGGCTGTCACAGAAGGCAGTCACAATGCCTAGGGAATGCACCGATACCAGCGCATACAGCAGGGGTCCGGCTATCTGTGACTGGCGGACCCCTGCCGATGATCGAGCGGGCGCAGCTACTGCAAGTCACATCCACCAGCGCCATACATGTGCGGCGTCGGCCCTTATGGGATTAAATGTTTGTGTTTTTTATTTTTGCTCCAAAAGATACAACATCAGAGGAGACATTACTATATTACATAGTAACATAGTATATAAGACCGAAAAAAGACATTTGTCCATCCAGTTCGGCCTGTTTCCTGCAAGTTGATCCAGAAGAAGTCAAAAAAAACCTGTGAGGCAGAAGCCAATTTTCCCCACTTAAAGAGGACCTTTCACCTATTTAAAAACTAAAAACTAACTATATCTGTGGGCAGAGCGGCACCCAGGGGGTCCCCCTGCACTTACTAGTATGTCTGGGCGCCGCTCCGTTCGCCCGGTATAGGCTCCGGTGTCCGAGCTCCCTCTGTTGTATGGGGCGGGACTTTGTATCAGGCGTGTCCCTTGCTGCAGAGCTGGGACATGACGTGTGGAACGGCAGCACGGAACCCCACGGAAGCACTGCTTTCATGTATTAGACAAATCAAATTTGGACAATTACTGCTAGAATATTTTCAGCAAATATTTTGATAGAACTTGGAAGCATTTTTAGAATGATGCTTAAGAATATATCATCTTATAGACCGACAAACAACACATGCTATTTCAAGGCATTTCTTATCCAACACTGCATTGCAGGTCAATTTCGCTTCAGCCAGCCAACCTTCTCAAGAATACTAAAACAAGTTGTTAAGGCTATAATGTCAGTAGCACCACAATCGGTTCCCTCTGACAAATGATAATGGCAAAGTAAAAGTACTGTATTTTTTGCCCTATAAGACGCACCGGCCCATAAGACACACGTAGGTTTTTGAGGAGGAAAATAGGAAAAACAATATTTTGAACCAAAAGGTGTACTTTTAGTGGTTTTTTTACTAACGGTGTTCTGTGCATGACACTATTATGGCGCACTGTTATGGGGGATCTCGGGATGGCACTGTTATGGGGGATCTGTGGATGACACACTGTTATGGGGGCATCTGTGGCTGATGCACTGTTATTGGGGAAGCTGGGGATGGCACTGTATGGGGGCATCTGGGGATGGCACTGTATGGGGGCATCTGTGGATGGCACTGTATGGGGGGCATCTGTGGATGGCACTGTATGGGGGCATATGTGGGTGTAGCTGTATGGGGGCATCTGTGGATGGCACTGTATTGGGGGTATCTGGGGATGGCACTGTATGAGGGCATCTGTGGGTTGCCACTGCTATGGCGGGATCTATGACATGCTATGTGTCATCCACAGATCCCCCCCATAGCAGTGCCATCCCCAGATGCCCCCATTCAGTGCCATCCACAGATGCCCCCATACAGGGGGTGGGGGTCGGCATCTTGATGGCTAATGACAGCAGGGCCCGATGCAGTAACTGTATTCTACTACACTGGGCCCACTGTAGTAATGTTATAGGCAGTGATTAAAACTATAATCTTCATTACACTAAATCCATGCTGTATTACCCTACCTACAATAATGTACGATCGCAGGCCGGGTGGGTGGCGGCAGCGTAACTGACTACGTCACGCGCTTGCGCCGCCTGCTTCATTCATAAAGTGGGCGGAATGGGCGTGTGACGTTACGCTGCCGCCGCCCACCCGGCCTCCTGCCTGCGATCGTACATTAGGAAGGGTAATACAGCATGGATTTAGTGTTATGAAAATTATAGTTTTAATCATTGCCATAACATTACTACAGCGAGCCCGGTGTAGTAGAATACAGTTACTGCACTGGGCCCCGCGATTATTAGCAAACAAGACTGCCGCCCCCAGCCCCTCCTCCTTGATACACTGTTCAGCAGCGCGGCGGTGTATCAGTGTTTGCCGCATTCGTCCCATAAGACGCAGCACTATTTTTACCCCACTTTTGGGGGAAAGAAGTACGTCTTATAGGGTGAAAAATACGGTACTTTTATAAATCAATGTTTTCCAAATGTACTATCTTAAATAGATTTCACACACGTAGCGCTTGTACCACCAAGTGAAGTAGATATGATATAGAGAAGTGCTAAAATGTTTCAATGTGCAAGTTTGTTGCTCATGATGCTTTTATTCTGAAAAATAATCGTCTGGTACAAAAATTCAAAAACAGAGATTTTGTGGATTTTTTTTACTTGGTAATGCTATGTTTTTGATCTTTTTTATTGCTGTATAGATAACATGTATGATTAATTTTAAAAAAAACTTTTTAAAACCATAGAAGACAATGGCTACAGTCTAAAGTCCTAGATGATGACACCCTATTTAACGAATCCTGTATTTTACTCTTTTTTTTTAAGGAATTAGGTTTTGGGTTTTTTTCACCATTTTTTTTATTGGCCTTTTTTGACCTCTAATAAAAATTGATTCAACTTTTTCCCCCAAAATAAAATCCTAAAAAATGTTCCTCGATGAAAGGATCTGGTGACATACCTTGTGAGGCATATTGTCGAAATTTGTTTCTCAACAAAGATGAAGTAGATGGTTTAGGCTACAATCACAACACATGGGACTATTTACATGGCTGTTTTTTATAATAAAGATAAGAGGGGGAGGACGGGATGCGGTAAATAAATCCCGCCCGTGGGCCGTCACAAAAAGAAACACAGTCAGGCGCCACTCCCTGTTCAGTAATTGGAACAACAGTACCAGAAGGTGTATACCGTTAGATAGATAGATTTAGGGCTGCACGATATGGAAATTTTGTGCGATTGCGATTAGAGCCCTAAAAATTGCGATAACGATATGCAATGCGATATTTTAAGGGAATTGTGCTAGAGGTCTATTTACTTGGATTTTCAAGGCAAAAGTACACACAATTTACTGATAATGCTGAAATGTAGTTATGCTTAACTCAAGAACTGAAATGCACAGTGTTTTTCAAAATAGAAGAGGGCATCCAGACCCCTTAAATGCGTTGGACCACATATTATTTGAAATATAGTGTCTGACCAGAAGCCTCCAGGCATGGGCTGCCATCAATTTCTAACACTACGTGCAATCCTGGCCAGGGGGGTTCAAAGTCTTAGGTGTCTTCTTGAGCTTATCCTGTTGACTACCCCCCTGTGAAGAGAGTGTACACTGATTTTATCACCATAATCCTTGGTTTTATCAGATTTTAACTTTAACTTAATTCTGTACTGATACTCATTCTATATCTATCTAACGGTATACACCTTCTGGTACTGTTGTTCCAATTACTGAACAGGGAGTGGCGCATGACTGTGTGTTTCTTTTTGTGACGGCCCACGGGCGGGATTTATTTACCGTATCCCACCTGTACCATCCTCCCCCTCTTATCTTTTCCAATTGGGTGTGGATCATATCCCACTCCCATCAAACACCTGTGCTGCCTTCCCATCACAGAAATACCAATATCTACTCAACAACATTAATTTGCTTTGGCTTATCCTCCTCTCTGCCTTTTTACTTCTCCCTCTTGGCACCTTATAGCTTGGGGTACTTCCTTCTAATTTGTGTTGACTACCTGTGATTAGTACATTGTACCATAACCCTCTCTTTTTTATTTTTTTATCTGTTTTTTATAATAGCCATTAGTGATGAGCGGCATAGGCAATATTCGTTTAGAATTCGTGATCTCCAGTCATTATTTTCACGATTGCGCAAATCGGCACTAATGATGCATTTTTTTTGCACAATACTTGCAATTTCACATTTTATCAGGTAAAATAATTTTAAAAAGTAAAAAAAAATATTGTAAAAGAGTAACTAAACTTTGGAATGCATTAACATGTCCCTAATGCCCCAATAACAGTTTTTATAATGTTTTTTGTATTTTTAATAGACTTTACCCTCCCCCTTTTCCCTGTGCGTTTAAAATCTAATTTTCAGTACACTGCTGACTTCTCAGTGGTTTGCGGAGTACAGGCTGTACAGTATCAATGGGTCAATGTACATTGCTGCTCCTGCCCGTGCCCCCTGGAGGTTTACTAAATCCTAGCATAGCACATGGGTACTCTGTAACCATGTGCTCTGCCAGGATTAGCTGAGCGAAGCGTGCTTCTGCCTGCTTTGCAGGACTCTTAGCTTAGCGAAGTGGGCAGAAAAGTTTAGTTATTTCATTATCATGGCATTAGGGACAAACAAAACAAAAAGTTAACAAATTTATTCAAAAGTTTAATTACTCTTGAAATAATTAAAAATGAAATAAAGAAAATAAACTTTATAGCTATAGTTATTAGTTGTAGCAATAGTATAGCAGACTATGTACATATATATATATACACACACACATTTTTATTTCATAAAAACAATAATATATGTATTAGTTTTATTAATAGCATAGAGGACTTTGTATGTATAAAATATACAAACATGCACACATTTTTCTTTTAGAAAAAATATACAAATAAAGGTATTTGTTTTAGCATAAAATATAGAAACACCCACATTTTCACTTACAAAAAAATGTTAAAAAAAGGCAAAAAATGTGAGCATTTATCCAAGATGAATACCTCAGGGGAGCAACATAAAAAAGTCACTTTGAAAGAATTTCTAATGTTTTGGTACTGTACAACATCTGTACTGGTAGTATGGTGCCATAGAACCAGCAATAGAAAAATAGACCGCCAAAATCTGGAATGGCTCTAGTCCTTTGAAGTCTTGCGGTGAACCTAGCCAGTCCATAAATTACACAAATAGTGTATGTTTTCACATTTTATAATTTTCTGTCATCTAATGGCACAAAAGAAAGGTCTAGGGTGTCCTGTGAAAAATAATATCAAATACATGTAGTTTGGCTTAGAAATTAAACAGTTATTTGCAGTTGGATATGCCCATTTCTTAAACTGAAAAATTTGGCCTGGTAAGGAAGGGGGTAAACACTCTGGTAAGTGGTTAATTTACTGATGGTGTATTGTAGACATTCAGAATAACTGCATCTACATAGTATCTAATGAACTGATTGTTTCTGAACATGTCATTGATTTTTTCTGAACATGCAAAAAAAGTAGAAAAAAAGCATACTGAGGACCTCTTGTGGACTCCTTATGTTATTACATCCAGTTTTAACAATGCAATTTTTTATTTTTTTGGATTCAAAACAACTGAAAGGTGGCATGAAGAAGGATGTGATGAACCCAAAAATGCAGCTGTGCATATATATACAGGGGAGCAGATCCTGCACTTGTGGCCCGTTGCTACTGGCGATCCCCAGCAAAAATGCATACGGTGGAAGATGCCCGCAGTGGACCTCAAGAACCACAATAGACATCCTACACAAGATGGCAATTGTGTGGATGTGATAAATAATATAACAATATAACAATAACAAATGACAAGACAGGTGCACACTGCAGTCTTACTAAGCCCTCAAACTGATGTTAAAATTTAGAGATTAGTCAACATTTCCTGCTATGGAGGACATATCTAAGCCCGAGCACCACGCCAAGGTTTCTCAAGTAGCTCGGGACCTAACACTCACCTACCTGTGCCATATGGGCAATACCAGAGGCCAGTGGGCATTACAGGAATCTATAGGCCGACTCGCAGCAGACTCCTCAGTTACCTCCAGCATGAAACCATGCCTGCAATGGGGGGAGGTAGAGGGCTGTGAGCCCCACCCAAGACTGGCTGATATGGCCCAGGCCTCACAGGTGCACCTAAATGTAGCCTGTGGATGGAAAACAGACTACATTTACATAGGAGTTTATACACCTCCAAAAAATTATATATACAAAACAACTGAAAGGTGGCATGAAGCAGGATGTGCTCAACCTAGGATGCAGTTGTGCATATATATACAGGGGAGCAGATCCTGCACTTGTGGCCCGTTGCTAATGGCGATCCCCAGCAAAAATGCATACGATGGAGGATGCCCGCAGCGGACCACAAGTATCACAATAGACATCCTACACAAGATGGCAATTGTGTGGATGTGATAAATAATATAACAATATAGCAATAACAAATGACAAGACAGGTGCACACTGCAGTCTTACTAAGCCCTCAAACTTATGTTAAAATTGAGAGATTAGTCAACATGTCCTGCTATGGAGGACATATGTAAGCCCGAGCACCACGCCAAGGTTTCTCAAGTAGTTCGGGACCTAACACTCACCTACCCGTGCTGTACAAGTCCTTGGTGGGGCTCACAGCCTTCTCTTTCCTCCCATTGCAGGCATGGTTTCATGCTGGAGGTAACTGAGGAGTCTGCTGCGAGTCAGCCTATACATTCCTGTAATGCCCACTGGCCCCTGGTATTGCCAAGAATCTTGACTTGAATGGGAACCTAAATAATAGATAAATAAGTTACTTAATTATACATCTTTAACCTGCTGGCTTAAATCCCATAAACCAAAAGGTGCCTCCATGTGAACCCCCATCGGCTTGTAAGATAGAAAGGACGTGCTTGCATTCACTTTCATTGCCGGTATTACCCTGTAATCTTTCAGTCGAACTTTGGCTTCTCAATTTCCATTAAACAGAGGCCTAAATTTACTATTGTGTCTAAAACTCCATATTGGTGCAAAATCCAACTCAATATTAGCCACTGTGATAATTATTTCACATTGTTTATATGTCTAGTCTGTCTTAGGCCTCATGCACAGAACCGTATCCGTTTTACGGTCCATGAACTGCAGATCTGCAAAACACGGATGCATTGTGTCATATAACTCAATTCTGACCTATCAATTTTTCAATAATTAATAGATTAGACACATCTTGAAGAAATATTAAAGTTTATTAGTGAAATATAATTGGGCACGGTGCCTAATGTTACCTGTACTTATTATATTAAAATTCCATTGTTAAAACCGTAAACATTTAATATATATGAATAACCAACCACAATTAGTCCACCCCTAAGGGCCACTTTACCCCATACTTAGCACTGGGACATTTCTAAGGGATAAAAGAAAGGGGGGGGGGGATTTCTCTTCTTAAGAAGGTACCTTCTCATGATCGTCCAGTGCTGTCTCATCCAATCAAGTTTCTCCAGTGGTGTCTTCTGCCAGTACCATCCCCATCTGAATCCAGATGAGTAATAAAAATAACTGTAATACTTGCGCATGTAAATAGTCGGTTCATGACACCATGTCACCCCTATTTGCATCCACAAATATGGATTAGTCATGGTGTCATATAACCCAATTTTAATCCATCAATCTTTTATTAATTAATAGAATAGACACATCTTGAAGAAATATTAAAGTTTATTAGTGGAATATAATTGGTTACGGTGCCTAATGGTACCTGTACTTATTACATTGAAACTCCATTGTTAAAACCATAAACAATAAATAAGAATAACCAACCACAATTAGTCTGCCTCCAAGGGCGACTTTACCCCATACGACCATAAAGCGAAGCTGAATGGCTAAAAGGCACCGCAACCACTTTCAATCACATTTTGGAATCCAACATTAGGTATATCTAAACCAATTTCAGATACTATGTCCAGAATCATGATATAATCAACAGACAAATCCTTCCAACTTTACATGTCTGTAAGTTTTACCTTTAATTGATGCTCTGAATTTCTATACTCTTGTTAATACGGATTTTGATCTTTTCCATGAAGATCATGTTTTTACGTCTCCAAGCCCATCTGGGTGTTATTTCCGAAAAAATAATCTTATTTTTTGGGAATTGAATGTGTATTTCTATTCAACGTATTTTTTTATTCTTTTATTAAATCATGTGTTTTTAACCTACCCATGTCTAAAGAACCAGCGTGTATAATCAACAAGTTAGGTAAAGGCCATATTTTTGATACGGATATACATTCTGAGTAAATGGTTTTTTATTCGCATTCCCACTGTGCTTTTCCAAAATATTTTAACCTTGTCGGCGAAGCCTAAGTTGTCTGATTTAAATTTTATTTAAGATTTTTTTTTCACTGCCGAAATTGGTTCATTTCCAATAATCCAGATTATCTTTACCGAGTCTAGAAAGAAATTATAATAATAAATACAATTTATATCTGAGGTCCATCTCCCTAATTCTTTGTAGTTTTTTCTTTTAAACCAGTTTTTGATGCCAAAGTAGCTGCTTCAATTCTGCATAAATGAGCTAAAAAAAAAAAAAAATTTTGTAAACCAGCTTTGTTTTTACATTCAAGTAGAATAAAGTTGAACTGGAATTTTGTTAACGGTGAATTATTAGAATGAACAAATAGAGGGCCTTGAATGTAAAACCTTACTATTCACCATTCTTTTATGGCTTGAACTGGACAAAGAGTAGATGAACTGAATTCATTTAACCTTATCCAAGTGCCAATTCCTGATTAGTCAGTTTTTGACCTTTTTATGAATAATTTGATGTAATTTGAATGGATCGACAAATCATTAATTAATAATAGTGCCTCAGAATTTTTATTCGCAGCTGCAATTTCGCTGATGCGGAGTGCTCCAAAGAAAGCAAGTGAAAATGCAGCTTTGAACAGGAGAACTTTGTAATAAGAAGAACATATCAAAGGTAAGTAATCTAAGAATTTGTTTAGCAGTTCTAATGAAATTGGCCTGGTTTTATTATTGTTAGTAGTACATCTTTTCATACCTTTAATTATCTGTTTGAGTAAAAAATTTGTAATTGTAATTTTTTTTTTTTAAGCCAGATGTTATTATTCAGGTAGGTTAAAGTAACATGTCTCAAAACGTTTATGACTGCTTGGAATTTTGCGGCTAAACAGTTTATGACAAAAACAACTAACTCCTTTGTTGTCTGAATATAGTAAAATACGTCTATTTCTGAATTCATTGTGCCAAATTGATAATGAAATCAAGACTGGAATGAGTTCTAAGAAAACTATGTTTTTTATAATTGTATGATCTAGTCAATTTTTTGTCCATATTTACGTTGACCACTGTTTTTTGTAAAATGCACCATAACCCACTGATGCATCCACATCTGTGCATAATTGCATAGCATGTATAAATTCCTGTTGCCAAATTGTTCAGCCATTAAAGTTGTCCAAGAAGCTTAGCCATATATTTATGTTGTCTTTTATCTGTTTTGACAAACGAATGTGGTCGAAAGGTGAGTTTTTTTTCCTCTAGTAGCTGCGTACATACGTTTTGAAAAATCTCTTCCCATTGGGATAACTCTGGCTATGAAATTTAAAAAGCTCAGAGCCCATTGTAGTCTTTTTTTATGTAGTTTTCTTTAACGATAATAAATTCTTTAATAATATTTAAGATGACACTATTTTTTCATTTGGTATTTTAAATTGCATATTTACCGTATCTATTGAGATACCTAAAAAAGTCATGATATTAGTGGGAAGAACAGTTTTTTCTTCAGCTAATGGAATATTGAAATAATCTGTAATATTTCTGAAAGTTTTTAGTAGGTTGTAACAATCATCAGTTCCATTTTTGCCTATAAACAAAATATCGTCAAGGTAGTGGATTACAAAACCACTTGAATGACTTTCTAACATCCATTTTAAAAAGCTGGAAAAGGTCTCAAAATAAAAACAGGATAGTGAGAAGCCCATTGGGAGTGCTTTGTCTTAGTAGTAATTACCTTCAAATTGTAACCCCAGAGAGTTATAGCCCTCTGGGTTAACTGGTAGTAATCTGAAGGCCGATTTGATATCTGGTTTTGCCCAAAAAAAAACAAAAAGCATTTTTCGTGCTTTGTTTAGTAATTGCAATGCTTGATCAAAAGACAAATGGTGTACCGAAGTGATATTTTTATCGATTAAGTTGACTAATGAATGGTCTTTTGGATATGATAAGTTTTGAATAAGCCAGTAACTATTTGTCTTCTTTTTTGGGACTAGCCCCAAGCGTTTTTGAACATTTTTGAACAAAGGAGATTTAAACGGACCTGCTACCCTATTTTCAAGAGTTTTTATTTGCATTTTTATTTTTATTTACAGATTTCAAGTTGTCAACAAAAGAACAACTAGAACCTGTAAACGAAGGTACAAAAAAACCAAATAAGAAACTATCAATTAGTATTTGGGCCATCGTTTTGTTTGTATAGAAGTTTAAACATTGAATGATTCTTGGTATGATCAGTGGGGTCACTTGCTCTATTGGGTTCATTATTTTAAAAATTTTGCCAATTTTGTTCCTTATAACATTTTATTGCTGGGTGGCACCCTGAGCAAAAGGAACTCATGTTTGTATTTACAATTGTTTTGCCATCTGCATACTGACTCATTGTAAGCAAAGCAAATTCCTTTTTTGGGAATTTGCTGACGAAAAAGATTTGACCTCTGTGGTAAGATAAAGCTAATCCAGAGGTCGACGTCTTTTGCCCCCCAATTTAATTCCGGATATACTGCAAGTTTTTGACGGAAAGACTCATCGTACTTATACCATGTGGTACCTCCGAATTTTTTGTAAGCTTCCAATATGTTGTCTAAATGATGAAACAATCCACAACAAAGGTCTGGATGAGTATATACAGAAGGCTTGTAACCAATTAAAGAAAGTTTTTTGTAGAATTCTTTTTCTCTCATCCTCATCTTTATTGTCTGATTTTAACTTTTCTTTTGCTGATGGGAGGAGAGAAAAAATATCGATGAATTCTTTATTCAAAATTTTTTCTTTTATCTGGCTTGAAAGATGAAAGCCCAAAAGAGATATTTGGCAGGGCATAATTTCTTTTACTGAAGTTTCTTTTATGCCGCTGCTCGTTTCTAATGATGGGACAAAATATCTGTCTTTAGTGATTTGGGTTGTTATGGCATAGAAGAGAAATATTCATTCTTTTTATGGCTATCAATATCCGATTGTCTGCCTGGGGAAGACCAGACAGGAATAGGATTTTTGATAGTATCTTTGTTAGACATGAATGACATGAATTCTTTAAATAAATGTACCTTTTCCGCAGACAAGGTATTAAAAGAAGTGTCATTAATAAAAGGGTCAGTGCACTGCGAATTTCAGTAACTATGATCAGGGGTGTAGTGTATGTAATCTCACCCTCCAGTGTATTGATTAGTGTTAAGCGTGAATATTCGAATAGCGAATTTTTTTGGCGAATATCGGCACTTCGCAAATTCACGAATATTGTGAATATGCGCTATATATTCGCTATTTCGAATATTCGTTTTTTTTTTTTTAAGTTGTTAATCCTTGTTGCTCTCTGGTTGTCTTCCCAGAGGATTCTTGGCTCCCTGCCCGCTCCAGGCAATGCCCGTTGCCGCTTCTGCCGACTTCCCGTGTGGAAGGGAATGCCTCCATGCTAAAATGTACTGTCGGATGTGAGAATCACTATCTCACAAATTTGACTAAGTTGTAATCGCAATGCGATTATTATAACCCGAATTACTCGCATTGCGAATTCAACTTAGAGCTGGGTTCCTAATGATCGTATTGCTAGAATATAATGAGAATATAACAAATTCATGAATATAGCACTGTATTCTCAATCTTCGTTATATTCTAGCAGCACAACCATTAGGAACCCAGCTCTAAGTTTAATTCGCAATGCGATTATATGTTCACTTCATGAATGAAACTTAGAGCTGGGTTCCTAATGGTTGTTGCTAGAATATAACGAAGATTGAGAATATAGTGGTATATTCGTGAATTCGTGATATTCGTCATCTTCGTTATTGTCTAGCAATACAACCATTAGGAACCCAGCTCTAAGATCAATTTGCAGTGCAATTATAGGTTCGCTTCGCGAATGAAACTTAGAGCTGAGTTCCTAATGGTTGTTGCTAGAATATAACGAAGATTGAGATTATAGTGCTATATTTGTGATATTCGTTAAATTCTAGCAAAACAACCATTAGGAACTTCAGCTCTAAGTTGAATGCGCAATGCGAGTATATGTTCGCATTGCGAATTAAACTTAGAGCTGAGTTCCTAATGGTTGTATAGCTAGAATATAACGAAGATTGAGAATATAGTGCTATATTCGTGAATTCGTTATCTTCATCAATTCTAGCAATACAAGTTACAACTATTAGGACCTCAGCTCTAAATTCAATTCGCAATGCGAATATAAATTCGCGTAACATTTGCAATATATAGAATAATGACGAATATCCGATTTCGACGAATATATGACGAATATTCAATTGAATATTCGCGAAATATCGCGAAGTCGAATATGGCACTTTCCACTCATCACTAGTATTGATTGCGGTCCTGTCACAGTTGGGAACACGGGTTTCCTGGCAGTTAAAGCTGGGGTCCGTTGGTGAAGAGAAGATGAATTCCCGTAACTGTTCCTCATGCTGGCTGATGCAGGATAATATTTTAGGGTCCATTCACACGTCCGCACTTTGGGTCCAGATCCGTTCCACAAGCGGAACGGGTGCGGACCCATTAATTTTCAATGGGGACGGAAAAGATGCGGACAAGCTATTACTTTCTTTTTTTATCTAAATAGTGTCAAAATCCTGTGCTGATTAATTTGCAAAATATCTTTACTTTTGGTCGAGGGTCTGTTTTTCTTACAGATCTCCATACCGGCACAGACATAAAGGTAAAACATGACCTGTTGTCTACTGCAGTCACCACTAGAGGGCATTTAGGAGTGAGACATTTCTAGGATATGTATGTAGTAATCTACATTCAGCACGTATGTCTTGAATTTATGGCTATGAAGGAAATGCTGGAGATTCACTTTGGGGCTTTGTTCCCACATGACGTCACTGCCTATGGCGAATCCACAGCATTGTACAGCAGCAGCGAAGTGGAGTGTCTGTACTGGAATCCACATACAAATTGACATGCAGTACATTATTTCGACAACAAAATCCATAGCAAAATCCTGTGCGATTGGTGCATATTTTGCCACTGCAGATTTCATATTTATTATCTTGTGGCAATACAGTAAAATCTACCCCTCTTAGGACCTCTGCCCCTCTTAATAGTATTTGTTGTTTTATTTGCCCCTGTTGAACCCCGGATACAATATCTAGAGGGTGAAAACACATTGGACTGGAGTTCAGATGATATGATTTCTTTCTTATATAGAGATTGGATGGTGGGCCATGTATTTAGAGAATATCAATATAATGTCACTTTTATATATCCAGGTCCCCATTTGTCACCCTATACTTTCTAGGGCATCCCACTTTCCTTTACCTCTATTATCTGCCGGGCTAGGGCATCTTAGGGTTAGATCCGAAGACAGTCGGATTGCGCTTTTCATGGCAGCTATTCTGCTTTAGGTAGGGCTACTAAAGGTCCGTTTTTTCCCGGACTGTCATTATCTATGCTAACCATGGGATGCTCTCCCTATTTGTATCCATTGCCTACATATAGAAGTACCTATATCCAGGGGTGGGATTAAAATTTTTAACAACATGTTCCCTACTCAACAGCGACACGCACCGTCATGACACATGTTTACATATACATACACCATATATATGCAACACACATACACATAAATACACCATATATACACTACATACACATACCACCCAACTTTTAAAAAGGCTAAGGCTCCTTTCACATGAGTGAGTTTTCCGCGCGGGTGCAATGCGTGACGTGAACGCATAGCACCCGCACTGAATCTTGACCCATTTATTTCAATGAGTCTGTGTACATAAGCATTTTTTCATGCATCAGTTCTGCGTTGCGTTAAAAAAAACGCAGCATGTTCTATATTCTTGGTTTTTACGCAGTCCTGGCCCCATAAAAGTGAACGGGGCTTCAGTGAAAAACGCATTGCATCCGCAAGTAAGTGCGGGTGCGATGCGTTTTCCACTGATGGTTGCTAGGAGATGTTGTTAGTAAACCTTCAGTTTTTTATCAAGAGCGTAAAAATTGCATCAAAGCGCATTGCACCTGCACGGAAAAAACGGATCGCAATCGCAGACAAAACTGACTTAACTTACTTGCAAAATGGTGTGAGTTTCACTGAACGCATCCGGAGCTAATCCGTCATGCTTGTGTGAAAGGGGCCTAAGGTGCTAAACTATGGAATGGAAGCACTCATCTCCAGCTGCTGCCACCAGAGCATCGGATCAGGATTCAGCCGGTATTTTAACAACCGGATCTGGAGAACCTGAGGGAACTGGATGAATCCCATGCCTGCCTATATCTATATTTAGCTACTGTTCGTGGTGCTACTCATTATTTTACAGGGGTTTTCCGGGATTTTAATATTGATGATGGGGCTGCTGGGTGTCAGAGCCCCGCCGATCTGATAATCTGATCTGAGTTGTCAAAAAGAAAGCCATACCCTTTATAGCTCAGAGGTGAATATACAATTTTTGCAGAAATAACATACATGGACCTAACGTCGCTGCCAAGACCCTGCAACTGCAAGTAAAGGGGTCTGTAGAAACCATAGGTTATCTTTCCACGTGGCAAGTCCACTTCAGATCTGGCTGAAATCTGCGGTGAAAAATCACAGAACAAAAACCAAAACCCTCCCTAAAATATAACCTTTTTTAATGCATTAAAGGGGTTTTCCAGGATTATGATATTGATTACCTATCCTGAGATTGGTGAGGATCCGAGTCCCGGCACTTCCACCGATCAGATGGTTGAAGAGAAGGCTGCGCTCCGTGCGAGCGATGCCTTCACTTGTTTGCCTACCTGCTCGCTGTCTACATCACAGCGGTGAGCAGGTGTAATATTATCTTACCTGTCCTATTCACTTTAATGTGACGGATCCTTCATATTCAAGTGTATACCACAGAGTTGTCCCATAGAAGTGAACAGGGCCGGGCCGACACAGAGGCTGGGGAGGCTCCAGCCTCAGGGCGCTCCAGCCTCAGGGCGCAGGCAGGGGCCGGCGAGAGGGAGAGGGACTGACAGGGGGGAACCGCTCAGCGCTCCCTCCTGTCATTCCCTGAGCCGGGCCCCGTCAGAGCGCTCCTCTCACCTCCATTATGCTGCTTCAGGCCCGCTGCCTCAGGCTCTAACTAGAAACAGAGTAAGCAGGTGGGCGGAGCCTAACGGACCTCCGTTAGGCTCCGCCCACCTGCTTAATGTGAGGCAGCGCTGGGGCCTGATCCCGGAAGCCTGGAGCAGTGACCATAATGGAGGTGAGAGGAGCGCTCTGACGGGGCCCGGCATTAAGTACAGTGAAAATGCCGGGCCCCCTTACATGAAGTCTGTGACAACATGGGGGGCAGAAAGAGCATGACAACATGGGGGCGGTATAAAGAGCATGAAAAGATGGGGGAGAATGACAGGGGCAGAAAAAGCATGACAAGAAGAGGGGATTATGACAAGAGGGGGGCATGACAAATTACTATGTGGGGGCACTGCTGTGTGGTTGAGGGGGTGTGGGGACATTACTGTGTGGGGGCAGTGTGGCGGACATTACTGTGTGGGGGCAGTGTGGCGGACATTACTGTGTGGGGCGCAGTGTGGCGGACATTACTGTGTGGGGGCAGTGTGGCGGACATTACTGTGTGGGGGCAGTGTAGGCGGACATGACTGTGTGGCGGACATTACTGTGTGGGGGCAGTGTGGCGGACATTACTGTGTGGGGGCAGTGTGGCGGACATTACTGTGTGGGGGCAGTGTGGCGGACATTACTGTGGGGGGCAGTGTGGCGGACATTACTGTGTGGGGGGCAGTGTGGCGGACATTACTGTGTGGGGGCAGTGTGGCGGACATTACTGTGTGGGGGGCAGTGTGGCGGACATTACTGTGTGGGGGGCAGTGTGGCGGACATTACTGTGCGGGGGCAGTGTGGCGGACATTACTGTGTGGGGGGCAGTGTGGCTGACATTACTGTGTGGGGGCAGTGTGGCGGACATTACTGTGTGGGGGCAGTGTGGCGGACATTACTGTGTGGGGCAGTGTGGCATACATTACTGTGCGGGGGCAGTGTGGCGGACATTACTGTGCGGGGGGCAGTGTGGCGGACATTACTGTGTGGGGACACTACAGTGTGGGGTGGCATTATACAAAAGCTCTGCAGATGCAACTCCCATGTATTGGGTCACCACAATTTGGGTGGTCATTCAGTAAATGAACCCTATTATGGGGAGAATCTGTGGATGACACATATTTGTCCCACAGACACCCCCACCCCCCAAAACAGGGTTAATTTACTGAATGACCACCAATAAAAGAGGTGGGGTCACATATGCTATTTCATAATGACAGCAGGGCCTGCGCAGTGACTGTATTCTACTACACCCCCTCGCTCACTGGATATAATCTTATTAACTATATAACTGTAGTAAATCACTACAGTTATATAGTTAAGATTATATACAGTGTCGGGGGGTGTAGTAGAATACAGTCACTGCACGGGCCCCGCTGGCGCTGTCATCAAAAAAGCAGATACAACCCCACAGCCTCACCCCTTGTATTGGGGGTCATTCCTACATGGACCCTGTTATGGGGAGGGGGGATCTGTGGATGACACATATGTGTCATCCACAGATTCCCCAATAACAGTGTCATCCATCACAGATCCCCCATAGCAGTGTCATCCACAAGTTGGAGGGGGGCGCACTTGGGCAGCTCAGCCTCTGTTGGTGGTGGACCTTGTCCCAGCCCTGGAAGTGAATGGTACAGCTGGTAATTACACCTGCTCAGGGCCTTGTCAGCCACGTTAGGTATGTTATTTCTGGAAAAATTGTATATTCACATCTGAGTTATAAGGGGTATGGCTTTCTTTTTTATAACAAAAAGGCAAAAAACATGAATGCTCTACTGATGTTTCTTTAGCATCTACTGATGCTAACATATTATCCCTGCATTTAGTGTTTCAAAAATATAGGTTAGATCAGTTCTTTAATTTAGCAGGGTATATCCTCTGTGTATATTGAACACGGTCTGGAGACAGTTAAAAGTAAATCTACTTGGTTTACAGGTTTTATTTCCCATCCCCCACCAGGTAGTTACAGATATACTAGTTTGTCAGTAGAGGGCAGCAAAGCCTAAGCATTGAGGAATCGCATGATGTAATCAGCATGTGAGTAAACTGAGGCCACCTCATGGATTTATCAGGAATTGCAACACCGTGGGAGAAAACTAAATCCTGTCCTGTAAAAACTTTAGTGTTAAGTGTTAATTACTATTATATGCAGAGCTTGTATTCTAGAGGATAGGATCATTTCACATGCTGCAATTCCAGGCATAGCCTGCACTGGAAGTATGGCAAGTACAGTGTGAACAAGCGTCAAACGCGATAAAAAGAGTAAAGGGGCTGCAAGCCAATTCAAACAACTGATTAGCAGGGCTGCAAAGAGTCAGACCCCTAATGGATCTAATATTGATTACCCCAGGATAGGCCATCAAGTTTAAAAGTCCTTGATAACCCGTGGTCATGTCAAGAGTGATATCATAGTAGTTGTCAAGGCAGTGGTCAGTTCTCAAGGGTTACCATGATAACAGTGATATGATAAAGGTTAAAGGGATATTCATATCTTCTAAAATAATGGCATATTGCTAGGATATAGGGCCGGTCTGGCAGTGCCCGATCCGGAGAATTCCATCAGACTGTTTCGGCAGAGAACAACCTGCCAGAATCCATGCCTCAGAAGTGAAACTAGCCTAAGGCTACATGCACATGACCATATGTGCTTTGCGGTCCGCAAATTGTGAATCCGCAAAAAAAAAAAATACGGATGACATTGTATGCCATACGTGTTTTTTTGCGGATCCATTGTAACAATGCCTAAAACAGACAAGAATAGGACATGTTCTATTTTTTTGCGGGGCTAAGTAACGGACATACTCATTTTTTGCAGACCCGTTGAAATGAATGGACACGGAAACAAATAACGTTCGTGTGCATGTAGCCTAAGACTGTCTTTTCTATACTGGTCTTAAAGGGGTTATTTAATTCTAAAGATTCCCCCCACAATGCCTGGGACGCTCGGCACCCGTGTCATCCCGGATCTCTGCATGGCCGCCACTGCATCTCCCTGTCGCGGGGATCAAAACTTCAGGTGACGGGCGTGCAGCCAGTAGCAGACCGTGACGGTGACCAGCCTCCCTAGCATCACGGATGACGTGTGCTGGGGTACAAAGCATCAAATTAATTAAGAGTTGTGTGTCTCTAAATAAATTGAACACATCACTGGCTGTCCATGTGCCAAAAAATGGAATACATACAAGCAACGAGCTGGAGTTAATTAGCTTCATACTTTAGAATAGTGTTGAGCGAAGCGACCTTTGGTCCTAGATCTGAAGTCGCTTCAGTCAAAAATTAGTTTGAATGCTGTACGGCTATTCATCTTCGTACAGTATTAAAATGCATGGGCTCCGGTGAGGTGAAATTCATTACCTCCAAAGTCGCGCGAGACTTCGTTGAATAACTTCGGACATTGATTATTCAACTTGAAAACAATTTTGAAATTGGGATCTGTAGTTGGCTTTGGTACCCTTCTCCTACCACTTTTTAAAATAGTGAGAGAAGAGTAAAAGAGCAAAATGCATGTAAAATGGCTTGTAGCAAAAACGGCAACTTTGTTATGCCGGAAAAATGGCGCAAAGCTCCTCCATACTGCATATCCTGTAAAGCAGATCAAAAACCTTGTAACCAATCTCAATAGCAATGTAATGGATTATACTGTGAAACAAGTTTAAATGCATCAGAGAATGCACCAGGCACAATGCCGTGCAGGGTTAGCTCAGCGGTATGATATATTTCACTTAGCAGATCCATTGCGTCATTCTGGGGGAAAAAAGTACTTTTAATTATTTCAAATGAGCAATAAAGTGCACAGGGAGAGGCGGACTAAGCTACTCCTCCTTGACTGACAGGTCATCTTTCCTGGCCTGTGCCATGTTAAAAGTGAAAAAAAACTTTCCTTAGAGTATCCTTATTTTTCCACATGACTGAATATACAGTATATGTGCACATCTTTACAAAAATGTACTTAAAACTAAAGACATGGATGGCATCTTCACATGCCATGCATTCATCTTGTTTCTCCGCATAGTTATTACACTGTACACGAGGCACATACTTTTTTGATCAAAATGTATGAGCCCACTCAGCATGTCACGGAGGCCTCTTTCGAGTGGGTCCCTACAATCAACATATGTGTAAGGTAAGGTAAGGGCTCTTTTACACTTGCGTTTTGGTTTTCTGGCATAGAGATTCGTCGTCGGGGCTCTATGCCGGAAAAATCCTGATCAGGATTATCCCAATGCATTCTGAATGGAGAGAAATCAGTTCAGGATGCATCAGGATGTCTTCAGTTCAGGACCGGAACGTTGTTTGGCCGGAGAAAATACCGCAGCATGCTGCGCTTTTTGCTCCGGCCAAAAATCCTGAACACTTGCCGCAAGGCCGGATCCGGAATAATTGCCCATTGAAAGGCATTAATCCGGATCCGGCCTTAAGCTAAACGTCGTTTCGGCGCATCGCCGGATCCGACGTTTAGCTTTTTCTCAATGGTTACCATGGCAGCCAGGACGCTAAAGTCCTAGTTGCCATGGTAAAGTGTAGTGGGGAGCGGGGGAGCAGTATACTTACCATCCATGCGGCTCCCGGGGCACTCCAGAGTGACGTCAGGGCGCCCTGCACACATGGATCACGTGATCGCATGCATCACGTGATCCATGCGCATGGGGCACTCTGACGTCATTCTGAAGCGCCCCAGGAGCCGCACAGACGGTAAGTATACTGCTCCCCACTACTACTATGGCAACCAGGACTTTAATAGCGTCCTGGCTGCCATAGTAACGCTGAAAGCATTTAAAAGACTGATCCGTCTTCAAATGCTTTCAGGTCACTTGCGTTGTTACGGATCCGGCGGGCACTTCCGGCAAATGGAGTACACGACGGATCTGGACAACGCAAGTGTGAAAGAGACCTAAGGTGGAGCAGTGCTGTATAGCGGCAGTTGTTGCTGTGGGGCCGTGCCTGTGGGTTTGTGGGGCCCAGTGATAAAGGGGGCTTAGACTGTCAAAAGCAGTGTTGTTGGGCTGCTGTCGCGCCTCTTGCAGGTGTGGTGCTGCATCCGCAGTGGTTTCCAAGTGATATGGCGCCACTCGAAAAAGTCCACTGTGACGTGGTTAGTGGGCTTATGCATTTTTATAAAAAAATATACTAAGGGGGTCATTTATCAAACAGAAATACGTCTTAATTAGGTGTATCTCTGGCACAGATTGCAGCACAAAGGTCCTTTGCACCGCAACCTGCGACTTCTCCCCGCTCAATCATCATTTTCTACGCCTGGTTTAGGCATAGCAAATGGTCTAAATGTAAGACAGCAAGGAAGCGGTCTTACATTTAGAAGCTGCGCTGAAGTTATGTGGAGGTCAGGGGCTCTTCATAACGTCGGCAGATCTACCACCAGGTATAAGGGTTATTAAGACCGGCGTCTAAAACGCCAGCCTTAATAAATGCGCGCCTATGTGCCTCGTGTACAGTTTATTAATTATATTGAGAAGCAAAAGATCAATGCATGGCATGTGGGTATGCGATCCATGCTTTTTCTATATACAATGTGTATAACCCATATTGTAGATTAACATTTAATACAAGGTTGTGTACTTTGCTGGTGATTTTGACTTAGTGATTACATATTATTTTTACATAGACAGGTTTAAAATAACCCTTGTTTTTCTCGGATATCTCTATAGTGGCACAGCTGAGTTTACACTATGCAAATACCTGCTATGCAGTGAAAAAATGCTGTTCTACATGTGGTTCTGGAGCAAAATGTAGGGTGTGTAAATGTGCTTGTCAAGAGGACAGCACTTGTTTAATATAAAGAATAGGTGTATTTAATTCAGGGCTGTGGAGTCGGAGTCGGAGTCGGAGTCGAGGAGTCGGAGTCGGAGGCAATTTTGGGTACCTTGAGTGGAGTCGGAGTCGGCAAAAATGGACCGACTCCGACTCCTACTAGATTTAAATTGGAATAAAAAAAAATTGGAATAAAAAAAAAAGCAAGTTTAAATGTCCCAATTCAGATAAAGTTATAATTAATTACTTCTCTACTGTAAGAATAAAGGCCAATGCATGCAGTGCGTCACGTTACCGCTAAACAAAGACGTTAAGTGACCGTGAAGAAGCATGCTTTTCATATGCTTTACTATGCAGTTAAAGGGACACTGACAGGCTGATTTACCGGCTAAAGATATATCTGCTGGTATTCATCAGAGGATCAGGAATACAACTAGACGACTGTTACCCCCAGTTGAGGTTTACTTGTGTTTAAAAACGTTTTAATCAAAATGCAAATTCTCTACCTTTGTGCCCAAGGGGGCAGGCGCACATGAAGAGTACTGGCAGCACTAGACAGGACTAGGTAGCGAGGAGGAAGAGAGAAAGCTGGCACAGCCTCAGCATAGCCAGACGAGGCTGCTGCCAGCACTCTACACGTGCGCCTGCGCAGGAATTCAGCGTTTGGCTAGCCTGAAAAAAAAGGCCAGTGCAGTGAATAATAACGAGGGGAACAGCGCTGGGAAGCTGTACTTCGGGCGCAGCTGGGCACAAAGCCGCAGGAGACGCTGCCCCATTGGGCACAAAGATAGTGAATTTGCATACAGATTAAAATGTTTTTAAACACAAGTACAGCTTAACTGGGGGTAACATTAGTATAGTTTTATTCCTAATTCTCTGATGAATACCAGTATATATATATCTTTAGCTGGAAAATCAGCCTGTCAGTGTCCCTTTAAGGAGCGGCAATACTTACACTTTCCATTGTCTTGTGGTCTGCTGTTACAGGGAACCCATGGTTATCCTCGCCTCTCACTGATAACTGATTAAGGACTGGAGACACTTGTATAAGTGAAGGGAATGGATAGTCAATAGTTCAAGACTGAAGCTGTAAACCATTTGAAAAACTGCTATCATTCAGCTAAGGCTATAAAACATGTAAACTCAGATTGTTAGCTTAAATTTTAAACATGACTATGGGATTCTACTAGGAAAATCATGTTTTAAAAAAAATGCCCCTTCCCCTGCCCCTTCCTGTATCCTCCCACTGCTCTATCTTCAGCAGAAGATCAGCACACAAAGGAGAAGGCAGCAGCTTCTGCTCAACTACCTCTCTGTGCTAGAGAAGATTAGAAGAACTTGGTGGAACAGCTTCGTATTTGCATATTAAATACAGAGGAGTCGGAGTCGAGGAGTCGGAGTCGGAGTCGGAAGTTTCAAAATCTGAGGAGTCGGAGTCGGAGTCGGACAATTTATCTACCGACTCCACAGCCCTGATTTAATTACCGTATAATTGTATATAGTATAACACCTAAAATATTGGTGTCTCTGTGAGAGGACCATTCGTAGAATACAGGCTGCCAGAAATGGTCCATAATTTAAAACTCATGATTCCAGCTTTCTTTCACAGTGTTGAGCAATGGCATTATACTCACTTGTACAAAATATGATCCAGAATTATAAATACCCGTAACGCAATTCCTACAGAAGTTCCAAAATGAAGCTTCATTTATTAGGAAAAAAACATTTCCCCTATCCATCCCTTTCTCACACAGGGAATTACTAAAATATTAAAACTGACAGATGAATTCCCTCTCCAATCTTTCCTTAAATCCAAGACCTATAATACTTCCCTATATACCCGGGCCCCTTGCTTCCCGGCACCTGCGTAGCTTCTGATTCCGGCATGGGTTTACTTACCTCAGACATTGGTCATCAGTATCTGACCTATCCAAACCCCCGCCGATCAAGCATAGTGGCGCACATTGCATAGCGGCTGTGCTTGGTATCGGGCTCAGCCCCATTCACTTAAATGGGGCTGAGATGCTTCTAGGCCATGTAACACATGAACATGTCGTCACTTGGTCTAGGAAAAGCTGAGAGAAGGCAGCTTCTCTCACATGGAGTGCCGCTGCCTTTTAAAAACGCTAATTGGCAGGGGTCCTGAGTGTCAGACCTCCACCGATCAGATACTGATGACCCATCTTGTGGATAGGTCATCATCAGTATAAAAATCTAGGAAAACCCCTTTAATTTCTGTTGGATTTACGTGATGCTTAGTGCACTCTTGTTCACTTTGGGGGCCCCATTCTACAGATGTGTGGGTCCCACCTCTGGGATATTTGATATTGGTGGCATATCCTAGTAATATGCCAACAATGTCTGAGGTCATACAACCCCTTGAAGGCCTAGTTCACACTTCAGTCAGTGATTTTCATGAGTGCTTTTCAGCCAAAACGAATTACCGGTCCAAAACACAGAGCAAGTGCAGATTTTTCCATTCTGCCTTTTCAGTGGAGGCTCCATTCCTGGTTTTGGTTTAAAAATCACTGATGGGAATCACTGAAGTGTGGACTAGGCCTAACTTGCCTACCTCTCCTCCTATTGCTATCTCCATCAGTTCCTCCCCTGAGTGCCACACAATGAATCAAAATTTAAACTGCTTACTCTAACCTATAAAACTCTATCCAGATCTGCTCTACCCTGCATTTCTCCTCCATTTAAGAGAAACCACCTCATCGCCCTTTTCCCTAGTCCTTATAGATTGTAAAGTAATTTGGGCAAGTCTTACCTAGCTTATATATTCTGTAAATAAAATAAAACTGGTGGCGCTGTATAAATAACATTTGTAGCAAATGCTTCCATTCAAATTTCCAACTGTGATTTTTTTATTATTCATTTTTGATATTTTTATACTTGGAATAAATCCTACATAAGATAATTTACCCAGATGATGAAGGCTGTAAATAAATGTAGTATTTGCAGTAAGAGCCAAAGCAGGAGTAAATTTCACCTTCAGCTTGCTTCTAGAAGGAGGTAGCATTCTGAAACTTTTTGTAGGGGATTTCCATCCAGATCTGCAAAAATGGCCGTACATGATTACATCTTAAGTTAGAGGGATAGCTAAAGTTCATCAATAATGTTTTTTTTATTTTTTATTATTATACTTTATATCTTGGCACTTTTTCTAGTCTTTCGCAGCTGCTTTTTTTTTTTTTGCTAAATAACTAGATTGTGCAGTATAGGTTGTCATGCTTTAAATAACTACTGACAGTAGATGAAGTGACGTAGTACACCATGTTGCTTATCTGAAGTCATTTTGATTCTAAAAAAAAAAAATTATAGTGGTTGTCCATCTCCCATTTTCACCTTCTTTCCAGCGCTGCAGCTCACCACTTCCTGTTTGTTGCGGGGGTGGTATTATAACTTTGATTGACAGAACAGGTAAGAGGTTCTCTGGTGACCTCATCGCGCCGCATGCTTTTACAAGCTTGTGCTCTCCATTGCCCAGGGGCTGTTTCACTGACTAAGGCCTCATGCACACGACCATATGTGTTTCGCGGTCAGCAAAAAATGGATCCGCAAAAAATACGGATAACGTCCGTGTGCATTCCGGATTTTGCGGAATGGAACAGCTGGCCCCTAATAGAACAGTCCTATCCCTGTCCGTAATGCGGACAGTAATAGGACATGTTCAATTTTTTTGCGGAACGGAAATACTGACATACGGAAACGGAATGCACACGGAGTAACTTCCGTTTTTTTTGCGGACCCTTTGAAATGAATGGTTCCACATATGGTCCGTAAAATAATGGAACTGACACGGAATGAAAATACGTTTGTGTGCATGAGTCCTAATATTGCAATGCAGAGGGGTGGCTGGGAGCTGCCGCGCGTGCGTGAATTCTCACGCTCACATGATCCTAGCCATCAGAGCCATAAAAAGGTAGTTGACACTACTGCAGTATTGTGGCAGGGCTTGTAACCCCTGACATCGCTCAATAACCAATGAAAAAGAGCAGACAAGGAGAACAAGAGATGGGGCCAGTTTTGGTAAATGCAAGCATATGGTGAGCTGTTTATTTCACATTGATGCTCATATGAAGGCCTTGCCCAAGTGGTGGAACGCAACACAATATACACTGCTCATACCTAGGGGTTACGATCACCATGCAATCCATGCTTGTACACTATTGGAAAAGACCTCTCTGTTCGCCGGGACTGCTGGGGGTGAGCATAGGCCTGCGTTTTTCCTATAGTGTCCAAGCACAGCCATCACTGCTGGATTGTAGGGTGGTCATAACCATGGAAATGAGAAGTGTGTAATGTGAATGAAAAATGAATCAAGCCAGAAAAGGAGGCAATATGGATAATCACAATACATTAGTAAGTTGATTGAATTAACATTCTATACATGATAAATGCCACTTGATGAAGTTAGACAACCCCTTTAAGGGGCAGGACCACAAACAGCAGCACTTACACAGCTTGTTGCCAGTGCCATTTTTAAATCCTTCTCAACATCAGCCTTACATTTACCACTCCATAGCTGGTGGGTGACTGCTGTTTTACACAACAGACATTTTCTGGCAGTGTCCATGAAACGAGACAACCCCCGATTATGGACATTTAACCCCTCAGATACTGTAGTCAATTGCGGCCATAGCATCTGAGCTGTCTTTTACCGGGAGCAGGCTCCTGCCGGTGACCAAATGGCCCCACCTGTGATGAGGTTACGAGAGCCAATCAGTTGCTAGGGCAGTCAGGTATTGTGAAGGCTCCCCTAGTAAAATTCCTATTGAGCCCTGCCTCAATACGAATAAATAATAAAATAAAATAAATTAGTATTGCGGTGTTTGTTAACTTTGTACATGATTTTGCCAGGAAACAGCTGCTTCACCTTCATAACTGCACAGCGATCAGGTTTTACAAGTAAAGCACTGCTGCCAATGCCCTTAAGCACTACATTTTTATTGTACTTTTTTCACAATAAAGTAGTACAGTACCTCTAATTACGAAGTTATACATACACTGTATGTATATTTATATTCATTTTATATTCACAAAAATTTCGTATTTTGACTTTTAGGTCTACTGTATCTCTGATAATCTTTATCACCAGTTTTTGGTCTACCAATTTGTCCTTAAAGAGGACCTTCCACCTCTTCTGACATGTCTGATTTGAAAAAAACTACTTGCATTCCCCATGTAATAACTACTCTGGGGCATCTCTTCTTATGACTTTATAGTGTGTTCTTCTCTTATTATTACTAGAAGTTTATTAATGAATTGTCAGCAGGTCGATCTGGTAACTAACCTAGAGGCAGTGGCTGGGCCCAACATCAAATTTCTGAGCTGTGAACCCCCAGCAACGTCTTCATACCCCCTAATCCCATGCTCTCAGACCAGACCCGGCAGCCTCTCCATCCGTTTCCTACAGCGTCACTGAGTACAATGTAATTGTATAATATTGTTAAGGGGGCCCTTACAATAAATCTTTCAGTCCTCCCTCTGGACAGGCCCCTTCTGAGTTCCGGCCCCAAAGCAGCTGCTTCCAAGTCCTAGGAATAGAGGTTCCAGAATAGTTATTATATCGATAATATAAATCAGACAGGTCAGGAACGGTGACAGGTGCTCTTTAAACATGTTGGTTGTCCATAAGGTTTAGCTACGATGTCCAGAATTAAACAGAAACAGGACGTTGCAGGATGACTTCATATAAAAATGGTCAAGTTACTATCTGTATGTGTGTTTGTGGATTTACCTGAAAATGCTATATAGATCGGGGCTCCTTTAATAAGAAACAAAGGGGGGAATATACTATTTCGTACATTGCATAATTTTTCACAAGTGCATCTTTTTGCTGTTTTATGCTAACCATACGTCTTTAAAAAATGGGAGGAAAACTAGGCATGGTTAGCTATATTAAAGTAGTTGTCTCACTTTAGCAAATGGCATTTATCATGTAGAGAAAGTTAATACAAGGCACTTACTAATGTAATGTGATTGTCCATATTGCCTCCTTTGCTGGCTGGATTCAGTTTTCCATCACATTATACACTGCTCGTTTCCATGGTTATGACGACCCTGCAATCCAGCAGTGATGGTCATGGTTGCACACTTCAGAAGAAAGCTGTAGCCTATGTGCGGTACCACTAGAGGCTGGCCCTTTTTCCTATAGCACGACCACCACTCACGGATTGCAGGGTGGTCATAAACATGGATATACAGTAAGCAGTGTATAATGTGATGGGAAAATGAATTCAGCCAGCAAAGGAAGCAATATGGATAATCACAATACATTAGTAAGTGCCTTGTAATAACTTTATCTACGTGATAAATATCACTTGCTGAAGTGAGACAACCCCTTTAACTAATTTCACTCCAGGTTTATCACTACCACTTTTTGAAAATGTCTCAAAAAAGGCGCAAAGCTTCAGTATTTGCTAAGTGATTTCCATCAGTGATTGTTAAAACCAGGAGTGGAGACTCCACAGAGAGAAGGTATAAGAAAAAGATCGCCTCCTGTCCTGTTTCAGACCCACTCACCAAATCACTGACCAAATAACTGAAATGTGAACTAGGCCTTAAAGATGCACCAAATCTAACACATTTTGATAAATTTGGAGCACAGTACTCTTACATAGACTGAAGCAAAAACTGACTTCAGAAGTTACCCTCATGATACATTCTCTCCAATATCTCCCTGTTGCTTATGTCCTAATAAAAGACACCCAATATTACAATGTCCGCTCCACCGCCCATCAGAAAGGACCAGAGGGTCTATATCACATGTCTGCATTTATCACAGACAGTCCTTAATGTGAATGTGAGGGAATTGAGTTTTTCATTACAGATTAAATACATAGAATAGCTTCTCTTGAAGAGCCTTACTCATGTGAATGTGTAGACGGATTTTTTTTATTGGTCATCCTAAATGTCACGATGGACGGTAAACGTATCTGATATGGCTGGACAGAGAAAACGTGAGTGGCCAAGGCACTCGCCAGATCATTCCAACAAATTAGACTTCAAATGACATACCGTACGCTTAGGCTAGTTTCACACGTATGGTAAAGTTATCCGGCAGGCTGTAACGGCAGAGGAACAGCGGTCGGAGTTCATCGTATATGTTCTAACGGTGTATGGCAGTATCGGGTTATGTATACTGTAAACTCCGGAAGGTTGTTTCTCCGCCGGAACAGCCTGCCGGGTAGCTTTACCGCATGTGTGATAGTATAGGTATCCAGTTTTACAGTAGGTACAATAACCCCAACACATTTCTGTCTTACATGGTTCTGTTGCCATCATTATTTCTGTATTATTTCTCTATGAGAAGGTACAACTAAAGGAATGAATGTGTTTTAATAAGCAATGATTGTCCTATATGTACAATTAATAGGAATATTAGTATAGACATCGTTTGAGAAACATATACAGTCACCAGGTTTATGTATTTTCTGAATTTGAGAATATAATATATTTGGTGGTAAAATAACATATAAGTATTTACTAAGCATTTAGGTTAGGGAAGATCATCATTCAATGACTTAACATTTATATTTTTATAATACTTGAAGTATAAAATTATTTTTCGATTTGGCTGGTGACGACCCATTAGTATCATACATGTGATACGTTTTTAGTTTCATGTCTTGTTCCCTTATTAACAGGTGTTTACTTCTTTCAGTTTCTAAAAGGTACGAAGATATTTTTCCTGAAACTAGATTGCAAATTTGAAGTTTCTGCAGATGTTCATGTTTATCATTTCTATCTATTTAATATCTATCTATTATCTATCTATCTATTATCTATCTATCTATCTATCTATCTATCTATCTATCTATCTATCTATCTATCTATCTATCTATCTATCTATCATCTATCTATCTATCTATCTATCTATCTATCTATCTATCTATCTATCTATCTATCTATCTATCTATCTATTATCTATCTATCTATCTATCTATCTATCTATCTATCTATCTATCTATTATCTATCTATCTATCTATCTATCTATCATCTATCTATGTTTTATCTATTATATACACTATCTATCTAATATCTATCTATCTATCTATCTATCTATCTATCTATCTATCTATCTATCTATCTATCTATCTATGTTTTATCTATTATATACTCTATCTATCTATCAATCTATCTCTCCATCCACTATCTATTATCTATCTATGTTTTATATATTTTAAAAAAGAAAAAATTATAGCAGCACCGATATCCCAGGCATAAGCGGGTGCAAGCTCACAATCAGGGTTAAAGCTTACCCAGATAATGCAGTCCACAAAAATCGAGCAGCACTCCCAAAATATAGTAAAAAAAGGGAAGGTTTATTCACCCATAGGTGTTGCCTATGTTTTATCTATTATATACACTATCTATCTAATATCTATCTATCTATCTATCTATCTATCTATCTGTCTATCTATCTATCTATCTATCTATCTATCTATCTATCTCTCTTACATGCCCGGAAGCCTTTTATTCTTAAAAACTGTATGATTAGGAAAGCGTATCTCTCAGAATCTCCAACTCAATTGTCTGAAGATTAGATTTAGACCTCTTTCACACATCTGTGACAAGATGGTCAGTGGTTCATCCATGAAGGATCCATGTGTCCGTTTGTTGCCCTCCGTGTGTCATCTGTGTCTCACATACACTGCTAAGATGAAAATTAGTTTCCAGAGTATCTCCAACCAATGGTCCATGTTGTGAGAGTGGTTTTCATGGACCCATCGATTTTAATTGGCTTGTTTGGTCTACAACACGAACCAAAGTAGTGCATGTCTCTGTGGTTTTTTAGACGCTCGGTGGAAAATGGCTAATGTGTAAATAAACACATTAAAGTCAATGGGTATGTGTACTGTCCATGGAGAACACAGATAGCACATGTCTGTGATTTACTGACATGAGAAAGAGGCCTTAGTTGGATCCATCATGGCAAAATACCTGGTCATAGTCAATTAGCTGAATTAATTAAACCCATTCTGTTTGGTTATTTGGTTCTTTAAGTAACTTAAAGGGGCAGTTAATTCTTCACATATCAGCAATTTTGTAATCTTACTGTATGTAATTCTGGCACATCTAAAGATGCTTCAGGTTTATCACAGTTTATGCTGATTCTGGATGATGCATTTGGTGTATTTTAGGCTGTTTAGTCTATTATTATTAGTTTCCTTACTTTGCACCTGAATTTGAGGCCAAAATATTGGTATAATTTTTGTTCACAGTGTGGGCAGTTTGGTTACTACAGGAGTTGGGAGCCCTATGAATTCTTCCAGGCCTGTCTTTGTAAAGTTCTTATTAAGCCCTGTTTAACTCCCCCTGGGGGGCTAAAGATAAAGTATTAAATCCCTGTTTACCATTTTACAAATAAAAATAAACAACATTAATTAATTAATAAACATCATTGGTATGGCCTCCTTTGGAAATACCCAAACTATTAAATTACAAAAGTGTTTAACCCTTTTAGGGAACGACATCACAGAAAAAAAAAAAAATGTTTCAATCACTGTTTCTTGGTTGATTCACCTTCTTAACAAAAAAAAAAGGGAAAATGTAATCAAAAAGTCATGAGGTACATAACCCAGCTCCATAGATTGAAATATAAAATAGTACGGGTGTTTTTCCCTGCAAAGTTTTATATTAGTTTTTTTTTAAAATAATATAAATTTGTTGTCGCTGTAAGCATATTTACCCCCAGAATAAAGGAATAAAGGTAATACAATATATCATTTTTACAGCACAGTGAATGCCATAAAAATAAAGCCTGAAACCAATGACACAATGGCATTCTTTACAATTCCACCCCATTAGTCTTTTTTCCCAGTTTCCCACTACATTGTATGGAATATTAAATGGTGCCATTAGAAAGAACAACTTGTCTGTAACAACAGTCCTCATACAGCTATGTGAATTGAAAAGTAAAGGGTGGCGAGAAAAAAACATTAAAATGAAACTTCTTTATAGCAGGAGGAGTTAATGTAAGTATAAAAAACATAGGGCATATCTTTTCATAACTTCCATTAATGTTAAATCTTAGATTATTATGATATAAGAATCCATTAACATATGTGTAAAGTGTGTTTATGTGTGCACTTTCCTGTCCACACATGGAACATCTTGATCTAAACAATGTCATCTATCTTATTGAAGGAATAAGCCATTGGCGAGCCATCTGAATTTTCTCGTTGGTCTTTTATGAGATGATTAAAAATTCTCCTTAGACGTTGTGTCTATTTCAGTATGGCAGTGGCGTATAGCTCACTGTCTGGAGGACTATATATGGATAGTGCAGTCTAAATGCTCACTAAAACATCATCATCTTACTATGTAAACTATTGTATAACTATTGTATAATAACTAATAAAACTATACAAAATTCTGTTATCTAATTTTAACAAAGGATTTCTTATTAAATCTCATGAAAAATGAGATAAAGATTTGGGGGCTGGTTTGCAGTAGGGATTCTTATGTAAACTGTCAAATAGGATTCTGCAAAGTTTTGGAGATAGAACAATGCAATTTATGTTTACGCACAGATTATACTATACCACCTCCTTTTTATGTAAAAGGTAGGCAAGAGATCCAGCTGAAGGCCCAAAATGTCTGCACTTGGAAGCAGATTAGGTACATTTGACATGGAGATGTCCAAAGCTGTTTCAATATTGTCATATTGAAATTGTGTGTTTAATATAAATTTACAGTTATCAATTGAACTTTGGGTTTGCTGATTCCCCAGTAATTAAGTGTCACTGTCTCTGGAATTTCTAATAATTCTCAAGGCTTTGCAAGTTGATGGTGAGATATTAGTTGTCCCAGCACTAACCCAGAAACATTGGATCAATCAGATCTGTAAACAAGCAAGGACTGAATATACTATGTCCAAGTTAGGCTACTTTCACACTAGCGGCAGCTTTCTCCGGCAGGCTGTTCCGGCGGGTGAACAGCCTGCCGGATCCATGCTGCCGCTAGTGCACGTGTGCCGCCGGAGGTCCACTCCACTAACTATAATGGGGGCATGCTGGAGTTCAGGCAGCAGCACGGCAAACATGCAGAGAGGCGGCCGAAATAAAACAGAGAAGGCTGCCGCTAGTGTGAAAGTAGCCTAAGGCGATACAGATTGTATTAGGATCTGTTCAGGGAAAAACTGATAGTTTCAAGTTCAATCATTTTTTTCAGAATTTACATTCAGTATTACAGTTTTTCCGTGTGGATCCAATCAGTTTTTGATGCATTTTTCACGCGTGTGAAATAAAACTGAAGAATGACAGTCTACACCTCCATCAGTGAGAAACACATTGCATCCAGATGTCTGACGTTTTTCCACACAAGCCTCATTCACTTCTATTGGGCCAGAACTGCGTGAAAAATTCACAATATAGAACAGGCTGCAATTTTTGAATGTAAAGATAATGCGTGAAAAACAACACATGTACACAGACCCACTGATATGAATAGGTCAGGATACAGTCCTGATGCTGTGCGTTCACTACGTGCATCACATCAAGACAGAAAACTTGGTCATGTGAAATTAGGCTAAAAGGGGGAATCTCAAACTTGTGGAAATATCTGACGATTTACCGTGATATGCGAAGCATATCCCCTCTTTCTGTGTTGCCAACAGTTTTTTTAAACTCTAAACTAGAGAGCAGGAAAATGGATGGGAGGGGATTCGGGGGGCCTTTTTTGATCAATGTTGTTTAACTTCTTGGTTCGGTATAATAATAACTTAATAAAAAAACTATTGTATTATAAGAATTTGCAGCTATTTAATTTCGTCTGTACCTGCAGGTATAGTTATCTTAGTCTACCTTAGTGATAGGGAATCCTAATTATTACCAGGGCTAATTAATCAGAATTACTATGACAAATAACCACTAGTGTATTACACGCCCTTTACTGCATATTCCTATTTTACAATTTACCGTTTACATTGCAGTGACATATATATGCATTTTTCATTTATTAAGTTAATGAATTTTATATTAAGAATATTTGCTTAGTTAATTCTATTTTTTGTGCTTCCACCTCATCCAAAAGCATAAGAATACAACGTTTTCTATACATTAATACATTTTCTGTCACTGTTCTGGACAGAAATCATGGACGTAACCCATCTCTTGTGGCAGACACATTTTATTACGGTTTATTATTTTACAGCATTGCTGGATTTTCTGTATTCTGTATAGCTTTTCTCTCTTCTCAGTATTAAGGGTGTGTGCGGATTTCATTATTACTAGTCCTAAACCTCATAGTATTCTAGTTCCTCTTTTATCTTGTTTTCTACATTTAGTGTTCTCTATTGAAGAACTATGATTAGATTGTAGATTTCAATAACAGAATCAAAATGGATTAGAAACATCAATCTAATATTTGCTGTTTGTACCATTTCTTGATTTATGTTGACATTTTATATAGTTTATATTTACATGTACTTTCTTCAGCTTTATATACTCATAATTAGTACTTCAGCTAAGGCCAAATTAAATGTTAATACAGAAAAGCACATTTTATAAAATGACTTATATTTTTATTTCTTTACCACAGAAGGATTGTACTAAAATGGCTATTTTGCCCTTTAAAGAGGTTTTCTGGGACTTAGTCCTAGTCATTAAGTCATTAATATCAGACCACTGGGGTCCAACACCTGGCACCCCTACTGATTAGTCAAGGGCATCCGTTGGCTCTGGAAACTATACAGTGGATGGCGTCAGAAGCAGAAGGCTCCATCCACTGTGTAGTGTCCAGAGTAGGTTACAGTATGCTTTCATCAGAAACTACATAGGGGATGAATCATTACATCCACCATATTGTTTCCAGTGCTAGTGGCTGCCCGAAACAGCTGATTGGTGAGGGTTCTGGTTGTTGGATCCTGAAGATAGGTCGTCAACTCGTCAATATCTAACTATTGGAAAACCACTTGAACCCCCTGCCTACTGACCAGCCCAAACACAATTCACTTGGGCAGAAAATTACAATACTGCTTTGAAACTCTTTGGACTGTGTGGTTGCAGAGGGGACTGCTTCTGAGAGCTCTTTCTTAGGCTATAATCGAGCTAGAGCCATGATCTTTATCTTGTTTTAAAGCTGACTTTCTAACTTCCAAATCATAAAACCAGAGATACAATCTTTAGAAATAGGTCCCAGTAAGATCTGCACATAAACCACTCTACCTCAATTGTAACCCAAGATATTTAATTCATCTGGCTGTGATCTTGGACAGCGTGGAGGAGGAAGGGAGGGGGGCATTGGGGGACATGCTGACATGCTCTAGGAAGAGAGAAATAGATCCTCTCCCTGTATAACTGTACAGTTATCCAGGAAGAGGGTAACATGGACTTCTGTGCATGTTACCAATTCTCCCTATCTTCTCTCTGATGGGGATATTTTTGTTCACAAATAGGCCTCATGCACACGACCGTTGTTTGATTCCGTGTCCGTTGTGCCGTTTTTTGTGATTTTCTGCAGACCCATTGGTTTTCAATGGGTCCGTGGAAAACTCTGCAAATGCACCGTTTGTCCTCCGCGTCCGTGGTCCGTGATTCCAATCCGTCAAAAAATATTACCTGCCCTATTCTTGTCCGTGAAAAACGGTTCACGGACCCATTCAAGTCAATGGGACCGTGAAAAAATGCGGATGGCCATCCGTGTGTCATCCGCGTTCCGCGTCCGTTTTTTTTGCGGATCCCTTGGCAAGCACTTGGCAAAAATTATCAGCCTGTCTTTTGGTAAAATCTTTTGGGTCATGTCCGCTAAAAAAAACGGAAGACAGACATAAACACAATGGAAGCAAAAACTGACACGGATCACGGAACAACGAAACCCCGTTTTACGGACTGCAAAAAAATACTGTCGTGTGCATGAGGCCATAGACTGAGAAAATGAGTACTTGCTCCTCTTAGCACCCCTCAGCACTTAACTGGGCAGTTTATTGATGCCATAAACCATTTACCAGCGTCCGGATCTTGGCATAAAATAAGCCTCACCAAACACTTGCACCGCTAACACACAAATATCAAAAACTTTTCCATTTTACACTGTCCCTATTCTGTTTATACCTGATCTTTACCATAAAATATGCAGACCATGTCTCTAGCTGTATCCATTACATGGTGCTGTAATTGTGATATTTATTATCACTAGAGAGGAATATCTAACATCTTTACTTTTTACTTTATATTTTATTTATGAAAACGTTTTCTGACAATTTTTTTTCTCACTGAATGTTGCTGTAAATGATCATTTTTAATTAGTTTTACAAATTAAATGAGTATGGCAAACCATGGTAAGCTGGGCTTTGGCATAGAGTTGCATAGCAGAGGGAGCAGCAGTAAAATTCTGTGTATTTTCCCTGGCTTTGTGGTTATTAACTTCTCTCTAAGAACTCATTTAATGTCTTTTTATCATTTTTGGTTGCATTTATTCTAAAAATGACAGCAATTTTTGTTTTTAACAAGAATCCCACAGAACTCAAAGAATGAACAAACTTTTGGTGTTGAATAACACCTTGTATTAAGCTACACTCCTGAAACCACTCACCCTTTTACCCATGTAAACTTGGCTGGTATTTTTTTGGGGGAAAGGTGGCAAACCCAGGTACTATAAACTTAGTACATTATTTATGGGTTGCAGAAAACACAAAAAAAAAACCCCCACTAAACGCAATAATTGATCTTTTCTATTGATCTTACCTACCAAAAATAGAACAAATAGTAATCAGAAATGGTACTAATTAGAGCGAATTTTCCATTAGTTCCTGGATCTATTTGGTAGAATGAGTGATCAGAGGTGTTTGTCAAAATCGAAAGTGTCCCAATTGCCATGAAAAGCCGTGTTAATGAGAAATTGGGACACATTTACTAATTCTGTACAAATTTAAGACAGGAAGTCTAAAGATGGAGCAAATTTATTACAGTGGCTCATGCTAGATGATAAATTTGGTGCATCACTACATACTTTTCTCTAACTTTCTACCACCTCTTGGTCAGCTTAGGCCTCATTCACACTGTTGTGTCTGTGACAACATCTGTGACAAGACGGTCATTGTTTTATCTGTGACTGTGTCCGTGAAGGGTCCGTGTTTTGTCTATGTGTCCGTTTTTGCCTTCTTTGTATCATCCATTTCCAATGTGCACTGCTAAGCTGAAAGCAAGTCATTGAGAGCCACTAGCAGAATATGAATGCCATCTGTGTTCTGTGGTAAAGAGTTGGACAATACTCCACTATATGGAATTCGTGGGTAGGGGGAGATGGTTCCCAGGCCAAGATAATATAATATAATAGACTCCCACACTCCACTGGGTTTGGTTTTGATTCTTGCTTTATTGAACAAACGTGCGGTTTTCCAGTTACAGGGAATAACGTTTTCGGCTTATTGCCTTCTTCAGTACAACTGGTTGTGCCGCTTGTGTAATCAGGAAACGTGGTGGAATGCCCAGAAAGGGGCTGCTGGGTATAGTAGCGCCACAGTGCTGGTTTATGCAACAGTGGGTAGCTAAATATACTGGGTATGTGCATGGGGTGGAGTGTCCCATATAAAACCGCTGTGCACCAAGGATAGATGCTGCGATCCGGCCAGGCTGTGTGGGAGCTGGGCGTCTGCCGCTGCCGCTGCCGCCCTGCAGCTGGGCGTCTGCCGGGAGCTGGGCGTCTGCAGACGCCCAGCTCCCACACAGCCTGGCCGGATCGCAGCATCTATCCTTGTTGCACATTGGTTTTATATGGGACACTCCGCCCCATGCACATACCCAGTATATTTAGCTACCCACTGTTGCATAAACCAGCACTGTGGCGCTACTATACTCAGCAGCCCCTTTCTGGGCATTCCACCACGTTTCCTGATTACACAAGCGGCACAACCAGTTGTACTGAAGAAGGCAATAAGCCGAAAACGTTATTCCCTGTAACTGGAAAACCGCACGTTTGTTCAATAAAGCAAGAATCAAAACCAAACCCAGTGGAGTGTGGGAGTCTATTATATTATGCCATCTGTGTTCTGTCAGTGGTTTTCATGGACCCATAGAGTTCAGTGGACATCTTTGGTCTGCATCACAGACCAAAGTAGTGCATGTCTCCATTGTTTCCACTGACCCCCAGTGAGTTGAAAAACAAGGATGTGTGAATAAATACATTGAAGTCAATGAATATGTGTGCTGTCTGTGGAGAACATGGATTCACTGACTTGCGAATGAGGCCTTACTTTCTGGCAGAATTTTGTACCAAAACTTTTCGCGCAACTGAGGGGCAATTGTTACATCTCAGACCATGCCTCTTTCCTAATTTGCCGCACCCAATTTCTACTAAGCCACACCTCTTGGTGAACTAGGTGTAGTGAATTTTTATAATAGTAGATATGCCAAATTGTGGCAAATTTTGATAAATTTTGCAACCAGGTCTAGCGCAGCAAATATGTCATCAGGTGGAGACAATGTATTACTTTATTATTGTTAACGTATTGGCTGCATTTTGGTATTTTATGATGTATTATAAATTCTCTTATGTGGGAGTGATGGGTTACTTAGTAATGGAGTGATTTGATAATCAAATATTTAATATAGTACACAGGTCGCTGTTGTGACTTATGTAGAAACACAAGTTTTATAGGGAACAAGGGTTGAGGAAAGTGTACTGTATTCATGCTGTGGCGTCTATTTTCTCTGCTTGTAAAATGTAGACTTTAAGATGGAAATATACAGGTAAACTCAATGAAAAAGAGAAATATGTTTATTACAGAAATAACTGCAGCTAATACATGCAAAACACAATCAGTTACATGAAAACAAATGCATCCTTGTCAGAATTTTTTACATTTGGAGTGTCTTGCTTGATCTGCAGCTAGTCCTAAGTTTGTACAGTGGGATACAGGAAAGAACGTTGTATTCACTTTACCTTACCTGGAGAGAAAACAAAATGTTTACCTCAACATTTGGGAGATTGTTAAATATTATAGTATTAAAGAGATTTTTAGAGTTAAAAATTTGCTAAATGTCAGGGAAGGAGTTAAAATAATAAAGTACGATTTAATGGTTCAAAGTCTTTATGTTTCAGTCCTTCCATGAAGGCTTTGTGTACCTGTAAATCAAATGTAACTGCTGCAGGCAATAACTGGTCTTATGCTATATTCTGCTGAGGCCAATGATTGGCTGCAGCATTCATCATGTACGGTATAAAAAATGGACTCATAGTTGCAGCGGCAGGGAGGATCTGCGTGGGAGCAATGGAGAGGAGGGTGTTTGGACTGATAAGTATAACTTATTTTATTATTCTAACCACTACTGCCATTTTGCAATTTTTAATTTAACTCAGAAAACCCCTTTCAGGGGTAGGGAGACAAAGAAGGAGACAAAGGGTAGGGTAAGGAGACAAATAAGAAATACTATTCCACGGCTCTGGCATGTTGGAATCTGTGGAAATTAGGTACACTTAACAGATCATGTATTTAGCATTCTCTTGAAACAGGTTGATGCCCAACCGCTCTTGTTCTAATGCTTACTGGGTTGACACTGGTCTCTGCTTTCTGGTCCTACCTTGATACACAGGAAATTCCTAGAGTCACTTGCTCTGCCAATCACTGGCCGCAGTGGTGGCCCGCCTCAGCCAGTGATTGGTTAAGCAGTCATTTTCTGTGTGTCCAGATGGAACCAGTGGGGACTTGTTAAGCATTGAAACAGGAGTGCTGGGGATCAGTCAAGTATGCCTTTTTTTACCCACTCTGTGCCTGTTTCCACAACTTTTTCAATTCTTGACAACGCCTTTAATTCTGCAGAGATGCCTTTATTAGTGTGAATACATCAGTAATTGCATAGGTGTTCTATGGGTTATCCTTGAAACATGACATGTTAAGGATACATGAAAACTTATTTTGAATTGAACAGTCTCCAAAATTTCTCTTGCTTTCTGTAAGAACAAAGAAGAGTTTTCTTCCAATGTTATCTTTAGACATAGGCTAGGTTCACATCATATTTCTGTCATCCACTTAGCAGATCTTGTGTAACACTTGTGTGAATTTGCTATATCAAAGGTTTTATTGGTGGGGTTCTGAGTGCTGAGACCCCTACCGAATGCCAAAACTAGGACAGAAAAGTACTTTCATAGCTGCAGGAAATGGGCTACTCTCTCTTCATTCTAACAATCGGTGGGGGTCTCAGCCATATAATGTCATAAGAGTCTCTTAAAGGGGTTGTCCGAGTTTAGAGCTGAACCCGAAAATATCCCCATCTTCACCTCTCTGGCCCCTCTGATATGAGCATCAGAGCATTTCATGCCCCGACGCTCTCCCTTGCCCTGCACTGAATCACAGAGGGCAAAGTCATTTTTTGGAGATCCGGTGACGTATCGGGCTCTCAATGGGGACTGCTAGGCGGAGGCTTCCACCCAGTAGTGACCCAGGTGACGTAACCAACACTAATGGGCAGGATTTAGTGCTCCCCTAGCCTGCAAAACGGCTAGGGCAGCGCTAAAGCCCACCCATCAGAGCCGGTGACATCACCGGGAACACTGCTGGGCGGAAGGCGCTGTCTAACAGTATGTCTTTTTAAACAAAGAAGCTCTGAACCTGGGCAACCCCTTTAAGTAGGTTCTAGCCACTGGTGCTCGCACTGATACAGAGAAGGAGAGCTTCTAGTTGTGGAAAGTATTGAATTCTAATAGATATGTACATAAAAAGAAGACCAGGATCTAATTTTCCTGGCATATGTGGGTTTCCAGCTCCAGTGTGAGTCTTGATATGTTAAGAAGAATATCGTGGACATATTTTCTGGGAAAACCCTTTTAATATTTTATGTAGCTAATGAATGTTTGATCTGGGGCATGGATCTCTTAATTTTCCGCTATACTGTTTCATGATAAAATAAAGATGAAATGAAGAGTTCCATCTTATGGAAAATGAAGGAAGTCAGCACTTTCAGAAGTATTTATTTGTCCTGTATAGCACTTTCTTACCTTGAATAAAGTTACAGTGACACCATAGACCAAACTCAGAAGAAACAAGGACATGAATGTTGTGGAGATCTCCAATGGATTCTCTATGTCCTCTTCAACTTCATCTACACTGATTTTGATTCCCATAGAGCTGCAGCCACCTAAATGAAAAACAGGAACCTTAACTAATGGACAACTATTCTCAGAACATGCTTAATGAACCAGTATTCACAGTATTCTGTAACCTGCTACATCCTTGACCTGACATGGTATATTATACATTTATCAAGACCAGTGTTTTCATCGCCGGTCTTGATTAGAGGATGTGCCAGTTTTATGCAGAGTTGCAGGCCTGTCATAGATTTGGTGCATCCACCCGATGACCGTGTGACAAACTAAAATCCATGGCAGCTAGGAATTCTGTCTGGCGTGAATTCAGATAAATGTGCCATGCACCCTTTTCTCGTTACCCCCCTTTTTCTCTGAAAAGTGTTGACAAAGGGAAAGAGTCACAAATTTTCCCACAAATATGGTGTCCACTAAAATTAGCAACTTTTTACACCACAGTAGTGGAATAAATACCATAATAACTGTCCACCCGATATTTATGCATTTAATATTAATTCAACTTATTTCTTTTATAACGTCTGTAAAACATTAAAAACTTGATATGGTCTACGATATGTCCTACAAATGATAAATATGTTGTTCTGTGTGAATTTCACTTCCCCAAAAAACAGAACAATTTCAAGATAAAGCGAGAACAGCACCTAAGTCCACAAACATGTGACGTGCACCTGCAGATCAGTATTCTTCATCGTATCTGTGCTGTATGCAAAGACCTGATTCCGAAATGAAACATCTCATAATACTCAGAACGATACTGTACTTAATGTATTGGGATTATTGTAATGAGATGGATGGGAGATTCTGCTGTGGAATAAAAAATATATCTCATTCAGAATTAATAAAGTGAGCCCTGTCTTGGGTTTAAGAACAGATTGGGAGTCATTTAAGGGACTTTTATAGTGGCAAGACCTGTTTTTGACCGGTTGTTAGACAAAATTTAGTGTTCGGCAGTTGGGCAGGACAGGGGCACAAGTGGGGAACTGTCAGGGGGCAAATTTACTAACATTTATGCCTGGAAACAGATGGAAACTGTTGGAAAAAACCAGGGGCTACAGTAGTTTTTACGCCAGGCCAACGGACTCCTGTAGATTCACCTAATTTATGGCGAGGGACACAACTAAGATCGATGTAAAAAGCCAGTCTAAGGCTACTTTTTACACTAGTGTTTTGGCTTTCCGTTTCTGATTTCCGTCAAGTGGTCCAAAACAGATCAGTTTTGCACTAATGCATTCTGAATGGAAAGGGATCTGCTCAGAATGCATCAGTTTGCCTCCGTTCAATCACCATTCCGCTCTGGAGGTGGACACCCAAACGCTGCCTGCAGCGTTTTTCTGTCTGCCATGTGGTGCGGAGCAAAAATAATTTGTTGAATCCGTCATGAACACCATTGAAAGTCAATGGGGGACGGATCCCCTTTCTATTGTGTCAGAGAAAACAGATCCGTCCCTATTGACTTACATTGTGTGTCAGGAAGGATCAGTTTTCTCTAAAAACAATAGAAAACGGATCCGTCTCCCATTGACTTTCAATGGGGTTCATGACGGATTTGTCATGGCTATAGAAGACATAATACAACCGGATCCATTCATGATGGATGCATGCGGTTGTATAATTGTAACGGAAGCGTTTTTGCAGATCCATGATAGATCCGCAAAAAACGCTAATGTAAAAGTAGCCTTAGTAAATTACCCCATTATGTCTCCGGGAAGGAAACACATGCTCAATGCAGATAACTATAGAGCTCTCTAGTAAACTTACTGTTTCTAACTATGTCCATATAAGAAGTATTTTGTAGCGGGAAATCTGGCAAAATCTGTATCAGGAAAATTCCGATTTTAACATGGATTTTACTATTTCTTCACCCTCCGTATTGCCATGAGTGAATTCTGCTGTGGAAATCCACAGCATTAAGCGACATGCTGTGGGTTTAAAATCACCGCAAATCTCATCTACACTGCGGATTTTATATATGCTGTTCTGCTGTGAATCATCCATGTGTGGTCGTACCCTAGGGCCAGTCTCAGATGAGTGAGTTCACTGCGCGAAACATGCTCAGTGTGAGAATGTGATTTCCTGGCTCGAACTCTGCTTCTGTGACAGGACCTCACAGCATTATAATGATTTATAATGCTGTGTGTCCCTGCCTGACCTCCGCTGTAATGAATTTTACTCCCACAACTCTGTCAGTATGATTCATTACAGCTGATGTTGGGCAGTGACATACAGCATTATAAATCATCTGAGACCGCCCTTAATAGTCATATAATCCTAATGGATCTTAGACATCTTGCACATAAGCCCATTTTAGATACCTGTCTCATGGACCTCACATGATGTTAAAGGGGTTTTACGCTTCAGCAAATGGCATTTATCATGTAGAGAAAGTTAATAGAAGGCACTTACTAATGTGCTTTTTGCTATAGTGTGCAAGTGTGGCGAGCGCTGCTGGACTGCAGGGGGGGGGGAGGATCATAACCATGGAAACGAGAAGTGTATAATGTGATAGAAAATAAATCTAGCTATCAGTGGCATAACTAGAAATGACTGGGTTCAGTTAATTTTTGAACTTGGCCCCCCTGCAACTTCTTCGCAACCCTCTCCTCCTGTGAAGCCCACCTCTTTCTAGGCCCGCCAGCCGTTCTGTCCGTTTCCTACACGTATATACTGTATGTCATGTCACTGTATATAATGTCATTGTATAATACTGTTGAGGGGCCTCTGAGTCTTTTAGTCCTCCTTCTGAGTTCAGACCCCATAGCAGCCACTTGTGGGTTTAAAATCCACTACACCCCTTCTAGCTACACCCCTTCTAGCCAGCAAAGGAAACAATATGGACAATACATTAGTAAGTGCCTTGTATTAACTATGTCTTCATGATAAACACCATTAGCTGAAGTGAGACAACCCCTTTAATGCTATTCAGTGGGGCTATATGGTATATAGAAATTCTGTTGATGAAGGGTCTCATATGTTTATGTGGTGTTTTAATGGAACAAGTTCTCCTGTAAAGGTACTGAGCTTTGTAGAAAATTTGGTCCATGAAACATAGCAGCAAACAGTACTAGATGGGCTGCAATTTATTGCATTATGCAATTCTCAAAATAACTCATCAATCAAATGAGGATTAAGATGCATCGTTTTTTGACGGAATGGAAATACGGAAAACACAGTATAGATGTCTGATGTGAATCTACATATCCGAATTCTTCATCCTTTAAAAGGCTATTTACTAGGTATAAATGTACCCACTTTATTGCAGTTTCATGCTTGATATCTTTACTTTAGATTCTCTTTAAAGGACCAGAGAGCATGTTTTGGTCTGGAGTTTCACTTTAAGAATATGTGTACTGAAGACAGTGGGGCAGATTTACCTTTGAAAGTGTGCTATATTTTGTGCCAGAAAAATTGTACACTTTTGTAAGCATTTTACACCTCATCCGACAAGCGGGATTTTCTTCATTGAAAGGAGTGTGGCATTGCAGGAAAGGAGAAGTGGCCCAAATGGTGCATTTTTGGAGAGAAACTATGCCAACAGAATTCTAGCATAAATCTGGTGCAGGATTTGCAATACTCCAAATTTACACAGGTCCATGTGCCAGAATTTTTAGTATTTTTAGACAGTATAAAGTGCGACACTATTAGTTTACCCCAGTGACTTCTAAGACTGTGGTGATTACATTTCCAATGCACTGAAGATGACAACTGGAAATTTACTGGCACATTAGGGGCGCATTTTTTATAATCATTCTAGTTGTTTAATGAACAAGCACAATGCTGGTGGATAAATGTAAAGTTATGCATCTGGGTAGCAATAATCTGTGTGCATCATACACTACTCACAAAAACTTAGGGATATTTGGCTTGTGGGTGAAATTTCAGGATGAACCTCAAATGCACTCTAACCTTTACAGGTGATCTTTATGTGACCTTCTCTAAACTTGTGAATGGACATGTCCAAATGTTCAGTGTTTCAGTACTTTTTGCACAACTTGCTTTTCTCTAACAAGGAACTTAAGGAAAAAAATTTCAGTAGGTGTTTGATCCATGAATCGTCCAATAAATTTATTTCAGTTAGAATTTGTATTTAAACAGTCCTCCTCATCATGCTAGGCTATTGTGAGGCTTCAAGCAAGATGTTCTCAGATGGAAGTGGCCACTGAGCTTAGAGTGTCACAGAGTGTCATCAGCAGGTTGCAACAGAGATACAGAAAGACTGGAAAAGTCACAAAAAGGCATAGAAGTGGACGTCCTTTGACCCCATCCCACACTGAGGACCGCTTCATTGTGAACAATGCCCTGTGGAACCGAATGATGAATGCCACAAAACTCCAGGCACATTTTAGCGAGGTTAGAGGCACCCAAGTGTTATGTCCGACTATTTGAAACAGTTTACATCAGCGTGGTGTGCGTGCTAGACGACCTGCAAGGGTACCTGACCACACCACCAGGCACAGGCGTCATCACCTTGCATGGGCCAGGGAGGATCTACACTGGACAAGGGACCAGTGGGCCTCAGGGCTGTTCACTGATGAAAGTCAATTCACGCTGAGCAGAAATGATGGCCGCCAACGATGTTGGAGACGTCAAAGAGAGCATTATGCATCAGCCACTGCTATCACCAGACGAGCCTTTGGTGGTGGTGGTGTTACAGTGTGGGCAGGTGTGTCTAGTCAAGACTGGGGTACCCCAAATGGAGTGGCATGCATTTTCTCCAGATCTGAATACAATAAGTCGACTTGTAAACAGCATGAGACGTTGTCAAGCTGTAATCAATGCTCAAGGTTACATGACAAGTTTTTGAGACATTGACATTTTTGTGGCGGTATACCCACCACTGTTGTTGGCTTTTGTTTCAGATGAGGAAATCACCATTTCACGCTTCTACTCTACTTTCATGATATAATATCACTGTAGCGTGAACTTTTTATGAAAGCCAAATATCCCTAACTTTTTGTGACTAGTGTATGTCCTAGGGGACATAAAACTTGGAGAGTCACTTGTAGAGAATAGTGTTGGGCGCGAATATTCGAATTGCTAATTTTTATCGCAAATATCTCAACTTTGAGAATTGGTGAATATTTAGAATATAGTGATATATATTTGTATTTTCGAATATTCCACATTTTTTTTCATCAGTAACCTCCCTATTTGCTTGTGGCCCAATGAGAAGGCTGTAATGTCTTTGTCTGAGCTAAGCAACATCCCTGGCAACCAATAGGAAAGTTTCCTACCCTACCACAGCCGTTTTCTACAGTTTATTACAGTTCTGAGTGAGACAGCAGTGTTATTGCTGTGCTCTCTAGTTTCCATTTGTCACATTACATTAGATAGTTAGTTAGTTATACAATACAGATAGTTAGTGGGAGATAGTCAGTGTAGGTTAAATAGTGATATAGTGTAGCTAGATTCTTCTGTCCATACATACATGCTACATACATAGTGCTGTGTGTATTTATGCTATATACATTGTGCTGTTATGTCACAAGTTCACAACAATACTTAGTGCACCAATCACTAATATGTAGTCAGACCTGTTAAAATGTGAAGTTGCACGTATTGCGCCAAAATATTCGCATCATTATTGCCGATTTGCGCAATCACGAATATATTGGAGCACTCTATCTGCATATAAAGCTATTGTAATGTTCTGCCAACCATATTCTCCAGTCTCATTAAACTTCGAGTAGTTTGAAAAATGTAGCTATAGTGACCCACGACTGTATTGCGTGCGCATTACGCGAATATTACATTGCTGATTTTCGCAATCTAGAAAATAATAGCTAATCCGCGAATTTGCCAATATATGACGAATAGTCTACCAAATATTTGCAAAATATCGCAAATTCGAATAATGCCGCCTGCCGCTCATCACTAGTAGAGAAGAATTTGGGTATCCTTGTAGATAATAGATTAGCATAGAATGTCAATCAGCTACTTCTAAGGCTACCAGGATATTGTCATGTATTAAATGAGGCATGGACTTGCGGGGCAGGGATGTAATATGCAGTTCAGTTCTGGGCACCAGTCCATAGAAAGGATGCCCTAGAGCTGGGAAAAGTATAAAGGAGAGCAACTAAACTGATAAGGGACATAAAGGGTCTTAGTTATGAGGAAAGACTTACACAATTTAATTTATTTAGTCTTGAGAAGAGACATCTAAGGGGAGACATGAATAACCTATACAAATATATAAATAGCCTGTACAAAAATATGGTGAATAGCTGTTTCATGTAAAATCCCAGCAAAATACAAGGGGGCACTGCATCCATCTGGAGAAGAAAAAGTTAATTCTCCAAAGGCATCAAGGGTTCTTTACTGTAATAACTGTAAATCTGTGGAATAGTCTACCTCAGGATGTGGTCACAGCAGCAACAGAGGACAGTTTTAAAAAGAGATTAGATGAATTCTTAAAAGTAAATTTCATTAATGCTTATGGAAATGTGAAGAAATCTGGGTCTCACTCCCTTTTTTTAAAATTCACATCCCCACCTACCCTTGGTTGAACTTAATGGACTTTTTTTCAATCGTATTAACTATGTAACTATGTTCCACATGCAAAAATGCACTAGTCACTGGGGTCCCCTTTTCTCGAATTTATCTTCATAGAATTTATTGGAATATGAGTTATTTTACAAAACAATACACACTTTTGCACCATATTTATAGCACAAATACACAGGGTTTTTCACAAAAGGAGATACAATTAACACAAGTAAGTCAAGACAAAGGGACCAGAGAAGACATAGTTTAGTTCATCAAATTATTTATATCAGAACGTACAGCTTTTTGTGTATTGTGAGGTAAAAAGGGAGAATAAAAATGAAGAACTTGTGGTAGAAGGATAGTGGAGGAGGCTAGAAGTGATACTTTAATAACAAGACCGTTTAGTATCAGACATTGTGACAGACACATTGACCACTGTTGGTTTACCAGAGTTTTTGTCAATGGATCTTCTGATAAATTTCAGTGGGATGGTTTCATGGCCCACCACGCAGCCATAGTTATTGCCAGAATCCCAAGCACTAACTGGAATGGTAAGTTTGCTTAAAATGATGTAGGTGCTTTCAAATTTTGACACAGAAATGTGTGGAGACTTTTTGTTCTAGCTCCTCATCAGAGGGTGGGAAAACTGAAACCGTGGGATGGGACATTTTTGCTCCTGTGAGTAGAATTGTGCATAATGTTTAGACATTGTAGTAGTATAACAGTCTAACAGATTTGCTAATATATTATTATATATTATTATTCCTGTTGAGACCAAGGTCCACTAGATTTAGGCTACACTACTTGCGGTAGCCTTTTACGGCAGGCTGTTCCGGCAGGGGAACAGCCTGCCGGATCTGTGATACCGCAAGTCCACTGTGCCACCGGAGGTCCTCTCCGGCCCCAATTACTATAACGTGGGCGGGCCGCACGTCTGGCCGCAGCACGGTAAACATGCCAAGAGGCAGTCAGACAAAAATTACAGCACGCTGCAGTTTTTGTCCAGCCACCTCTCGGCTTGTTTGCCGTGCTGCGGCCGGACTTCTGGCTCGCCCCCATTATAGTGAATGGGGCCGAAGCGGACTTCCGGCAGTACCGTGGACTTGTGGTAGCACAGATCCGTCAGGCTGTTTCCCCGCTGGAAAAGCCTGCCGGAAAGGCTATTGCAAGTGTGAAAGTAGCCTTAATTTCATTGACAAGTGCTAACAATAAACTAGACATTTTTTTTTAACCGAAACACACTGTACCAGGGTTTTATAATCTTCAGCCCACAATGCCATTCTCTGTGGCCTCAGCCGTCTCTAATACTCCCCATATTTGGGACCCTTCTCTTTTTAGTACTCCAGAGAGAAATAGAGGGTTGTGCCTTTCTCCATTAGGGTCCATTCACACGTCTGTGTGTGTTTTGCGGATTCGCAAAACATGGACATCGGCGATGTGCGTTCCGCAATTTGCGGACCGCACATCGCCGGCACTCTCATAGAAAATGCCTTTTCTTGTCCGCAATTGCAGACAAGAATAGGACATGTTCTATTTTTTTGGGAATGCGATGCGGACCAGGAAGTGCGGATGCGGACCTGGCCGGAACATCGTCTGTCCCCATTGAAATTAATGGGTCCGCAATTCCGTTCCGCAAAATGCGGAACAGAATTGCGGACGTGTGAATGGACCCTTAGAGTTTTGGAAGCTGTTTCCATAACGCCTAAACTACAATGGACATTGTTTTGCTTGTGTGGTCACCTCAACTCCTTTTCTCTGGGGTGCCAAATAGGGGAGCAGGGGACCCTCATTTTCTGGATAAGTTCCAGAAATAAAATCAGGTATTTATGGCATATACTACATGTGGTTCCAGGATTTTTTATTTTTTTCCCTTTCACTCAATTTACCACCGCATTGAACCCAGAAGTGTGGTTAGGAGCCAAGGCTGCAGCAAGGCAACCCTCGGATGCTGGTCGGGATAATTTTCCAGCAAGGAATTCTGAGCTGTTGTGACTTCGTCACAACACTTTCTGGTAAGCACAATTTCATTATCTTACTATAAGGTATTTTGCTACTGTACCACACATGAGACACTGCCTCCTCTTTCCCCGTTTTTTCTATTCTACATATACTATTAAGGCCTCATGCACACGACCGTTGTTTGTTTCCGCGTCCGTTCCGTTTTTTTTCACGGATAGGATGCTTCCCCATTCATTTCAATGGGTCCGTCAAAAAATGCGGATGGTCAACCGTTTTCCTTCCGCTTCCGTGATCCGTGTTTTCATTCCGTCAAAAAAATAGTGCATGTCCTATTTTTTTCACAGTCGCGGACAAGGATAGGCATTTTTACAATGATCTGCCATAAAAATCGGATCCGTCAAAAAAAACGGTCCGTCATCCGTTTTTTTTGACGGACGCGAAATTTCAAGGAGGAGCGGACGCGGAGGCAGGCAACGGTCGTGTGCATGAGGCCTAAGATTAGGGATGAGTGAACCCGAACTGGATAGTTCAGGTTTGTACCGAATTTTGGGGTGTTGGGGACACAGACCCGGATATTTTCAAAAAAGTTCCTTCCCGCTTTCTGAAGGGCTGCAGAGCAGCCAATCAGCTAGCGTTTTACTTCTTGCCCTAAGAAGCCATCACAGCCATGCCTACTAATGGCATGGCTGTGATTGGCCAAATGTAGCATGTGACCCAGCCTCTATTTAAGCTGGAGTCACATAGCGCCGCACGTCACTCTGCTCTGTTTAATGTGGGGAGAGGACGCAGCTTCTGTGAGAGTGAGATTAGGCAAGGAAAAGTCAGCAAAAACACCTAATGAAGTGATCGATATACAGCTGTGAATCATTCAACTTCTGCTAGTTAATTACTCACTGGTTTTTAGGCAGCACAGAGCGTTTTTCTGTCTCTTTAATCGGCGGCCATTTTGTGTCTTGTGGTGCACCAGCACAAGCTGCCACCAAGTCCATCAATCCATCAATACTAGTTTTTTTTTTTGCTATATCCTACATCAGGGGCTTGGCTGTGCTTATTGTCACCCCTAGAAACTCAGGATAGAAATTTCTATATTTTATTAAGGGGTTAAATTTAATTGCCAAATAGCAATCCCCTAAATCTGGTGTTCCAGCTGTGGCTAGCCAAGTGTAATACTGTCTGCTGTCTGGCAAAGGATAGATTTTTTTCTGTGGTGAAATTCAATTGCCAAAATAGCAATCCCCTAAATCTGGTGTCTCAGCAGTGGCTGGCAACGTTTAACAGTGTCCGGCAAAGGATAGATAATTTTCTGGGGTGAAATTTAATTGCCAAAATAGCAATTCCGTAAATCTGGTGTTCCAGCTGTGACAGGACAAGTTTTATAGTGTCCGTCATTAGATATATTATTTTCTGCGGTGAAATTCAGTTGCAAAAATAGAAATACCGTAAATCTGGTGTTCCAGCTGTGACTAAACAAGTTTAATAGTGCCCGGCAAAGGATATATTTATTTCTGGGGTGAAATTCAATTGCCAAAATAGCAATACCGTAAATCTGGTGTCCCAGCAGTGGCTGGCAAAGTTTAATAGTGTCCGGCAAAGGATAGATTTTGGTTTGGGGTGAAATTCAATTGCCCAAATAGCAATACCATGAATCAGTGGTTTCAGCTGTGGCTGGCCAAGTTTAAGAGTGTCCGGCAAAGGATATATTTTCTGCGGTTAAATTCAATTGCCAAAATAGCAATACCGTAAATCTGATGTTCCAGCTGTGACTGGACAAGTTTCATAGTGTCCGTCATAGGATATATTATTTTCTGCGGTTAAATTCAGTTGCTAAAATAAAAATACCGTAAATCTGGTGTTCCAGCTGTGACTGGACAATTTCCCTAGTGTCCGTCAAAGGATATATCATTTTCTGGGGTGAAAGTCAGTAGCAAAAATAGAAATACAGTAAATCTGGTGTTCCAGCTGTTGCAGGCCTAGTTTAAATCTGTCCGTAAAAGGGTATATTTTTTTCTGGTGTGAAAGTTAACTGCCAAAATAGCAATACCCGGAATCTGGTGTTCCAGCTGTTGCAGGCCTAGTTCATATCTGTCCGTAAAAGGATATATTTTTTTCTGGGGTGAAATTTTATTGCCAAAATAGCAATACCCTGAATCTGGTGTTCCAGCTGTGACTGGACAATTTCCCTAGTGTCCGTCAAAGGATATATTATTTTCTGGGGTGAAATACAGTTGCTAAAAAAAGAAATACAGTAAATATGGTGTTCCAGCTGTGGCTGGACAAGTTTAATAGTGTCCAGCAAAGGATATATTTTTTTCTGGGGTGAAATTCAATTGCCAAAATAGCAATACCATAAATCAGTGGTTTCAGCTGTGGCTGGCCAAGTTTAATAGTGTAGCCGAGTCTACAAGACAAAAATGTGAAGGATGGCTGTAAGTTTTACTTTATTATCCTTAAAGAGGCATACACAGGCATTGGATGCAGTATGCTACACAAGCAAGCCAACGGCCATTTTGCATCAAACAGCTTCCTCAGACCTATGATATAATGACGCATATGTGTCCACTTTTATACACCCCCTCTGATGTCGCGATACCAAACATATGCAAATAGCCCACACATTATTGCAATCTTTAAAAAAGAATAAAGCAAAAACAGAAAAGAAACATAGGAAAGTACTTTTCATTATTTTTAAAAATACACAATACATACTCATTTTTATTGCTTAGGCCCAGTGGGTCCATAACATGCGAATGGATAATCTAGCCCCAAGGGGTTCAGAGAGACAGAGCTCAGTAAAAAAGAATGTCACTGCATGATGAGACTATGCAGGAGATGCCATTTGTGTTACCATGAAAATGCATAGGTCTATCAAATGAGCTGTAGAGACAAAACTATAGGGATTTTTTTTTATCTATACCCATTACAAGTGCTTCATTTTCATTTTAGATGCACTGAGATTTAAAATAATTGGTTGCAAAAATGCGCATAGCCTTAAAGAAGTTTTTAGGTTTGCATCAAATCCTTTAAAATAATCATTTATGAATATAACTCATTTTGTAATGTATTTATTTTACCTTTATTACTCCTATTTTCTGTTCTTGGTTGTGGTCACATGTCCATGCGGCTCTTTCTTATTTCTGGTGATGTTATGTCTATGGGCGTGTCAAAACAGGATCAGTGATACGGAAGTGTCTATGCAACTAGCTGGGTGAGAGTGGGCGTTGTTAGGGACGGTGATGGAACTGTGAAAACCTTGGCCAATATCTGAATCAGTCAGTTCTAATAATATTAGGTTGTAACTGTCTATCAATGATTACACAGGTGAGTCAATTCAGTTAACGTATACAGTGATTTACAGTGATTTTTGCCAAGCAGTAGACAACCAGAAAGCAGTTAGTCATCTCAATTTATTGCATGGTTACAGGTTTACGTGGTTGACTATTACAAAGAAGCATATGAACCCAACTGGGAAAAGCATAGAAAAAAGTAGGTAAAATAGATAAAACAGATGACAACCAAAATCACATGCCTGTTGTACATATCCCAGTGCTATAATATCAATACTCATTCTATCCTACATTTCTCAAAGCCCTAGATACTATATTTTGGGCCATACTTTATTAACAAAAAGGCATCAGTACTCTTCATTCATTTTCTAAGGAAAGTTATATATACAGCTATGACCTATGTTTGAAAAACACAACTTTATAGCATGGGGAGATTTAGACTTCCTTAACAATTCGTGGAACAAAATCATCCATTGGGCTCGGCTGACAATTTCCCTATGGAAAGGACTGAGGTGGGTCTCTGTCTGTAGTCTGCCCTGGGAGATGGTCACCTTATCCTTTATACAGTAGATATACTTGTAAATACTACTTAAGCTGATATTAAAATGTCACATAAAAGGTAATATATGGATGACTACTTGGCCATTATGTGGTCTAAGTTACTGTAGACATGAACAGAACTGAAAAGTTAGTGATATCTCCCAGATGAGCAGATTCCAGAGTTATATTTTCCTAATATAGGTTAATGGAGGCTAAAAGATGGATCCTATGCTCCATTATATGATAGGGAATTTGTTCCTTGCTATTTGGCCAAATACTGGCAAAGCTTCAAAGGTTTTCAAAGGATTACTCATCTCAAGTCATCTCATGCAAGTGGATGTTAGAAAATGCAATAAAGTGCTGATAGGACAAGTGGCTCTTTGTGATCATATACAAGTACATAGAACTACGCTAGCAAACTTTTTCAATTTTAATGAATTACAGTCAGTTTTAGTCAAATATAACAAGAGTGGGGATATGGGGTGGCAAAAGATGTTACACAGGCTGTGATTTGTGATGTTTTAGCGTTTGCATTTTTCCATGTTCACTTCAGCTTCACTTCCTTTACTGGATTTACAAATATAGGTTTTATTGCTTTCCCAGTGTTCCTTCCTGATGATCAGCATGCTGAATTTTACATTAGTTTTAAGTTCTTTCGCTTCAAATTCTATGGTGCCAGTTATAGGACGTCTACCTTGCGACCATGAAACAATGACATCTTCCTTGCTGGAACTTTTGATCATACAGACTAGACTTAATTGACTATTACTACTAACTTCTTCAATTTCCGTATGATGAGGACAGAATACATATATTCCAGAGGGCTTTGCCAAATCAGTTTTATCTTGTGATCTTTCCCTCACTGTAAAATCCACAAAAAAGAAATATTAAATTCATGGCCATGTTACATTTATTTGGTTCTACAATAGTTTACACATACAGGTGAATATCTTTGAAGCACTCTGTTTTTTATGATCCTACCTGTTACTTCTTTGCTGGTTTTAAAATTGGATGGTCCATGCTCCACTGTACAAGTAAAAGTTTCTTTCTTCAGGCTGGATCGGGGTATGGTCAGGAAGCTACTTGAGGCAAATCCATCACTGTATTGGATTGTCATCTCCTTCGAAGCAGTTGTTATGGTTCCCGAATTCCATTGGATTTTTACTGGTCCAGGAACATAACCAGTAGCCAAACATCCAATACTGATTATGTCAGAAGTCAAGCTTGTACAGGTATTTAAAGGGAACACACTTGGTTGCTTGACTGATTCTGAAATGTAACAAAAACATGACATGTTATAGGGTTTATGGCTTAAAGTTTTTTTTGTATGAGCCAATGATCGGGAACAAACATTAGTAGGAGCATTTGTTTGGTCCATCTTCGGCCTGACTGTAGTCTGTCTAAGTTGTTGGCCAATCAGATCTTTTATGTAGCTGTTTGTTGGTGGCAGCATATCTATCTCCCTGTACGAACATGTGTGCTAAAATGTTTGCATCTGCCCTTGTAAAGGCCCTTTAAACAAGCATTTATTTTCTGGTTAGATCACTAACCATTGTCCATTATGGCCCCACATCGGGCTGTGTACAAGGATCTCAGAATAGGTCTTTAAAAAAACAAGCCCTCATATGGCTATGTGAACGGAAAAATAAAAAAAGTTATGGCTCTCGGAAGGCAGGGAGTGCAAAATAAAAACGCAAAAATGGAAAAAAAAAACGTGTGCTTAAGGGGTTAAGCAACAGTATCACTTTTGTCATTGGGATGTGTCTGGGGTTTTGCTCATCCTCATTCAAAAGAAGACCCTTTTTCAAATTCTGGACAACATGTTTAACTAGTAATGAGACAATTCTGTCTACGGCACAAGCTTATGTCATGATTTTGCATCTCCACAAAGTTTAATTATAATTCTGTTATCTTATATGGAATAGGAAATATGACCACTCCAGTGCTTAGAGCCTAAATAATGTTCTCCAAATGTATGAAATAAGAATAAGTACAACAAATACTGTACTCTGTAAAACAAAAAAATCTAAAAAGGTCCTCCTGGGCTACTAACAGTGGGAATAAATATAGCAGTACATGTGCAAGTATCCACTCACCACTAGGTAGATAATTTCAGTGCAAAGACTACTCTAATAGCCTTGCATTGTAATCTGGTTTCTGGTTTCCGAAAATCAGATTGGAATACAAGACTATTAGTGAATTCCATGCATTAGATTTAACCACATGTTGGGTAGTGGTGGTGAGTAACCCACTGTGATATTTACTGTAATATTTATTTCTGGTGTTCCTATTGTTGTTCCACTGGAGGATCAATTTGTTTCGTTACTGATTACGGACGATTTAAGGGATACTCTATTTTGTAGACATTGTTTTATGATCATCAGATTGTGGGTGTCAGACAACCAGCATGCCCACTGATCAGTTATTGCAGACAGCCACTGTTGTAACAGACTATACAGTGGATGGAGCCAGAAGCAGAAGGGTATTGGCTTTGCTGATGTTCTGCAGCTCAGCTCCCATTCAAGGGAATGGGTGCAGAGCTACAATACGCTGGTACCGCATACTACACAGTAAACAGGGCCACCCATCCACTGTATCGTTTCCAGCATCAGCAGCTGCTCGAAATAGCTGTTATCTGAGGGTATCAGATCTCAATCACTCTGAATATGCAAACCTAATCTGAGGATAGGTCATCAATATCTAAGTCTTGGAAAGCGCCCTTTAATATCAGTAGCATGGTGTCTATGCTAAATTCACAATGTCATTCAGTACACATTGCCAATTATATACGATGAATAATGTTTCCAAATAATAAAGCCATAAAATATTCTATGAACATTGCTATGCAATAGGCTACATTATGCCCATACAGAAGTACCAGCAATACCAGTGTCAGTATGATAGTGGCAGCTATAGCATTAACAATATATTAGCACCTACCATATCACAGGCCCAATTGCCCTTGTCATACGTGTATGACTGTGCTGCACTTCAGATTAGGAGAGTGCTAGAGTATATATAAGCTATCAGGGAGTGTAGATGTCTGCGGATGCCCTACAAAAGCTAATTGCACTACTCAAAAAACACACGTGACATTTAGCAGGCACACTGAAACATAAACCCATAGGTTGTATGTTGAATACACCGACTGGTGACCTAAAGAAGTATCAAGATCTACTGCGCCTCACTCTGAGGGCAGCTAGATCATGGTCCACTGTTAGGTCACCACCTATCTAGATAGTGCTGTTCTATTTCTGTCTATAAACTTAGTAGTAGATTTAGTGATTTATAAAGTTTATGAGAAATAATTTGTCTTGCGTAGACTGGTGATGTCCCTTTAAATAGCTTTCCAAGCAGGCATCTGGGGAACATCTTACGGGCAGCTTTCCTCCTAGGCTGTATTGTGTATAACAGAGACAAACTCAGTAGTAGACCAGGTTGTATGCACCAAAAGCCTTCACCAGATTGTCGGTGACTATTGGAATGTATCCACTAGTCCAAGGAACAATCACTTTCAGAGATTTTTCCCAGAAATGCTGTTCTTAATAAGGCTACTTTCACACTCACGTTTGGTGCGGATCCATCATGGATCTGCACAAACGCATCCGTTCAGATAATACAACCGCATGCATCCGTTTGTATTATCTTTAACATAGCCAAAACGGATCCGTCTTGAACACCATTGAACGTCAATGCAGGACGGATCCGTTTTCTATTGTGCAATATTGTGTCGCTTGGCTCAGTTTCATCAGACGGACACCAAAGCAGAATGGAGGCGGAACGGAGCCAAACTGATGCATTCTGAGCGGATCCTTATCCATTCAAAATGTATTAAGGGCGAAACTGATCCGTTTTGGACCGCTTGTGAAATCCCTTGTGAGTATCTTAGCCAATCTATAGCACTGGACAAGAATTAGGAAATACCTTACCCATCACTACACCAAGCTTCTTTAAAGGGGTTTTCTAGGAGTTTTATGCTGCTGACTTTTCCTAAGTATCTGATCGGTGGTGGTCCAACACTCGGACCCCGCTGATCAGCTGTTTGAGAAGACACTGTCGCTCCTGTGGGCATCACAGCCTTCCCCCTGCTCACCAAGCACAGCACTGTACATTGTATAGCAGCCGTTCTTGGCATCGCAGCTCAGCCCCGTTCACTTTAATGAGGCTAAGCTGCTCCTAGCCCATGTGACCAATGAACACATGACATGAACAAATAGCATATGAAAAGATGCGAGAAGGCCACGGTGCTACTGCAAGCACTGGTGCTTTCTTAAACAGATGATGATCGGGGTTCTTGGGTGTCGGACCCCCACCGATCAGATACTTATGACCTATCCAGAGGATAGGTCATCAGTAAAAAAAACTCCCAGTAAACCCCTATAAGGCAGCTATGGCATTAGTGGTCCTCTAGGAGTGGAAAAAATTTTCAGTGATTCCCAAGCAATAATGGTGTGGAACAAACCTTAGTGTAGTTATTCCATCTCAAGTTTGTGAGCTACGAAGAAGTATATGTTTATAAATTTAAAGGGAGTCTGTCACCAAAGTTGGACATAATAGACCGCTGACATAGCTTTGTAGCATCACTTTAGATGAATGAAACGGAACCTTTTTTGTCTTCTTCAGTGCTTCACCTGCTTCAAAAATGGACTTTTATTTATATGTAAATGAGGGCTCGCAAGTGCCCAGGGCGGAGTTAAGTTCTTTGGAGCCCAGGCTGCTCGGCCTCTTTAGTTCTTATCCCCGCCCCTGTCTCTGCCCGCCCTTCTATTGCCTTTCTTCCTCCTCCTCTGGTAGCGAACTCCTGCGCTCAGCTTTGCCTCGGCGGGGCATGCGCACTGCGATGCCCACTGTGGGAACGGCATCAATGTAGCTACTGCGCATTCCCTGGCTGACGCTGCAAACCCAGCTGTAAGCTGGTGGACATGCGCAATAGCTACATTAATGCAGTTCCCATCGCAGTGCGCATGCCCCGCCGAGGCAAAGCTGAGCGCAGGCGCAGGAGTTCGCTACCAGAGGAGGAGGAAGAAAGGCAATAGAAGGGCGGGCAGAGACAGGGGCGGGGATAAGAACTAAAGAGGCCGAGCAGCCTGGGCTCAACCTCCAACACCTCCCCAGTACTGGCGGGCGGCAGCCGCCCTACTTACAGACCGCGCATTAATACCCACTCTAGCTGGTGTTTGTTGTGGCTGACTCAGTCACTGTGGCTGCAGGCGCTGGGGCGGGGGGGGGCGTAGTCCCAGCAGTGAGTTGGACCCGGCGGACTCGGCGGCCACGGAGGCACAGAGAGGTCAGGACAGGGGCTATGTGATGAGGCAGGGGATGAGGTGCCCGCGCGCTGCAGTGCCCTGCTGTCTGGTGTGAGGTGTGTGGTGGCCCTGGCCCTGTCCCTGTGTTACACTGGGCTGGCCCCTGCTCCAGCCCTGGCCTGAACTGAAGAATTATTTATCTGCACCAATTCAATTAAACAAGTAAGTGACTGTGGCTGGCTGCCTTGAGGATTTCATCCTGCCTGAGTGCCTCACAGCATAAGGCAGCCTCCTGCTGCTCCTGCATACATGTGCAAATGACACACTGTTATGGTGGGATCCATCTGTGGATGATGTACTGTTATGGAGATCGGTGGAGGACGAAGACACTGTTATAGGGGATCTGTGGATGACACACTGTTATGGGGGTACTTCCACATCTGCGGCATGGCTATCCGGCCTATCCGGGCTGTTCACCCGCCGGGTCCACCATGCCACAAGTACCCGTGCACTGCCGTGCTGCCGCTCAGGGGATGGAGCTATGGCGCAGCACGGCAGTGCATGGCAGAGATCGGCGGACTAAAAAGTACTGCATGTCCGACTCTTTAGTCCAATGATCTCTGCCGTGCTGCGCCATAGCTCCATCCCCTGCCCCTATTATAGTCATGTGGGGACAGAGCGACAGCACGGCAGTGCACGGGTACTTGCGGCATGGTGGACCTGGCGGGTGAACAGCCCAGATAGGCCGGATAGCCATGCCGCAGGTGTGAAAGTACCCCCATAACAGTGTGTCATCCACAGATCCCCCATAACAGTGTCATCCACAGATCCCCCATAACAGTGTGTCATCCACAGATCCCCCAATAGCAGTGTGTCCTCCACAGATCTCCATAGCAGTGCGTCATCCACAGATCCCCCATAACAATGTGTCCTCCACAGATCTCCATAACAGTGTTCTCCACAGATCTCCATAACAGTGTCCTCCACAGATCTCCATAACAGCGTCATCCACAGATCACCAATAACAGTGTGTCCTCCACAGATCTCCATAACAGCATCATCCACAGATTACCAATAACAGTGTGTTCTCCACAGATCCCCCATAACAGTGTCATCCACAGATCCCCCATAACAGTGTCATCCACAGATCCCCCATAACAGTGTCATCCACAGTTCCCCTCCATATCAGTGTCATCCACAGATCCCCCATAACAGTGCGTCATCCGCACTCTACTGTAGTGTTTCCCTACCAGGATACCTCCAGCTGTTGCAAAACTACATCTCCCAGCATGCCATGCTGAGAGTTGTAATTTTGTAACAGCTGGAGGCATCCTGGTTGGGAAAAGTTGGTCTACTGTGATAATATGAACAATGGGGGTTCTATTGTGGGGCAAAGTTCATATTCATGTTTACACACATGTTTTAAAATACATGAGTTTTATAAACAAGTAAATACTGACGCAGTGCTGTGGGGCTGGTATGCAACTTTTTCCAGGGCTGGTTTTTATCCCCAGTCCGGCCCTGGTGGCATCTTATTGCAGTACCACACTGGAATTCAGTGAGAACCTTTGAATGACCCATACATTCACAAATGTTAGTAAAAGCAGACTGCATGGCAAGGTGATGGCTTTTATAGACCCGTGGCAATGGGACTGAATGAAACACCTGAATTCAGTAAATATATGAGGCGTGTGCCACTACTTTTTTCAATCTAGTTTATAACTAAGCGTGCCTTCACATGTGGCAGGTGGAGATATTTTCTGCATCAAAATCTGGCCCATTTTTTTTAGCCAAGTACCCACTATTCAAATACATTACATAAAAGTAACCAAAGCTATGATCATATGCTGTATAGCACATTAAAAACACAACATCAGGACAGTGCAAGTACCTGAACAGACATGGTGTCATACCTCCTTGCTGGAGATTCTACTTTATAGATCAGGAGTAGGCAACCCCCGGCACTCCAGCTGTTGTAAAACTACAACTCCCAGCATACATACTTGCTCTGCTCTTCTCAGAGCTCTCATAGAAATGAATGAATGGTTGCTGTCCCCTGTTATAGATGTATGGGATGGAGGAGATTTATCAGAACGGATATAAAGGAAAATTTGCTTAGTTGCCTATAGCAATCAATCAGATTCCACCTTTTATTTTTCCAAGAAGCTCTGAAAAACGTAAGGTGGGATCTGATTGGCTGCTATGGGCAACTAAGCCAGTTTTCCTTTACACCAGCTTTGATAATAGTTTTCTGCATCCTACACTAAAGCTGTATGTAGCTGAACTCATTGAACTTGGTTTTGTGTAGTAGCTCAAAGTTCCTATCTTTGTACTGCAAACTATGTGATGTAAAATACTTTTTGTGTTAAAAAAAGCACAAAAATATAGCAGCTATACCTTTACTAGCTAACCAGAAAAATATGTGTAAGCTCTCAGAGCAGCTTCATCAGGGAGGTTTACAAATGAATGACTGAAAGAAAAGCACAGCATATATGGATATTACAGACATTTGTTCATGGGATGATACATCATAAAAGATCAGTCAATAAAACTGAAGTTTTTGTTATGAATGGAAAGGCAATTGGGGTTAAGAGTTAGGGCTCATGGCCACGACTGTATGTATTTTGCGGTCAACAAAACACGGATCCACAAAAAAAACGGATGACGTCCGTGTGCATTTCGTATTTTGTGGAACGGAACAGCTGGCCCCTACTACAACAGTCCTATCCTTGTCTGTAATGCGGACAATAATAGGACATTCTATTTTTTTGCGGAACGGACATTCGGCCATACCGAAACGGAATGCCCATGGAGTACCTTCTGTGTTTTTTTTTTTGCGGATCCATTGAAATTAATGCTTACTCATACAGTCTGCAAATGAAACAGACACAGAAAAAAATATGTTCATGTGCATGAGCCCTTGTGTGTCCATGTAGTAGGTGTTAAACTAAGTCTTGTGTCAATGACTGGAATTCAGTTATCAGTTCTTAAAATTACCTTTCAATATTAGGACTTTGAAGTCTTGTCATACTGTGGTCTGGTCCAGAGAAGTGTTCCACACAGGTGAATCCAGCTTCTTCTTTGTGTGCCTGGGTTGTAGATTCTGCCTTTTTTTACAGTAAAGGTATCACTGCTATGATACTTTTGTCGCTTTTAACACAAAAGTGTTTAACATCATAGATTTTTCTGGTTAACATGGAACTGTGCTATTTTTGCTGTACATTTGCACTGAAAAGAAGAAGCTAGTAACTATATAAACCCCATCTTGGTCTTGGATGCATGAAGCCATGTCTATTTTGTACAGGTACTATCTCATAAATCTGTTGTAGACATAACCCATCAACATATGGTCAATTTCTGTCATAAAATATGCATTAATACAATACAATATACTTTCAAAGGCTATACAAATTTGAGATTTGACCATGTGAGGGACCGGTGGAAATTTGGAATGTATGTAAATTACAGAAAAAAAGTTCTTAATAGAAGAGCTCATGAGGTTGGTCCTACTTACAATTAAAATGTAATGGAGAAAAATATTCTTCTGGCTAACATGGTACTCTGCTATCTTTGCTATACATTTGCACTGAAAAGAATTAACAACTATATGAACCCCATCTTGGTCTTGGATGCATGAAGCCATGTCTATTTTGTATAGGTGCTACCTCATATATTTGTTATAGACATAACCCATTGAAGTATGTTCAATCTCTTCCAAAAATATGCATTCATACAATTCAATATACAAATCAATACATACATAGATCAATATAAAACAACAGAAATATGAGATTTGTGTGTGAAAGATATTGGTGGAATGTATGTAATTCCCTGAAAAACAGGACTTAATAGAAAAGATCATGAGGTTGGTTCTACTTACGTTTAAAGTTTAATGGAGAAGATGTCAAAATACTCACACTATGAAAGTCAATATGATCTCAGAGTCCAGGGCTGCTTTTTGTTATGTGTCAACATGTGAGTTGGTCCTTCAAGAATGAGTAACTTGATACAAACACACTCAAACTGCATTTCCTGTTTTGTTTATTTGTTTGCGTGTAAATGCCCAGAAGATGTGGTTGTCCAAAAGGTGTCAAAAAGTATTCAACTGCTTGAAGATGATAGCACACTAGAAGACTATGCTATCATTCTGCACTAAAAAGCAAGTGATGTTCTCATCTGGCTCAGGCTTCCTCTTAGGCCCCTTTCACACAAGCGAGAATTTCGCGCGGGTGCAGTGCGTGATGCGAGCGCATTGCACCCGCACTGAATCCGAAACCATTCATTTAAATGGGTCTGTGTACTTGAGCGATGTTTTTCACACATCACTTGTGTGTTGTGTGAAAAACACGGCATGTTCTATATTCTGCGATTTTCACGCAACGCTGGCCCCATAGAAGTTAATGGGGCTGCGTGAAAATCGCATCGCATCGCATCTGCAAGCAAGTGCGGATGCGATTTTCCTGGATGGTTGCTAAGAGATGTTGTTTGTACACATTCAGTTTTTTATTACACGCGTGCAAAACGCAGTAAATCACACCCACGCGATAAAAAAACTGAACAACTGAACGCGATCGCAAACAAAACTGAATGACGCAGTTTTACTGAACGCATCTGCAACACATCCAGACATAATTCGGACACGCTCGACTGCAAGGGGCCTTAGGGCTCATGCATACAAACATATTTTTGGTCTGCATCCAATCCGCATTTTTTGCAGGTCAGATGTGGACCCATTCACTTCAATGAGGCCACAAGAGATGCAGAAAGCACACCTGTGTTCTGTCCGCATCCGTATTTATGTTCTGCGGCCCTGCAAACAAATAGAACACGTTCTATTCTTGGATAGGACACTTCTATAGAGGGCAGGACATTCTGTTCTGCAAAATGCAGAACACGCGCGGCCGATGTATATGTTTTGCAGATCTGCAATTTGTGGTCCACAAAAACGGCAACTGCTGTCTGCATGAGTCCTTAATCCCATCCATGCCTGTTTTTTTTGTAAAATACACATTAGTGATGAGCAAATTTTGGCTTCCAAATCATGATCAAATCCTGATGCAAAATACTGACCATGTGATAGAGGCCTTCTGGATGATCAAACTTTTATTTTTCTGTTCTTCTGATGGATTAGTAGAATGGAAAAAATGATGATTACACTTACCGGTAATCAGATTTTCCTGACCCCACGACAGCACCACTGAGAGATGGCTCCTCCTCCATGGACAGGAAACCTGTAGCATAGAAAAGGTGGAGCCACTCTCCCACCTCAGTGAGTTTACAGAGTATGAGAGGGACTCCTCCTTTATTAATCAAACTTACAACTGAACCAATTTATATATGTATATATATATATATATATATATATATATATTATTTTTTTTTTTTACGTGAATGTCACACAGTACCACCACCTGAGGGAGGGAATTAGACGGGTGCTGTCGTGGGGTCAGGAAAATCCAATTACCGGTAAGTGTAATCATCATTTTCCCCCTCCCCCACGACAGCACCACTGAGAGATTTCATAGAGGTCAAGGGTGGGAAACAGCCTCCAACACCTTTTTCCCGAAGAGAAGATCGGAAATAGAATCAGATTGTAAACGATAGTGTCTGTAAAAGGTGGACGGAGAGGCCCAAGTAGCGCCCCAACAAATCTGGTCGATAGACACACTGGCCCTCTCCGCCCAGGAAGTGGACACCGCCCTAGTAGAGTGAGCCTTTAGAGATACAGGCGGAGAAGATCCAGAATGAGAATATGCCAGGGATATTAACTCTCTTATCCCTCTGGCAATAGTACTCTTAGAGGCAGCATTACCTTTCTTGGCCCCAGAGAAAAGAATGAATAGTGATGAAGCCTTCCTCTAGTCTTTGGTTCTTTCTAAGTACTGGATCAAACACCTCTTCACATCGAGAGAATGCCATTCTCTCTCATTGTCATCTTTGGGTTCTGGAAAAAAAACTGGTAGAACAACTTCCTGTAGTCTGTTTGTTTTGGAAGGTACTTTTGGAATAAATTTGGGATCCGGCTTCATCACTACTCTGTCTTCCTGAATGGACATGAATGGGTAATTGATAGACAGAGCTTGTATCTCGCTAACCCTTCTTGCTGAAGTGAGTGCTACTAGAAATACTAATTTTAAAGTTAGTAATTTCAACGAGATAGAATCTATGGGCTAAAACTGGGATCTAGTTAGAGCTTTCAATACTAGTTTTAGGTCCCAGGGGGGAAATTTAGGTCCTTTAACTGGAGTAATTCTATCGACTGCCTTAAAAAATCTGACTATCCAGGGGTCTAAGGCCAGACTCCTGCCCGCCAACACAGAGAGAGCAGATACTTGGACTTTTAATGTACTCTTTGCTAGCCCCATAGATAATCCTCTTTGTAGAAATTCTAACACCTTTTCTACAGGCAACTTGTCTGGCCATGAGTTTATATTCAGATTCGAGAATGACAGAAAGTTCTTCCAGATTTTGGCATAAATAATATTAGTGACTCTCTTTCTACTCTTAAGAAGAGTGAAAATTAAGTCTTTAGAGAAACCCTTCCTAACTAGGAAAGATCTCTCAATTTCCATGCTGTAAGATGCAAGGTTCTCAGTTCTGGGTGGAATACTGGACCTTGCGACAGGAGATTTGGAACCTCTGGGAGAATCCATGGATCCTCCACTGACATCATCCTCAGAAGAGAGAACCATTCTCTTTTCGGCCAGAATGGAGCAATTACTATCATGTTTGAATTGTCCTCTTTTATGTTCCTGAGGACTCTGGGCAGGAGCTGTAGGGGAGGAAAATCGTATCCTAGATCGAAATTCCATTTGAGAAGGAAAGCATCTATCCCGTATGGGGATTCGTTCGGATCCAGGGAGCAAAATTTTTTCACCCGCCTGTTCTCTCTTGAGGCAAATAAGTCTATTTCGGGCATCCCCCATAATTTTGTTATTAAATCGAAAATTGCTGAGTTCGGTGTCCATTCTCCTTGTCTTAACTTGCATCGACTCAAAAAATCGGCCTATATGTCCTCTTTGCCCCTTATGTGTAGAGCCGAGATCTGTATCACCTGCTCCTGAAACTCTGAAAATAGCATTTCTGCTTCCCTCAATAATAAACGGGATGATTCAGGTATGCTACCACTGTTCGGTTTTCGGACATGATTCTTACATGTTTGTGTCTTATTGTCGGTAAAGCTGCTCGCATAGCCATCAGAACCGCTCTCATTTCCTTCTTGTTCAAGGAGAATTCTTTTTGAGCTAGGGACCATGATCCCTGCACTAATTGCTCCTGAAAGTGAGCCCCCCATCCCCAAGTACTGGCGTTGGTTGTAATCACTATTGGGTCCGGATATTTCCAAGGAATTCCTCCTTCCAGATTTTTTATCTCTTTTCACCAGTCAAGGGATTTCAGTGTCTTTTTTGAAAGCTTTATTTTTGAATCTAAGGTCCTTCCTTCCTCTGATACTTTCAGAATCTCTTTCTGCCGAGGAGACATTGCTTTCCTTACCGACATGCAAGGTTGGTCTTGGGCTTCCTGAATCTGTGAACTGATCCTTTCTATCTTTTCCCATGGGAGAAACGTTCTTTGAGCTAGAGAATCGAGATGAAGGCCTAAAAACATTTGTTTTATTTTTGGTTCGAACCTTGATTTTTTTACATTTATAAACCATCCTAGGCTCTTCAGGATGTGAACTACCCGGTTTACAGATTCCCAACATTTCTCAAGAGATTCCGCCACAATTAAGAGGTCGTCCAGGTAAGGTAGGAATATCATATTTTGACTGCGAACAAATGAGGCCACTTCTGCCATAATCTTTGTGAAAATTCTTGGGGCTGTGGAAAGCTCGAACGGCATGGCCGAAATTGAAAGTGCCTGATTTGCTCGCCCCTTACCATAGCAATCCTGAGGAATCTCTGGAAAAAAGGGTGGACCGGGATGTGGAGATAGGCGTCTTTTAAATCCACCACTGCCATGAAACATCCTGGAGAGAGAAGGAGAATGGCTGATTTTATGGTTTCCATTTTAAATCTTCTTACTAGAACTGATTTGTTTAATTGTTTTAAATTTATTATGGGATGGAAAGAACCATCCGGTTTTCCTACCAGAAAAAGGGTTGAGTAGAACCCATCCCCTTTTTCCCCTTCTGGCCCTGGAATCAGTACATTTTTCTGGAGAAGATCTACCTCTGTTTTTAATTTTAGAGTCCCTTTTGTCATGATAAATCTTTCTGGAAATTTTTCTTTGAACTCTATTTTTAAGCCGTCCTTTATAATATTTTGTATCCAAGGACCTGCCACATTTTCCCAGGCAGAAAGAAACAGAGTTAGTCTTCCTCCCACCTGCAGACTGGCGTCATTGTTTTGACTGTTTTTCTGGTTGGGAAGAGGATTTTCTAAACATAAAACCCCTTCCCCCTGATCCTCTATTTCTAGGGTTTTGCTCTTTTTCCCCACCTTGCCTCTTTCCCTGATATCTAGAGGAACCCCGAAAGGGCCGGCGATAGCTTTTGAACTGTGAAAAGGTATACTCTTGGGGTAATTTTTTCTTTCGGCCAGCCGCTTTCTCTAAAAGCGCATCTAATTCTGGACCAAAAAGGAATTGTCCCTGACATGGTATATTACATAGGTGTTGTTTGGATGCCACATCGCCTCCCTTCCAGTTCTTTAACCATAAAGCCCGCCGGGCTGAGTTGGATATAGAAGCAGATCTGGCAGCTAATCTCACCGCTTCAATTGAGGCGTCTGAAATAAAATCTACCGCCTTTTGTAAGGTGGGTAGAGAAGAGAAAATTTGTTCCCTAGGGAACTTGTCTCTGATCTGGCTTTCCAGTCTATTTAGCCAAATGGTCATAAATCTAGCCGTAACTGTGGTGGCCACACTAGGCTTGAAGGAAGATGTGGAAGCTTCCCAAGTGTTTTTGAGACAGGAATCCATTCTCTTATCAAGGGGGTCCTTTAAAAACCCCATGTCCTCAAAGGAAAGAGAGGATCTTCTAGATATTTTAGATATGGCCACGTCCAATTTAGGTGCTTTACCCCAAGAAGAGCAGGCATCTTCTTCAAAAGGATATTTTCTTTTGAAATTTTTTGATATAAAGGCTTTCTTATCAGGTTTTTCCCGATCTTTGTCAATCATAGCTGTAATACTCCTATGCAGGGGAAAACACCTTCTTTTCTTTTTACGTAACCCCTCAAATATTGTATCAGCCATAGATTTGTCTTCTTTGACATCCTCTATCTCTGAGGTAGCTCGTATAGCTTTTAATAACTTATATATATCTCCCACAGGAAATAAGAATTTTTTATCTTCATCTTCCTCAGAGGGAGAGGAATTTTCCGATTCCCCTTCTCTATATATGCCCTCACTCCGTTCAGAAGAGTCCGATCCTCCATTTTTTTAGATTTTTTTGAGGATTTTAAAGAGTCCCAGGCTATGAGCTGTGCGCTGCGATTGGCCAGCGCTGCAGCAAGGGACACGCCTAATACAAAAACTCTGCCTAGTACAACAGAGGGAGCTGCAGACACCGGAGCCTATACCAGGCGAACGGAGCGGCGCCCAGACATACTAGTAAGTGCAGGGGAACCCCTGGACGCCGCTCTGCCCACATATATAGTTAGTTTTTAGTTTTTAAACTAGTGAAAGGTCCTCTTTAACTTCAGATCTTATAAGGGCTCTTATATCTTTCATGAAATTTGGCGATTCCTCCGCCAGTCTCCTTTCTATACATTGCTGGCATAATCTTTTAGAGTAAGATGAAGATAAGGGGCATTTACATAACGCACACTCTTTATTCTTTCTTTTCGCCACGACTTTCCTTGGTGGCATCTGGAAAGAATAAATAACCATAATCAGATATCATTACACCACAGGCACTCACCCTTCCAGAAGCAGTAGTACCGGTCTCTTCTTTTCTCCCTCCATTTCTTTCGCCTTTTTTTGGACCTCCATGCTGCCTCTTTAAATCTAAGGGCACATGCAGCTTGAATATTTAGGGGAGAGAAAAGGATACAATATTTTGTCTTCTGGGTACAGCACCTCTCCTTTGAGAGTACCACTGCCCCTCAGAGCCGACAGAAAGCAGGACCCACCAGAAGATAAGAAACACTTGTTTCAGAAAATAGATTGCCACAAATTGCAATCCACAACCAGAAATCCACTCCACCTGCCGCCTCAGAAACGCTGGCAAACTTACATTGTGCTGTTCTCCTTTTATTTCCGGTCACATGACCGGATCCGGCCTGTGGAACGCATCGGCGCTCTCTGATGACGTCACCGCGCCCCTTCCTGTCTCGGCTCTCACGCTGTTTGGCTTCTGTCCACAATACATTTGAATTGTGCAGAGCCCTCGCGCGCAGGAGACGCCACCCCTTTAGGCCGCTCCTTAGTGTTCCTTCCGGACTGCCGCCAACTTCTGCGACCTCCAGGATGTCGCACCACATGGTCCGCGCCTTTGAGGGATCCGTGCCTTCAGCCCGGGGACTTTGTCGGAGAATCTGCCGCTGCCTGGCACATTGGCCATTGGAAATCACCCGGGCTGGTAAGAACCCATGACCCTCTAGGTTTTCCTAGGACTTGCTGGTCATGGGTCCCCTGAAAAGGAGAAACTAACAGGTCTCCTCTTCCAAGTACAGGAAACCTCACTGAGGTGGGAGAGTGCCTCCACCTTTTTTATGCTACAGGTTTCCTGTCCATGGAGGAGGAGCCATCTCTCAGTGGTGCTGTCGTGGGGGAGGGGAAAAATAAACTGTGATGTCAACAGGGCCAAACAGGGACACTAGTGGCCCCGTAACAGACTGGTGAGGCAACAACAGCATAAAGAGTCACAACAGTGGCCCTGTAACAGAGTGGAGAGGGTAACAACAACATGTAGAAGCACAGTAGTGGCCCCAGAACAGAGTCGGGGGGGGGGGGGGGAGCAGCTGCAGTGGCAGTAATAGCACAACATGGTGGCAAATTACAGTAGGGGAAGATGGCCTGTGGCATCAGTCTGGTGACCCCTGGACGTAGGCACACCGATGTCTTATATTTGGTGTTATTGGCCACTGGTGTTTGAGTTACGATTTATATATATAGATTTTGTATTATGGAAATTATGTATTCAGTGCCAGTGTCTCTGCTACTAGTTACAGCTGTATACAGCTCCATGTGTCCTGTGTAGGTCTTGGATGGTGTCATTTCTGTCACCTCTCCTTATATCATGTGATTTTAGTGACCTTTTAATTTTTTGTATACTATAATGAAGAATTATGTTATGTATTGGATACATTGTGGGCTCCATTTTTTTTTGTGTGTGTAGGTTTTCTAGGGTGACAGCATCAGAATAGTGGCAGGAGCACTTGGGCAGAAGTAACATGCCATTCGTCATAATGTTCTGATGTGGCAGCACACTACAGTCAGATCATTACCGCCAGAATGATCAGACACCAGTGTCTGGAAATACTGGTTGATCGAGGCCTCATTAATCTTTATAAAGGTTAGTCCCTCAACATTTTGTGTTTAAAGGCGAGCTTTTTTTGTGGTAACTATGCCACCCTGCTCTGATGCCACACTACTGGCTGGGCAGGAAAGCTTGCTCAGGGCAAACTCGGCCAGTTGCGGACACAATTCAAGTTTGGCTGCCTAGTAGTCTAGGGCAGTGATGGGCAAAGTGCGGCTCTCCAGCTGTTGCAGAACTACAACTCCCAGCATGCAAAGGCTGTCTACAGCTATCAGCCTACAGCAGGGCATAGTGGGAGTTGTAGTTTTGCAACAGCTGGAGAGCCGCACTTTGCCCATCACTGGTCTAGGGGATCTTGGATCTGTCGTGACAGGGTGCAGTCCAAGTATGCCACCACCTGCTCCATGTACTGCTGCCGGTGAGTGGTTTCTTCAGTAGGTGATTGAATAAAAGAGCTCATCAGAGACTCAAGACTTAAGTTGTTGCTGATGGAGCTGGTGCTGCTCCTGTCCCCCCCCCCCCTCCTCCAGCAATTATGGCCGGTAAGACCTTCATGAGGATGGGCGATGGCACGTGTAGGTAGCCACCAACAGACTACAATGGATGTCTCAATAGTAGTTGAGTTTTTCGTCCCTCTCAGAAGGTGTAAAAAAGGTCCCCATTTTGGACTGGTAGCGAGGCTGTCATTAAGTAAGCAACTCAGCATGCATCTGGCCCTTAGTGCAAGGGACTCGGAGGGACTCCATGCCTCCATCTTGACTGCATACTGCCATGGTCTGTCGGGGTTATCTGCTTTATCTTTGTTGTTGCCCGCTAGCTCCTCCTGCTTCTTTTTTGTCGTTTGGGCAGATAAATCACCTAGGTCTCTATAGAATTCCTGGGTTATTATGTCCTCCTTCTCCTCCTGTGCCAGTTCAGCCTCCACAAAGCTCAGGTGGCCGTGAGATGTAGGCTTCTGTTTATCAGCATCCCCTGCAGGATGTGAAGGAGTGGAATTACGTCGTTCATCCCATAGTCCTGGCGACTGACAAATAAAGTGGCCTCTTCAAAGATCCTGAGCAAACTGCAGGTATCACGCAGGAGCTGCCACTGTCTAACGTCAAAGTTACACCGGGGAGTGCTCCTGTCCATCTTAACCATCAAAAAATAGGTGAGGAGTTTCCTCTGCTCATACAGTCAGTTCCAATGAGTGGAAACGTTGCATTTGATGGAGGGCGTGTTTTTCATGGTAAGAGTGTCTGATTTGCATGTACAGGTTCCTTGACATTTTCAAGACGTCTTGCAGTTGGGTGGAAGACTTCAGGAACCGGGTTACAACCAGATTTAACACAGGCCCCATACAGGATGCATTGGTCAGCCCTCCCTGACACAGAACAGACAGAATGTTGTTCCCGTTATTGGTGACTATGGTTCCTGTCTCCATTTAGTGAGGGGACAGCCAGGATTGAATTTCTTGGTTGATGACACGGAGCATTTCCTCCTCGGTTTGCCCAGGCTGAGCATGTGCAGAATCGCGTGACAACGCTGTGGTTTTGCATGAGTGATATGCTGGAGGACCAGTCTGAACTGTTCCTACAGTGTAGTCTGAGGAAAAGGTGGAGGATGAAGAGGACATTGGCACAGAAATCCCATGATTACAACGTGGAGACGGCATTGTCATTACTTGGCCAAGTTGCTGGTGTGCCTGGGCCGGAACCACAATTACCCAGTGGGCTGTAAAATATATCTATTGTCACTGACCACAGTGACTGCTCCACATGTCAGCGCTGGCATGAACTGTACCAGACACAGACAGGCTCAAAAGCTGGCCCACCTTCTGCTCAACATACATGTGCAGGACTGGTACAGCTTTTTTAGAGAAGTAATGGCAGTTTGGGACTTTTCACCTTGGGCGGACACAAGCTGTAACAATCCTACAGGCTCACCTGAGTCAGAGGACAGCTGGCTGGAGGTAGGAGTGGAGCCCAGTGGCAAGGACCGCAGGCAGGTAGTAGGTGCAGGAAGTCTGGCAGAGGCGTAGTCGGTTGGCAGGCGGTGGGTCAGGGCAGGCGGCAGTAAGCGTGGTCAGACAATCCGGATCGGCAACGGTGGTAGCAGTTCAGTAGGTAGGGACAAAGCAGAAGAGTAGTCGGTAGTCAATTCCTGGTCAGCAGTGGACTTACGGTAGTAGCAAGAGCGGCAGATGAGGAGTAGCTTGATCAAGGCTCAGGAGCTCAATAATCAGCAAGCTGGAGTGCAAGGGGCTGGACTTATATAGGGAAGTACCAGGTGTCGGGAATCAAGGGTGATGAGCAAGGCTTGGCAAGACTGAGGTTAAATAATAAGCTTCATGGAGAAATGTCCAGAGAAGACGGTAGCCTACCGCCTGGGATGTGGCTGGTCACGGGTTCGAATCCTGACACAAGCCATCAGTTCTCTGAAATGTTCAGAGTCCACGGTCCACGTTATGGAAAGGGAGGGACTGTAGTACCAGCAACTTGGCCAGGTGCACATTCAGCTTCTGCTGGATGAGTGCATGCATACTATTGTCTGTTTGCAATCACCTCGGTGATCGATTGCTGGTGAAACACGTGACGAGGATTACGAGGAGCATCAGGAGCTAAGATAAGGAACGACAGCTTCCTTCTGCCAAGGTTAAGGAGCCCTTACTGCTGGAGAAGGCGGGCGGGCCGCTGGGAGATGCAGTGGTTGCTGCATCAGGCTGTACCACTACATTAGTGCCACAGTTTTCCTAGATAAATGGAATCTCCCAGCAACGTGTATGTTGAACTTGCTTCTTTATTATCTTCACAGTCGGAAGTATTGGGTAATACTTCCGACTGTGAAGATAATAAAGAAGCAAGTTCAACATACACGTTGCTGGGAGATTCCATTTATTTGCACTTGGAGGTTGCTCCTTCCCGCGCAACGTGGATCGAAGGTGGAAGTGCCGACTGGTCTTTTCTCAACAGTTTTCCTAGATGACGCTCCATGTGTTTACGCAGGACCGTGGTGCCAACATAAGCACCCTGACTGCACTTCACCTTCTGCTCACATATCCTACATACCACCACTCTAACGTCCTGCAGTGACTTGATAAAAAATTCCCACACTGCCGAATATGGCTTTTTACCCCCAACATTCCGTGCTGACTGCCTGCCACTGCTTTTATGAACCCTTGCATCGCTAGTTGTTTCCTGACAGATATGCTACTGAGTAGCATACAGTCTACCCCGGGTGCGTTTGGCTCTATATCTCCCACTGCTTCCTCCCTGCTGGCTCATTGTCACTATGCCAACCTGCTGCTGGCTCACCAGCCTGCCGCCATCCTCAATCCCTGATGATGATGATCATGATGCCCCCTCTTCATCCGGCTACCACATGCGATCCGCTACATCATCATCATCCACTAATGTCTGTTGGTCACTTATATCACCCTGACAGTCTCATGACCACGTCATGACTGCTGGCAACATGTGCTCCCACCTGTCATCATCGCTAGTTGCACGCCTAAGGGAAGTCGCAGTGGCCCTCTCCAAGTCTGTGCTGGCCGGAAGCTGCTGACTTTCCTCACTAAGTTCGTCCTTGTTGAAAAGCAGAGCAGAGTGGGCAGCATGCATTATTTCCCGAACAAAATGAGCAGCAAAAGAAAGAGGCACTTGCAGGACAGGTGAATGCACAGAGATTGTTACTGGGCCATGCCAACTAAGTGTGGTTTTAGAGGAACCCACCAATTTCTGGCTGTTTGTATCTGTTGTCACCTGGGATGATGTTGAAGAGCAAGTCAACCATTCCAGTACTAGTGGATTGTTGAACAACCACTGGATGACAGTGGCAGCTCTGGCCTGTTGCTGCGGCAGCTACCACCACGCCCTCTTCTGCTGCTACTGGTCCCGGCTACAGCAACATTTTTGCCACTGCCCATTCCTTTTGAGGGCCCAGGCAAATGTCTGTTGGCCATAGTGTACAATCAGTAATGTAATAGATGAAGTATGAATAACGTAGTTGATAGACCAGAAAAAAGCGCCTATATATTACACCACCTGTTGACAATGAGTCTGATGCACAGTACGTCTGCGGCGCAGCAGATGAACTAGGTCCACGTGCCTAAATATTAGACTACCTGTTGAGGATATGGGGGTCATTTATCAAACTGGTATAAAGTAAAACTGGCTTAGGGCTCTTTCACACTTGCGTTCTGAGGATCCGGCGGGCACTTCAGAATGCAAGTCGCCTGAAAGCATTTGAAGACTGATCAGGATCCTGATCAGTCTTCGAAATGCTTTCAGGTTACCATGGCACCTAGGACCCTACTGAAGTCCTGGCTGCCATGGTACTCCGCAGCAGTGTACTTACCTGCGCTGCGGACGCCGGGCGCTCCTTCATGACGTCACAGGTCCCCGCGGCGCATAGATCAATGTGCCGCCCGGACCTGTGACGTCATGAAGGAGTGCCTGGAGGCCGCAGTGCAGGTAAGTACACTGCTGCGGAGTACTTACCATGGCAGCCAGGACTTCAGTAGCGTCCTGGCTGCCATGGTAACCGATCGGAGCCCCAGCTTACACTGGGGCCTCGATCGGAACTGCTGCGGCGCATGCGCAGAGCTAAACGTCGGATCCGGCGATGCGCCGAAACGACGTTTAGCTTAATGCCGGATCTGGATTAATGCACTTCAATGGGCATTAATTCCGGATCCGGCGTTACGGCATGTCTTCCGGATTTTTGGACGGAGACAAATCCGCAGCATGCTGCGGTTTTGTCAACGTCAAAAAAACGTTCACATACTGAACGGATGACATCCTGATGCATCCTGAACGGATTTCTCTCCATTCAGAATGCATTAGGATAATCCTGATCAGTATCTTTCTGTCCTAGAGCCCCGAGGATGGAACTTTAGGACGAAAACCAAAAACGCAAGTGTGAAAGAGCCTTTAGTAGCCAGTAGCATCCAGATTCGTCTTTTTATTTTCCAAAGGAGCTGTCCAAAATGAAAGGTGGGATCTGATTGGTTGCAATGGGCAAGTAAGCTAATTCTACTTTACACCAGTTTGATAAATGACCTCTTAAGTCTATTGCACAGTAAGTCTGTGTATAACAGAATAGATTAAGTATAAATGGTGCATCAGATGGACTATATAAATGTGCCTGTATATTACACCGCTTTTTGACAATGAGCCCGATGCGTAGTTCATCTATGTATAACTGAACAGATTAATAATTAATTATTATGGCTTCTCAGACCTCTATTGGATTGTGCCCCCGCGTATTTACGTGATACCAACGACTTCCTACTGGAAGGAGGGACTCAGTTTGGTATCTCTGGATGTCAAGAGCCTGTACACCCGCATCCCCCATGGTGCTGGGGTGGCACTTTCTAATGTATTGTAATTGTCCATATTGCTTACTTTGCTGGATAGACTCATTTCTCCGTCACATTATACACTTCTCGTTTCCATGGTTATGACCACCCTGCAATCCAGCACCGGTTGTCATGCTTGCACATAAAAAAAAAGCACTGGCTTCTCTGGTGGCCGGGACCACAGGAACTCACATAGGGCGGCGCTTTTTCCTATAGTGTGCAAGCATGGCCACCAGTCCTGGATTTCAGGGTGGTTGTAACCGTGGAAACGAGGCAAGTATAATGTGATGGAAAAATGAGTCTAGCCAGCAAAGGAAGCAATACGGATAATAACAATACATTAGTAAGTGCCTTGTATTAACTTTCTCTACATGATAAATGCCATTTGCTGAAGTGAGACAACCCCTTTAAGTATAAATGGCGCAGCAGATGAACTATATAAAGTACCAATATATTATACCGCCTGTTGACAATGAGTCTGATGCCCAGTGCTTTAATGTATAACTGAACAGATTACTTATTAATGGTGCAGCAGATGAACTAGGTACACGACCCGTTGTTGAGACTAAATTTGATGCACAGTCAGTATAAAAGAACAGATTAAGAATGAATGGCACAGCAGTGGAACAGGATGCACAGGGCGATTACACAGAGCATGCACTGTCCTTGCAGTCTCCCTATGCTCTCCCTACAGTGTCTAAAAACTCTCCCGACATTCTCCCTACACTGTCCCTTCACTGCCCCTATCCAATAATATACAATTAAAAGATTGCTAAAATATTATCCCTAGCACTTGCCATGTCTCTCCCTATGCTCAGTTCCCAGTAAAATGGTGGAGACTGGGCGGGATTAGACCTTTTATAGGGCTGTGACATAATAAGGGACGGCTATCTGCTGCAGGGCAACATGGGTCATATTGTGTTTCCGGGCTTCTTACTTTCACTTTGTACCATATGTAGCCGCCATTTTTAAATGATTCATTATCACGAAACGCAAGGAAACTCGGATTTGTAGCAAATCAAAGTTTTCCTGAAATTTGGATTGAATTCAGTTAGTTTCACTTCGACTTGCTCAACACAAGTTATAATCATGGAAATGAGCAGTGTGTAATGTGATTAAGAAATAAATCTAGCCAGCAAAGGAGGCAATATGAACAATCATAATACATTAGTAAGTGTCTTGTATTAACTTTCTCTACGTGATAAATGCCATTTGCTGAAGTGAGACTACCACTTTAAGGCTGTATCAGACCTGCAGATTTTTCAGGCGATTGTTGAGAAGGAAGCATTCCTTCCCTGCAATCGCCTGCTTGTTAGTGGTGAAGACTGGTGCTATTAGTTGCAGCGATCTCCTTCACAGTATGGGGAGGAGCGGTGGCTAATGCCATCACTCGTACCCATACTGAATTATTGTTTGCCGGCAGCAGATCGTGATTACACAGCACAATCTGCCGCTGGCAAGCAATGATTTTTAAACTTGCTGAAAGATTCTGATTGTCACTTGCTGAAAGATTTCGATTGTTCACTGAGTAATTTGTAGATCATCGCATACAAGCGTTCCTACGAATGCTTGTCAGCAGTGATCTGCCCAACAATCGGCTGGTGCAATACCACCTTTAAAGGTGATTGTGGGAGACGTAACCAGGAGAGCAGGTGGCGAGGTTAGTTAGGCAACTGTACAACAATGCAACAATTCCTCCTTATGGAAAACTTGAATACATACATAATTTTTGGTTGACCGTAAAAAAGAAAATTAAGTTTAAAAAGAAGGTACCTGGATGTATTTCTGTGGAAAACAATATCAGATAGTTCAACCAGACATCGAGAACTTGGTTATCTTTGCCTCATTTATGTAAATAAGATTCTTTAAATCAAGTTTACTATAATGTAATGTCAAACATCTCCAAAAAATGATAACAGGGAGCAAACATGCATATATCAATATATCTTGAAGGAGTTATATAGAGAGTATTGCCCTTGTTGCCCAAGTTGCCCTTGGCTGCATTAGAGTGCTGCATATCACATCTGAACATGCCACCCCCGAGGACCGATCCTATCCGAGGTCTATAGAAATTCCGAGTGGTGTGGTGCAGACTTAACAGTCTCTGGGTATCACGGTGCTCCTACCTGAATACCGTCGCTCCCCAGGGCTTGGCTCCGAAGCACTAAATGGGATAATTTATAGCAGAGATGGAGAATAAATCGAGTCCAGACCTTTATAAAGTTCAACAGCTTTACTTGCATCCACTTGTATACAGAAAACTTGAGAAAACTCTGCTTTCTCTCTCTGTTGTGATAAACTTGGCTCTATTCTAGCAGCTGGAATTTCGGTCTGTTCTCTATCTGTGGAGTGCCTTCGGCCGTTGACCCCCTTGAAATATTCTGTCTGTAAATCTGTAAGGAGTCAGGGTGCTCTATGAGCTGCTTCCCTCTGAAGAGACTTCTACTACAGCAGGGGGCCTCCCCTAGCTATCACATCATGGTACGTTTTTTAAGCTCCACTGTCTAGACTAGACTGGAATCAACTAGAATGCAACCCCCTCCCTTTGGTAGGAAACATTACTGGCCCACTTCTGACAAAAGGGGGAGAATGGAATGGTAAGTTCCATTCTGTCTAAGGATCTTTCTGTACCATATACGCTGCCACCTGCTGGTAAACTAGGCACAGTACATGAACATAATAGTTTCACAGCAATATTATTAATGCACATTGACAAAGGACCTAGAATAAATACACAGATGAAATTGTGGTTAGCAGTTAAAGACAGTAACAGGGTGCAGGAATCGTAATACCACTCTGAGGTCTTGATTCTCAAATTGGGGTTAATAGGCTGTATAATGTAGCTTTTATTAGGATGCCCACCTTGTTAAATTGATAAACAATTCCATTAGACCTTGATTCTTAAATTATGGTGAATAAACGGTCTAATACTACTGTTATTGGGGTGCCCACCTTGTTTCATAGATAAGCAATCCCATTAGGCCTTGATTCTAAAATTGGGGTGAACAAGTACTGTAATTTAACTGTTATTGGGGTTTCTGCCTTGTTAAATTGATAAGCAATAACATTAGGCCTTGGTTCTTAAATTGGGGTGGATAAGCTGTCAATTTTTACTGTTACTGGGGTGCCCACCTTGTTTCTTAGATAATAAATCCCATTAGGCCTTGATTCTCAAATTAGGGTGAATAAGCTGTCTAATACTACTGTTATTAGGGTGTCCACATTGACTTTGAACAACTTATTTTACATATACAGTTCCTGTAACTGTACAGTATGTCCAACAGACAGGTGTCAAGGCCCTCCGAGGGAAAGGGCAGTGGCAAAAATGTTGCTGTAGCCAGCAGAAGTAGCAGCAGAAAAAGGGGGTGGGGGTGGGTGAAGGGGTAGAAGCAGCTGCAGCAACAGGCCAGAGCTTCCCCTGTCATCCAGCTGTCATGTTTTGACCAGCAATTTAGTTGTACTTGCATGGTTGACTTGGTCTTCAACATCATCTCAACTGACATCAGATACCCACAGCCAGGAGTCCGTTGATTCCTCTGACACCACACTTAGTTGGCATGGCCAAGGAACAATCTCTGTGCCTATTCCTGCTCTCCCGCTCCTTCTGCTTGGGAAGTATTGTATGCTGCTGGCTCTGCTCCGTTTTTCTGCGAGGACGAGCTTATTTAGGATTGTCAGCAGCTACTGCCCAACCTGGATTTGGAGGAGAGGTCCGCAGCTCTGTCGTGTAGGTGTGCAGGTAGCAACAATCAGAGTCTCATTGGAGCAGGTGTTGTGAGCGGTTGGGGAAGCGGACATGAGACTGGCGAGGGTGACATAAGTGAGGAGCAGACAGTAGTGGATAATGATATAAACGATTGCACGTGGGAGCTGGGTGAATATGGGGCTTCATCATCAGGAGTGAGTGTAGCAGCTTGCCCGTGAGACAGCGCCAGCATGTGGCTGAGCCAGCAGAGTGGCGGCAGTGTGAGACCTGGAGCCAAACAAGCTCGGATAACTCTGTCTGCTACTCAGGAGCCTACAGTACTTGTCAGGAAACAACTAGCAGTGCATGGCTTCATAAAGGCAGTGGCATGCAGTGGTGGGGAAAAAATGCCATACTTACCGAAGTGGGAATTTTTCATCAAGCTGTCGAAGGACGTCAATGTGGCCTTATGTGGGATCTGTTGCCTGAAGGTGAAGCGTGGCCAGAGTGCCAATGTTGGCAATTAACACATGGAGTGTCACCATAAAGTGGCCTGGGAAAACCGTGTGTTATGCAACCAGGTGTGGACCCACTGCGCCACTGACTGGCTATACTCTGGAGGGGCGTGACTAAACAACTGCCTGGTCTTCACCTAGAGCCTCTGATGGTGAGGATAGACTTGGGCCATTAGGGTAGTTGCCTGGAGCAGTCCCCGAGTCAGTGGAAGCTAACCAGGGGGTCAAAGATACCGGTGCAAGCATTGAGGGAAAGTCCAAAGTCAGGGCAGGCAGCGATCAAGCAAAGTCCGTAAACAAAGTCCAAGGTCAGAGGCAGATGGCAATAAGCAAAGTCCGATAAATCCAAAAGCAGGGTCTGGTACATAGAAAATCAGAACTTCAAAAACACCTTCACAGTAGGAACTAAACAAGCTAGTGACCATGAATTGCTCAGGCATCTTCCTGGGGCAGGAAGTGCCTTTAAATACTTCCTGCAATCCAGCCATAGGCTGGGGAGACAGAGGGCGTGTATGTGCTGCCTCACAAGGGAGGAGAGGCAAACCCATGCAAGCCCTAACAAACCAGTTCAGGACTCAAGCAGGAAGTAAGCTCTGGCATGGAGCACAGATACAAGAGTTAAGCTACCTGCTGCCCACACTTGTCAGCACGGCGCATGGCAGCAGGAGGGAAAAAGGGAGCCCGGTGCCCATGCCCGCAGGCATGGGCAGGAGCGCTGGTACGGACCGCTGGGCTAACACCATGGCACTATTGTAGTGGTATGGCTTGACACAGCAACGGCTGCATCTCCCAGCGGACTGCACCTCTTCTACAGCAGTCAAGGCTCAACCACCTCAGCAGAAGGGAGCTGTGTTTCCTTGCTATTGTCTAGTGGTTCTACTCCTCGTCACGCAGTTCACCAGGAATCAGTCACCGAGGCGATTGCAAAAAGACAACAGTACGAAGAACTAGAAGGAAAGATGGAACCTCTATATCGGCGCTGTCAGCAGGGATGCAATAGGTAGGTAGGTATTAATAAAAGCAGGTATAGGTTTATTCACAGTCTACGTGTTTCAGGGGCGGAGAGCCACCTTCATCAGGACAGTATGAAGGGGGCTCTTCGCCCCTGAAACGCATACACTGTGAATAAACTATACCTGCTTTTTTTAATACCTACCTGGTATCGCATCCCTGCTGATTCCTGTCTTTTCTCCTCTTTTGCACTCAACCAACAGTGCAGAAGCTGGACGTGCTCCTTGCCACGTTGCTGATTCTACAGTCCCTCCCTTTCCATGTGGTTGACCCATTTCAGAGAACTGATGGCTTGGGCAGAGCCAAGGTGAAGAGTCCCAATCCGTCCTTACTTCTCTAAAAAAGCTGTACCATACCTGCACACATATATTGAGCCAAAGATGGACCAGTCCTTGAGCCTGTTGGTGTCTGTTACAGTTCATGGCAGCGCCACCATGTGGAGCTGTAACTGTTCCAGAAGTCTTCCACCTAACTGCAAGACATTTTGATAATGGCCAGGAAACTGTGCATGCACTTCAGCCATTGTTAACATGCAAAACCCACCCTCCTTGAGCTGCAAAGGCAGAATAGTGTTCCCCAACATCGCCTCATATGCGATGCTTCCAGACGTTGGAACTCCACCCTTCACATGTTCGACCAACTATATGAGCAGAGGAAGGCTGGGAACGACTTCTTGATGATGCAGACTGACAGGGGTACTCCCTGTGTAACTTCTATGATACCCAGTGTCAGTTCATGCGTGTTGCCTGCTGTTTGCTCAGGCTATTTGAGGAGGCCACTTTATTTGGGCATTAATGTTCTGACTGCACCAGAACATTGTGAAAATGGCAGGTTAATTCTGGCCACGTGCTTCAGCCACTATTCTGATGCTGCCACCCATCTGATGCCACACACCTGCTGTCTCTGCTGCCATCTTCTCCTACTGCCTTGGTCTGTTTCTGCCACTGTTGTTGTCCCCCACCTCCCCACTCTGTGATTGGACAACTATGTCGACTCCTCATGCTGTTGCCACCCTAACCACTTTGTGACTGGGCCACTGTGTTGACTCCTCAAGCTGTTTCCACCCTCCCCGCTATTTGACTGAGCCACTGTGTTAACTCCTCATGCTGTTGCCACGCTCACCACTGTGTGACTGGGCCACTGTGTTGACTCCTCATGCTGTTGCCACCCTCACTAGTCTGTTTTGGGGACAATATTGTCCCTCTTTGGCCTTGTTTAAATCACAGTTTATTTCACAGTTCTCCTGATCCATCAGAAGAACCGAAAAATGAAAAACACAACAGATCCTGTCTTTGGAGCATCTATAAGGCCTCCATCACATGGTCAGTATTTTTAATCAGGATTTGATCATGAAGCTAACAGTAGTGGGTCCAAAACACAGAAGACAAGCAACTTTTCTTCACATGTCATCTCTGTTTTGGACCCACTCCTCTTTTTGCCTTACCAATACTTACTAAATACTGACGCAAAAAACTGACCAAATACTGAGCAGGACTTCTTTTCCATCTGAGTAAAACAGATGTCAGATATAAATGGCCAAAACTCATGTAAATTGAGCATAAGGCCTCTATCACACAGTCAGTATTTTGCATCAGGATTTGATCATGATTTGGAAGCCAAAAACAGGAATGGGTCCAAAACAGAAAATACATGCAAACATTTGCTTCACATGTTTTGGTCCCACTACTATGTTTGCCTTACCAATACTGATCAATTCCTGACCAAATACTGACCATGCAAAGGCGTATATTGAAAACGAGAGGATCCACGTTGAGTGAAAATTACATTGCAGATTCTGTAATATACTGGACATTTATATTTTATTAGTGAAACCTCTCCAAAATGTAACTGTGTCACTAGACCATCCCTATACTGTTCACAATGCTTAAGAGAACCACTCCTCTTAAAGACCATTTTTCACTTTAACTTTGGTTAGTCATCTCAAAAAAGTTTATGTAGTTGTAACATACATTTTTTATTTCATCAAATAGAAAAAATGCAAAGGTGGCATTCATTTTATTATAAATCCACTGTACATTATATACGTTGGAGAATGATTCTAAAACTGCCACTAACTAAGTTTATCTAAGTTCTTCTCACTAACTAATTGTCCTATTACACAGGAAATGAAAAAGTCTGAAACAAGCCCCAAACCATGATATACATAGCAAGGTTGTTGCCACTCCATTAAGAGCCTTTTACACAGTGCAATTATTGGAAATGAATGTTTAAATGAACACACATTATTGTAATGGTTTGTACGGTTATATTCCATTACAAGTAGCAGCACACAAGAGGCGCTGCTGCCAACAAATGATAATTTTTATGTATGCATAAAAGATAGTCAATGACAGACACACACGTTATTGTTCTTTGGTCAATTTCTTGCAATCTCGGTACAGTGCAATTATCAAGAAGGATCATTCTTACAAAAGAGTGTTTGGGCTATAATCGCCTAGTGTAAAAAGACCTTGTTTGACTTGTTTTGGGAGTTTTGAAGATCAGTTAGGTCTCACAGCATCCAGGACTGTTACAAAGTGCTCATTATGTCTGTCAAACTGGAGAATCCTGGATATGAACCATTTTACCTGTGAAAAGAATTTTTTTTACCATCAGAGAACAAATTGAGGAGGGGAATGTTTGTTCTACAGGAACACAGAAAATTAAAAAGGTTTCCCAGGATCCCCTTGTTTTTTTCTTAGCACCCCTAGTATTTTTTACCTAATACAACAATCATACTCACCTGGTTTCTGTTTCCTGGCTACATTTGGCTATCTTCCGCTCTCAGGTTTGTTTACTTCCAGCCGGGCTGGGGTCACATCTGCTGCTGCCACCAATGGCTGGCACTAGTGGAGACATGCCCCTAAGTCGCACATGACCCAGCAGTGATGTGTCACTTTTGGGCCAGGGTGCAGGTCCAGTGTGGCGAGGACTAGGTGAATATGATTCTTGTGTTAGGTCAAACATGTTAAAGTGGCTAGGCAAAAACCAAGAGGATCCTGGAAAAATTCCACCATGGGCCAGTTTTCACCTTCCTGACCAGGCCATTTTTTTGCAAATCTGACATTTGTCACTTTATGTAGTAATTATTTTGTGACACTTTTTACTTATCAAACCCATTCTGGGATTGTTTTCTTGTGACACATTGTACTTCATGAAAGTGGTAAATTTGAGTTGATATATTTCACCTTTTATTTTTATAAAAATCCAAAATTTGCCAAAGATTTGGAAAAATTAGCAATTTTTTTTTCAATTTCTCTGCTTTTAATACAGATAGTGATACCTCATAAAATAGTCATTACTTTACATTTCCCACATGTCTACTTTACATTGGCATCATTTTGTAAATGTCATTTTCTTTTCTTTGGATGTTAGATGGATTACAATTTTAGATGCAATTTTTTAAATTTTTAAGAAAATTTCCAAAACCCGCTTTACTTTGTGGGGGTTACATAATAGAAACCACCAATAAGTAACCCCATTTTAGAAACTACACCTCTCAAGTTATTCAAATATGATTTTCCAACCTTGTTAACCCTTTAGGAAAGGTAAAGAAAAATAGAGTAGAAATTTCAAAATTTTACTACTTTTTGCAAATTTTCCATTTTAATCAATTTTTGAAAGCAGCAAGGTTTAACAGCAAAACAAAACTCGATATTTATCATCCTGATTCTGCATGGTCATAAAAAGCTGTATGGGCACAAGGCAGGGCACAGAAGGAAAGGAGCCACATATGGATTTTGGAGGGCAGATTTCACTGGGATAATTTTAAGTTGCCATGTCGCATTTCAAGACCCCCCCCCCCCGGTGCATCCCTACAGTAGAAACTCCCAAAAAGTGACCCTATTTGGAAAATACCCCGATATGGTTACAGTTTTATTGGTACTAATTTGGGGTACATATGATTTTTGATCGCTCGATATTATACTTTTTGTGAGGCTGTTCTGGCACAGTTTTATTTAAAAGATTTTTACGGCGTTCACTTGACCGAATAGATCATGTGTCATTTTGATAGAACTGGTCGGTACAGATGCAGCAATACCTAATATGTCTATTTTTTTTATTTATTTCAGTTTTACACAATAAAAAACATTTTTTGAAAAAAAAATCATGTTTTTGTTTCTACGATTTCTGAAAGCCTTATTTTTTTACATTTTCTGCTGTTCTTCTTGTGTAGGAGCTCGCTTTTTGTGGGAAGAGTTGACTTTTATATTGGTACAATTTTTGGGTAAATAGGTGATTTTTTACACTTTTTTGGGGCATGCTGGCCAAAATCTGGCTCTCTTTTGACACATGACTTAAATTTTATTATTTTTTAAGGCATTTACGACATTCACCTGCTGGGGTAGGTCATGTGATATTTTTATAGAGCCGCTCGTTATGGATGGAGTGATATCTAATACTGTATGTCTATTTTTATTGAATTTTTAAAATGTTTTTAATTAAAAATAAAACGACTATTACATCTGTGTGTTCGCTGTTCGGTTCTGAGATCCGGCGTGGGATCCCAAAACCACAGCAAAATTATTCCGTTATAATAATACAACCGGCTGCATCCGTTCAGAACAAACCTGGTTGTATCATTACAAAAATGAAGAAACTGGATTCGGAAATGCATTCTGGTGCACTCTGTTTCGGTTTGTTCAGTTTTGTCCCTATTGACAATGAATGAGGACAAAACGAAAGCGATGTGCTGCGGTTTTGAGACCCTGTGTCGGATCTCAAAACGAGACAACACAACACAGATGTGAAAGCAGCCTAAATGAATTGTGCTGTTAGCTTGAACAACCTGCGTCTTCAGAAAGTCTTCAGCATGAACATACTGCAGTGATACTGATCATAAGATTTACTGAGCAACATGAAGCAATAGGAATATTGGAGATACCTATACACAAAGAACATTTGACTTCAACGTTGTGTTGAAATAAAGCTGAATTCCATAACCAGTCCGCCATGTTGATTGTTACAGTAGCCAAGGTGGGCACACCTAACGCTACAAAATAACTCCAAAAAGCTAACGCATCAATGAGAACTTTTGTGGTAGTTTGTACTCATTTCCCCCTGCTCTTTAAGCCTGTATGTTGCCTTATCAACTAACGTTTTAGATTACTACTAGAAGCAAAACTTCACTTACCTTTACAATTGTGATGGTTGCACTATAAAGGAAACTGATTAGAAATAAGGTTATAAATGTGACTGCTGTAGACCAGAGACTGTCATCATCATCCTCACTGCTACACTCCCACAATATGTACTCTGCAGAGAAAGAGATTACACACAATCATTATTAATTAAAGCAGAACCATTCGACTTTTACAGTCTATGTAACCGGGGAGCATTGTATTATGCAAAGAAGGTGTTTTTTTCTTTTGTTGCTACATTGGGGTCCATGTAATTTATTGACCACCGCTGCCTACAGCATGTGTGTTTCTTGCTGCAGTTTTTCTTGTCTTAGTGTTGCACACGAAGAAGATTCAGGATATAACATTTATGGCTTATCCTGTGATGGGTGGGGACCTTCACCGATCAGCAGAATGTTACGGCCCTTTTTACATTCTACTGGTCAGTGAGGGACCACCAATCATTCAAACATGGCCTAAAGATCTTGGAAAAGAGGTGAGTTATATGTGAACTGGCCTGACCATTTAAACCATGCATAATTGTTGCCAATATTAACAGTAATAGGGCTGAACAGAATATTCAATTATTTATACAAATATTAGTTCAAGGGTATGTCCACATGGGGTTTATTTTGCAACAGAAAGAATGCTGTAAATTTTGCTATGAAGCATGTCAAAATCTGCAACAGATCTCCGATTAGTTCGATTAGTTGCTTGTGGAGTCCGATTAGTTGCTTGTGGATTTTGACACATATTTTGCTGTGGATTTCTCATAGATTTCACCCTGTGAATTCCCATAATTTATGTTGATTTTTTATTGCATTCTGCATACATTGTTTACACATTGCATGGATTAGAATTGCTTAAGGCTGGGGCTACATGGCTGTCTTGGCCACAACAGTCATCGTTCGAGCAGGGATTACATTGTAGCATTGCAGCCATGGAACTGAATGGGGTCTTCGCAACTTGGGTCCTGTTGAGATTCCATTTCATGTCTGCATTGCCAAACTGAGAGTGGTGTCATGGCCAAGGTCCCCTAAGTCTAAATCTCATCCAGTTTGCTCTGTCAGCTGAATATCTAAAGTATATATGCCTTGTGTGGATGTACCCTATGGCTTCATGCACAAGGCAGAGCCATATAAAATCAGAGACCCATCAGTGGACCTATACATTTTGACGGTGCTGTAGTATGGCTCCATGCAACTCGTAACTTGTAAAGAGCTGTCAAATATGAACATATGCATAAGGTTTAATTCCAATATACCTGTTATGAGATCAGTATTGTCCTCATTTCTGTTATTTTATGAAGGGCATAGAAGGTTTACCTATAAATTCAATGTAAGCAGCATTTAACATTTTTATAGTATTAGTATGTATGATAGTTTCTATATTGTTAGGTGACTTACGGATGTAGCAGAGTTAACACACACACTTGGTGAGTTATCACATCTAGTTAATGCGTTATGACTGTTAACTCTGGCGCATCTGTATGTCATAACTTGTTTATAACCCATTCTGGGCCTATTAAATTTTTTGAGCTATATGCTTTAGTGACATGTCCCATAGAATTTTTCCTCTTTGACACATTGGGGATTATCCATGGAAGAAGTTCTTAGGGCTTTTGCAGATGAGCGGATCTCCTGCGTGTTATCCGCAGCGAGAATGAGAGCCAAGCTGCGCAGTGGACATCAGAGGCACAAAGCAGTAACATGATATATACTGCTCCGTGCCTCCATGTGATCCTTTTACTACAAAATCACTGTGACAACTTTATCTCACAGTGATTTTGTAGTTTGAATACTATTCTAAATACTGCAGTCACAAATGCATGTATTAGTGTAAACCATCTTTTTTTCAGTGCAGTACACTTGTGGTTGGGGGGGTTGGACAAGGATATTCACATACAGCATTTTGTAAGTAGTCGCCAGATATTATACTGTTGTAAATGAGATTTCACAAAATATAATTGACTCAGTGCTGTTCACATTTGAACATGTCTTTAAAATCCAAGACTTTAACTCCAGTTTTCCATATGGGTAATTCTAGAAAAAGGTCTTAACTACTTCTTAAAAAAAATGAATGTACATTATGTATCTCTTGCTTGCCTTTGGACTACTACTGCTAGATGTGCATGTAGTCTATGGCTAGGATGTCATGACATTACTAGGTCACCCACAATCTGCACTTTAATTTGGTGTAAAGTTAAAATGTAATATAGTTGGATTTTGTGGTTTCTTGCTCCTGCAATCATAGGGAAACATTGACATCTACACAAGTTGCATGAGTGCAGTGATTTTGCCATGACTTGGAGGTCAAGCATGTGTCACTATGAAGCCCTAGAGTCCATGAAAATTGTTTAATTTATATAGGTGTCATCTTACCACCAAGATAAGCTTTACTTCTCCCCATATACCAAAAGTTGAAAGGGGTTATCATATGCATCACTGTATGGGAATCTACCCACAGATTTGTCCACTGATTGCATGGAACCCTTTTATTCTTGTGATTGGTGACAGTCGCAGTGATGGCATATTGGATAAGTGTACAGTACTTGTCAAGTGTCAACGGAAAAAAAACATTTAAAAACTTGGTTCTGAAGTCGGCTTCGGTAACGAGATACCAAAGCCGACTTTAGATACCTGTTTTAAAATGTTTTTTCAGTTTAATAACCAAATACCGAAGTTATTCACCATAGTCCAACAGTAATACTCTGTCTATGTCAGATTTTGCAGTTTCTTTTTCAGTTTCTAAACCTTTTCAGGTGTCATGTCTGAATGATTGAAACTAGGGATAAGAGATCCTAGATCCAAAGTCGCTTTGCTCAAAACTTCAGTTTAATGCTGTATGGAGATCCATCTCTGTGCAGCATTAAAGTGTATGGCCTCTGAAGAGCCGAAGTGAGTTATTCCTGAAGTCTCGCGTGGATTCAGTAAAGAACTTCGGGATTTGATTTTTCTACGAAAAAAAAACAACATTTTAAAACTTGGTTCTGAAGTCGGCTTCGGTACCGAGGTACCAAAGCCGACTTCAGATACCTGTTTTAAAATGTTTTTTCAGTTTAATAATCAAATACCAAAGTTGTTCACCAAATCCTCACGAGACTTCGGGAATAACTCACCTCGCCACATCGGAGTCCATACATTTTAATGCTGTACAGAGATGGATCTCCGTACAGCATTACACCGAAGTTTTGACCAAATCAACTTCTGATCTATGACCCGAAGCTCGATTCTCTCAACACTAATTGAAAACTTAAGCCAGAACCTCCAATGATAGCCAGAAAGAATGGTATGTGCAGTCTTAGCAACTTATCAATATCTATACAATTTAGGCCCCAATTTAGGCTCTTTCACATTAGCGTTTTTGCTTTCTGTCCTAGAGTTCCGTCCTCGGGGCTCTAGGACGGAAAGATACTGATCAGGATTATCCTAATGCATCCTGAATGCAGAGCAATCCATTCAGGATGCATCAGGATGTCTTCCGTTCAGTATGTGAACGTTTTTTGGACGTTGACAAAAGCGCAGCATGCTGCGGATTTGTCTCCGTCCAAAAATCCGGAAGACATGCCGTAACGCCGGATCCGGAATTAATGCCCATTGAAGTGCATTAATCCGGATCCAGCCTTAAGCTAAACGTCGTTTCGGCGCATCGCCGGATCCGATGTTTAGCTTTTATTCAATGGTTACCATGGCAGCCAGGACGCTAAAGTCCTGGTTGCCATGGTAAAATGTAGTGGGGAGCGGGGGAGCAGTATACTTACCATCCGTGCGGCTCCCGGGGCGCTCCAGAGTGACGTCAGGGCGCCCCACACGCATGGATCACGTGATCGCATGGACCACGTGATCCATGCGCATGGAGCGCCCTGACGTTATTCTGGAGCGCCCCGGGAGCCACACGGACTGTAAGTATACCGCTCCCCCACTCCCCACTACTACTATGGCAACCAGGACTTTAATAGCGTCCTGGCTGCCATAGTAACCTGAAAGCATTTCGAAGACTGATCAGGATCCTGATCAGTCTTCTAATGCTTTCAGGCGACTTGCGTTCTGACGGATCCGGCGGGACAGAAGTGCCCACCGGATCCTCAGAACACAAGTGTGAAAGAGGCCTTACCTATTTGAAGTTATGAGAATAGAACCTTTGAATGTTGAAAGACAACTGGTATATGCTAAATTATGTTACATAAAGTTGGGCACCCATATTAGAAAATTGTTACAGATCCAGATCTGCTGTGCATGGTGGTAGCTGGACTGCTCCCCAAGGTTTGCTGCCTAAGTGGAGAACAAATATTTAGCATGGCAATCCTTTGTTCCCCTCAGGGATAAGCTCTGGCACCCATATATCCCCTTTATCTTACAGAAATAAACATGTATGCTTCCCAATTAATCTGAGTGTGCATGTGGGTTGCGTCAATGTATATATTTTAACTTCAACAAAGCATTTGATCCTGTGCCACATAAAAGGTTAGTATATAAAATAAGATTGCTTGGACTGGGAGAAAATGTGTGTATATGGGTAAGTAACTTGCTCAGTGATAAAAAACAGAGGGTGAGTATTACTGCTACGTAGTCAGACTTGGAAACTGTCACCATTCGGGTGAGACAATAGATCTCTCTGCCTGAGGAGGTGGTGATGGTGAAGTCACTAAAAGAATTTAAGAGGCGCCTGGATGTATTCCTGTTGTGATCAGCTTTGCAGAATAACAGGCTGAACTGGATGGGCATATGTCTCTATGGGATTGTCAGAGGTGATAACTAGGGATGAGCGAATCGACTTCGGATGAAACACCCGAAGTCTATTCGCATAAAACTTCGCTCTAATACTGTACGGTGCTATCGCTCTGTATAGTATTAGAATGTATTGGCTCAGATAAGCCGAAGTTATTACTTCACAAAGTCTCACAAGACTTCGCATAATAACTTCAGAAATTGATTTATACTGTAAAAAACATTTTCCGAACCAGAGTTCGGAAAATGTTTTTTTATAGTATAAATCAATTTCTGAAGTTATAGTAATAACTTCGGCTCATCGGAGCCAATACATTCTAATACTGTACGGAGTGCTCGCTCCGTACAGTATTCGAACAAAGTTTTATGCGAATCGACTTTGGATGCTTCATACGAAGTCGATTCACTCATCCCTAGTGATAACTGTCTAAAGAGCAAACATTTGGCTGACAACTATCTAATGTGTATAGCCAACAGTAGTTCATGGCTATAATCATTTTAGAAGAAAACAAGAGCTTTCTGCCCACTTCTTTGCCTAACTAGATGTCCGAACTTTTATTTGATCACAGAGATTGGATCACACATGGCTAGGATATAATAATAGAGGGAAATTTATCATGTCTTGCACTCTAGAATTTTAGCTTCAACAAGTTACAAAATAGGTCTTTTGTGACTTTTTTTGGGGTCACTTGTACACAGATTTTTTGAATTTCTTTAGCATTTTTACACCACTCATTCCACTTTTGAAAAGTGTGTGGCATTGTTGGCATTGTTAGCTGTTATTTCATTTTATTCCAGATTTTTTTTTATTGCGACATCCAGTGTGTGTGTGTGTGTGTGTGTGTGTGTGGGTGGGGTGGCATAAAAAACTGGAGTAGTCTTTATAGTCAAAACTGTTTGACTCAAAGTTAATGAAAAAGTACTCTAACACAGACTCCTGCAAAACTGACTAATTGTTCCCCTCATGATAAATTCCCCCATTGTGTTGTATCTTCCTTTGTATTCCTTCTCTGGTGTTTTTGTTTTTCTATGTACAAAGTACTAGAGTGCAAGCAAAAAACAATATTAGACAGAGAGGAAACATGCCATGTACCATTTAGCGTGCCACAGGGATGTAGGATAGTGTATGAAGTGTGTGGAAGTGGATATGTAGGGATTGCGCACCAGGGGATGTTTCTCTGTTATGTCCTAATAAATATACTTATAGTGAAATATGTATCATTTTATTTAAAAAATTAAAACAGTATATCTGGATTTAGGAGCCAATTGTACCTGAGAGCAAGCAGGTTCAGCTTTGGTGGGTCTAGTAATATGAAACAATGCTTGCAATACATATATGTACAGTATATAGAAAAGGCAATACCAGTATTTAATTGCGTGAAGACACTATAGATTGCATATGGTACTATTTTACTTATGTTACTCTTCTGTTCATTTGAGAGCTATGTCAATAACTACATTTGGTATTTTTGGCACCCTGTAAAATCCCGAATTCATGCATTACAAAAGGACTCCATGTAGTCCTAGTCTTGATCAGTTTGTCCCAAAGACTACAGTTTTTGTCAGTTTTGCTTTTCATAACCCACTACTCTACTGGTGAATATTTAAATCCTTTGATAATACAAAGTACATTACATTTGAGCATCAGAGTTGGCCATGGGCTTTTTATATGTATTTCCAGGTATTCCTGATTCATCCCAAACATACTAATAATTGGCGTCCTATGAAACTGACCCTAGTGTGTCTACATAGTTGGAAAGTTAGACTGGAGGAGCCATGGGGGACACACATTCTCTGTGCAGACCAAGCTAGTATTATTCACATAAAGGTTAAGAAATCTTAAATCTTTCCCACAGAAGATTAGTATTTGCTTGAGAAGTCCAGATGACAAAACAACAGACATTTTTAGTTTAGTGATATAATCTTAAACAAGAGTTTATTGAGATACAAGCACGCATGACATAACAGACAAAATCTAGTGTTCCACACACCAGACACACAAGAAGGGATATATGGTAGATATACATGACATACATTGGTTAGAAATCATGATGACTAATATTAGTAAAATGCAGTTAGTGGTGATGGATGGATTTTTTTTTCTATTGTCGCTCCATAACTAGGTCTTATGGAAATACAACTAAATGTTGCTAACTGCATTGACCTAAGATCTTCATCATTTTTTAGTGCTGAAACATTACTGGTTGATGTTCCACACATCAAACGGATGGAAAACTGTGGTTAACAGATACTGAATAATATATGGGGTGGTCAAGACAATAAGCATTTGTGCCTACTTCAGGGTCTGGATAGGGAATAAAGCACAAAAATCATTTACCCCTAGATTTCTTTATGTCTTTGGAAGTTATCTTGCTGTGAACAGCACTGCATGTAAACGTTGCTCCTCTATTCCAGTCAGATTTCTCAATTGTGAGTGTACTATACATAAAGTAGGTATCTTCATCGTCTTGCAGGATAGGCTCAGTATTTTTGTAGTATTCTTCATCCTGTACTATACCATTCTTCAGCCACTGGGTGTATATCGCTTTAGGCTTGAACCCTTTGATGCAGCAGGTTATAGTGACAAAGTCATGGGTAAGAAGTTCGTCTGCATGCGGTGAGAAGACATAAATTGATGGTTCCATGGCTTCGACTAAGGAGGAACAGAGATAAAAGATATTATATGGCACATTTTATAAATGTTATGATCTAAAGTCATCCATGCACATAAAGTAAGCACTGGCCAACATGCTGCTGATATGCTGTTTCTGAAAATGTTTGAATGATCCAACCATCAAAATGGCAGATCTATGAGGAGCTCTAAAAAATAAAAACCCACAGTGGCACAGGATCTAAAAAGTAGTTTAATTTTATTTTCCTGTATACAGCAATGCCTCTTGTTATTGATATGCTATTTATGCAGAAGTTACAGATACATGAAATTCAGGGAACTGGGTGAAATGAAGGAGGTAGTGAAATGGACAAATTGTCCAGGGCCAGCCTTATACTGCCTTATGTGGTCATTTTGTTGGCACCCTGCCTCATATAATGTACAATACTGTGGTGCCCAAATAGCAGTGCTATGAATTTATGAAGAGCTACTACTGGCATACACTGTAAAAATAATATACTGCAGAGTACCTATATAACATTGCCACTTGCCATCCAAAGTTTAAGGAATTATTAGATTATCATCCGATAACAGTACCATTAATAAATAGTAGTTATGAATTATAATATTAAGATTTGCAGTGGCTCCATGCCTTCAGTGTCAGGGGATCTGTGATGTTCCTTTCATCGGGGAAGGGGGGGGGGTGTTACACGTCATGCTCCACGTAATGCCACACAGATTTCACAGACCTAAGGACAGCCCTGGTTAAAGCAGGTGCTAAATGTCTTAAGGGCCCTTTACATGGGCCGAGAATCTGCTAGATAATAGCTAACAAGCATTTATAGGAATGCTCATTAGCTATTATTTGGCAGTGTAAAGGTGCTGCTGATTACCCTATCCATCTTGTAATGGATCATTTGTGCAGACGCAAAAATGAACATTTGCTGGCAGCAGATCGCACTGTGTAAACATGCTTTGCAGCCGGCCAACAATAAATCTGTTTGGGGCCGAGCAATGGCATTAGCAATCATTCCTCTCCATCCTGTGGAGATCGCTGCATGTAAATACAGGGGTCTTTTCCGCTGACCAGCAGTTGATTGCCGGGAAGGAACCGTTTCTTCCCGACAATCACCTGCTGTATTGTCCCATCTAAAGGGACCTTTATTGCTAGCCTAGAGTTACGCAAACAAATACAATTACCTTCTGTATATTTGATGGACTTTTCTATTGGAGCAGGAAGGTCACTGTTTTGGACAATGCAGGTGAACAGTTTGCCACTTGACCAATCAGATAAACTTAGTTTCAATGTTTTCTTGACAGTGTACCGCCCAGAATAATCTCTTTCAGGTTCTGAAGTAAATTCTTGAGGTCTTTTGCCGTCCTCTCTGCTCCATTTGATTGTTAATGAATCTGGAGATTCTACTTGAGACACCTGACAGATAAGTTTTGGCTGCTTGGTGATTAGGATGTCTTTAGGGGTAGGAGGAAGGACAACGACCTTTGGAACAATACTTCCTGGAACTGTAAGTCAAAATTAAGAATACATAATAGAGGGCTAAATTATTATTTGTTATATTGCAGCACAATATATCATTGTGTGACTAATGATTACATGAAATGTCTAGCACCACATATGTTAAGTGTTTGACATTTGTCAAACAACTTTCTAGATATGATTCACATCATCATCATTTTTATTATCATCATCATTGCAGTGTTATTGTTTATGAAAGCTATTCTTACCTGGACACTTCTGTATAGTGTCTTCATTTCTGGTCTCACTTGCAGGATGATTCACTTTACATGTGTAGGAATCTCCAGCATTCCAGTCATCTTTTGGAACACTGACTTTGCTATGAGTACCAAAGGTGCCATCATCCTCTTTGTAAGGGGTGCTGTTTGATGGGACAATAGATGTTGGCTCTCCATTCAACAGCCATTGGATGTTTATATCTTTAGGAGCGTATCCACTGATGAGACATACCAGATCTACAGAACCATTTTCACCACAGGAAGCCTGCATGACTTCTACTTTAGGTGAACTTGTTTTCATGGAACATGCTAAAGAAATAAGACAAACAACATATACATTATTATGAGCCATCTATATCTTTTAGTATGTCATAGAGGTGTATATATCATAATGTAATCATATACATCATGTAGGTTCTTCACTAATATCAAACTGGGTGAAATAGCATCAGAGTAGATCTCACTCAGGGACTATGTTGGGAAAAGAAACAGAAACTGTGTAGACTGTGATCTATGTGCATAAGTGTAAAGATGGAGCTTTTTTTTAGGGTAGCCTAAAATTAAAGAAATCTTTGACATTCTGGATTTCAGTATGGCAGATCCTATGTTTTCCTGAGACATAAGAGGCAGAGGTGTCTTGCAGTAGCTTATCTTCTGCCAATATAAGTATGTCTGCTTACAGTGGAGTCAGACATAATAGATGTTGGATGAAATGCATGGTTGGTTTAAAGGGGTTGCTTAGGATTGGCGCCACACCTGTGCACAGGGTATGCCTAGTAGTGCAGTCCCATTCACTTTAGTGGAGCCAAGAAAAACCATGGTCAAGGATTGCTCTGTTTTTGGAAGAAGAGTTTTTATAAACCTTTACAACACCTTTAAGTGTACAGTAGTCACTGTATGCTAACTCCTCAGAGTATCCAAGAGCTACTCTCAACAATGAAATATGTAACCTAGTTTAGTTTTAATGTAGATCCCCTTTAACTTACAGGAATTGTCCAGGATTATAAAACATAACTGGTTTCTTCAAAAAACATATCCACGGGGTATGTATTTTATTGCAGCTCATCTTCACTGAAGTAAATGGGAGCTGCAATATCACATACAACCTCTGAACAGGTGGAACACTGTTTTAGAAGAAGACAGCCATGTTTTTTCTATCCTGGCAACCTGTTTAATCATTAGAAAATGTGGTGATCTCACCTTCAATCTCTTTGGTGATCTTAACACCTGTTGGTTTGTGGTGAACATTACACTCATATTTCTTTTGGCTTGTCCAGTCAGATGTTGGGATAGTCAGTAGATTGGCTGAGAGGTATGTTCCCTTATTTCCAAGGACACCTGGGAAGTTCCTAATTCCACTTGTAATAGAACCTGAATTCCACTGTACATCTACAGGAGTGGGAAGGTAACCAGTAGACAAACACCCAATGGTGACGGTATCAGTGGACAAAGAATTGCAGCAGGGCACTAGTGGGAAGACTGAAGGAGCGCTTTGGGTAGCTGTAAATGAAATATAAACACGGAACATTTGTGGCAATAAGTACACAGAAAGTAAAAGATTAGGATGTACATAACTTTTATCATATAACTTTTACGATTGTAGTAAATTGAAGAGATGCAATTTCTTTTTAGCAAAGTAGATACCTATTGAAAATTGGTGCTATAAACCATCAAAATCAACTGGATTCTTTTATCGAGTAGAGTAGTTCTTACACAAAATAATACAGCATTTATTGGGAATTGTTTTGAGCTCCAACGTAAAATCTGTAACAGTGTCCTTAGTTACCAGGCATCATTAAAAGTATGTGTCCTCATATGGGGCAAATAGACCTTTTGGCCCCCCTTAGGCTCCAAGGACCAGGTGCTACTGCAGTCCCTGCTCTCCCTATAGTTATGCCCTGCTTTTGAGAGTTATAGTTGAGTTTGTTTATTTATAACAACTAACACCTTTGTTCAGTCTCTATAACCATTCATATTGCTAGTGTGGAAAATATAATGAAGATTATAGGCTTGGTGTATTAGAAAACATCTCTTTATATTGATTTATATTTCAGTTTGAATTAAGAGGTAGGGCATATAGTAGCTTTATGTAAAATATCCTTACTATGAGATAAGCCCAGTCATTGTTGTACATGCAAGAGTGATGTCAGCAGAAGGCAGATACAAGATGGCTTCCACTAGTGTGGGGAGGCAGGGAAAGGCGAGTGCTCTCCAGTATATTTGCTGTATTTTGTGTTAGGTTCTGGGGGTTTTCTGAGTATTTAATATTGATGACCTGTCTTCAGGATATGTTATCAGTATGTGATCAGTGGCACACCTGCCAAGCCGCTGTGAGTGCTGCGGCCTTGTCACAGCTCCGCAAGCACAGCACCATCCATTGGTTAGTAGCTGTGCTTGGTATCGTAGCTCAGCTCTATTCACTTGAATGGGACTAGGCTGTGTCTAGGCCTTGTGACTGATGAACATGACGTCACTGGCCTAGGAAGAGCCTGCAGAGCTTCTCAAAGCACTGCAGCCTTTTCAAATGATCATCGAAAGGGTGCTTGGAGTCAGACCCCCACTAATCAGATGTTGCTGACCTATCCTGAGAATAGGTCATCAATATAAAACACTTGGCAGATATGGAGTCTTTAAAGATGGCGCCCATTCAGAAGCTAAGCAGGCACTATAGCAGCCAGGTGTCTGCCGTTTTACACAGCAGACACCTGGAGGCAAAGTCCATGATCGGTGATAACAAAGATCACGGATGGTCAATTGCGACCATAGCATCTGAGAAGTCTTTTCCTGGGAGCGCTGCCCTCCCAGGGCCCTAATAGCTTCCCTGTACCAAGTTCACGGGAGATTGTCAGTTTCTATGGCTGCCTCAGAACTTCTGAAGCATCTGATGCCTGCCACAGCAATGTTCCATTCAGGACTCCATAGAAACAAAGTGAATCTTCATAGACTGCAATGATAATTCATTGTAGTCTATGGGAGAAGCGATCAGACAATCACATGTTTAAATTCTCTAGGACAACTTAAAACGAGTGTAAAAGTTAAATTAAAAATCTATAATAATTAAAATCACCCTTTTCCCCCATATTAGAAACAAACAATAAAAAATAAATATTATTGGCATCACTGCCCAAAATATTAAAATAAAAATGTATTTACCGTAAAGTAAAAAAAAAAACACAAAATGGCTGATTCACCGTTTTTTTCATCGCTTCACCTCCCAAAAAAATTGAATTAAAAGCAATCAAAAAGTCATATGCACCCCGAAATGTGTATGATAATTTTAGGGCAACACAATGGACATGTTAAAGACATTTCTCTTCCTTACATCACCTAACGGCTGCTATATATTATAAAGAGAGAGAGCATGTCTTTATCAAAGGGGTTCACCAGGTTACAGGTATTCATGACCTATTTAGGCCATGTGCAAAGTGGCCAGGGATTTGCAGCGGTGTAGCTTCCCTCAGCACAGCACAGCACATTGATCATAACTTCTTCCATAAACTAGCTTTAATTATAGCACCCATCTATGCCATCTCCTAGCATAGCCTGCCAGAAGATGTGCCAAATTTAATGTGGCACATGTTACTCCAGTTCATGTCTTATTAAGACTGACCTAAGAAATGCCAGTCTTAAATTCTCTCTATGATGTTTGTATTCATGTTTTTTTTTTTGCTTTTTTTATTTGGCCAGTGGCATTTTTTGTTTTAAATGCAGCATACTTTGGGTATGGCGTTTTTTTAAAAAATACAGTTCTCTGAAGAATATGAAAAACAGCAGAAAAAACACAAAGTTCAAATGTAACTAATTAAAATATGCTACCAAAAGCATTTGTAAAACCACTATAAAAAAACAATTGTAATTGTAACCAAAATATGAACACTGAAGACAGCATGTGTGAAGAAGGTCTTAAGGTTTTCACAGTCTGTAACCATATAATGGGTCCCTTGGCATTGAGTTAATCACAGGGTGTTGTTCCTGGGACCCCCAAATATCTGCTGCTATCACAGGGAGACAGCTTGCAGCTAACCTTCATGTGCAATTCATTTACACTTGATTTTTGCTATCTCTGTACTTTGGCTAATAGAGGGGGTCCTAAGTTGTAAACTCATTTATGTGTCAGAGTTACCTCTTAACTTTACCTTTTGATTCAATGTCACTAAATGTTTAAAAACTTTTCATTGGTGGAGGTCTGAATGCTGAGCACTCACCAATTTCTAGAATGAAGAGAGAGAAACATTCACCTAGACCAGTGATGGCTAACCTCCAGCATTCCAGCTGTGGTAAAACTGCGACTGCCAGCATGCTCCATACATTTTTATGGAGTTCTGAGAACAGCCATGCAAGTGTACATGTTGGGAGTCGTAGTGTTATCACAGCTGGAGTGCCGGAGGTTAGCCATCACATACATAGAGCATGCTCAATAGAAAGTCTATGAGCACATCTCAATTCCTTTTGCTGCAGTGACAAGATGTAATTCCATATGAACAATCTGAGGTTTTACAAAACTGTGTTCACACACTACAGAAAAAAAATCACTGCCACAAGCTGCTTCAAGTGTCTAGTGGTGGCTTGTGTCCCTCCCCTGCTGAACATGCACATATGGCCATCAAAATATTAGTAGCGCTTTAAAATAAAACCATACATTTTCCCTAATGCTCATTGTCTGGGGTTGCATTGCGTGTAGTCTTGCAATAACAGAATTATGCATTTTTTTGCTGCTACCAAAATGCAGCACCGCCATGCCATGTGGCAGCACCCAAAAGTGGACCTTTCCTCATTTTTATTTATCTGCCGCTGCACTACATTATCTACACCTAATTTATGCAGCTTTGCAAAGCTTGGCATTTTGTCCAGTGCATCTTTTTAGGCTTACAGTAGATGAAATGCATTCCTGCTCTTTGCAAAGCTAGACTTTCCCCCCCAGCACCTCTGCCTAGGCCTGCAATATGTGGAATGTGCCACAGCTATTTTATGTAGCTAGACCAGGCATCAGCAACCTTCGGCACTCCAGCTGCTGTGAAACTACAACTCCTAGCATGCAAACATGCTCGGCTGTTCTTATAACTTCTATACATGTGAATGGAGCATTCTGGGAGATCAGGTTCCTGATCCCTAGCTATACATTTCCCTATAACACTGCTCAAGGTGTGCGGAGCAAGAAATTAAATCATGCTATTTCGCATTACGTTGATATAGGCTTGCAATGCTTGAAATGTACTCCTTTTTATTTTTAGACAGCCTTGCAAAGCTTTGGATATTGCTATTGTCCCTACTATCCAATTGTCATAGGCAACAGTATAAAAATGTATACATGTTCCTACATTTATCTTACAAAGCTGACAATGTTCCCCATTCCCTCTCTCCAGGCTTGCAGATCTTGATTTGTTCCCCTGCTTTTCCATGTACAGTAGCTTTTAAGATATTTCCCCATTGTATTTTGTTTTATGTAAACTGAATGCATTTTACGCTAGCTCTTTTTTAGCCTTAGCTAACCTAAAGCTAAACAATTTCTCCATAAATTTGTCTAGGCTTGTAATACATACAATTTGCATTTCTCCCTGCTATTCCAGGTAGCCTTACATAGCTGGATATTTCACCACTACTTGGCTCTATACTTACAGAGTTTAAAATGAACCCTAGCTAGCTTTGCAATGCTGGCCATTTTCCCTGTTTGGCCTGGGCTACATTGCGACTTTTTGTAGTGCGACTGATTGCCACAGTCCACAAGATTGCATGCAACTGAATGCATTCATTTGGACTACAACTGTAGTTAATTAGTTAAAATGAATCAGTCGCGCTACAAAAAGTCGCAATGTAGCCCAGGCCTTACTTCTCTACAGGCTTGCAGTGATGGAATACACCCCTGCAAAACCTAGACATTTCCCCACTACATTCTCCTTGGTTAACAGAACTTGAAATTACGCCCAGCTATTCAATGGAGCCCCGTAAAGCCTGGAAGTTTTCACAGTACCCCTGGTTATTGCCAATATTGCATGAAATGCACCCCCAGTATTTCAAGTAGCCTTCAAATGCCAGCTCTTGGATGGCAGTGCTTGAAATTTGCTACTGATAGATAAGGTAGCCTTTTTATAGCTGGTCATTTTGCCCACTACCTCTCTCCAAACCCGCAGTGCATACAGTGTACATTGCAGTGATGAAATACACCCCTGCTAAACTTGGAAATTTCCCCACTGTGTTCCCCTAGGTTAGCAGAACTTGAAATTACGCCCAGCTATTCAATTTATCTTTGTAAAGCCTGGACATTTTCACAGTACCCCTGGTCACTGATAACATTGCATAAAATATTCCTGTTATTTAATGTAGCCTTAGAAAGCCAGCTCTGTAGGTTTGGAGTGCTTGAAATTTACCACTGATCTTTAAGGTTGTTGTCTTGTAGAGCTGGGCCCTCTACCTTTCTCCAAACCCACAGTGCATAAAATGTATACCTACTTTTTCATACATGATTTAGTGCTAGCTACACTTTTTAGCTCTGTCCTGCTAGCTCTTGACATAAGTACTACCGCTTTTGGAAGAATGAATGAAAATAGCACTGTATCTCAAGCCTTTACTGTACATCTTATGTAGAGATATTCAGGGATGCAGTACCCATACCTAAACATCCAGACTAGCTAGGCTAGGTGGAGGTGCATGGAAAGAGGTCCATGCTTGCTGTCTGGGTTGAAATATTAAATTTTAGCTCTGCTTTGCTAGCTCTGCAAGCTCTTGACATAGGTACTACTACTTTTGGAAGCTTTGCTATTCTATGTAGAGATACTCAGTGATACAGTATATATACATACATATCCAAACTGGCAAGGTTAGGTGGAGGTGCATGAGAATAGGGTCCATGCTTTCTTGCTGGGTTGAAGGATTTAGTGCTAGCTCTGCTTTTTAGCACTGATCTGCTAACTCTTGACATACATACCACCAGTTTTGGAAGAATGCATGAAAACAGTGCTGTATCTCAAGCTTTGCCATCCTATGTAGAGATACTCAGGGATACAGTACACATATACCTACATATTCAGACTAGCTAGGCTAGGTGGAGGTGCATGGAAAGAGGTCCATGCTTGCTAGCTGAGTTAAAGTATTTAATTTTAGCTATGATTTGCTAGCTCTGCTCTGCTAGCTCTTGACATAGGTACTACCAGTTTTGGAAGAATGCATACAAACAATGCTGTATGTCAAGCTTTGCCATCCTATGTAGAGATACCAAGGAATACTGTACATATGCATACAGTACATATCCAGATTAGCAAAGATGGGAGGAAGTGCATTAATGCTAGTTCTGCATTCTAGCTCTGCTCTGCTCCCTCTTGACATAAGTACTACCACTTTTGGAAGAATGCATGAAAACAGTGCTGTATCTCAAGCTTTGCCATCCTATGTAGAGGTACGCAGGGATATAGTACATATATACATACATATCGAGACTACCTAGGCTAGGTGGGGAGTGGGGGCATGAAAAGAGGTCCATGCCTACTGGCTGGGTTAAACTATTTTATTTTAGTTCTGCTTTGCTAGCTCTGCTCTTCTAGCTCTTGGCATAGGTACTACCACCTTTGGAAGAATGCATACAAACAAAGCTATATATCAAGATTTGCCATCCTATGTAGGGATACCCTGCAATACAGTACACATACAGTACATGCAGTACATATGCAGACTAGCAAGGTGGGGTGGAGGTGCATGAGAAACGGGTACATGCTTGATTGCTGCATTGATGGATTTAGTGCTAGCTCTGCTTTCTAGCTCTGCTAGCTCTTGACATAGGTACTACCACTTTTGGAAGAATGCATGAAAACAGTGCTGTATCTCAAGCTTTGCTATCCTATGCAGAGGTATGCAGGGATATAGTACATATTATACATACATATTGAGACTACCTAGGCTAGGTGGGGGTGCATGAAAAGAGGTCCATGCTTGCTGGCTGGGTTAAACTATATTATTTTAGCTCTGCTCTGTTAGCTCTGCTCTGCTAGCTCTTGACATAGGTACTACCACTTTCGGAAGAATGCATAAAAACAGTGCTGTATCTCAAGCTTTGCCATCCTATGCAGAGGTACGCAGGGATATAGTACATATTATACATACATATTGAGACTACCTAGGCTAGGTGGCGGTGCATGAAAAGAGGTCCATGCTTGCTGGCTGGGTTAAACTATATTATTTTAGCTCTGCTTTGTTAGCTCTGCTCTGCTAGCTCTTGACATACTGTAGGTACTACCACTTTCGGAAGAATGCATAAAAACAATGCTGTATCTCAAGCTTTGCCATCCTATGTAGAGATACTCAGAGATACAGTACATATTATACATACATATTAAGACTACCTAGGCTAGGTGGGGGTGCATGAAAAGAGGTCCATGCTTGCTGGCTGGGTTAAACTATATTATTTTAGCTCTGCTTTGTTAGCTCTGCTCTGCTAGCTCTTGACATAGGTACTACCACTTTCGGAAGAATGCATAAAAACAATGCTGTATGTCAAGCTTTGCCATCCTATGTAGAGATACTCAGAGATACAGTACATATACATACATTACATATCCAGACTTGCAAGGTTGGGTGGAGGTGCATGAGAAAAGGGTCCATGCTTGCTTGCTGGATTGAAGGATTTAGTGCTAGCTCTGCTTTCTAGCTCTTACATAAGGGAAATAATGCTATGTGATACAGGGTAATATTTCCAGCATTGTAATGAATGCTGCAGGTCTACGCTTGCAAGTCTGTTAGAAAGTACAGGAATGTATGAAGCTCCTGAAAGCCTGATACAGAAATGCAAGAATGCACAAAGTATATTTTAGCTACTCAAGTATAGATATAAGTACCACTATTTATGTGGTAGTACTAGGCAGAGGCATGCTTAGCTTTATCAGTGAAAGAGCAGGTGTACTGTACATGTACCATGAGATGAAAGGTAGTAGAAGAAATGCTCAGCTTTGTAAGGCTATATGGAAGAACAAGTATAAATCAAGCTTTTAAAGCCGGGATAGAAGTTTGGAGAAATAACCGGCTCTGCTAGCAGAGCAGAGCTAGAAAGCGGAGTACCTATGTCAAGAGCTAGCAGAGCAAAGCTAGAAAGTAGAGCTGGCTCTAAATCCTTCAAACCAGTATACTTGGACCCTTTTCTCACGTACCTCCACCCATACTTACTAGTCTGGATATATATGTATATGTACTGCATCCCTGAGTATCTGTACATAAGATGGCAAAGCTTGAGATACAGCACAGTTTTCATGCATTCTTCCAAAAGTGGTAGCACCTATATCAAGAGCTAGCAAAGCAGAGCTTGTGCCAAACTTGCAGAGCTCTGCTTCTATGCTTTAATGCAGGGATGCCCAACTTGCAGCCCTCCAGCTGTTAAAAAACTACAAATTCCACATGCCCTGATAGCTGTAAGCTGTCTGGGCATGATGGAAGTTGTAGCTTTGCAAAAGCTGGAAGGCAACAGGTTGGGCATCCCTGCTTTAATATAACAATAAAAAGCTTGATACCCTCTCCTGAATATCACCCAGACTTACAAGCAGACTTACTATTTATCCAGGATCTCTTCTTATCTTATCTTTTACCTCACAGCAGCCATTTGTTGTTCATATGCATGCTAAAAGCCATGCACATTCTTCTTAGGTAGCATACTTCATTATTACACATTAAACAGTAAAACAATCTCAGTAATGGCCCTGACACAACTCTCCTATTGTACAACCACATTATCTAGACATATTCCCCAAAGTATACTAAGTACTGTAGTCACATGCTATACAAGTCAATAAGTCATCAAAAATTAAACCATAAATCAATGTAAAAATTAAGAGAAAGCAGATGTATATTGCAGTATCTGACCCTTGGAAATTACATTCTTTAATATGGTATTGCTGCATATACATTCATTCATACATACACATTTTAGGGCAACCAGAATTTCGAGATACTTACCTTAATTCATAATTTAGTTTATTTCTAATTGCACTGTTGTCCTTTAGTGGCATCTTGCTTTAAAAAAGTAAAGGTAAAACAAACATTTTAGATATAATTGATCCACAGTAATCCAACCTCTAGGAATAATCATGCCTTTTCAAGTATAAAAATGCATAGGCCTGGAGACAATCTAGAATTAAACAAGGAGGACACAAAGAAGACTAAAAAGCTGAAGAAACCAAACATAGCACATACCTTTACTGTAATTTTTATGGCTGCTATGTTGTTTAGTTAAAGTTCACACTTGTTACAGAATTGTCTGTGATTGGATGTGGAATGGGGCTTGCAGAAGTCCACATGCATGCTGTAGACACAACCCTAGTCACACAGTCTGCAAAAATGTCTGCAAGAAGTTTGCCTTATGTGAACACATTTCCCTGTTCTAATTGCACCGAAGAAGACCATTATATTCAAAATAAAATGCCACTTTCCTCCCACATATTCCCATTATTAAATTGTATGTCTTCTTCCCTGTCACATAGTCTTGTTATCTGCTAGCACCCACTGTAAGTGAAGTAGTCAGAAAGATTTTTAATAACTATTCTAATGTGGATGACTTTGTGACAAGGAGTGTCACTCTGCTACATGTAAACACTATCATTATACACATCACATATGTAAGAAAATGTCTACTTTAGTTTCCTATTACATATCTAGTCCTATGATAAAATCTTACCTCTACAGACAACTCACTGACCGATGACTTGGTGCTTTGAATTTGCCAAGTCAAGGAAACTAAAGATATATTGACGCTAGTAATGTAATATCCTGTTTAGTGTTGTGAGAAACACAACTCATTTCTTGTAAGCAGCTCATTAGAATGCGTAGGCTGACTCAGGCTGGTATAAAAATTTAGTAGCTATGTTTGACCATGGTTTTAAGGTCTGTGACTGGTGGAGAATATGAAACCGATAAAAATAGTCTAACACTTAGCACGTTCACAATTTCAAAACTAAAACACATAAAAAAAACCCCCAGAAAGATTCAATTCTCCAATTATACAAAAAGTAATGGTAAAATGTTGTAAAAAAAAAAAATCATCATATTATGAAGGATTTAGCTTTCCTGTAATGTTTTCCTTCAATTTGGTGACCCTATTCCTGTACTTTAGGCAATTGCATATAAAGAAACTCCTAATAGGTGTTGTCTTAATCCCTTCCACGGGTTGGCCACCTTCTGGTCACTGATGACCAATGTGTTTGTAAGACTCTTATATGGCACTTACTAATATAATCCTTGTTGAAATTCTGCATAATGTTCTATATTTCATAAGGTATGCTCCCTTGTTTACAAAGCCTTTTGTGCTGCCCACACACAGGTCCTGTCCATAAGATGGCCGCTGATGGAGAGTCATGTGACCAGGCAAATGACCTCCATGTAATGCTTCCTCCATTCAAATTTACTGCACCTGCCATCCACACCTTTTTGGGAGTTTAGTGCAGGTGCAGTGTGTGTGTGAATAGAGAAGGCATCACATAGATGTCTGTTCACATGACCCTCCATCAGCGGCCATCTTATGGACAGGCACTCTGCAGGGATAGTACAAAAGTCTTTGTAAACAAGGGAGCATACCTAAAAAGATATAGAAAATGTTACAAATATTCAACAAAGGCTATATTAGCAAGTCTCACATAATCATCTTACACACACTTTGGTCAACAGTAACCAGAAGGTGGCCAACCCCTTTAAGGTTACATTCACATTTTGACAACACTGATCATTGTTCATAGCCATTTTCAAACCATTTTTGCATCCATTTTCTAGACATCTGTCTGTTATTTGCTGTTGTAATGACCATAAAATCAGATGAATTCAATTTGCTTTTTTTTTTAAATCCCACACCCTGCAATGTCCCCTATAGTGCCCCCAGTATGATTAATGCTCCCAGTAGGGCCCCTTAATATTATTAATGCTTCCCTTAGTGGGCCCCAGTATTATAATGCCTCCATTAGTGGCATCTAACATTAATAATGCCTTTATTAGTGGCCCTTAGAATTAATATTGCCTCCATCATCACGATGGGAACTACATCCTTCCATGCTACATCCAGTGAGGAGTCTGTACCTGCGTGTTCAAGTGGATGAGTTCAATATTTTTTTATTTTATTTTAATCAATGAAAGGCCCATTGTACCATTGTTACACCAGTTAGATGGGTGCACTTCTGTCTAAATGTCTGTTAAAAACAGTTCCATTGATTTCAAAAGGATCTGTCTGGCTGTGAAAACAGACAAAATATTGGCTATTATATAATGTTTTTTGATGGCCGCTATTTTCTGGCCTTTATGAAAATGGACGTTTGAATTGCCCCATTGACTTGTATTTATTATAAATATGGTCATGCGTTAGCCATTATTTAAACGCCCATCACACGGCCATTTTTCCTATTCATGTGAATGTAGCCTAAAAGGGTTCTTTGGACTAGGGGTGAAGAAACCTATGCTTTCTTCAGCCCTGTGAAAGAAAGACAGTGTAGTTAATAATTACCTGTCCCTTGCTTTTGTAACAAGTGGGTTAGGGGAAGGGCTACAGGGACCAACATATTTAATTATTTATGTCAATTTTAAGGTCCGAGTAATGGTGGATATACACTGCCTGATTTTTGGGAAGATTATTGGGAACGACTGTTCCTGTGAATGCTTGTTCCCGACAATCTGCCCACCTAAATGTGCCGCAGATCACCCAATGAACGAGCGAAACGCTCGTTCAGCAAATGATCCTGTAGTTCGTGCAGGTACATCAATCATTGTTTCTGGACAGCAGATTGTGTGGTCTAAACAGCGATCTGCAGTCCAGAAACCATGATTGTGCATAGGGATGATTGCCACGTCCTCATACTGTGAAGGAGGTTGCTGCATGTAAATGCACCGGTCTCCTTTACTGAACAAGCAACTGACTGTTGGAAAGGAGGCGTTCAGCTGCATCATTGTGCAGTGTAAACCCACCTTAAAGGGGTTCTCCAGGAATTAATAAAATTAAAATACTTAAATATTACTTTATTATTAATATATTCCCAAATACCTTTCATTAGTTTTAATGGCTCCTTTTGTTTAGGGAGCAATCATTAGCAGAAAAAAGATGGCCGCTGTCCTATTAGTGCACACAAAAGCTGTCCTAATTACACAGCAGGACAAGTTACTTCACAACATTGAGATATAGGAGGCTAAGACAGTTCTTTCCTACTTGTCAGGGATTATGATCAATACAGATGATGCGAACGTTAGTTCAATCTCTGTAGGAATGGAGTTTATAAGAAGACATGAAGTACAGAAAGGACGGACAATAGCTCAGTGTTGTGAAGTAACTTTTCCTGCTGAGTGATTAGGACAGGTTTTATGTGCACTAATAGGAGGGCGTCCTTTTTATTTCCCCTGATGATTGCTCTCTAGACAAAATGAGCCATTATACCTAATGAAAGGTATTTGGGAATATATTTATAATAAAGTAATATTTAAGTATTTTCATTTTCTTATTTCCCGGAGAACTCCTTTAAACCTAAAAATCTACAGCAGCTCTAAGCTGCCTTGTAGCCTAGATGTACCAAATGATTAAGAGTCATGCATCGCTTAATAACTTTGATGCATTTCTCACCACTGCTGTTAGCCCATCGGTCTGTGCCAGCGCTGCTGCCCCTACCAGCGGGCATGGGCATCGGGCTCCCTCTTTCCTTCCTGACAAGCACGGGCAGCAGGTAGCTTAACTGTTGCATCTGTACTTTATGCCAGAGTTTACTTCCAGCTAGAGACCTGAACTGTTTGTAAGGGCTTGCATGGGTGTGTCTCTCCTCTCTTGTGAGGCAGCACGTACATGCCCTCTGTCTTACCAGCCTATGGCTGGATTGCAGGAAGTATTTAAAGGCGTTTCCTACCCCAGGAAGATGCCTGACCAACTCATGGTCACTAGCTTGTCTTGTTCTGTGTGTGAAGGAGTTTTTGTAGTTCTGCTTTGCTGTGTACCGGACCCTGCTTTGGAATTATCGGATTTTGCTTGTTTGCCGCCTGCCCTGACATTGGACTTCGTTTACGGACCTTACATGTCCTTCCCCACCTGTCTCCTAGCAACCCTGCTGCAGCGGCTAACCCTGGCACCATCTCTGTCGACTCCCTATGTCCCAGGATCTAGTCCTCATTTGTCAGCTCCGCCACGCTTTGATGGAGACCCTAAACAGTGCAGGAGATTAATTTCTGACCGAGCCAAGGTCGCCTTTTTAATGTCTCATCTTACAGGAGAAGTTTTGGCCTGGATTAACCCACTTTGGAAGAGGAGTGACCCTGTCATTATGAATCTACAGGCCTTCCTAGAGGCTTTCCGTATGGTGTTTGACGAGCCAGGACGCAGCACTTCTGCTGTGTCTTCTATACTGCGGTTGCGCCAAGGAAGGCAGTCTTTGGGCCAGTATGCAGTCCAGTTCCGGACCCTTGCCTCTGAATTGGGCTGGAATAATGAGGCTTTAGTGGCCGCCTTTTGGGAGAGTCTCTCCGGGAAAATTAAGGATGAACTGGCTGGACGGGATTTTCCCTCTACCCTGGATGACCTTATTTCCCTGGCCACCCGGATTGATCTGCGCTTCCAGGAGCGTGCTAAGGAGGTAGCACGTGAGAGTAGACCGTATCATCCAGCGTCTTCTTTCCAGCGGTCTTCAGTCCCTTAGCGTTCTACATCTGCTGCTGCACCAGAACCCTTGCAGGGTGACCGAGTCAGGCTGACTGAGCAAGAACGTGGTCACCGTCGTAAAAGGGGCTTTGCTTCCATTGTGGCGGTGCTGGACATCTTCTCTGTTCCTGTCCTCTGAAGCCGGGAAAATTCCCGAGCCTAGGGTCTGTTGGGGAGGCGACCCAAGGTGAAGACAATTCCTAACCTCCTCTGACTCTGCCGGTAATCTTGTCGTTAGGCGATGTTCGATTTACAGAGATGATGCTTCTGGATTCCAGAGCAGCAGGGAACTTCCTGCAACAATGCCTAGTGGATCGTCATCAGATACTTGTTCGACTCCTGCAGAGTCCTCTGGCGGTATCGTCCGTCGATGGAAAGGCTGTCTGAATCCATACAGTTCATCACGGAACCTGTAAAATTACAGGTGGGAACGTTTCATTCTGAAGAGATTTCGTTCCTGGTCTTCTCAAGTCTGTCTCATCCTCTCCTCCTGGGACTTCCGTGGCTTCGTATTCATTAGCCTGTTCTAGACTGGAGGTCCGGAGAGGTGCCTCGTTGGGGACAGTCCTGCCTTGGAAAATGTCTTTCTCCTGTTCAGCCTGCTCGGTTACCCCGGGTACCACCTTTTTGTTTATATATGTGTGTGTGTTGCCTTTCCCTGTTTGTCATTAGGCCTGAGGGAGACTCCTGTTCGTCCTTCCCTTTGGAGGAACAGGTAGACTCAGTCCCAACATTAGTTCCAGAGTCCTACAGGACAAAATAGGATTTTAGGTATCCAGTGTATGAACTTGCCTATCTTTGGGGCCTGTTCATACTAGTAGTCAGTCAGGACTGGAGTTAGGGTTTTCTCTAGGAGGTGTCCATTTTCTTTCCCTAGTTTCCAGGCCTTATTCCGGTATCCCCTTTTCCCTCCTATGCTCGGTGTGGTGTTTTCCTTCCACACACAAGTGTGACATCTCCCTCAGATAAGATGACAACCTGTGGCTTCTCCTGCAGGGCCTTGTGCGCTCCTGATCGCAACTACTCGATTTTTGCCTATAATTTTTGCCTATGACTCCAAGCCTGGTAATTACCGCTCACTACATTGGTATTAGTGGATAGATGCACACAACTATGGCTAAGTTCACACTTCAGTTATTTGATCAGCTACTTGCATCAGTTATTGTGAACCAAAACCAGGTTTGGGACAAAAACAGGTGCAAATCTTTCCATTATACCTGAAAAAGGGGCATAGACGCCCGTGATGAGAACGTACTGTAGTCCTTCCACTTTACAAATCGCTATTCAGACCACACATGGAGTACTGCGTAGAGTTCTGGGCTCCTGTGAACAAGGCAGACATAGCAGAGCTGGAGAGGGTTCAGAGGAGGGCAACTAAAGTACGTAATACCTGGAATGGGGCAACTACAGTACCCTGAAAGATTATCAAAATTAGGGTTATTCACTTTAGAAAAAAGATGACTGAGGGGAGATCTAATTTCTATGTATAAATATATCAGGGGTCAGTACAGAGATCTATCCCATAATCTATTTATCTCCAGGACTGTGATGAGGGGACATCCTCTGCATCTGGAGGAAAGAAGGTTTGTACACAAACATAGAAGAGTATTCTTTACGGTAAGAGCAGTGAGACTATGGAACTCTCTGCCTGAGGAGGTGGTGATGGTGAGTACAATAAAGGAATTCAAGAGGGGCCTGGATCTATTTCTGGAGTATAATCATATTACAGGTTATAGCTACTAGAGATGGGTCGTTGATCCAGGGAGTTATTCTGATTGACTGATTGGAAACGGGAAATAATTTTTTTCCACTTAAGTGGGGGAAAATTGGCTTATACCTCACAGTTTTTTTTTTTTGCCTTCCTCTGGATCAACTTGCAGGATGACAGACCGAACTGGATGGACAAATGTCTTTTCAGCCTTATGTACTATGTTACTATGGCTACTAATAGATACAAATGAGAGCAGGCTACAGCTTTATACTTACTCTAATTAAAATCAGCCTATAGGGCAGACAGACTAGTCAGGGGTGCAAGACTGAATGGAGTCAGCCACACCTCCAATACAAACTGCAAAGAAAAAGGGGGTCAGACAGCACATCCCTATGCACAGGTGCACGCGGCCATGACTTGAGACATACAGAAAAAAAAGGGGGTTATGCAGCAGCACTCTGCAAACACAAATAATGTACAACAATGCCATAGAAAACATTCTGGTGCTAATGCTACCTTAGTTTTGCAAATGAGATGCTTGGCAAATTATTTTGTACAAAATTATTTTAACCCGTCTGCCAAATGTCACGGCGATCTCGATTAGACGGGTTCCTAACACTAAATCCTACCTTTTATGCGACATAACGGCCACATAAAATCCGGGGAGTGCAGGTTCCACATGCATGCTTGGTTCACTCTTCTTTTTACCATTTTTAGTGCCATAACAGCCTCCATTGAATCCAGGGATGCAGGTACCAGCATGCATGCTGAGCCTACTCTATGCTCTTCCTGGTGCCAAAAGTTACAGAGGAAAACTGGGGGCATTACATAGGCAGAGCTAAGATATGCCTGAGATACCCGTTGATCAAGTGATAGCATTGCCACTTCCTCTATTCACTGCACAGTGCTGTTTGAGTGCTAAGCACCGAGGAAAGAAGAAGGCAGAAGCGGTAATAAACCCCTTTCCCTACAAGAAATAAGCCCTTATACAGTTCTGTCGATGGAAAAATAAAAATGTTAAAGGTCTCAGAATATGGAGAAACAAAAACATTTTTAATAAAGTGTTTTTGTATTGTGCAAAAGTAGATGTAATGTAGTGGAAGTGGAACCGACGGGCTAAACTTCAGGGCGTTATCCTGGCGGTCACCTGGTTTTCAACCTTTAACCCCTATACAGAGATCTGGACTCCATTATAGGAAACGCACACGCCTGCTACCTCCAGGCGTTCTCACCGTGTGGTTGATTGCTGACCCACAGGAATCAAGAGACACTGGTCCGTAGCACTAAAGAAAAGGCAAAACTTGTAGTTATTAAGAGGTCAAGCTCAGGGCATGCAGCGTATGTGCGAATCCATGATACAGTCGGAAGGTCAGGACAGTCAACTTTGGGTCAACATACAGAAAATGGTATGTAGGTATAATATATATATATACACACACACACACACAGTATATATATTAATATATGATGTTCATACATTGCCATTACATTGATCTAACATTGGAAGATATTTAGTCAGGGGGGTTTTATAGTTACAATTAGATATATCTTGTGTGGAACTATTTGCAACACTTAAGGCTGTATTACATACAGTGATGTAGCAATTGTCGGGAGGGAATTGTTCCCTCCTGGTAATCGCCTGCTCATTAGTGGAGTAGTCTGCTGTATTTACTCAGGTTATATCTGACTGATATTCAAATTTGTTTGATAATCTGAAACATTTAAGTGTGACAAATGTGAAAAAAAGTAAATTTGTAAGGGGGAAAATACTTTTTCACAGCACTGTATAAAGCCTTAGGGCTCTTTCACACTTGCGACGACGGAACTCTATGCTGGAAAAATCCTGATCAGGATTATCCCAATGCATTCTGAATGGAGAGAAATCCGTTCAGGATGCATCAGGATGTCTTCAGTTCAGGACCGGAACGTTTGGCCGGAGAAAATCCCGCAGCATGGTGCGCTTTTTGCTCCGGCCAAAAATCCTGAACACTTGTCGCAAGGCCAGATCTGGAATGAATGCCCATTGAAAGGAATTAATCTGGATCCGGCCTTAAGCTAAACGTCGTTTCGGTGCATCACCGTATCCGACGTTTAGCTTTTTCTGAATGGTTACCATGGCAGCCAGGACGCTAAAGTCCTGGTTGCCATGGTAAAGTGTAGTGGGGAGCGGGGGAGCAGTATACTTACCGCCCGTGCGGCTCCCGGAGCTATCCAGAGTGACGTCAGGGCGCCCCACGCACATGGATCACGGGCACATGGGCGCCCCGGGAGCCACACGGACTGTAAGTATACTGCTCCCCCGCTCCCCATTACTACTATGGCAACCGGGACTTTAATAGCATCCTGGCTGCCATAGTAACACTGAAAGCATTTCAAAGACTGATCAGGATCCTGATCAGTCTTCTAATGCTTTCAGGCGACTTGCGTTCTGATGGATCTGGGGGGACGGAAGTGCCTGCCGGATCCTCAGAACGCAAGTGTGAAAGAGGCCTTATTTACACGTAAGTCTTTTGGTCAGTGATTTCCATCAGTGATTGTGAGCCAAAACCAGACCTGAAGCCTCCACAGACATAAGGTATAAGGGAAAGATCTGCTCCTGTTCTGTGTGTAGAGCCGCCCTGGTTTTGGCTCAGAATCACTGATGGAAATCATTTACTAAACACTGACATCTGAATGAGGTATAATAATTTCTGTTTCTGGGCCTAATAATCTAAATAAAGCTTCATCTTTGATAAAGAATCAAGGGTTGCTCATCCTGGATTTTTACCTTGCCGTGGTGAAAAGGTGGACTCATCATGGTTCTCTCAACAAACATCCTTGATATTAATTTTTAACAACCAGGCAGAAGTCAACACATGGGCAAACAATCACAATACAGAACACCTTTGCAGGACAACTAGGAAAGGAACCCATTGCTCAGGCACCCTCTGCAGGTGCCTTAGGTTCCCTAGGACCCCCCCAAGCTATTGGCTGGGTGAGATTAGAATGTGCGCATACTGGCCCTTTAAGATGCAGAGGGATCATACATGCACACTCCATGGGAGCCAGAAAGGGCAGGCCTCAGTCTGCCAGCACCCAGGAGATCTCTGGCAGCCAGGACCGTTTGAAGAGGGATGCCAACAGCCGTGAACTACTGAAATAGGAGTAGAAGGAGCAGCAACAGGAGCGGGAAACCGGTAAGTTGAGTGGTAGCGGGAACTAACTTCTGTTGTTATAGTATGGAGCTACCCATATTGTAAATACAATGAGGGGAGCCATGATGACATAACGCCCCTCATTGGTATTGGTGGTTTTTAAAGTGTTTTTACTTACCTGCTTCAAGGTGTGGAATGGTTTATTCCCAGGGAACTGCAATATTGGCAGGAGACAAAATGGAGCATTTTGATTGGATAATTATCTAACGGTGTTTCTGAACCTATAAAAGAGAAGAAATAACGGTGTCAGTGCATTCACATAAGTATAATTGCAAACTACAGACCTGCACTTGCCTTCAACATGGAAGAACTTCTAAAACAATTGATTCTCAAAGCCGAATCACACGGTGGTGAAGCCCGTCTATTTAGCTGTTTACAATCTGGTCCGGGAACCAAAGAAACCATTCTTCAATCTTCTAATCCAGACTGCTGCGCAGGTACCAGCATGAGCTCCGATGTCATCAATCTCCGTTCAGCCACTGGCGCGCGCATGCGCAGTGGCTTAGAAGTTTCGTCTCCTCCTAAAAAGTGACAAAGAAAGGATAGGAGAGCTTACTCTCCATCCCAATATTCTTCATATTCACAGGACAAAAAGGATTATCAACAGTCTGGCTCATCTACGGTGCATGAGGCCATTGATAACCATCATCCCAGCAATTCAACAGACTCCAATAAGATGTCGCCACAGCTTTCACAGTGGGCTCAGCATGCATGCTGGTACCTGCATCCCTGGATCTAATGGAGGCTGTTACAGCACCAGAAAGGGTTAATAAGTATGGTTTATCCCAGCATGCATGCTGGGCCCACACTCCCTGGATTTTATGTGGCTGTCATGGCCCATAACAGGTAAGATTCAGCATTAGGAGGATTTTATGTGGCTGTCATGGCCCATAACAGGTCAGATTTAGCGTTAGGACCACTCACGGGACAGCCTTGGCGTGGCGAGTGGCTTATTACCTTTTGATCAAAACGTACACTAATGTCCTCTTACAGCTTCTATCTTGGGCAGAGTTCTGGTTGCAGAGTGCTGTTGCATTTTTTTCTTTTTTTTTTGTTTGTATGTCGCCACAGCTTTCAACCGTCATTCCTCAAACTGTCAACCCTTCACTAGGTGAGACTTCGCATACAATCATTCAAAGTGACTGTAGTTTTCATTGCACTAATATGGACCTTCATTCTTTAAATAGAGATTCCTTTGCTTTTGACAAGAATCTTTTATTTAAAGAATTTTTGCAATTTATATCTAAAAAAGAATCCATAGAGCAAACTTCTGTCAAAACCACAAACCAGCATAACTAATTTGCAGCAAAATTTTAATAAATCAAATTTAAATTCTTCAGCTTCTTTTCAGCCAAGGGATTTAAATTCTGAATTAGACAATACCGCTGCGCTGGAATTTGGCACTGGCATCAAGGGAACTTCGGTAAAAGAAGCACTAGTATGCCAGGTGTCTCTGCTGGGGTTTCATTTACCACAAAGTACAAAAGAAAAAATATGGAGAGTACATCGACATTTTTTCTCAATTACCTTCATCTACAGAAAATTTGAAGATCGATTCTGAAAAAGATCAAAAAAGGACGAGGACAAAAAGAAGACCCATCAAAGGTCCTTTCTGAATTGGCTGCAATCATTTTGCATATACGCAGCAGTATTTGGGGGGAAACACCCCAATTTATGGCTTATTTTTTCATGTAGATACCATTTTAGAGGCCTATAAAAATGTCGGTGGCTTAGGATGGTATGAAGAATCCTTTAGACAAAAATTATCCGTCTACCCTAATTTAAGTTGAGGTAGCAAAGACGTTGGGCTTTGGCTAAACTTGATGCTCCCACAAAGGAGTTATCTTTTTCGCCAACAATACAACAACTTCAACAACACAAAAAATTGAATTTGTTTTGCCTTTAATGACAGTGTTTGCAAATGGCAATCAAATTGCAAATATATGCATGAATGCTCATTCTGAGCTGGATCACATTCAGCATCAAAATGTTATGAAGAACAAGGCATTCATTTAAATTACCCAAACAAGTAACTACAAACATATAAACAAGGTGACTCCACTGAATACTTCAAGGCTCATTCAGTGGTTAAAGCAATACCCAAACAAACAGATGTCCATGTTATTAATTGATAGTTTCTCTAATAGTTTTTTCATACCTGAATATTTAGGTCCAGGGAATTCTATTGTGGAAAATCTGGTATCTGTAAAACAAAAAATAAATATTGTTAAAGAAATAATCCAGGCTGAAATTATCGTAGGCAGAATTGCGGGACCTTTTAATTCCCCTCCATTTAAACATTTCTGTATATCTCCACTTGGATTATTGCCAAAAAAAGAACAAAATTGGTTCCGCCCTATTCAGAATTTATCTTTTCCTAAGAATAATTTTTTAAACGATACCATAGATAAAAAAAAAGGCAAGCGTTAACTATTCCTAATTTGATGTAGCTTTGTCTTTATTACAAAAGCAGGACAAAATGCACTTCTTGGTTTCTATTTTGATATGCACTCCCCATGGGTTTCACCAAATTTTTTGATATAGCTAAATATTTCAATATCCCTTTGGCAATGGACAAGACAGTCTATCCAACAACTCAATAAAATTTTTTAGGTATGAATTAACACTGTCACTATGGAATTCAGCATTCCTGAAGAAAAAATACTACAAACGATTAAATTATTATCAGACTTATAAAAAAAAGAAAAAACAACTCTCAGGAAGCTTCAATCATTACTGGGTTCTTTGAATTTCATCTCTAGGGTGATACCTATGGGAAGAGTCTTTTCAAAAAGAATGTATTCTGCCACATCAGGTAAATCATCTCCCAATTCACATATCTATTTATCAAAATTAATTAAAAATTACATGTTTATTGTATTTTGTATAATTTGCTCTGACGTTGTCTAAGCATCAGTCCAGTCTTGGCGATTTTTCTTTTTTGTCTGTCAAACTGTATCATGGATATGTATTATCTACTTTGTACGCCTCCAGTTGTGTATGTTCAACCTCTTTAAACAAATTTCAAGAAAAATTTATTGAACGATAAAAATGACATATTTATTTGGCTTCAATTCTTAGGCGAATTCAATGGTCACACAATTTGGCAAAAATAATTAATTGATTCTGATGCTTTATCCTTATACACAGATGCCGCAGGAGGCACTGGCTATGGGGCCTTTTATGACAATAATTGGTCAGCTGAAAAATGGCCTTTTTGGGTCAAAAATAAATACACAAATAATCTGGTTTTCATTAAATTATTTCCAGTTTTGGTTTCATTAAATATATGGTCTAAGGCAGGCATGCTCAACCTGCGGCCCTCCAGCTGTTGTAAAACTACAACTCCCACAATACCTTTCTGTAGGGTGATAGCTTTAGATTGTCAGGGAATGATGGGAGTTGTAGTTTTGCAACAGCTGGAGGGCCGCAGGTTGAGCATGCCTGTCTAAGGAATTCCAAAATAAGAGAATTCTTTTAAACTCAGACAACTTGGGAGTAGTATTTGCTATTAACTGTCATAGTAAACTATTTATTACGAAAGATGTTTCTAATTTGTTTACAACACAACATTTGGATAAAAGCTAAACATATCCCAGGAAAATATAATATTATCGTTGATTTTTTGTCCCGACAGCGCTTCAAAGAATTCTTTCAGAAGGTACCTCATGCTTCCAGAATTGGAATTCCATGCCCTATTCATCTGTGGAATCTGATTTAAGTTTAACTACTGAATTGATAAAAAAAATTTTTAGCGTCAAATACATGGGCTGCATACTCAGCCGCATGGATAGAATTGGGTAAATTTTGCGTCAATCAGAATTTCGAACAAAACATTGATCGCATTAACCCGTTTATTTTATTTCTTTCAAGAAAAGGTTTACAGGCAGATGCCATTCGTAAAAAAAACGTCAGGCATTTCCTTTTTTCTTAAACTTCAAGGTTTTGATTCGTTATTAATAGAGTTGAGCGAACACCCGAACTTGACCCTGAACCTCATTGACCCTGCAAACAATGTGGATAGTAAAATGACTTGAAATAAAATAAATAAAAATTAAAAATAATAATCTTGAACTAGGAGGAGAAGGTCCCTATGGAGTAGGAGGTTGAGCAGGCAGTGGACATGGCGGTGTAGGTGGAAGCGGCGGTATAGGAGGAGGAGGTAGTCAACATTTTTTTTATTTTTTATTTTTATTTGGGTAGTCCACAAAACATTGTGGAATATATAAAATAAAACAAATAGAAAGTGTGCTGGAGAATAACAATGGCTGTGTGAGGCCGGTATAAATGTCTATTCTGCACAAGGTACGGACAAGTCCTGTGGGATCCATGCTGGTTCATTTTAATGAATGTGAGCTTGTCACGTTGGCTGTGGACAGACGGCTGCGCTTGTCTGTGATAACGCCCCATGCCATGCTAAATTCACGCTCAGACAATACACTGGCTACAGGGCAGGCCAGCACCACCAAGGCGTAAAAAGCAAGCTCAGGCCATGTGCCCAATTTGGAGACCCAAAAGTTGAATGGGGCAGACCCATCAGTCAGTACGTGTAGGCATGTGCACACATACTGTTCCACCATGTTGCTGAAATGCTGCCTCCTGCTAAGACGTTGCATATCAGCTGGTGGTGCCAGTTGTTGTGGCGTGGGGACAAAGGTTTTCCACATTTTGGCCATGCTAACCATGCCTTCTGAGGTGCTGGCTGTGCCCCGACTGCGTTGGCGACCTCTTCCTTCTCCTCTGCCTTCGTCTTGTGCTTCCACTGGGCCCCCGCTGTCAGGTGGGAATGCCATCAGCAGCATGTCTACCAGTGTGCACTAGTAGTTGCGCATCTTGCGATCACGCTCCAGTAAGGGAATCAAGGATGGCACATTGTCCTTGTAACGGGGATCCAGCAGGGCGGTCACCCAGTAATCAGCACAAGTTAGAATGTGTGCAACTCAGTGGTCTTTGCGCAGGCACTGCAGCATGTAGTCGCTCATGTCTGCCAGGCTGCCCAGAGGCAACGACAAGCTGTCCTCTGTGGGAGGTGTATCGTCTGTATCCTCGATATCCCTCAGCCATGCTGCAGTGATGGCCCTAAGCTGCTTTGGGTGCCACCCTGCTGTGAACACGGTTCCTCCTCATCCTCCAGAACTGTGCCCTGGCTGGACAATTGTGTACCTAGCCTAAGTTGGTGCAGGAACCCACCCTCTGAACCACTTGTGAATGACTGGCCTGATAACCGTGGAAATGATCCCTCTTCCTCCTTCCTCCTCCTTTTCCTCCTGTGCCACATCCTCTTCCATCATCGCCCGAAGCGTTTTCTCAAGGAGACACAGAAGTGGGATAGTATGCTGAGAACGGTGTCATCGGCACTGGCCATGTTGATGGAGTAGTTAAAACAGCGCAACAAGGCACATAGGTCTCGCATGGAGGTCCACTCAGTGGCGGTGAAGTGGTGCTGTTCCGCAGAGCGACTCACCCATGCGTGCTGCAGCTAAAACTCCACTATCGCCTGGTGCTGCTTGCACAGTTTCTGCAGCACGTGCAAGGTGGAGTTCCACCTTGTGGGCACTTCATATATGAGGCGGTGAGCGGGAAGACCGAAGTTATGCTGACAGGCGAGCAGCAGCAGGGTGAGAACACCGAAAGCGCGCACAGACGGCCCGCACTTTTTGCAGCAACTCTGACATTTCGCCCATTATCGCACACCACCATGCCGGGCTTGAGGCTTAGTGGCACTAACCACTCATCGGTCTGTTGTTCCATGTCTGTCCACAGCTCCTGCGCGGTGTGGGATTTGTCCCCCAAACAAATGAGTTTCAAAACTGCCTGCTGTCGTTTTGCCCTGGCTGTGTTGAAGTTGGTGGTGAAGGTGTTAAGCTGACCGGATGAGGAGGTGTTAGAAGAGGAGTAGGAGGAGGAGGCAACAGGAGGCAAAAAGAAATGCCCTGCAATCTTTGGTGGCGGAAGGATATGCGCCAAACAGCTATCTGCCTCAGGCCTAGACGCCACTGCATTTACCCAGTGTGCTGTTAGGGAGATATAACGTCCCTGCCCGTGCTTACTGGTCCACGTATTGGTAGTTATGTGGACCTTGCCACAGATGGCGTTGTGCAGTGCACACCTGATTTTGTCCCCCACTTGTTTGTGCAGGCAAGGGATGGCTCGCCTGGAAAAGTAGTTGCGGCTGGGAACGTACTGTGGGACAGCCAAGGCCATTAGGTTTTTAAAAGTCTCCGTCTCCACCAGATGGAATGACAGCATTTCAAAGGCCAGGAATTTTTAAATGCTTGCATTCAGGGCCAGGGATCGCAGATGGTAGGGGGGTACTTCCTCTTTCGCTCCATTGTTTGGAAGATGGACAGCTGAACGCTGCCATGGGACATTGTGGTGCTTCTTGTTCAAGGTGACAGACGTGGTGGCGTTGCTGACACATCCTCTGTATGCGGGGTGGCCAGTGCCACTGTCACTCCAGAGGTGGAGGAAGAGGCCGAGACTGCAGCAGAAGAGGGAGCAGGAGGAGCCTGAGACCTTTCTTGGTTTTGGAGGTGTTTACTCCACTGCAGCTCGTGCTTTGCCCTTAGATGCCTGGTAAAGCAGGTTGTGCCCGGGTTTAGAACGTTTATGCCTCGCTTCAGGCTCTGATTGCACAGTGTGCAAACCACTCGTGTCTTATTGTCTGCACATTGTCTGAAGAACTGCCACGCCAGGGAACTCCTTGGAGCTGGCTTTGTTGTGCTCGGTCCCTTGGTGCGGTGGGCAGTAGCAGGCGTACTGTCTAGGGGACAGCCGCTCTGCTTTTGCACCCTGTTCCCTCTCTTGCTGTGCTGGTGGCTCTGTGCGACCACCGCCTCTAACCTCCGAAATAAACAAGTCACTCGCATTACCTTTATTTCATGTGGGGTCTAAGACCTCATTGTCCTCCACATCATCTTCCACCCAGTCTTCACCCCTGCCCTCCTTGTCGGTTTGCACACTGCAGAAAGCCGCAGCAGTTTGCACTTGTGTTTTGTCATCATCAGAGACGTGCTGCGGTGGTCTTCGGTGGGCATCGGTGCACTCAATCTCTTCCACTTCTGGGGCAGGGCTAGGTGGATGGCCCTGGGAAACCCTGCCAGCAGAGTCATCAAATAGCATAAGAGACTGCTGCATGACTTGGGGCTCAGACTGCTTGGCTGATTTTCAAGGGGGTGAGGTGCTAGATAGATGCCCATGGCCTGCAGGTGCCAACTCTGAGCTTTCAGTAGTGGACTGGGTGGGAGACTATGTGAAGGTACTGGAGGCACTGTCAGCCACCCAATCTACTAGCGACTGTACTTGTTCTGGCCTCACTATTTGTAGAGTGGCATTCTTGCCTACTAAATAACGCTGAAGGCTCTGTCGTCTACACGCACTTGAGAAAGACTTTTCATTTGGGCATGTACCTGGCACAGATCGACCACGTCCTCTCCCTGCAACAGGAGCTCTACCAACACCAACACCAGCAGCACCACGACCAGTGCTACGTCCCTTATTTGACGTTCTCCTCATTATTTGCGTTCACCCACCAAACTAACAGATGGTTTATCTCAGGTGACAATTTAACTGCCAATAGTCAACAATTTAGTTCACTAACAGTAAGGCAGCGTCGGTGTCATAAATAGAATACATTTCTTTATGTCACACAACAGTGTAACGGAGCAATTCAATACAATTACTTCACTATCACAAAAAATGTGAATTTTCCAACCAACAATGTAACAGCCGAAGTTAACGGTTTAATTGGACTGTCAGAAATGCAGTGTAGGATCCAAATGTGCTATCTAGCTCAAAAACTGTGTTTTTAGCAAACAACTATGTAAATGCAGTATGTTACGGTTTTATTGGAATGTCAGAAATGCAGCGTAGGCCGCTAATGTGCTATCTAGCACAAAAACTGTGTTTTTTGCAAACAACAATAAAAATGCAGTATGTTACGGTTTTATTGGAATATCAGAAATGCAGCGTAGGATCCAAATGTGCTATCTAGAACAAAAAGTGTTTTTTTTATAGCACCACTGTAAATGTAGTATCTTACGGTTTTATTGGGCTGTCAGAAATGCAGCATAGCCCATAAATTTATCTAGCAAAAAAAGTGTGCTTTTTTATAGCCGCAAGGTAACTGCAGTATTTAACACGGTTTTATTTAACTGTCAGATATGCAGTGCCTGTGGCAGACAGATAAAAAAAATCGCTTTAGGTGACAGACTAATGTAATTGAATAATTTTTACTGCCAGGTATGCACTGCAGGCCGCAGGGGTACTTGACTGGCCAAAAAAGGTAATTTGTCCTCCACTGAGCAACCAGAAAAGAATTAAAGTAATGTCCCTGGCACACATGCAGTTCACATGCAGTTACAAGTGCACTGCACTTGCAAAAATGGCTGCCAACGCCCACCGAACTAGCAGATGGATTAAAAGTTATTTTTTAGTGTCACTGGGCTCAAGGCTGGGTACAAAAATGTAGCATAGCACCCTCAATAATCGCTGTAGTTTGAAGATTGAACAACACCAAGTACACCAGAATTCTTCCCTAATCTCTCCCTCACAGCAGCATCCTATCCCTACACTGAGAAGAGCAGAGTGACGTGTGGCGCTACATGACTCTAGCCTACATAGAGGCTGGGTCACATGCTGCACTTGGCCAATCACAGCCATGCCATTAGTATGGCATGGCATGGCTGTGATGGCTTTTAAGGACAGACAAGTGAACTCTTGTTGATTGGCTGCCCTGCAGCCTTTCAAAAAACGCCAAGAAATCGCCGAACACCGAACCCGAACTTTTATGGAAATGTTCGGGTTCGGGTCCGGGTCACCAAAAACCCTAAAGTTCGGTATGAACCCGAACTTTACAGTTCGGTTTGCTCAACCCTAGTTATTATACAATTTTAATATAAAACTATAAAAAATATATTGAAAGGCATTCAAAAAAGTTCTGTGCATAAGTATAAAACAAGGCCAATTTCTATTAAATTACTACCAAGATCTATTAGTTTATTACCCTCCGTTTGTACATCTTTATTCGAAAGCCATCTATTTTCTTCTGCTTATTCTTTAGCTTTTTTCGCGGCTCTTAGAATTAGCGAATTAGCCAAATAAAAACAAACGGATTCTCCTTTATTAATTTCCGATATACACTGTGATAATTTCACTTTAAAAATTCATATTAAAAAGTTCAAAACTGACCAATTAGCAAAAGGAGCTTTTGTCTTAATAAATTTACTACAAAATCTATTTGTCCAGTTGAAAATATGCTTAATTGGTTATTAATCAGGAGGAATACATTCAGTCCTTTATTTCTACATTCAAACGGGACTCATCTGGCAATTTTTAAATTTAATTGTATCCTAAAAATGTGTTTAAGTAGACTCAGAGTTAATGAGCTCAAAATATCTGCTTACTCATTTAGAATTGGAGCAGCTACTTTCGCTGCACAAATTGGTGTGGAACCAGAGAGTATAAAACTTTTGGGCAGATGGAAATCTAATTGTTTTAAACGTTACATCCGTCCTAATTTACTTATCCATTAAATTGTAGGAACAAAGAAAGTAATTTGGATCCTAGGAAATTACCTTTTATCCTTGGCTCAAAGAAGATCAACAGCTAGAAAATCTTCAAAAAATTTAGGTTTTTCTGAAAATCAAACTATTGTATGGAGAGCTGTTCAGGGATTAAAAAGCCGCAATATTGTTTCAGGATGTAGATTTCTTTTGTTAAAATGACCTAAATCAAATCAATTTATTTTACAGCTGGGTACTCACGAATTAGGAAAAATTAAAACACTCAAATTAATTTATGATCTCAAAGAAAACATTATTCAAGTCCGCAACTTACTTGACAATCCCATTCTAGTCTTTTCAGACATCAATCCGAAATTTGCTTGGTCAAACAAAGATTTTGCATTCTTAGAAAAAATTCAGAAAATAATTAAAAAACAAATGGAAAAGTTCACAACAGCATTGAACAGTAAACAACATTGGTGAACATTCATATAGACATCGGGAATTAGAAGGATTCGTTAGAGGTCTGTACCAGCCACTAAAGGATCAACTATCTGATATAGGATGTGACATATTTAATTCTGACCTTAAAACTAGAGTTGAGTGGACACCTGGAAGTTCGGGTTCGATGTGTTCGGCTGAACTTCACAAAAAAGTTTGGGGTCCGAACTTAACCCCGGACAGAATCCAATTGAAGTAAATGGGGACCCAAAACTTTGGGCACTAAAATGGCTGTAAAAAAGTCCTGGAAAGGGCTAGGAGGGCTGCAAAAGACAGCAAAATGTGGGTAAGTGCCCTGCAAACAAATGTGGATAGGGAAATGACAAAATAAAATTAAAACTAAAAATCAAAATTTGATCTAGGAGGAGGAAATGGATGTGGAGTAGGTGGTTGAGGAGGCGTCAGGTGGGAATGCCATCAGCAGCGCGTCTACCAGCGTGCGTTTGTAGTCACGCATCTTTCTATCATTAACAGACGTTTCATATCACCCACCAATAGAACAGAAGATTTTTAAAAATGTAGGGCCCTGGCATCCAGGCAGAGGGGGTGTTTATTCACGGCAAAACGGGGTTCATGTCACCCACCAATGGAACAGGCGATTTTTAGAAATGTAGGCCCCTGGCACCAGGCAGAGGGGGTGTTAATTCTTGGCAAAACGGGGTTCATGTCACCCACCAATGGAACAGATGATTTTTAAAAATGTAGGCCCCTGGCACCCAGGCAGACGAGGGGTTTATTCACGGCAAAAATGGTAATATTGCACCCAACAATTTAAAAGAAGATTTTCTGCATTTTCGGTCACTGTCACCTATGCAGAGCATGGGTTTGTACCCGGCAAAAATGGTAATTTTGTACCCAACAATTTAAAAGAAGATTTTTAAAATGTTTGGTCCCTGTCACCTATGCAGAGCAAGGATTTGTACACAGCCAAAAATGGTAATATTTCACCCAACAGTGGCGGATCCAGAGCCTGGTCTCGGGAGGGGCACTTCCAGCGATCAATACGCCCCTGCTCTGATCACTACAGAAATACAGCCTCACATACCTCTTACATCCAGTGACGTTTCCTTTGATGTAGATGTTTTCTTTCCTCATCTTCTTCTTTCAGACCTGCAGACCAGACCACCAGTTTTCGTCTCTGCAGTTTAACAAAAAAAAAAAAAACTCAGTTTACTACTTTTCCATCATCCTCCCATCTTCTTGACAATTCATCCTACTACCCCCAATACTGTGTTGCTGTGCTCCCCAATACTATACTGCAGAAACAGATAATACCCCTGATAATACTAGTACCACACAGAGCCCCCCATATAAAATACCTCTTCTTTGTGGCCTCAGTAAATGTCCCCATACTGCCCCCCAATAATGTGCCAGTAAGAAGTGCCTCTCTCCTCTCTCCCCCCCCATCATGTGCCAGTCTCCTCTCTGCCCACCATGTGCCAGTAATCAGTTCCATTCCCCCCCATCATGTGCCAGTCTCCTCTCTGCCCCTCCCCACCATTATGTGCCAGTCTCCTCTCTGCAACCCCGCCCATCATGTGCCAGTTTCCACTTTGCCCCCCCACCATCATGTGCCTTTCTGCTCTCTGAGCCCCCCCCACCTTCATGTGCCAGTCTTCTCTCTGCAACCCCCCCCCCATCATGTGCCAGTCTCCTCTCTGCCCCCCCACCATCATACGCCAGTTTCCTCTCTGCCCCCCCATCATGTGCCAGTCTCCTCTCTGCCCCCCCTATACTTACCTCGTTGGAATCTATGCGATGCAGGCCTCTTCCGACCTGCGTCCCGCTCTGTACTGCTCAGGTGGCACGATGACGTCATTGCGCCGCCTGCACCGCTCTGATAGGCTGCTGGCACAAGGCCCGCAGCCTATCAGAGGAACAGGGAAGGGAGACACCTCTCCCTCCCCTGCCCCACAGCACAGCCATCTGTATCGCTGTCCTGAGGACGGCGATACAGATGACTATGGAGATGAACGCTTCCACAGTGGAAGCGTTCATCTCCCTGTGTACTGCCGCCGTCACTGCTGCCGACATTCTCGGCGCCCCCCTTCTCACAGCGCCGGGCCTATAAACCGCCCTGCTTCCAACTCACTGAAGAAGAATAGCTAATACATCTTGCTGTCCACCCTGTAGCTGTTGGGGACCCACAAGGAGAAACTCCCTTGGAGCAGGAGGATGAGGAGGAATCAGAAGTGGAGGAGCAGGAGGATGGGAATAACAATGACACTTGCCACAACACTCAATCATCTCAGTGGGGGGTAGATCTGGAAAGAACTGGCTCCTTGGGCACACTGGTTAGAATGGCGACCTGTATGTTCGCTTGCTTACGCAGTGACAGGTGTATCATTGATATCAAGCAGTCTGATGATTACTGGAAAGCCATGCTTTTAGACCCTCACTATCACAGCAAAATGGGGTAATATTTTCCTCAGAAAGGGAGGACAAATTGCATTATTACCAGGAAACACTGTGTATGCAGCTTGCCGCAGCTCTCAGGGCGCAGAAGCCTGTCGTCTCAAGATGATGGAGCAGTTTTTTCACGTGCCGCACCAGGCTGAAGCCAATCAGCAAACGGAGACCTCCCAGCTCAATGCTCAGGCTCAACTACACTCTGTCATGTCTCCGAAGCATAGCCATTAACAGTGGCCCAAACTGGGACAGTACGCTCTCTGTCTTCTTTCTTGTCCAGCTTCCAGTGTCATCTCAGAGAGGGTCTTGAGAATTCCAAGCACTCTAGCCAACACCACAACCACCAAATCGGAGAAGCATATGAATGCGGTAAACAGCCCAATAGGAAAAACCATACGAATAGGTTTACACTCCTATCAGTCAAACTGGAACAGCATACAATAAATCCCCCCCAATAACGAGACGACACTTTGTTTTGAGGGTCAAGCAGGAACTGACTGTACTGGCACATACTGCCTCTTTTATTCAAAAAACAGAAAAATACTACGGCCCACAGGGTTTTGAAATACAACCAATCAATCCGAACAATACACACAGACACTCCCAGACAAAATCCTCACCTCTGCCTGTGATATGATTACTGAACACAATGGTTAATATAATTATCACAGGCAGAGTTAAACAGGTGAGTTAAATGGCTGCCATCCATTGTTCTCACCATGTGTCTCTGATACATGAAATGGTGGTCACCCAGTAAATCCACAGTATGTCCCCAGATGGTTCTTAAAGGGCCAGCAGCAGCAGCATAATAAAATACAATATGCCCAAATGCTGGTTTAAAAGGGTACAATCTCCCAGGGGCCATAGTCGCAGGGGAGGAGGCGGGCAATCAGTCTTCTCCAATGCCTAGTGGCGAGGTTTGTTTCGTCACACACGCTAATGGACTAAGTTGTCTTCCCCCAGTGTCTAAAACATCACTTTGTCAAAATGAACCAATCTTGGATTTAGGAGGTTTTTTACACTCCAGGATAAGATGCAAATAAAATGTTCAACTTTATTTTAAATCCACAAAGAAATTAGTAACAACAAAAATGTGACTAAATTCTGACATTTCTGTCTTCTTGTGGACCTTGGTCACAGAGTCACTAAAGAGAGAAAGGAATAATGAATAAAAATATATACATGAAAATCTTGTATAATTGATCGTATGAGATAAACAGAACCATAGCAATGACATATTTAAAAAAAATGAGGAAAACAGTCAAACATGGGTCTATATTTCTATATGCATGAAACAAATCCATGTGTTAGAATGTATATTAAACTACATAAAACAATGTATATAGAGGATAGCTATTAATATGTATAAGCTAGTCTGAGCATGGCAAGTAGTAAATAAACCATTTGGCAAAAGAAATGGATCAGTGGCCACCCTTGGGTGGCACAATAACAGAGTGTAAATGTGGCGGCAGCATCAGAAGACCACAGAGTGGCACAATGACAGAGTGTGGAGGTGGCGGCAGCAGCAGCACCACTGCATACTGCCATGGTGTGTCTGGGTCCTCTGCCTCGTCTTCCTCATCGCCCTGTAGCTCCTCTTGCTGCTCCTGCTTCTCCTCTCCTGTCAGTTGACTAGAAAAACCACCAATTTCGCTACACTGTGCCTGTTGTCAAGGATGGAGAACAGTTAGCAGGAACTGATAAATAACGACAGACTGGCTTGATCCCAAACTAAGGAAAACATAGGAGGGCCCTTTAAATCCCTAAGAACTCTCCCTAAGTGCTATGCACATGTACAAGTCCCGGTGGTAGACAGATACATGCCCTCGTACCTATAACTGAGTGACACCTGAATTCCCTATAGTAGTGAGGGGAACGGCCACCGGCTCCCTGCACTGAATACGGAGGGAGTCAGTGTCACCTAGAATCAAGCCAGCAAACAAAACAAGTAAACGGAATGCACTTATCTTAGAGAAAAACAACTGCAGCCTCCAGCAGCACACACTTTATCCAGGAAGTAATATAAACCGCAAGGAGAAGCAGTAAGGGAGTGAATATAAAGCAAACCAATTAATCAAAGATAAGGGGCAGCTGAGGGAGAGAAAGGAACTGAGCAAAGTGAAACCAAAACAAAGAACGTCATACACAAGACAGGGAGGAACCTCTGACCGGCCGTCTCCCAGAACCGGCGGTGATGCCTGTGCTCCAATGTCCTCCTCCTCCAGTTCAGCCCCCACAGGGCTCATGTAGCCATGAGATCTAGGACCCACGTCTCCAGTCACCTGACCAGCCAGATACCAGCATCTGTTCCAGGACATGAATCAGTGGAATGACATTGTTCATCCCGTAATCCTGGCAACTGACAAATAACGTGGCCTCCTCAAAGGGCCTGAGCAAACGGCAGGTGTCACGCATGAGCTGCCACTGGCTGAAATCGAAGTTAAACAGGGGAGTACTCCTGTCCGCTTGGATCATCAAGAAATCGTTTATAGCCTTTCTCTGTTCGTATAGCCGGTCCAACATATGGAGGGTGGAATAACAACAGGTGGAAGCGTAGCATATAAGCCTATGTTAGGGGATGCTATTCTGCCACTGCAGCTCAAGGAGGGTGTGCTTTGCGGTGTACGAGTGGCTAAAGTGCATGAAAAGTTTCCTGGCTATTTTTAGGATGTCTTGCAGATGGGTGGAAGACTTCAGGAACCGCTTGACAACCAGATTGAACACGTGTGCCATGCAGGGAGCATGGCTCAGCCCTTCTTGACGCAGTGCAGACACGATGTTCTTCAAAATGTCGGTCACCATGGTTCCGATTTTCAGTTGTCGCAAGGAGAAAGCCAGGATTCGATTTCTTGATGAAGGACACGGAGCAGTTCCTCCCCTACGTGACTCAGTTCGCCCAGGCAAACAAGTTGCAGAACAGCTTGACACCGCCGTGCCATGCACATGTGGTATTCTGGAGGGACACTGTGAATTGTCCCTGCAGTGGAGGCTGAGGACATGGTGGAGGATGTGGAGGCAAAGGCGGACTTTGTTGCAGGACCAACGGCGTGACAACGTGGATGCGGATGAGGCGTCACCTGGCTAAGTTGCTGGTGTGGCTGTGCAGGAACCACATTCACCCAGTGGGCCATAAAGGACATGTATTGTTCCTAACCATAGTTACAGCTCCACACGTCGGCGTCACCGTGCACTTTGGCAGACACTGACAGGCTCAAGGACTGGCCCACCTTCTGTTCTACATGTGTGTAGAGGGCTAGTACTGCCTTTTTGGCAAAGAAATGACGGCTTGGGACTCTCCACCTCGGCTCGGCACAAGCCATCAGTTCTCTGAAAGGTGCATAGTCCACCACTTGGAAAGGGAGGGACTGCAGCACCAGCAACTTGGCCAGGAGCACATTCAGCTTCTGCGCCGTTGGATGAGTGCACGCATACTGTTATCTCTTGGCAATCGCTTTGGTGATTGATTGCTGATGGAATGACTGTCGAGGAGTAGGAGGAGGAGAAGCAGGAGCATTAGGACAGGTAGATGATGGGAAGGATAGACAGCTCCCTTCGGCTGAGGTGGTGGAGCCTTGACTGCCTGAAATCGGGTGCGGCGTGCCACTGGGTGATGCAGTGCTTGCTGCGGCAGGCTGGACCACCACATCGGAGCCATGGTTCTCCCAGGCCACTTTATGGTGACGCTGCATATGTTGACGCTGGGCTGTGGTGCCAACATTGGCACCTTGGCCCCGCTTACCCTTCTGCCCAGAGATTCTACATATGGCCATGTTCACCTCCTCTTGCAGCTTAACAAAAAACTGCCACACCGCCAAGTAGGTGATTTTACCCCAACACTCCGCACTGAGTGACTGCTACCGCCTCTGCTTCTGTGAACATGTGCACCACTACTTTCCGGGAAGGTAGTCTGCTGCGAAGCGGGTGGTCTACCCCTGGCACGTGTAGCTCCCAACCTCCCACTGCTGCCCCCCTGCTGACTCCCGGCCAAGCTAGCGGCATGCTGGCTCCACCGCTGCCTCACAGGCAAGATGCTACCCTCTTCTCCCGATGATGAAGCCCCTAATTCACCCAGCTCCCAACTGCGATCAGCTACATCATCATCATTGAGTACTGTCTGTACATCACTTCTGTCCTTCTCAATGGTCTCTGGGTCAGGAGCCTGACTGATCACAACACCAGCTCCCACGCCACTCTCCTCATCACTACTTGCCCACCTACTGGAGGAAGTGGCGGATGTCTCCTCCAGATCTTGGCTGGCCAGTAGCTGCTGACTGTCCTCTAGTAGCTCGTACTTGCTGTATAGTGGAGATGAGCCCACAGCATACAATAGTTCTCTGGCTGAGGGAACAGAAAAGGACAGGCAGGTTGAGGACAGGTGAGAGCACAGGGCCTGCTCCCGGGCCATGTCAACTAAGGGTTGTGTCAAACAAACCCACCGACTCTTGGCTGGGGGTGTCTGATGTCACTTGGGACGAAGTGGATAACCGAGTCAACCATTCAAGAACCACTGGGTTGCTGGTCAAGACACGACCACTAGATGACAACGGGAGCTCAGGCCTGTCGCTGCGACTTCCACGCTCCCTTACTCTGCTGCGACTTGTGCCTGCGCCAGAAACATTTAGGCCTCTGCCACTCCCCTGTGCAGGGCCTGGCACTTCTCTGTCTGACATACTGTTAGATAAAATAAATAAAAAGGAAATTAAAACACCCCAAAAACGGCAAATATATTTTTCTTTTGCCACTAAACACCCCCAAAAAAGGCAAATATATTTCTCTTTTGCCACTAATACACGGAAAAAAGGGCTTTCGGAGATATAACTGCACTGCTGAATGGCAATTAGGCCCTAATTTTTTTTCACTTTTCCACTACACAAAAGGCTTTTCAACATATAACTGCACCGCTGAACAGCGAATATATTTTTCTTTTGCCACTAATACACGGAAAAAAGGGCTTTAGAATATGTAACTGCACCGCTGAACGGCAATTAAGCCCTAATTTTTTTCATCTTTTACACTACAAAAAAGGCTTTTTAACATGTAAGTGCAACGCTGAACGGCAAATATATATTTTTTCTTTTGCCACCAATACACGGCAAAAAGGGCTTTACAACATAACTGCACCGCACAAGGGCAAAAAAGACATACTGTAGAAATATTTCCTTGTAATAAACCCTGTTAATGGCTGTATCAAACAGCACTTGCACCCCAATAACAAGAACGGTTTGCTGGAATTACAGAGCTGTATACTGGCAATTTGGATCCCCAGTCAGTGCAGCAAGGTGTAATAGGATTGTTCCTATTACCCAGTCTGTAACCTGCCCTACTGAACCCTGTTCTACATAAATGCTGTGGAATGATTCCACACTATTAGAGTTGAGCGAACCCGAACTGTAAAGTTCGGGTTCATACCGAATTTTAGGTTTTTTGGCACACGGACCTGTTTTTGTAATAGTTTGGGTCCGGTGTTCGGCAGATTGTATGGTGCTTGTTGAAAAGCTGCTGGGCAGCCAATCAACAAGCGTCTAACTACTTTGCCCTTAGAAGCCATCACAGCCATGCCTACTAATGGCATGGCTGTGATTGGCTAAGTGCCGCATGTGACCCAGCCTCTATATAAGCTGGAGTCACATAGCACAGCACATCACTCTGCTGTTGTTAGTGTAGGGTTGTGTAAAGTAAAGTTGTGGCCTGCTTTGTACTACTGCTAGTGTAGTGAAAGTATTTCACTTGCATCTGTCAGTTTTATTGGTGGGTGAAGAAATAATATATTTTGTTGAAATAAATTCTATCCTCTGCCTGCACAGGCAATCTGATACTGAAAAAAAATCTGTAAATCCATCTGTTTTACTGGGGTTTAAAAAAATCAAATTTTTTTTCCTCTAAAGTACCTTTTTGCCTTGTACTACAAATCAAATAAAAATCTGTAAATTCCACTAGGACATTGTGGTGGTCAAAAAAACATACTTTTGGCCCATAATGTACCCCTGCAGCTTGCATTGGTATTCTTGCTGCACTGCATACCTGACTTGCCAAAATGTATTCAGTAAATTAGGTGGCGTACTACCGATTGTTGGGGGATCTGTGCCCCTCATATCTTTCAAAGTAACTTGTGACCTTAACCAATCTTATATCTTTAACACGCTGCCAGGGCCTATTGAGCAGGCCACACAGTGTAATAAATTTGTTTCTCATATTGTGGTGTGACCTAGAAATATCTTATCTTTATCACAGTGCCAGGGCATATTAGGCAGGGCACAAAGTGTAATAAATTCATCTGTCATATAGAGGTGTGACCGAAACCAATCTTTTCTGTTTATCACATGGGCACGGCATACCTGACAGGGAACAAGTTTTATTAAATCTGTCTGTTACTTCGTTGGGTTACCGAAAAGAATGAGGAGAGCGTCAAATAAGGGACGTGGCCATGGTCGTGGTGCTGCTGGTGTTGGTGGGGCTCCTGTTGCAGGGAGAGGACGTGGTGGATCTGTGCCAGCTACACGCCCAAATGAAACACCTTCCTCAGGTTCACGTAGATGACATGGCCTTCCACGTTATTTATTAGGCCCGAATGCCGCTCTACGAATGGTGAGGCCAGAGCACGTACAGACGCTGGTAGATTGGGTGGCTGATCGTGCCTCCAGTACCTTCACATTGTCTCCCACCTGGTCCACTGCTGAAAGCTCAGAGTTAGCATGCAGCAGACTCTCATGCTTTTTGATGACTCTCCTGGCAGTTTACCAGGGCCATCCACCTAGCCCTGCTCCAGAGATTGAGTGCACCGATGCCCAACCACTTATGTTTGAGGATTAGGACATGGGAAGACCACCGCAGCACGTCTCTGATGATGATGAAACACAGGTGCTAACTGCTGCGGCTCTCTGCAGTGTGCAAACCGACAACGAGGGCAGGGGTGCAGAAGACTTAGTGGAAGATGATGTGGAGGATGATGAGGTCCTGGGACCGAGCCCAGCAAAGACAGCTCCAAGGAGTTCCCTGTCGTGGCAGTTCTTCACACAATGTGCAGACGACAAGACACGAGTGGTTTGCACGCTGTGTAAACAGAGCCTTAAGCGAGGCATAAACGTTCTAAACCTGAGCACAACCTGCATGACCATGCATCTACATGCAAAGCATGAACTGCAGTGGAGTAAACACCTCCAAAACCAAGAAAAGTCTCTGGCTCCTCCTGCTCCCTCTTCTGCTGCAATCTCGGCCTCTTCCTCCACCTCTGGAGTGACAGTGGCAACAGCCACCCCGCAAACGGAGGATGTGACACCAACGCCACCACGTCCGTCACCTTCAACAAGCACCACCACCAGTGTCCCAAGAAAGCGTTCAGCTGTCCATCTCCCAAACACTGGATCGAAAGAGGAAGTACCCCCCTACCCACCCATGATCCCTGGCCCTGAATGCAAGCATTTCAAAATTGCTGGCCTTTGAAATGCTGTCATTCCGTCTGGTGGAGACGGAGAGTTTTAAAGAACTTATGGCGGTGGCTGTCCCACAGTACGTCGTTCCAAGCCGCCACTATTTTTCCAGGCGAGCCATCCCTTACCTGCACAAGCAAGTGACGGACAAAATAAGGTGTGCACTGTGCAACGCCATCTGTGTCAAGGTCCACATAACTACCGATATGTGGACCAGTAAGCACAGCCAGGGATAAATGCAGTGGCTGCTGGTCCTGAGGCGGATAGCTGTTTGGCGCATGTCCTTCCGCCCCCGAGGATTGCAGGGCATTTCTCTTTGCCTCCTGTTGCCTCCTCCTCCTACTCCTCTTCCTCCTCTACCACCTCCTCATCATCTCAGCATAACGCCTTCACCACCAACTTCAGCACAGCCAGGGGAAATGACAGAAGGCAGTTTTTAAACTCATTTGTTTGGGGGACAAACTCCACAACGCGCAGGGGCTTTAGACGGGCCTGGAACAGCAGACCGATGAGTGTTTGGTGCCACTGAGCCTCAAGCCCGGCCTGGTGGTGGTGATAATGAGCAAAATCTCGTAGCAGCGCTGGGCCTAGCCGGTTTGACGCACATCCCTAGCCTGGCGCATGTGCTGAATTTGGCGCTGCAGAGAATCCTGAAAAACTACCCCGATATGTCAGAGCTGCTGCAGAAAGTGCGGGCCGTCTGTGCACGCTTTCGGCGTTCTTATATCTGCTACTGCTTGCTTGTCTGCGCTGCAGAGTAACTTTGGCCTTTGTAACATGTGCAAAAGTCCAGCTCACCCGTCCAGCTCACCCGAAAGCCTCTCCTGCTTCGAGAGGCTTTCTGGATATTCAGACTCAACACAAGAGTTCCTATGGGTCTTAATCTAAGAAAAGAAATTATGCATTTCTATTAAAATAAACCAGTTAAGAAGTAGTCGGACCTGCAGCAGTCAAGTATAAGGGTCATTTTGTGTGAACATAGCTGTCTAGAACAAATGTGTCTATTTGTGTATTTACATGATCCATGCGATTTTATGATCACATGTGAACAGTAACGTATATGTTTTTAATTATAGAGCATCATGTTTAAAGGCAAATGAAACATCAACTCATGTATGTGGCGAAGTGGTTTATCATAGTTATTATAAATGTTCTCCAACTGCATATATACAGCCATCATGTTGTTGATGTATATCACCTGCCAACAAGTGAATAGTCTGCTTGTGATTAAACCCTGTGTCTCCGCCTTTTCTAGGGCGGTCCCAGGGCAACCATTTAAGTATGGGTCACAATCAAACTATTTTTGTTACGACTAAGGACAAGACTGTCCGAAACGCGTAAACTACCAGCCATTGTGTGAACACGATTGTATACTGAACCCCGAATAAAGGAAGCTTTTACTGCACAATCAGGTGCCGGAACCATTCCTTTCTTTTCCTAACTTTGGCCTTTCCGCTCACCGCCTCATATGCGACTTGCCCACAAGGTGGAACTCCGCGAGATCTGTGTGCCTTGTTGCACTGTTTCGTCTACTCCACCAACATGGCCAGTGCGGATGACACCGTTCTTAGTGTTACTCTCCCACTTCTATGTCTCCTTGAAAAAACTCTTTGGGCGATGATGGAGGAAGATGTGTCACAGCAAGAAGAGGAGGAGGAAGAGGAGGCATTTCAACGGTTATCAGGCCAGTCATTCACAGGTGGCTCGGAGGGTGGGTTTCTGCACCAACATAGGCCAGGTACACAATTGTCCAGCACAGTTCTGGAGGAGGAGGAGGAACCATGTTCACAGCAGGGTGGTACCCAAAGCAGCTCATGGGCATCACTGGTGAGTGGCTGAGGAGATACAGAGGACACAGATGATACACCTCCCACAAAGGACAGCTTGTCCTTGCCTCTGGGCAGCCTGGCACACATGAGCGACTACATGCTGCAGTGCCTGCGCAATGACAGCCGAGTTGCCCACATTCTAACTTGTGCTGATTACTGGGTGGCCACCCTGCTGGATCCCCGTTACAAGGACAACATGCCGTCCTTAATTCCCTCACTGGAGCGTGATCGGAAGATGCGTGAGTACAAGCGCACAATGATAGACGCGCTGCTGATGGCATTCCCAAATGACACCGGGAGCTCAGTGGAAGCACAAGGCAAAGGCAGAGGAGATGGAAGAGGCCGCCAACGCAGCCAGGGCACCGCCAGCACCTCAGAAGGCAGGGTCAGCATGGCCGAAATGTGGTAAAGCTTTGTCACCACGCCACATGGCCTGAGCTTTCCCTTTACCTTTGCCTTGGAGGTGCTGGCCTGCCTTGCAGCCAGTGTATTGTCTGAACGTGTGTTTAGTATGGCAGGAGGTGTTATCACAGACAAGCGCAGCTGCCTGTCCACAGGCAATGTGGACAAGCTCACAATCAATAAAATGAACCAGGCATGTATCCCACAAGACTTGTCTGTACCTTGTGCAGAATAGACAAGTGTACCGACGTCACACAGCCATTGTTATACTCCAGCACACTTTCTCTTTGTGTTATTTCATATATTCCACAATGTTTTGTGGTGTAACCAAATTACACAAACCAACTGAAAGGTGGCATAAAGCAAGATGTGCTCAACCTAAAAATGCAGTTGTGCATATATATACAGGGGAGCAGATCCTGCACTTGTGGCCCGTTGCTAATGGCGATCCCCAGCAAAAATGCATATGGTGGAGGATGCCCGCAGCAGACCACAAGTACCACAATAGACATCCTACACAAAATGGCAATAGTGTGGATGTGATAAATAATATAACAATATATCAATAACAAATGACAAAACAGGTGCACACTGCGGTCTTACTAAGCTCTCAAACTGATGTTAAAATTGAGAGGTTAGTCAACATGTCCTACAGTGGAGGACATGTCTTAAGCCGAGCACCCCTCCAAGGTCTCTCAAGTAGCTCAGGACCTAACACTAACCTACCTGTGCCATGTGGGCAATACCAGGGGCCAGTGGGCAAAATTACAGGGAATGTATTAGGCCGACTCGCAGCAGACTCCTCAGTTACCTCCAGCATGTAACCCTGCCTGCAATGGGAGAAGGGAGAAGGCTGTGAGCCCCACCCAAGACTGGCTGATATGGCCCAGGCCTCACAGGTGCACCTAAATGTTGCCTGTGGATGGAAAACAGGCTACATTTACATGGGAGTTTATACAGCTCCAAACAAATTAGGTGAGTGTTAGGTCCCGAGCTACTTGAAAGACCTTGGAGTGGTGCTCGGGCTTAAGACATGTCCTCCACTGTAGGACATGTTGACTAACCTCTCAATTTTAACATCAGTTTGAGGGCTTAGTAAGACCGCAGTGTGCACCTGTTTTGTCATTTGTTATTGCTATATTGTTATATTATTTATCACATCCACACTATTGCCACCGCCGATTTCACCTACACCATCACGTCCACCTACAACGCCACGTTCACCACCTCCTGAACCTCCTAGTCCATAAGGACCTCCTGCTTTTACGTCATTTCCCTATCCACATTTGTTTGCAGGGCACTTACCCACATTTTGCTGCCTTTTGTAGTTCTTTAGCCCTTTCCTGGACTTTTTTAGAGCCATTTTAGTGCCCCAAAGTTCTGGTCGTTATTGACTTCAATGGGGTTCGGGGTCAAGTTCGGATCCCAAACCCGAACTTTTTTATGAAGTTCCGGCGAACCCGAAACTTCCAGGTGTTCGCTCAACTCTACTCCCTATCCTTTCCCTGCACTAATAAATAGTTTTTTCACCACAATCAAGTCTTTCCTATCACTGTCCTAGCGCCTGCTGACGTCTCTCTCTGCACTAAGTACGCTGGAAAATGGCAGAATCCAAGATGGCTGAGGCTATTTATAGGGCTGTGACATCACAGGGCTGGCTGGCTGCTAATTGGCTGCATGCATGGCATTATTGGTGATCCCGCCTCCCCAGAGTTCCTTGCTCCATGTTCTCACACATGTAGCAGCCATTTTAGGAAAAAATGCGATTCGTTACCACGAAGCGTGAGGAAATTTGGATTCGGTGCGAATCAAATTTTTCCTGAAATTCGGATCGAATTGCACTTCGTCAACTTCTATTTGCTCATCTCTAGTTATAACGGAACCTATAACATAATTAAATAACATCGATGTGAACCTGGCCTAAGACATATAAAATAAAGACCAGGATCGGCACTGCCAAAAAAACACCCCGACACGTGTTTTGCGTCAGCTTCCTCAGGGGAGACATTATCATCAATCAAGATAGCCACAACGGCCTCTCCGTTAGCAAATTAATTAGGTATATATATATTTTTTTAACTTCTGAATAAACCCCTTATTAACCCCTAAAAGACTTCAATGTGATTGTCAGATGCTGTCATCAGTGTTAAATGCAGCATCTAAGGGGTTCAATGCTGGGGCAAGTGTGATCTCTGTTTTTCTGTCATTGCACCTGCTACGTACAATGGAATGCAATTCATATGAAGTAATTCATCACATTTCAAATTTCTTTGTGAACTTCGACGAAGCAGCTGAATCAAATTTTTTATTGCTACGCACAGCTCTAATGGTTTCCACAGCATGATAGGTTTTAGGGGGATTAAATCTACTGTGGTTACAGAGACCCAGTTGATCAATCGAGATAGTGGTGGCTGGATTGTTAATGTCTTTGATGGGAGTTTTAGTGGGGGAAGCCAGCATAATAAACAAAGTGGGTTTTAAGACGAATGGACAGTTAAAATCTATGGAGTTCTTGTTCTAGCTAGAAACCACTTAGTTAAGGTGTCGGAAAGAATGTCAGACCCTTAAGTTCAGTAGGTGTGAATGTATGTGACAAAATGTGAGTTAGAATCCCTATCTGGGAGCAGGTCTGCATGCGATCGACCCTTCTAGTCTCTTGAGTTCTTGCCGGCCCTCCTAGTACGTTAACTCTTCATCCTCTTTAGCCTAGCAAAGTTGATTGAAGTGTGAAGAGGAAGTGTCACTTCCTGAGCTGGTGGAGCTGTGAGGATGTTGTGAATATTGACAAAGTGATTGATTCCAAGGGCCTGGTTGTATGATGTTATCTTGCCATCTGTAGACATGGTCATTGTTATAATCCTCCCTGTCTCTAAGGAATTTGTCTCATTTCCTTTTTTCTGTGGGTCTCTGAAATTCGGTTAGGGTTTTCTCGATCTTGGTCTTGACGCCAGTCCATTCGGTGTTAGAGAGGGTGGAGCTCAGTGGATTTTCAATGGCAATGATTTGGATTGAAGGTCATCTGCACCTATTCTGTGTTTAGAGCCGGACTTGGTTTTGGCTCACAATCAATCACTGACCAAACACTGATTGTGTGAATGAGGCCTAATGCCTCATTCACACGTCATTGTTTCACGTATGTATGCTGTACGTGTTCTCCGGACAGCACACATCCCCATTCACTTGTGTAAAGTAGAACTGGTTTAGTTGCCCATAGCAACCAATCAGATTCCACCTTTAATTTTGGACACCTCCTTTAGAAAACGAAAGGACTAATCTGATTGTTTGCTATGGGAAACTAAAACAGTTCTACTTTACACCAGTTTGATAAATGACCCCTTTGTTTTTCAAAAAAGTGTTATTGTGTAAGATTGCAAAAAAGAAACAAAAAAAGGAAACATATTAGTTATCGCCAAATCTGTAACAACCAGCTGTATAAAAATACAACACGAGCTACCCCGTCAGATGAACGCTGTAAAAAAAACTATCCAAAAAGCCATATTTTGTCACCTTGCCTTACAAGAAGCGTAATAGTAAGCAATCAAAAAGCACTATGTACCCCAAAATGGTACCAATGAAAACGTCAACCCATCCTGCAAAAAATGAACCCCCACACAAGACGATTGGCAGAAAAAATGGCTCTCAGAAATTGGCAACATAAAAACAGCATTTTATGTGTAAGATTGCAAAAAAGAAAAAAAAAACTATACATATTAGGAGTTGCCACGTCCGTAACAACCAGCTGTAAAAAAAAAAATATACCATATGATCTATCTAGTCAGATGGACGCTGTAAAAAAAAAACTGTCAAAAGTAATTTTTTGTCACCTTGCCATACAAAAAGTGTAATAGTACCTATAAAAACTTCACACAAGAAGACCAGCAGAAAAATAAAAAAATATGTCTTTTTTAGAAAATGTCGACACAAACTTTTTTCACAAATGGTGGCAAAATGTAAAAAAAAATATAAAATTGGTATCCCTATAATCGTATTGACCAGCAGAATAAAGGTAACATGTAATTTCTCCTGCACAGTGTTCCTGCGATTGGGGTGTATTTTTACATATACCCATGTTGGGTGAGAGAAATATCTCTGTAAATTGACAACTTTGTATAATAAAATGTAAAAAGTTGTCGTTTACAGCGATATTTCTCACACAAAGTATGGGTATATATAAAAATACACCCCAAAACTCATTGCCCTACTTCTCCTGAGTACGGCGATACCACATGTGTGACACTTTTTTGCAGCCAAGATGCGCAAAGGGGCCCAAATTCCCATGAGTACCTTTAGGATTTCACAGGGCATTTTTACGCATTTGGATTCTTATGCTTTAGGGCCCCTAAAATGCCAGGGCAGTATAAATACCCCACATGTGACCCCATTTTGGAAAGACGACACCCCCAAGGTATTCCGTGAGGGGCAAGGTGAGTTCACAGAAAAAAATTTTTTTTGGCACAAGTTAGCGGAAATTGATATATTTTTTTTTTTTTACAAAGTCTCATATATTCCACTAACTTGTGACAAAAAATAAAATTTTGCATGAACTCACCATACCCCTCACGGAATACCTTGGGGTGTCTTCTTTCTAAAATGGGGTCATTTGTGGGGTGTTCGTACTGCCCTGGCATTTGAGGGTCTCCGCAATCATTACACGTATGGCCAGCATTAGGAGTTTCTGCTATTCTCCTTATATTGAGCATACGGGTAATGAAATTTTTTTTTTCCGTTCAGCCTCTGGGCTGAAAAAAAAATAAAAATGAACGGCACAGATTTTTTCTTTCGTATAGATCATCGTGGATGAAAAAATCTCTGCCAAAATCAGTGACTGCGGTGCGGTGGGCGCTAGCTACCTAACAAGTAGCTAACTAACTGGCGGTGATAAGGGACCCTTATGCCCCATTCACACGTCCGCAATTCTGTTTGCGGAACGGAATTGCGGATCCATTCATTTCTATGGGGACAGACTTTGTCCCGCTCGGATCCGGAATTGCGGACAAGAAAATACATTTTCTATATAGTTCTGGCAATGTGCGGATCTGCAAAATGCGGAAAGCACATTGCCGGTGTCCGTATTTTGAGGATCCGCGGATCTGTGGATCAGATCCGCGGATCTGTGGATCAGATCTGCGGATCCGCAAAACACATATGGACATGTGAATGGAGCCTTACAGGGGGTTTATCAGTGAAGGGGGGTGATCAGGGAGTCTATATGGGGTGATCAAGGGGTTAACAAGGCATTAATAAGTGACGGGGGGGGGGGGGTAGTGTAGTGTGGTGCTTGGTGCAACTTTACATAGCTACCTGGTTCTCTGGTGGTCGATCCCAGCAAATGGGACCACCAGAGGACCAGGTAGCAGGTATATCAGACGCTGTTAACAAAACAGCGTCTGATATACCACTTTGATGCGATTTATTTCGCATCTACAGCCTGCCAGCGATTGATCATCGCTGGCAGGCTGCAGTATAACTGCCGAGACGTGCGCGTGTTCACAGCTAATCTCGCGTCTCGCGAGATGACGCGCCGATGCGTCCACTCAGAGTAAGAGGACCGCACGCCGGACGCATCCGTGCGTTAGGCGGTCCTCAGGTGGTTAAAACAAAATTCAGGATTGAACAATCCATGAACTACTTTGGATGGTTTAGTAACTGGAAACGGGCAATTGTGCAAATAGGCCTCTTGATTCCTATTGCTATTATAATGATGGCTATAGTTGCTTTGTGTGTCATACCCTGTGTAAAGAAGATGCTTATTAAGGGCATGACCAATATGTCCTTTTATGAGGCTTTACCCTCCGATTCAGATGCCCATTCCCCAGAGGGGTATCGGGAATACTTGGCGGTGTATAGAGAAAAGAAGAAAAAGAACCATATCATATGAAAATAAATGGTTCTAAGAGGGGATTGAAGGGTTAACACTGTAAGCTATGCGTCTGAGGCCTTGAGCTGTGGATGTTCTTGCTGCATCCCGTTATTTTCATCTTGTTCCTCACTTCTAAGAAATGTAGCAAGGGTCAATATCTTTGTAACAGTAACTTTTCTTATAGTACGTGTGTCTTCATCTTATTGGTTGTTGATTCCCCCCTCCCCCTTGCTATATACAGTTGTGTTCAAAATTATTCAACCCCCAATGCTGTAAAGGGTTTTAGGGAATTTAGTGTACATTTGTAATTGTGTTCAGAATGAAATCTTACAAGGACTTTTTAAAGAACCAAAGGCAACTAAAATGACATCAATTGTTTTTGTAATACAGTATTAAATGTTTTTTTTGTGATTTCTTCATTGACACAATTATTCAACCCCTTAAAGACGACCACTCTTAAGAACAGAGGTTAATTCAAGTGTTTTCGATCAGGTATTGAAAACACCTGTGGATGTCAAGGAGCAGCAATCAAGCATAATAAGCACCAATTAGGCAGATGTAAAATGACTGTGATACTCAGCTCCTTCTAGACATTTACTGGTGTGTTTACAGACATGGTGAAGTCAAGAGAATGGTCCAGGAAGACAAGAGAAGAGGTGATTTCTCTTCACAGGAAGGACAATGGCTATAAGAAGATTACAAAGATGTTAAACATACCAAGAGACACCATAGGAAGCATCATTCGCAAATTCAAGGCAAAGGGCACTGTTGAGACGCTACCTGGTCGTGGCAGAAAGAAGATTGCTGACTTCGACTGTTGTGCGCTACCTGAAGCGCAAAGTGGAGAAAAGTCCCCGTGTGACTGCTGAGGAACTGAAAAAAGATTTGTCAGATGCGGGTACTGAAGTTTCAGCTCAGACAATAAGGCGCACACTGCGTAATGAAGGCCTCCATGCCAGAACTCCCAGGTGCACCCCCTTGCTGTCTCCAAAGAATAAGAAGAGTCGACTGCAGTCATGTGGACAAACCACAAAAGTTTTGGGATAGTGTTCTGTGGACTGATGAAACAAAATTAGAACTGTTTGGGCCCATGTATCAACGCTATGTTTGGAGGAGGAAGAACAATGCCTATGAAGAAAAGAACACCTTGCCTACTGTGAAGCATGCTTTGGGGCTGTTTTGCGTCTACAGTGAAGCTTCAGCGTGTGCAAGGTACCATGAATTCTCTTCAGTACCAGGAGATATTGGATGAAAATGTGATGCAGTCCGTCACAAACCTGAGGCTTGGGAGACGTTGGACCTTTCAACAGGACAATGATCCCAAGCATACCTCCAAGCCCACTAGAGCATGGTTGCAGATTAAAAGCTGGAGCATTTTGAAGTGGCCATCGCAGTCACCAGACTTAAATCCGATTGAGACCCTCTGGTGGGACTTAAAGAAAGCAGTTGCAGCGCGCAAGCCTAAGAATGTGACTGAACCGGAGTCTTTTGCCCATGAAGAATGGGCGGAGATACCCGTAGATCGCTGCAAGACACTTGTTTCAGGCTATGCTTCACGTTTAAAAGCTGTTATAACTGGAAAAGGATGTTGTACTAAGTACTAAGATTGAATGTCACTTGAGGGTTGAATAAAACTGATAATGATGTGAGCACAGAAAAGACATTTGTGGTTATTTCATTATAAATGTTATGTTATATTTGTCTGACTTACAAGTGCCTCTTTGATTTAATTGTAAACAAGATGACTGAAATTATCAAAATCAATGTCAAACTGGCCAAAACACTCAATTTCAGTGGGGGTTGAATAATTTTGAACACAACTGTATATGTTACCCCACCCTCAATAAAGTTAGAGTATTTCTCAGTGATACCTGTGTGTGTGTGTATTTGTCTGTCATTTGTTTGCTACTGAGAAATATCTCTCCTGGTACCAGTAAGACTTAACCCAATCTGACCACTGGAGTCTGGTACCAGGGGTACCTAGCGAAGGGTCCAATTTCCTTACAGCATACACCAGCAGCGCAGCCCATCCTGGACCTAGTACAAGCAATGCCGTAGAACATAGTGAAGTGGCGAGCACCAGAAGGGCAGTTGAAGCTGGTACGGTGGCACGTACAGTAGTTCCTCCGTCGCAGCCACCTCACAGAAAGGCCTGTAGAACACCTAGAGTCCCTGAGGTGCTGGCAAACCCTGATTGGCAGCCCCCATCTTCAGCCGCACCAGTAGTTCCCTCTTTCACCGCCCAGTTAGGAGTTTGGGATGAGACAGCTCAGATCAGATTGGCACTGGGGTTTTTTGAGCTGTTCTTCAATTCACTCTTTGACCTAGTCGTGGCAGAAACAAACCGGTATGCCACTCAATTTATAACCGGGAAGCTTTTATGCCCAAGTTCAAGTCCAAGTTTCCGAAATTAAAACTTTTCTGGGCCTTCTCCTCAACATGGGCCTGACAAAAAAAGCATGAATTGCGGTCATATTGGTCCACGAACCCAATTCATCACATGTCCATGTACTCTGCTGCCATGTCCAGGACACGATTTGAGACCATCCTGCGTTTCCTGCACTTTAGTGACAACAGCACCTCTCGCCCCAGAGGCCACCCAGCTTTTGACCGGCTCCACAAAATTCGGCCCCTCATAGACCACTTTAACACCAAATTTGCAGATTTGTATACCCCTGAGTAGAGATGAGCGAATACCTGGAAGTTCGGGTTCGGGAAGTTTGGCCGAACTTCCCGAAAATGTTCGGGTTCGGGATCCGAACTCGACCCGAACTTTATCCCGAACCTGAACCCCATTGAAGTCAATAGGGACCCGAACTTTTAGGCACTAAAAAGGCTGTAAAATAGTCCAGGAACGGGCTAGAGGGCTGCCAAAGGCAGCAAAATGTAGGTAAATCCCCTGCAAACAAATGTGGATAGGGAAATTAATTAAAATAAAATAAATAAAATGTAACCAATATCAATTGAAGAGAGGTCCCACTGCAAGGAATCATGCGTCATATCACCCAACACTGGAGAAGGCCACTTTCAGTTATTTCTGACCCAGCACCCAGACAGAGGAGAGCGGTCCCACAGCAAGGAATCATGCGTCATATCACCCACCACTGGAGAAGGCCACTTTCAGTTATTTCGGCCCAGCACCCAGACCGAGGATACAGGTCCCACAGCAAGGAATCATGCGTCATATCACCCACCACCGTAGAAGGCCACTTTCAGTTATTTCGGCCACACCACCCAGACAGAGGAGAGGTTCATTCAACTTTGAGTTGCACCGCAAGATCATGGTAAAGTTAAAAAAATGAGGATTCAATAAAGAAGTGCCCTGGAGTACAAGAATACATGGTTGAGGGGGAGGCAGTTATAAATGTCTATTCTGCACAAGGGAGGGACAGGTCCTGTGGGATCCATGCCTGGTTCATTTTTATGAACGTCAGCTTGTCCACGTTGGCTGTGGACAGGCAGCTGCGTTTGTCAGTAATGACGCCCCCTGCCGTGCTGAATACACGTTCAGACAAAACGCTGGCCGCCGTGCAGGCCAGCACCTCCAAGGCATAAAATGCTAACTCTGGCCACGTGGACAATTTGGAGACCCAGAAGTTGAATGGGGCCAAACCATCAGTCAGTACGTGGAGGGGTGTGCAGACGTACTGTTCAACCATGTTAGTGAAATGCTGCCTCCTGCTAACACGTTCCGTATCAGGTGGTGGTGGAGTTAGCTGTGGCGTGGAGACAAAACTTTTCCACATTTCTGCCATGCTAACCCTGCCCTCAGAGGATCTGGCCGTGACACAGCTGCGTTGGCGACCTCTTGCTCCTCCTCTGCCTTCGCCTTGGGCTTCCACCTGTTCCCCTGTGACATTTGGGAATGCTTTCAGGAGCGCCTCTACCAGCGTGCGCTTGTACTTGCGCATCTTCCTATCACGCTCCAGTGGTGGGCACAGTGGTGGGCACATTGTCTTTGTACTGGGGATCCAGCAGGGTGGCAACCCAGTAGTCCGCACACGTTAAAATGTGGGCAACTCTGCTGTCGTTGCGCAGGCACTGCAGCATGTAGTCGCTCATGTGTGCCAGGCTCCCCAGAGGTAAGGACAAGCTGTCCTCTGTGGGAGGCGTATCGTCATCGTCCTCCGTATCCCCCAGCCACGCACCAGTGATGGGCCTGAGCTGTGTCGGGTGCCACCCCGCTGTGAACCTGCTTCATCCTCATCCTCCTCCACCTCCTCCTCATCCTCCTCGTCCTCCAGTAGTGGGCCCTGGCTGGCCACATTTGTACATGGCCTCTGCTGTTGCAAAAAACCTCCCTCTGAGCCACTTCTAACAGACTGGCCTGAAAGTACTAAAAATTACCCCTCATCCTCCTCCTCCTCCTCCTGGGCCACCTCCCATTCCATTATCGCCCTAAGCGTTTTCTCAAGGAGACATAGAAGTGGTATTGTAACGCTGATAACAGTGTCATCGCCACTGGCCATGTTGGTGGAGTACTCGAAACAGCGCAACAGGGCACACAGGTCTCGCATGGAGGCCCAATCATTGGTGGTGAAGTGGTGTTGTTCCGCAGTGCGACTGACGCATGCGTGCTGCAGCTGAAACTCCACTATGGCCTGCTGCTGCTCGCACAGTCTCTCCAGCATGTGCAAGGTGGAGTTCCACCTGGTGGGCACGTTGCATATGAGGCGGTGAGCGGGAAGGCCGAAGTTCCGCTGTAGCGCTGACAGGCGAGCAGCGGCAGGATGTGAACGCCGAAGCACGCACAGACGGCCCTCACTTTATGCAGCAGCTCTGACATGTCGTGGTAGTTGTGAATGAACTTCTGCACCACCAAATTCAGCACATGCGCCAGGCAAGGGATGTGCGTCAAACCGGCTAGTCCCAGAGCTGCGACGAGATTTCGCCCATTATCGCACACCACAAAGCCGGGCTTGAGGCCCACCGGCAGCAACCACTGGTCGGCCTGTTGTTCAATACCCCGCCACAACTCCTGCGCGGTGTGGGGCCTGTCCCCCAAACATATGAGTTTCAGAATGGCTTCCTGATGTTTACCCCGGGCTGTGCTGAAGTTGGTGGTGAAGGTGTGTGGCTGACTGGATGAGCTGGTGGAAGCAGAGGAGGAGGAAGCCAAGTAGGAGGAGGAGGCTACAGGAGGCAAAGAATGATGCCCTGCGATCCTTGGCGGCGGAAGGATGTGCGCCAAGGAACTCTCTGCCTGGGGCCCAGCCGCCACTACATTTACCCAGTGTGCAGTTAGGGAGATATAGCGTCCCTGGCCGTGCTTACTGGTCCACGTATCTGTGGTTAGGTGGACCTTGCCACAGATGGCGTTGCGCAGTGCACACTTGATTTTATCGGATACTTGGTTGTGCAGGGAAGGCACAGCTGTCTTGGAGAAGTAGTGGCGGCTGGGAACAACATACTGTGGGACAGCCATGGACATCAGCTGTTTGAAGCTGTCTGTGTCCACCAGCCTGAATGACAGCATTTCAAAGGCCAGTAGTTTAGAAATTCTTTCATTCAGGCCCAGGGCTCGAGGGTGGCTAGGTGGGAATTTACGCTTTCTTTCCAAGGTTTGTGAGATGGAGAGCTGAACGCTGCCGTGTGACATGGTGGAGATGCTTGGTAACGCAGGTGGTGGTGTCGGTGGCACATCCTCTGTTTGGTGGGCGGCAGGTGGCAACATTTTTCCCGAGGCGGAGGAAGATGCCGAGGCAGCAGCAGAAGAGGGAGCAGGGGGAGCCTGTGTGAGTTCCTTGTTTTTAAGGTGTTTACTCCACTGCAGTTCATACTTTGCATGTAGATACCTGGTCATGTAGGTTGTGCTAAGGTTCAGTACGTTAATGCCTCGCTTCAGGATCTGATGGCACAGCGTGCAAACCACTCGGGTCTTGTCGTCAGCACATTGTTTAAAGAAGTGCCATGCCAGGGAACCCCTTGAAGCTGCCTTTGGGGTGCTCGGTTCCTGGTGGCGGTGGCCAATAGCAGGCAAACTCTCTTGGCGGCGGCTGTTCTGCTTTTGCCCCCTGCTCCCTCTTTTGCTACACTGTTGGCTCGGTCTCACCACTGCCTCTTCCACTGAACTATGAAAGTCAGTGGCACGACCTTCATTCCATGTGGGGTCTAGGACCTCATCGTCCCCTGCATCGTCTTCCACA